>OZ024872.1:25406866-26153533 GCA_964017185.1 Rugalucina vietnamica | reverse complement strand
AGATTCAGCAGGAAGTTCATCAAGAGCAGCTTTTGGCTTCAGCAGGAAGATTCTTTCTTCAGGTATAGATGTATTGATGAAAACAATATCCCTTGTGCACTTTGTCAAAGGTATTTGCAGATCAAGATAAACTGCCTCTTGAGCACTAACCTCCACACAGTTTGAAAATACATTCCCAATATGCCGGACTTGTTTTTTAAGGTCAAGGTTTCCTCTTCTAGCCTCTTTTGCTGCTGCATCAAGTTGTGCACTCATTCCTCTTTGTGATTTACTTATATAACCAACTATATATGAAGCACATCCATATGGTTCAAGAACAATCTGAATGTCAAGATTAGCTTTCCAGGCAAGAAGTATGTTTTCATTAAATGGATTTATCCTCATTTCCTTTGTTTTACGTTTTAAGAAAACCTTCGGTGCTTTCAAAGAGCTTCTGATGCAACAAATGTAGTCTTCAAAGTCCATTTTAGCGATGTTTTGTAGAAATTCGTTAAATGTCATATCTTCATTTTCTTTACACTCATTCATCACTTTTTGGAGCTCTGTATTCTTCTTTTTGTACTTGTCAACATTCTCCTCAAGAGGGTACAACAACATAGTTCTTGGCAATGGTGGCAATGGAAATCCAAATCGACATATTGGTTTTCCCTTTTTTCTGCAGGTTCTAGAATGTTTGTGACTTTGAAGTTTAACAAGATCTGCTGTCTTCTCATTATCACTACTGCATGTTAGATACTGATCAACAAACTGAATTATTTCCTCTTCAGAGTTTGTTTCTAAAGTTGGAGCATTTTCTACCCAAACAAGCATATGGATATGAGGAGAGCCACGCTGCTGAAACTCAACTCTATAAAAATAGTCACGTACCTTTCCGACTGGCTCACAACTGCTTTTTAGAATAGTATTGAGGAACTCTTGTACCCTATGATCAAAGTACCTTGAACATGTAACTGGGTCTTTCTGGACAAGCTTTGTTTTCTGTTGCCAAGTTAGCTTTTCTAATTCCTTTTCAGAATATTCAGTGCCATCATTCAATTTTGCTAACATCTTCAACAGATCTGTCCATCTAGTATCAGCAGCTGACAATGACATAAACCAAGTAGGCAAGGAAAGTTGTCTAATCATTGCAAAAATGTCTTTCTTGCGCATTTCCAAATAGGCTGGAGAATTTCGCAGCTGGCGAAATATATAGTAACCTTCATCAAGATTTACAAGTTTGTCCAAATAATTGGAATCTCTAGCTTCAGCTGCTGTGATTTTTTGGCCTCTTTTTTTACACCTTCTAATGGCTAAGTTGACTTTGTCACTTATTTGTTTCATCTGTAGCTTTTTATGTTTAAAGAATATATTGGGAACTGACTGTGCAGCTCTCCTGTCAACACTTCGTAATTCCCACTTTACAATGTCACTGTAATGAACTGGCACTACCCTTTCATCCTTGCTGGGCGGGGTCTGGCCACAAAATATTGTTGGAAAGCATAAGTACTCAGCCTCTTGATCTTGATATAAGCTTAATGGATGTTGTCCTTCACCTGGTGCAAAAGTGAACACTTTATCATATTTATTGTCAATATCAGCATCATCCACTAATGTATCTATATTTCCAACATGATCATTAACATCAATCTCACTGTAATGATCAGATTCATAGTCAGTAGCCTCTTCAATTGCATTTTCACTACTTTTATCTTGTTCCTGCTTTTCATTTTCTGTACTACTTCTACCCGTGGATTGCTCTTTTGACACTTCCAAAAATTCTCTGACTGTATCCTCAGCACTTTCAGTAACTTCCTGAAACCAGCTATCATTAATAACTATGCCAGAATTTTTATATAGTTTGCTATTGTTCATAAGCCAGTGTAATGCAGACAAAACTCTTAATGGTCTTACATTTTCTTTGAAATCCACCTTCTTGTATGACAATTTCTTTTTCAGTTGGATGGCAACTGTAAAATTTTCATCCATTGGCCTTGGGAGACAGTTTATAGTGGGCTGAATGTCAACAGGTACATTTATAACATTTCCTTTCAAAGAATATTGACCACCACGTGGCAATTCCCTAATCTGCATAAATGGGATACGCAGGGCTATTAACCTTTCTTCTAGCTGATGTAAATTGAGCTCTGGAGGCTTGTCTGGCCATTTCATGCCATTAGCAACTGATAACTTTGGAATTTTACTATCTTTCAGGGCACTCAAGCAGGTATGACAAATCCATTCTTCATTTCTTAAAGATGTCAAACCTGTACAATGGAGTCTTTTACTTTCTGCTGAAATATGGGTGTTCTTTAACATTGAAACACTTTTCCTGAACCATGTCTGATGGCAACATGAACAAGCATATATAGGTCCAATAGAGATATCTGAATGGAATTGTTTGATAGCATTTTCAATATTTTCAAAATGTTTATGATGAGGTTTTGAAACAGTATCTGTGTCATGCTTACATCTTTTTCTAGGAACATTTATCTCTGAATTATCTTCAATTTTTCTTTTTTCCTGCCTTACTTGTTGCTTCTTAATTCTCTCACATTCAAGAATATAAGGGTTTTCCCTTGCCTTCTTTTTAGATGCATTCTGGTATACTCGCTCACGTGCTCTAAAAGCCTGATTTTCCCTTGCTATTTGCTTTGATTTCCTTTCCTTTGTTTTGAATGCCTGATTTGTCCTTGCAGATTGCTTTGATTCTCTTTCTTTTGCTTTAAATACAGGGTCTTTTCTGGCTGCTCGCTTCGATTCCAACTGATACACAATTTCTTTGGCATTTAAATCAGGATTGGCTCTCACAGATTGCTTTGCTATTCTTTCTTTTGTTCTGAAGACAGGGTCTTTTCTTGCTGATTGCTTTGCTATTCTTTCTTTTGTTTTGAAACCAGGGTCTTTTCTAGCTGATTGCTTCGATTCCAACTGGTACACAGTTTCTTTGGCCTTAAAAACAGGATTGGTTCTCCTATATTGCTTTGATATTTTTTCTTTTGTTCTGAAGACAGGGTCCTTTCTTGCTGATTGCTTTGATTCCAACTGGTACACAGATTCTTTGGCCTTAAAAACAGGATTGGTTCTCCTATATTGCTTTGATATTTTTTCTTTTGTTCTGAAGACAGGGTCTTTTCTTGCTGATTGCTTTGATTCCAACTGGTACACAGTTTCCTTGGCCTTAAAAACAGGATTTGCTCTAGCAGTCTGCTTTGATTGTTTTTCTTTAGCTTTGAATGCTGTGATTTGTCTACATTTTCTTCTATAAAGTTTATAATACTCCATGCGATTTTTCTTCCTTTTTTTTCCTAATGCCGCCTTTGATTCTTCAATTGATATGCTTGAAATTCTACTTCGTTTTAATTGTGCTTTGTGAGCTTGTCTCAACCTTTGATCATTGAAGTAAGCTTCCATATTTCTATCCATTTGATCTTTAAAACTTCGTGTTTCTTCAGTCATTTTAATTTTGATAGGTAAGAAGTCAAACTGTAAGTTGGTGTTGGTATCCAAATTTAAACTGTCATAAAATGCATACATATATGTAACTAAGTCATTGATACTTGTGAAAGTTATCAAACAGGACGTACCATCATTTGACGAAAGTCCATTTTCTCCATGGGAATGAGAATCAAAAAATACATACATGTCATTCTTTCTAAATACAGCAGAGCATATGGCTCCAATAGTTAAGAGCCCTGATGTTGCATACAAAAAGACGGATTGCAATACTTCGTGAAGTGTTGGCAAACCAAGATTTTGAGTATCAAGAAGCACACCACTTACAATAGGCAATTTCTCAGATGTAAATTTTCCTATCTCTACCTTAAAGTCATCTGGAATTTCTTCTAAAGTCAGCAGGTGGTTAACAAATTTTCCATCCTCTCTTAATTTTTTTATAACACTTTGATACAGAACATCTCCCTCACAAAGCACCTTGTCTAATATAGAGCTTTTTTCGGTATCAAGGCATGAAGAGTATGACAGCATACATAATGCGTTACATGTGCATTGATATCCTCTTGATTGTTCAGAAAATCTGACATCATTCTGGTGAAAACTTCCAAAGACCAAATCACAGGCATTCCACAATTGTACCGATGATTTTACTGCTTGGTAACACACCACATCATTATCTAATCCCGGTTCTGATGAATCTCTGTTGACATGAGGCTGTGCTGTAATGTCTTTCTTATGCCATGCATGTTGTTGGAACATTGTTTTTTGTGAACAAACCGTTATATCCTGTCTTTCAGACAAATTTTCAATGTTTCTTGATTGATAATCAGCATCCACACCAGGAAAAGTATCGAGAAATACTGCATCAAAATCTGTCTGTACATTTGATTTAACATTTTCTATGAGCTTGCTGAGATCAATAACTAACTGTTGAAACTCATTTGTATTTGCCTGATTGTCTTTGTTAGCCCTTTTTTGTTCTGAATCAAGACTTGTCAATAAAGCATCCTCTAACAAATCATTATGCTGAAACTCAGTCTGTTTATTTTGTATATTTTCACCTTCTAATTCAGTGTTGTATACTGACTGTTTTTGATTATATGCCTGTTTCTTTTCATGTATAAACACCGGCATCTTTTCCGGACTTAGTGCCTGCATCTTTTCAGGTCTTAATGCCGGCTTCCATTCCGGACTTTGTGCCCACTCGCTGATGGGACTAAATGCCGGCCTCCTTTCCGGACTTTGTGCCCACTCGCTGATGGGACTTAATGCCGGCCTCCTTTCCGGACTTTGTGCCCACTCGCTGATGGGACTTGTCGATGATTCATACTTACCTGTCCTCCAGTCTGTCCTCTTGCTCTTTGACTTTTTCCACCCTTTCCTCTTAGGCATCTTTACTCAATCTGAAAATATAAAAGAAGACACCATTTAGCAAGACACATTAACTAACATTAACTCCCAACAGTACTGGTTAAGCATGGGAAGCATTGGTTCCATCCCGACATGACTGAAAATGTGTTGACTGGGATGTTAAGCAAACAAAATAAATAAATAAATAAAATATATATTTTCCTTGTGAAAAAAAATGGACCCAATTCTTCTGAGTAGGAGTAACTTTTTAGGGTTAATCACATATGGGGGAAACAAACTTAATTTTAGTTTTGGCAGGGTGAGGGGTGGGCAGAGGGGGGGGGGGAGGATTTAAACGAAAACAAACACATTTATATTTTTGCATTTATTCCATTACATCATCATATAACAATATATTCACCTCTTCCATGCCTCCAATACCCAATCCCCTACCACCCCTATGAGAATCAAATTAAGTTAAAATGGAGGAAACAAAATGTTCAAATATATGTTATTTTTAATCTTTTCTGAAGGAAGTTTTTGTTTATAAATCTACTTTAAACACAGCTAGAACTTTTTCTCAGTTCAATAAAATTATATATGATGAATAAATTTTCAATCTGCATTTTATTTGTATATTATACTCACCCTCATAAAGTACCATTTCTAATAGTGAACTTTATTCTACATCAAGGCAAACTGAGTATGCCAATGCATGTGCACTTATAACCTCTAGACTGTTCGGAAAAAGTTTGCATCATTTTGATGAACACTTCTAAACACAATGGTACTTAAATAATCTGAAGAATGGTTATCTGAGATTTTTGTGTTCGAAGTATTAGGCAGATTTGTTTCATGACTATACACAGAAGCATTTTCTAGTTAATAATTGTACTGTAATTCACAGTGTCATCATTTCTTGAATTAGTGCCTGTATTATTTCAGGACTTCATGCCGGCATCATTTCCGGACTGTCATTTGCATGTATTCTTTAAAGTCTTTATGCCGGCTTCCTTTCCGGACTTGTTGCCCACTCGCTGATGAGACTTGGTGCCCACTCACTGATGGAACTTGTTGCCCACTCGCTGATGGGGCTTAATGCTGGCTTCTTTTCCACACTTTGTGCCCACTCACTGATGGGACTTAATGCCGGCCTCCTTTCCGGACTTTGTGCCCACTCGCTGATGGGACTTGTCTATGATTCATACTTACCTGTCCTCCAGTCTGTCCCCTTACTCTGTGAATTTTTCAGGTCTGAAAATATAAAAGAAATCATTTAAATCTAAGCATCTACACCAAAAAAGCACTGTGTTATGCATCAAAAGCTACCAAGTGGATGCACAAATCAGCTGCAAAAACCCACAGACTCTTCATGTGACCTGGAAAATTTAACAATTTTTTTTGCTTCCAAATGAAATTCATTTTTGACTAATCAAATTTTCAACGGCTCTTGATTGATAATCAGTTCCACACCAGGAACAGTATCAAGAATACTGCATTAAAATCTGTCTGCACAATTGAGCATGTCGGACATCTTGGTCAAGTGACCTGGACAATTTACATAGTTTTAGGTCCCACTTTCTAAGGAGGCTCCACATGCAGTTTGGCTTTGATTGGCCAAGCAATTTTCGACAAGAGGATGCCTGACTATTTCTATCAATTACATTTATAAAAGCCCTGAGACAGGGGCAGATAACCCCCTGGGACTAAGAAGATTTTTAAAGGTTTTGCTATATATAGCCATGGCGGCCATCTTGGTCATATGACCTAGACCATTTATCCAAACTTTCGTTCACCCTTCCTAAGGATCCTCTGCACAGTTGGCTTTGATTAGCCAAGAGGTTTCGGAGAAGAAATAATTTGAATATTATGGTCATATACATGTATACAGCCTCAGGGCAGAAGCAGACAACCCCTTGGGCCCATAATATTTTCAGAAGCATAAATCTTCTGTCCGTTTGCTCATTCCTAGCAAGTTTTCGGACATTAAATTACATTTTCATATTTTCCCCCATTCAAATGAATGGGAAACCTAACATGACCTTGCCATTACATAGTTCAAGGTCATCACAGGGTCATGATTTATACAAACTTTGTAGAGCTCCATTGCCTGATGCTTCATGCCAAGTTTTAAAATCATAGGCCTTCTGGTTCTGAAAAAGAAATTTTTTAAACATTTTTAAAGGTTTTTGCTATTTATAGACATGGTGGCCATCTTGGTCATGTGACCTTGACCATTTATACAAACTTACATCCACTCTTCCTATTGATGCTCCACATAAAGTTTGGCTTTAATTGGCCAAGCGGTTTCAGAGAAGAAGATGTTTGAATATTATGGTCATACACATGTATATAGCCCCGGGGCAGGGGCAGACAACTGTCTGGGCCCAAAATATTTTCATTTACATAAATCATCTGTCCATTTGCTCATTCCTAGCAAGTTTTTTGACAATATATGACATTTTACTATTTTTTCATGGGCAGCCTAAGTTGACCTTGCCATAAAAAAGGTCAAGGTCATCCCAGGGTCATGATTTATACAAACTTTGTAGAGCTCCATTGCCTGATGCTTCATGCCAAGTTTCAAAATCATACGCCTGCTACTTCTGGAGAAGAAGATGTTTTAAGGTTTTTGCTATTTATAGTCATGGCGGCCATCTTGGTCATGTGACCTTAACCATTTATACAAATTATCATTCTCTCTTCCTATTGATGCTCCACATAAAGTTTGGCTTTAATTGGCCAAACGGTTTCAGAGGAGAAGATGTTTGAATATTATGGTCATACTCATGTATATAGCCCCAGGGCAGGGGCAGACAACCCTTGTGGCCCAAAATATTTTCATAAACACAAATCATCTGTCCATTTGCTCATTCCGAGCAAGTTTTTTACCAATATATGATTTTTTCCTATTTTTTTCCCATTCAAATTCATGGACGGCCTAAGTTGATCTTGCTAAAAAAAGGTCAAGGTCATCCCAGGGTCATGATTTATACAAACTTTGTAGAGCTCCATTGCCTGATGCTTCATGCCAAGTTTTAAAATCATAGGCCTACTAGTTCTGGAGAAGAAGATTTTTTAAGGTTTTTGCTATTTATAGCCATGGCGGCCATCTTGGTCATGTGATCTTGACCATTTATACAAGCTATCATTCACTCTTCCTAATGATGCTCCACATAAAGTTTGGCTTTAATTGGCCAAGCGGTTTCAGAGAAGAAAATGTTTGAATATTATGGTCATACACATGTATATAGCCCCGGGACAGGGGCAGACACCCCTCTGGGCCAAAAATATTTTCATAAACATAAATCAACTGTCCATTTGCTCATTCCTAGCAAGTTTTTTGCTATTATATGACATTTTCCTATTTTTTCCAATTCAAATGCATGGGCAGCCTAAGTTGACCTTGCCATAAAAAGGTCAAGGTCATCCCAGGGTCATGATTTATACAAACTTTGTAGAGCTCTATTGCCTGATGCTTCATGCCAAGTTTCAAAATCATAGGCCTTCTGGTTCTGGAGGAGAAGATTTTTAAAGGTTTTTGCTATTTATAGCCATGGCCGCCATCTTGGTCATGTGACCTGGACCATTTATACAAACTTTCGTTCCCCCTTCCTAAGGATGCTCCACGTGAAGTTTGGCTTCGATTGGCCTTGTGGTTTCAGAGGAGAAGATCTTTGAAATTGTGAACGACGGACGACGGACGACGGACGACGACGGACGACGACGGACGACGGAGCATGGGTATACTATAAGCTCACCTGTGAGCCTTCGGCTCAGGTGAGCTAAAAAGGATTAGGACAAAAGTCACATGAAACATAGAGGACTACTCAATAAACATTTCTGCAAAAACAAAATTCAAATATCTCCAACAAGACATTAAAAACAGGCAATTTTCACTTTTTTCCATTATAAGTCTATGGGAAGCATAAGTTACCATAGTAACCAGAGTCCTTATCCGATCAAAACAAAAAACACAATTATTCTTTCCCCCTACCTGTAGATGGTGTATGTGTAATATGAGAACAATCGGCCCAGCAGTTTCAGAGAAGAAGATCTTTGAAATTGTGGACGACGGACGGACGGACGGACGGACGACGGACGGACGGACGGACGCCGGAGCATGGGTATACTATAAGCTCACCTATGAGCCTTCGGCTCAGGTGAGCTAAAAAGCGCTGCAGGCATGCATGATACCCCGCCACGCAAATTTAATTTAGTACAAATGCACATAATATCTTGACGACATCAATCTACAATACCAAACCACATCTTCCAGATATGAACTCCTTAACAAAGTTTGAAGTAAATTGGCCTACAGATGCTCAAGATAGTGCCTAGAAACAATATTGTAACATAAATCAAGGTCCATTACTCTGTATTTATTTGACGAAAATTACCCATCTTCAATCCCAAACCACTCCTTCCTGATATGAACTCCTATACAAAATTTGAAGAAAATTGGTCAATAAATGCTCCAGATAGAGCCCGAAAATGAAATTTTAACGTAAATCAAGGGCCATAACTCTGTACTTATTTGACGAAATTTAGATAGAGCCCGAAAATGAAATTTTAACGTAAATCAAGGGCCATAACTCTGTACTTATTTGACGAAATTTTCCCATCTTCAATCCCAAACCACTCCTTCCTAATATGAACTCCTATACAAAGTTTGAAGAAAATTGGTCTATAAATGCCCAAGATATAGGCCGGAAACTAAATTTTAACATAAGTCAAGGGCCATAACTCTGTACTTATTCAACAAAATTTACCCATCTTCAATCCCAAACCACTCCTTCCTAATATTAGCTCCTATACAAAGTTTGAAGAAAATTGGTCAATAAGATAGAGCCCGGAAACGAAATTTTAACGTAAATCAAGGGCCATATCTCTGTACTTATTTAACGAAATTTACCCATCTAAAATCCTAAACCACTCCTTCTTAATATGAACTCCTATACAAAGTTTGAAGAAAATTGGTCAATAAATGCTCAAGATAGAGCACGGAAACGAAATTTTAAAGTAAATCAAGGGCTATAACTCTGTACTTATTTGACGAAATTTGTCCATCTGCAATCCCAAACCACTCCTTCCTGATATAAACTCCTATACAAAGTTTGAAGAAAATTGGTCAAGAAATGCTCAAGTTAGAGCACGGAAACGAAGCGCTGACGGACGGACGGACGGACAGACGGACGGATGGACACTCGAGCGCAAATTTTTTGCGGAGGGTATAACATAATACCCCGCACTTTTTGAAGTGGCGGGGTATAAAAAGGGAAATAACTCTCACAGAATTGGCCCCTAGCCCCTTGAATTTACCTGAAAGAAAAATACGGGTCCTCTTAATTTTCATATACAAACTACATACCAAATTTCAAGATCCTAGCTCTAACGGTTCCTGACCGAGTGCTCACGCATCACAGACTGACTGCACGCACTCACTCACTCACTGCACTGCATGGACAGACCCAAACCAATATGCCCCCTCAACTTCTTCGAAGTAGGGGGCATAAAAACATTCGCCGTTAGAATTTTTCACCAATGCCATTTTCTATTGTGTTCAATGGAGTTCTCAGTATTAAACGTTCAATTTTCAATGATGCAAACTTTGGTTTAAAATTTTGGGTACAAATGGAGGGCATTTTGCAATCACCCCATCGAGCCATAAAGAATCAATTTGTGTTAAAAGTGACTTCCAGAATCTCTCAGGAGGCCACCCAAATAACCGTTTTGACCAATCAGATTCGAGCTCAGTGACCCATGCTCTGAAAACCAAAATTTTCGTACCCAATTTATTCACTGGCGATTGCTGACCAGAAGACCATCTTGCATCACATTAAAATGCGAAAAAAATGTCATAACCCTGTTGCGTTATAAGTTTGGCTCAGTATAATAATAATAATAAAATAAACAGTCACCTGATTTGAATTCTACTTGCAATTTATGATCAGGGAATAGCCTACAGGGTGACTAGGGATAAATAGTCTCCCTAAATGAACAAACTTCTCCCTATTGTCAGTTGAGGGAGAAGTGAAAATGTATAGAATATATAGGCAAACCTGGAATTCAAGTAAAAACTTTTCCCAAATTTTCTTGGGGAGAGACAAAACTTTTCCCTAAATTTCTTGGCTAGTCTACAAACAAGTACATGTACATACTTTACAACTGAAGTACTTCCTTCAACTCTGACGTACCGAGTATGCTCCTGATTTCTACTCGAAAAGCAATAAATCTCTTACAAACAAGTACAATGTAGTTAACAACAAGTACTTTCTTTGGCTTGACTTACCAAGTTGGTTTCTGGGTTGGAGCATTCCTGACAAAGTACAAACTTCTTAATGAAACCATCTAGTAGTTGTTGAAGTTTGCTGGCATCGTGAGAACCGTTCACAATGAAACGGTCGTTTTTAAGGTCAAACTGTGTCTGAGCACCAAGCTCACAGCCAAAGTACTTTGTTGGATCTGGAATTAAGTTAGAGCCTTGTCCTTTACAATGAAAACCTCTTTGGTTACATTTTGGAAACGTCTGTAAATTGAAATTATATTTGCTTAGATTACTTTACTGATCAACCCTAAAAAATTGCCCTGTCTGCAGCAATGACCAAAAACATTTTGTTCCATTTTTTCAAGAATGGGTATATATATTTAGTCCCATACAGCAAGGCAAAAATTTCATGTTAATCTAATGCTCTCATTCATCATGTAGAATAGCATTATGTATGCAATCAAGTATTAGTTACATTAGAACAATTCTCCATCTGCATTAAATCTAAGAAATTAACAAAAAATCTGACTGACCCATACCTGAAAGAGAGTTCTAAATAAGGGGAAACAAGTATATTTCTGAGGTCAACCTCATATCATATCGACATATCTAGTATGACATAATTAAATAAATCAACAAATTACAATATGTCTTTTTGTCACAGACTGTTACTGTTTTTAAAGCAAACAATAAGAGCTGTATCATGGTGATGAGAAAATCAGATTTTGATATGCAAGAACACAGGTGCAGATCAATTGCGCAGTCTGATCAGTCATTTTGTTTTCACTTTTAGGATAGATACCTCTTCTTCTTAAGCTTCTTGCCTTCTGAGGCTGAACATGCCAGTTTGTATCAAACCTGTTTATAAACCCTGAACCATACAATTACAGTGTTCCCCAAATCTTGTCGGACCGCCGGATATGACCGATAAAAAATGCCTTGGGCCAACTAGAATTGTCAGAGGATCTGACTATAGCCCCGCTTCTGAGCTTTTTGCCAGGGTAAGGAAAACAATGGCGGGCAACAATCCCAAGCTAGATCTTATTAATACAGATGCACATAAAAAGATTGGTCAGATTCTGTCAATTTGTTCTCAAGGTATTGTGCGGAAACAAAATTCTGATGTCAATCAAGGGCCAAAACTCTGTCAAAAGTTAGCAAAAATTAACAGGCAACAATCCCAAGCTAGATCTTGTCAATATTAATGTGCATACAAATTTTGGTCAGATTCTGTCAAATCGTTCTCAAAATATTGAGTGGTAACGAAATTCTGATGTCAATCAAGGGCCGTAACTCCATCAAAATTTTGCGAAAAAATGACGGGCAACAATCCCAAACTAGATCTTGTCAATGCTGATGTGCATACAAAATTTGGTCAGATTCTGTTAATTTGTTCTAAAGATACTGAGCGGAAACGAAATTCTGACCTCAATCAAGGGCCATAACTCCATCAAAATTTTGTAAAAAATGAAGGGCAACAAACCCAAGCTAGATCTTGTCAATGTTGATGTGCATACAAATTTTGGTCAGATTTTGTGAATTCACTCTCAAAATATTGAGCAGAAACTATATTTTGACATCAATCAAGGGTCCTAACTCCGTCAAAATTATGCAAAAATTAACAGGCAACAATCCCAAGCTAGATCTTGTCAATGTTGATGTGCATACAAAATTTGGTCAAATTCTATCAATTGGTTCTCAAGATATTGAGCCGAAACGAAATTCTGACGTCAATCAAGGGCCTCAACTCGGTCAATATTTTGCGAAAAAAGATGGGCAACAATCCCAAGCTAGATCTTGTCTATGTTGATGTGCATACAAAATTTGGTCAGATTTTGTCAATTTGTTCTCAAGATATTGAGCGGAAACAAAATTCTGACATCAATCAAGGGCCATAACTCCATCAAAATTTTGCAAAAAATGACGGGCAACAGTCCCAAGCTAGATCTTGTCAATGTTGATGTGCATACAAAATTTGGTCAGATTTTGTCAATTTGTTCTCAAGATATTGAGCGGAAACAAAATTCTGACATCAATCAAGGGCCATAACTCCATCAAAATTTTGCAAAAAATGACGGGCAACAGTCCCAAGCTAGATCTTGTCAATGTTGATGTGCATACAAAATTTGGTCAGATTTTGTCAATTTGTTCTCAAGATATTGAGCGGAAACAAAATTCTGACATCAATCAAGGGCCATAACTCCATCGGTCAATATTTCGCGAAAAAAGATGGGCAACAATCCCAAGCTAGATCTTGTCTATGTTGATGTGCATACAAAATTTGGTCAGATTTTGTCAATTTGTTCTCAAGATATTGAGCGGAAACAAAATTCTGACATCAATCAAGGGCCATAACTCCATCAAAATTTTGCAAAAAATGACGGGCAACAATCCCAAGCTAGATCTTGTCAATGTTGATGTGCATACAAAATTTGGTCAGATTCTGTCAATTCGTTCTCAAGATATTGAGCGGAAACAAAATTCTGACATCAATCAAGGGCCATAACTCCATCAAAATTTTGCGAAAAATGACGGGCGACAATCCCAAGCTAGATCATGTCAATGCTGCATACAAAATTTGGTCAGATTCTGTCCATTCGTTCTCAAGATATTGAGCGGAAACGAAATTCTGACATCAATATAGGGTCATCCAAGGGCAATAACTCTTCTGCAAATTTGGGGGAAACAACATGCATTGATACATAAGTAGATATTGTCAATATTGATGCATACGCCAAATTTGGTTAAAGTCTAACAACTGGTTCTCAAGTTATAAGTGGTAACAGAATTATGGACGGAATAACGGAATGACGGAATAACGGAAGGACAGGACAGAACGATGGAAGGACAGGGTGAATCCAGTACAGCCCCACTTTTTCAAAGCGGGGCTATAATAATAAATAATTTCTGAACGCAGGACACTGTGAACAATGCTATTTTTTTTTTTTTTTTTTTTTTTTGACAAAATTGTCCGAAATTTGTTCGGATCGTAACATCCCGAAACTGACCATTTTGGTTCTTTTTTCTAGATTTAATTTTATTTTGACTGGTTTTCAATGTCGCAAAATACGTGGGGTGTTCTTCAATACTTGTCATTTGCTGGATTTCGGGTTACTTTTCCCTTGGACTAACAATGAGAATGCTGTTTATATGTGATGAAAGCTTAATCATAGTATCAAAATTATTGATCTCTGACGCACGACCATATAGTAATTTCGATCACAAGTATAGAAAATGTTGTAACATTTGCAACACTATATATACTCAGCGTCAATGAAAAGTTACCAGTAAATCAGGTTCAATTAACACACGACAATATTTGGTTCATTCTGTGAATACAACTGCCGATACTTCAGTATTCATTTTCATGGCATAGAATGCAATTCTATTTCATGGCATAGGAGCAATTGAAACCAATTTGGTGGCGTTTTCACTGAATATGTTAGAGGCATGAGAAGACATGAAGACTTGTCAAAACATGGCTTTCTAGTTCTCAAAAATTTCAAAAATCACAAATTGCATGTGGTACACGTGCACCATAGTTCTAAGGCTAGTGGAACTCTTGAATGTCTCTAAATCAGTTTTCTGTTGACCAGAATCATAAATGAAACTACAATTTTTTAAATAATTTTTTATATATTTCAAGATATCGAAATTTTATTGGTGGTAACTTTTCATTGACGCTGAGTATACATGACCGCTTTCATTTTACACGTATGAGCATCAGAAAACACTTTTGTAGAATGACTTCACCTTTACTTTATAGAATTATTGCCCCTGCTTTGTGGCATCATAATATTTTGAATATAAGCTATTTAAAATCAATGCTCAGGCTACGCCCAGACCTGTCAACCTCCTGAAAATTTTAAGAGGGAGATTGCCCGAAACTGTGATTTTTTACCAAATAAGCATGCAACTTACGAGCATGCTTTAGGACCTAAAAAATTTCAAGGAAGGAGATTTTTTCTTCAGGAGTGAATTTTTTCTAGCTTTTCAAAAAGACAACACTTGTCATTGGCAAAGGTAGTATACCGCTAGCATTCACCGATACAAAAACCTTTAAATAAGGAACAACTGGGTATTCACTGTAAATTGCTAAACTGGTAATTTAACATTTACATCAGGTCTAAGGTGAAACAGGCGCACAATTTCTAGAACGGCTGTTCGTCTCTATAATAATAGAAACCCAGTCAAATTTTCTGATTGAAATTGTCTACCAAAACGCTTGTTAAAAATATCAAGTAAGTAAAATTTTGAGAAGTTGTAGTGGTATTAGCACAGGATTGCATTGTGGTATGGACGCCTCTTTTAATTGAATGTTGTGCTATTTTTCAAAATGTTACAACTTATAAATCAATGTTTTAGAGAATAAACAATCCAAAACTTGTATCAATGGAATTAGCAATGATCTGACACATAGCAGCATTAACAGTTTTTGATCAGTCATAACTGGAAATGAAATAATGAGGCTCTGAAACTTACAGACATTCTTTCATTTTACAAATCATAACAAACAGGGCGTAGTGCTATGTTTGAACTAAGAGAAGTTGTCAGTGACCAGAGGACCAATGGTCCTATAAACGCTCACCTGACCTGGGATATGTGACTTAAGCTGACCTTGCCATAAAATGGGTCAAGGTCATCCCAGGGTCATGATTTATATAAACTTTATAAAGCTCCATTGCCTGGTGCTTCATGCCAAGTTTCAAAATCATAGGCCTTCTGGTTCTGGAGAATTTTTTTTCCATAAACATAAAGGGGGGGTCTCAGGCTATATGAAATTTACATAGGGTTCTGCCCACGCACCGATTTTTATAATATTGTGCATATTGCTGGCTTGGTGCATGGTCACTTTATTACTAATATAGATTTTCTCTTAACTACTTAAAATTTTTAAATACACCATTTTGTATCAGAGGGGGTCTGAATAAAGGGGTGTGTGTGATTAAAGTCGCCCATAGCCGTCATAATAGTCTCTTCCTAGTTTTGTTTGTTTGTAAAATAATCTAGAATGATCACTTATCATTTTGGGATTGCATAATTGTTGATAGCTATAATATTGAATTCAGCTGATTATCATTTGTTTTGCAGACGACCCCAAATTTGAGCTCCATAATGGTGTAACCACATGTTTGATTTTCAATTTAAACATGTTCCAGGTTTTGTCAACCTATAATTTTAACCTCAAATTAGGCTACACATTTATAGATTATATGCTGAAAATTGCGTGAAATTTGAAGACCGGTAACATCTGCTTCTAGAATATAGAATGGTACAAGTCAGAATTCTGAAAAACGAAAAATTAATAACGATTTATCCGATTATAAGTATTTTATGTTATTAACATGTTACAAAGCAAACTTTTCGTGAATAATTTTCCAGCTAAACAATGTCGTGTCTTGCATGACCATCGATGCTATTATATATATATTGAATATTGATTTAAGTGAGAAAATTGCACCCTGTCTTGGACCTTATATAGCATATCTGCCCATTATTTTTAGTTTTCATAATTATATTTTACAAAATGATTCTATCTATTAGTTAGCCATTCTCTATAGTTTATTCGTGTTTATGATGCTACTGTCTAGTTTTTACTGTTTTGATTATTTTTTCCAAACATTAAGTTGTTTAGGCTTAAACAGCTATGTTGATGATTTCTACATCCTGTAACTCATGCCATGTGGAAAACCTAAGGGATTTAGCATTTTGCATGAAATAAACCCGATGAGGCTAAGGACAGTTCATTTCTTGTTGAAAACTATATCACGATCTAAGAAAAAACACCCCATCCACCCAAGTATATAATGAAGCAAAACCAATAGGATGAAGAGAGAAAACAATGCAAGACAGCATTCTACCAATATAATATCACGTTTGAAACAGGTTGTACCATATATAAAATCTAAGATGAAAGCTATTAATCTAATGTATGCAATGTTATTACCTACTACAGCAGGCGGCAAACCTATTACTGGAAGATTTTAACATATTTCCAACACTTCACAATTGGAAACCCTTAATCGAAATGGGGCTTTTGAACTTATAAACTTACATGTAGCTGACAAGTTTGTTTTACCGAGCTGACATATAATTGACAAAACAGCTATGATTTCTAACTAAGAATAGGATTAAAGAAGAGTATCTAGACAACTATCAGCATGAAATCACAAACATTTTGCTGCATTTATAATTGACTAAATAAAGCCATCAACATTTATGGATTCATAAATCTGTTAAAAACCTTGAGATTTTTAAACATCAAGTTTGGATATTTGTCTGAGTGTTCAATTGCATTATTCATAACTCTAATATTTATTTCAAAAATAGGAAAAAGAACCACATTTAAATGGTAGAAAGATTGTCAATAATGGATATGTTTAATGAAGAATTAAAACTAATCTGATATTAAAAGTGAAAGCAATACCTGAGCATCACATCTGAACACTTACAAAGAGAAAAGCCTGTCACAAAGCTGAATTATGCACTATTGGATAAGTATAAAGATAATAAGTATTTGGTATTCTTGTCACAATCTTAAACTAAAGTTGGCATCAGCAACAATTAAATAAGTTAAGTTATGAATAAGTAATCTCATAAACGACAATACAAATGGAGGAATCAGTCAAATGTTTGTTACCATTAAGGTGGTCAATCACAAATTAAATGAATGTTACTCAAATAGAATTATCCAAATACATCTGAACTTAAAGAAATATTAAATACAATGTAATGAAATTATAAAAACAAAAACATTTCATTAATATATTTAAACCTGAAAATGTTTGCTGATAATTTGTATGAAAAAATGATAATAACTTTGAGGTAGGTCACTATAACATAAGTGAAATTGCCAAATCAAATAACCATTTTTCTATTAAGAATTCATATTACTTATGTAATTTTTCATTTCCAATGATAAAGTTATGAAATAACATAATTTTAGACGAAAAAACAGCTAAAAACATTAAAATCCATTTTTGTAAAAAATTGACCAACACGTATATCATGTACATTTTAACAGTGTTACCGGTTTTGAAAATTTATGAAACTTTACCAGCATGAAGAGGGTACCACTGGCCAATTTTATAGATAGTATCATAGGTTGACAAACACTGGAACATATTAAAATATGAGACACAATTTGTCATTCTCGAAAATATTCTTAATAAAATTTTGACAATTTCAAGTTTAAGTTTCCATAAAAAGTCTATCTGTTTATCTATTTAAGCCCAAATGGTATCAAAGTCACCCATATGGAGTCCTCTTTGAATACCAGTTTTAATTGGTTTAGTAAAAGTTAAATAAGTGATAATATATAGGCAAAGCATAACGCAGGTATGGTCACAAAGGTGGAGTAAGTCAGGGTGCTATCCTGAGACCTAAAAATGTTTTTCAAAACAAATAGATGCATTTTTATAGGTGTTAGAATGAAGGCATTCGCCATGCAAAGCAAGAACAAAATTGGTGCGTGGGCGCATATGAGACCCCCCCTTTTCTGTCCATTTGCATACTCCCAGCAAGTTTCCTCCATTTAATTCCATTTTACTATTTTTTCCCGTTCGAATGCATTAGTGAACTAAGTTGACCTTGCCGTAAAATAAGTCAATGTCATCCCAGGGTCATGATTTATACAAACTTTGTAGAGCTCCATTGCCTGCTGCTTCATGCCAAGTTTAAAAATCATAGGCCTTCTGGTTCTGGAGAAGAAGATTTTCAAAGGTTTTTGCTATTTATAGCCATGGCGGCCATCTTGGTCATGTGACCTTGACCATTTATACAAACTTTCATTCCCTCTTTCTAAGAATGCGCCACATAAAGTTTGGCTTTGATTGGCCAAGCGGTTTCAGAGAAGAAGATGTTTGAATATTATGGTCATATACATGTATATAGCCCCGGGGCAGGGGCAGACAACCCCCTGGGCCCAAAATATTTTCATAAACATAAATTTTCCGTCCATTTGCTCATTCCTAGCAAGTTTTCTGCCATTAAATGAAATTTTCCTATTTTTCCCATTCAAATGCATGGGTGACCTAAGTTGACCTTGCCGTAAAAAAGGTCAAGGTCATCCCAAGGTCATGATTTATATACACTTTGTAGAGCTCCATTGCCTGATGCTTCACACCAAGTTTCAAAATCATAGGCCTTCTGGTTCTGGAGAAGAAGATTTTTAAAGGTTTTTTCTATTTATAGCCATAGCGGCCATCTTGGTCATGTGACCTTGACCATTTATATAAACTTTCTTTCCCCCTTCCCAAGGATGCTCCATAGGAAGTTTGGCTTTGACTGGCCAAGCGGTTTCAGGGGGGAAGATGTTTCATTATTATGGAAATATACATAAATATAGCCCCGGGGCAGGGGCAGACGACCCCCCATGGGCTAAAATTTTCCATTAACATTAATCTTCTGTCCATTTGCCTATTCTCAGTAAGTTTTACCCATTAAATAGCATTTTACCATTTTTTCCCATTCAAATGCATTGGCCACCTAAGTTGACCTTGCCGTAAAATAGGTCAAGGTCATCCTAGGGTCATGATTTATATAAACTATGATAAGCCCGCATCCCCAATGCTACATACCAAGTTTCGTGGAAATCGGCCCACTGGTTCTGGAGAAGATTTTTAAAGGATTTTGCTATTTATAGCCATTGCAGCCATCTTGGTCATGTGACCTGGACCATTTATATAAACTTTTGTTCCCCCTTCCTAAGGATGCTCCACATGAAGTTTGGCTTTGATTGGCCAAGCGGTTTCAGGGGAGAAGATCTTTGAAATTGTGGACGACGGACGGACGGACGCCGGACGGACGGACGCCGGAGCATGGGTATACTATAAGCTCACCTGTGAGCCTTCGGCTCAGGTGAGCTAACAAGTAGCGCAGGGGCAACGATCGCTCACCTGAGAGTCAACAAGTACAGTCACTGGACAAAGTAATTGGGGATTTTACCATATATGGGTATGGTGGCCATCTTGGTCATGTGACCTTGAAACCCTACTTACATCAGCAGAAGAGCTCTTGTCTGGATTGTGTATCCTCTTTTCTGCCATTTTGGTTCACATGAAAAAATCATCTAACAAGGTCAGGGTCCTAATAATGACCCCCTGGGTGGGGCCATACTTTTTTTTTTTTTTTTTTTTTTTTTTTTGATTCAGTTTTACGTCCCTTTCAAGCTTTTTCACTCATAACGGGACGAATCAATTGGTAGGTGGGGCGAAAACCGGAGTACCCAGGGAAAACCACCTGACACACCCGCAAGCAGAACATGGCTTGTCTCACATATGAATTCGTGCCCCGTGCGAGGCGCGAACCCACATCGGTGAGATGATCGAATGATCAAGAGCACTGAAGTCAGCGACCTTAACCACTCGGCCAAGGGGGCCGCCCGGGGCCATATTTGACCCCAGGGGCAAGATTGGCAGGATTTATGTAGAGCTCCGCATGACAATGTTGTATATCAAATATATAAGCTTTGTGTCATGCTGTTGCAGAGAAGATTTTTTCATATATTTCCATTATAAGTCTACGGTAGATAATGACATGCCTGGGGCATGGCCTGTATGGACCCCAGGGGCACCGTTGGCAGCATTTATAAAGGAAAGGATTATACATTGTTCCACACAACATATGAAAGCTCTGGGCCATATGGTTTTGGAGATTTTTTTATGTTTTTCCCATGACGCCCCCGGGGCGGGGCTCGTATGGACCCCAGGGGCACAGTTGGCAGGACTTATAAGGAGGACCACCATACATTGCTAAAAACATAATATGAAAGCTTTGGGCCTTGTGGTTTCGGAGAAGAAGATTTTTTAAAGTTTTTCCCATGACACCCCTGGGGCAGGGCCCGTATGGACCCCAGGGGCATGGTTGGCAGGATTTATAAAGAGGAACACTATACATTGCTACAAAGCTCTGGGCCTTGTGATTCGGAGAAGAAGATTTTTTTATGTTTTTCCCATGACGCCCCCGAGACGGGCCCGTATGGACCCCAGGGGCACGGTTGGCAGGATTTATAAAGAGGACCACTATACATTGCTACTGACAAAATATGAAAGCTCTGGGCCTTGTGGTTTCGGAGAAGATTTTTTTTTATGTTTTTCCCATTGTAAGTCTATGGGAGCTAATGACCCCTGGGGTTATGCCATTTTTGACCCCAGGGGCATGATTGGCAGGATTTATATATAGGACCACTACACATTGCTACATACAAAATATGAAAGCTTTGGCCCTTGTGGTTTTGGAGAAGAAGATTTTTTTATGTTTTTCCTAATGACACCTGGGGCGGGGCCCGTATGGACCCCAGGGCCACAGTAGGCAGGATTTATAAAGAGGACCACTATACATTGCTACACACAAAATATGAAAGCTCTGGGCCTTATGGTTTAGGAGAAGAAGATTTTCTAAAGTTTTTCCCTTGACGCCCCGGGCGGGGCCCGTATGGACCCCAGGGGCACGGTTGGCAGGATTTATAAAGAGGAACACTATATATTGCTACAAACAAAATATGAAAGCTCTGGGCCTTGTGGTTTCTGAGAAGAAGATTTTTTTTATGTTTTACCCATGACCCCCCCCCCCCCCCAGGGCAGGGCCTGTATGAACCCCAGGGGCATGGTTGGCAGGATTTATAAAGAGGACCACTATACATTGCTACTGACAAAATATGAAAGCTCTGGGCATTGTGGTTTCGGAGAAGATTTTTTTTATGTTTTTCCCATTGTAAGTCTATGGGAGCTAATGACCCCCGGGGCAGGGCCATTTTTGACCCCAGGGGCATGATTGGCAGGATTTATAAAAAGGACCACTACACATTGCTACATACAAAATATGAAGGCTCTGGGTCATGTGGTTTCGGAGAAGAAGATTTTTTTATGTTTTGCCCCAATACGCCCCCGGGGCAGGGCCTGTATGGACCCCAGGGGCACGGTTGGCAGGATTTATAAAGAGGACCACTATACATTGCTACACACAAAATATGAAAGGTCTGGGCATTGTGGTTTCGGAGAAGATTTTTTTATGTTTTTCCCATTGCAAGTCTATGGGAGTTATCTGTTGCCATGGAAACCAGAGTTCCAATCCGACCTGGCCCAAAACCTAATGCAACCTTTCCCCCTCCTCAATGATGCTTTAGATAAAATTTGATCACGATCGGCCTAGTTGTCTTAGAGATATTTGAGTTTGAAAATGTGGACGCACGCACGGACGGACGGACGGACGCCGGCTCGACTACTGTACTATAAGCTCACCTTGTGAGCCTTCGGCTCAGGTGAGCTAATAAAGACTGGTTTAAATGCGGGACTTTATGCGAAATATTATTTTCACATGCAAGTAATGTACCATAATTTATTTTCCTTTTATGTTCTGTTTATAAAATGATCTAAAATGTTTCCAATAACGTTTATAAAATTTTATCAAAGAACAAGAAAAAGTAAAACGTCGGCGTTGCATGGTGTAAAATTTGTGATGAATTTTTTGTGTAAGCATTTACTTTGTGTGTCTTTCATTTAAATGGCTGATATTTTGTACGACTAACCGTCACTAAGTCTTCTGGTTTGGTCTCGCTAGAGTTTTCCCTTTTGATTTTTAGACCCTTATCCGACACCGCTTAAAGCGCTTTTTTGTTTTCGATAAAAAGGTGATCAAAATGTAAAACATTAGAAAATATGACTTTGTAGCCTAATAAGAAACATGTTGTTGATATATTAACGATAAGAGAATCGTCAAATGCGACTATTCGGTATGTGTCTTTTAAGCTCAGTGAAGATGAGCAAACTTACAAGTTGGAGGCCTTGATAATGCCTTTGCAATCTCAGGCATGTTCACAATCACTGTTTTTATCCCATTGCCCTTTCCTTCAACCTGTAAGAGGATACAGAAAGTAAGAAAATTTTAACAATGCTCTTAATATACTCAGAGGAAAAATTTTAGTCAGTAACTTTGACATGCCCAATTACTATCCAGGGTTTTCCCTGACGCTGGATATTGAGTCCCGGACTCCCAAAAACCTGTCAGGGACTCTCTAAATGAAATGCCAAGGGTCCCTAGGACCCCAAAAAGTTTGAAAGCAATTTTTAGCAATTTGTCTATCTTGTAGAGCTTCTGCAGAAATTTTGTTTTGAATCTAGTTGTTAGAAAATGTTTATGTTCATTCTTTATTTCTACCTAATACTGGATGGAAAATATGCAATAATTTTCTCTTATGGGGTTTAGTGACTCTTGGAATTTGTACCAGGACCCTCAAAATTTAAACTTGGGAGTCCCAAGGACTCGTAGAGTACAAAGCTGAGGGAAAACCCTGACTAACATATCCTGCTGCTTGCCTTAGATGTCCAGGGATACAGATTAGCGGTCGCCCACAGCGAGTAAAATCGGGCTGGGCCCCTAAAATTAAAAAGAAGCTCACCCAGTTTGCGACTACGCTACAAAGCATAACTGACCGTTCGGTTCATTTTTTTTTTCCATTCGGATTTATTTTGACTGGTGTTTGATGTCGCAAAATATCTGTGATCTATCAGTGAAAAAACTAGAAATTGGCTGCAAGCAAGGCTTTCGGTATACCCCCCGCAAAATTATCTGAGGCTGGCCAATAACTTCCTATGTCAAACATGCAGAAAATTTGTCAAACTGAAAGATATCTTTTCAGCATTATAATTCTTCAAGTACATCCTCAGTATGCCAGTCACATCTATAAGATATTAAAAGAATATATTGAAAGCTTGAGGTTGATTTCACTGTATGCACTATGATCATTATTGTTTATCATGAGAAATGGTTAAAAAATTGGCTAAGTTAAATAAAAGCTGTAAATTTGTCAAAAATTTATTTTTCAGCATGAAAATTATATATGCACATCTAAAATATATCTGGAACAAATCTACAAAGAATTTAAAAGAAACACTGAAAGCCCTAAGAGGAGTTGATTTCACAAAGTATGCACTACCAACCATTATTGTATATAAGCAATGGTTGAGAAATGGCTGTTGAAAAATGATGTAAATTTGTCAAAAATCACTTTTTCAGTATTATAATTATTCATGCACATCTTCAATATGTGTGGAACATGTCTGCAAAGTATTGAAAAGAAATACTGAAAAATTAGTTTCTGACACTAGGAGAATTTGATTTCACAAACTATGCACTACCAACCATTATTGTATATATAAGCAATGGTCAAAAATGGCTATGTTATAACATGCTGTAAATGTCAGAAACTAATTTTTCAGTATTATAATTATTCATGCACATCTTCAATATGCGTGGAACATGTCTGCAAAGTATTGAAAAGAAATACTGAAAGCCCTTGGAGGAGTTGATTTCACAAAGTATGCACTACCAACCATTATTGTATATAAGCAATGGCCAAAAATGACTATGTTAAAAAATGCTGTAAATTTGTCAAAAATTATCTTTTCATCATTATAATTCTTCATGCACATCTTCAATATGTGTGGAACATGTCTGCAAAGTATTGAAAAGAAATACTGAAAGCCCTAGGAGGAGTTGATTTCACAAAATATGCACTACCAACCATTATTGTATAAACAATGGTCAAAAAATGGCTATCTTAAAAATTGCTGTAAATTTGTCAAAAATTATTTTTTCAGCATTATAATTCTTCATGCACATCTTCAATATGTGTGGAACATGTCTGCAAAGTATTGAAAAGAAATACTGAAAGACCTAGGAGTTGATTTCACAAACTATGCACTACCAACCATTGTTGAATATGGCAATTATCGAAAATTGGCTAAGTTCCAAATGCTGTAAATTTGTCAAAATTCATTTCTTCAGCACAATACTTCTTCATGCATATCTTCAATATCTCTGGCACATATCTGCAAAGATTGAAAGCTGTAGGAGGAGTTGATTTCACAAAGTATGCACTATTAGCACTATGGCAAACATTCTTTGGATAGGTTTAAAAAGTCCCATAACTCTTGCAAAACTGATCCCTGGGCCCCTTAATTCATATCACACATGTGTTGTCTAATGGTGCAGGTGTGTTGAAAATTTGAAGAACATCGGGCAAAAACTACTTAAGTAATTCAACAAAGATGTCAAAATGATGACGGAATGACGGAATCACGGAATGACGGACAGGCTGAAAACAGTATACCCCTCTAAAACTTCGTTTTGCGGGGGTATAAATAGTGAACCAGACTAGATTTGGGCTGAATATATTTAGACGACCTATTGCAAATAGGCCAATCCACTGCGCATTTGTGATAATGAACTCACCAGTAAAGCAGTCTAACAAGTGTCCAAAAGACATGCGCACGCAACTTGAGTTGAAATACTGAAAGCTCTTGGAGGAGTTGATTTCACAAAGTAAGCACTACCAGCCATTATTGTATATAAGCTATGGTCAAAAAATGACTATGTTGAAAAATGCTGTAAATTTGTCAAACATTATTTTTTCAGCATTATAATTCTTCATGCACATCTTCAATATATGTGTGGAATATGTCTGCAAAGTATTGAAAAGAAATACTGAAAGCCCTATGAGAAGTTGATTTCACAAACTATGAACCACCAACCATTATTGTATATAAACAATGGTCAAAAAATGGCTATGTTGAAAAATGCTGCAAATTTGTCAAAAATTATTTTTTCAGCATTATAATTCTTCATGCACATCTTCAATATGTGTGGAACATGTCTGCAAAGTATTAAAAAGAAATACTGAAAGCCCTAGGAGGAGTTGATTTCACAAACTATGCACTACCAACCATTATTAAATATGGCAATAATCGAAAATTGGCTAAGTTCAAAATGCTGTAAATTTGTCAAAATTCCTTTTTTCAGCATAATACTTCTTCATGCATATCTTCAATATCTCTGGTACATATCTGCAAAGTATCAAAAGAGAATATTGAAAGCTGTAGGAGGAGTTGATTTCACAAAGTATGCGCTATTAGCACTAGCCTCCTGGTACCATTTCTAGAACCGGACCAACTCTCGACCAATAATTTGATTTACACTAAATAAAACATAAACTCTGGTCCACAAGAAAACAATTTGGACGGGGTTTTCTTCGTCAGTCAATGGGCGACGAAACAGGCACAGTGCCAAGTGACAGCCTCGTTTTGGATTTCCCTAGCAGACGATGGAAACCGCCCAAAATCAAAGCAAAATGCATCTACTCTGATTGTCTGAAAAACATTTCTTTGCTCAAAAACATTCCTGAATTCCATTTTATTTTCTATCTCATGCCAGTATTCAAATCAATTTTGGACGAATGAAACACAACTAGCGTCTTCTAGCTTTACAAATGTTTGTTTACACCCCTATGAAAATACAGTGTCCGTGAAAATGGCATGAGCAACAAGAACGTTTTTCTTTTGTTACTGGTACTACCTCCCATTCCTAGTGGCTCTCCCTAGTGTGATCACTTGTTTAATCCCAAAAAATCAAATAGAAATTGGCTAAGTCTGCTCAGTTTTGGTGCTGGCAAAAATACAAGGAAACAAATATAGTAAGAGACCAGTGTTTGGGTTAGACCTACTCATAATGACCTACGTGGTAACATGCCTGCATTTTACCATATAATCTTACATTTAAATACCTTCTGGGTGACTACACACTGTTTTCCCCTGATTCCCTCGCATTATTATATATGAAAACGAGCTCAAATAGTCTGTTCGAGAGTTGGTTACATTAACTGAAGGAAACACGATTTTTAGTGGTGATGCAACGGACCGTGCTGTGCACGCGCCATATGACATCACACATAATTTAATAGGTCATTGACGTTGGCAATGTTCAATGTTGTGTCTACAAAATCTGAGGATTAAATTAATTTTATTGCATGTTCTAAGATTATTGCATGTAACAATGTTATAAAAGTGGTTCGAGATATGGTACCAGGAGGCTATGGCAAATATGTATAGGTTTAAAAATTCCCTTAACTCTTGCAAAACTGACCCTTTGGCCCCTAAATTCATATCACACATGTGTTGTCTAATGGTGCAGGTGTGTTGAAAATTTGAAGAACATCAGGCAAAAACTACTTAATTTATTCAGCAAAGATGTCAAAATGTTGACGAAATGACAGAATGACGGACAGGCTGAAAACAGTATACCCCCCTAAAACTTCGTTTTGCGCGGGGGGAGGGGGGTGGGGTATAAAAAAGGTGCATGGCATGGGTACAAGTTGAATGAGTTAAAATTTCAGTATGTTTGTTTTTCTCTCTCATTTCTCCTATCTCTGAGTCACTAAGAGAGTCTCAGTTCATCTGGAAGGCAACATTGGCACAGGCCTAAGAAACTGTCTGTTTGGCATTGGCGACCCAGGGTCTCACATAATGCATTGTTCCGTTACCATTTTTATAGTATTTACAAGGTTTTTATCAAACACTTAAACTTCTGAGATCCATTGGGCCAGGCAAATTGGCAGATTTTAAGTTTAAATTTTTTTCAGCATAATACTTCTTCATGCATATCTTCAAAATCTCTGGCACATATCTGCGAAGTATCAAAAGAGAATATTGAAAGCTGTAGGAGGAGTTGATTTCACAAAGTATGCACTATTAGCACTATGGCAAACATTCTATGTATAGGTTTAAAAAGTAACTTAACTCTTGCAAAACTGACTCTTTGGCCCCTAAATTCGTATCACACACCATGTGTTGTCTAATGGTGCAGGTGTGTTGAAAATTTGAAGAACATCAGGCAAAAACTACTTAATTTATTCAGCAAAGATGTCAAAATGTTGACGGAATGACAGAATGACGGACAGGCTGAAAACAGTATACACCCCTAAAACTTCGTTTTGCGGGGGGTATAATATTGGTTGGTAGTGCATACAATGTACTATGTGAAATCAGCTGCTCTTAGGGCTTTCAGTGTTTCTTTTAAATTCTTTGTGGATTTGTTCCAGATATATTAGTGTGCATGAACAATTTCCATGCTGAAAAGTTAATTTTTGACAAATTTACAGCTTTCATTTAAATTAGCCAATTTTTTTACCATTTCTCATGATAAACAATAATGATCATAGTGCATACAGTGAAATCAACCTCAAGCTTTCAATATAGTCTTTTAATATCTTATAGATGTGACTGGCATACTGAGGATGAACATGAAGAACTAGAAAAAGTGCCTTGAGAGGCACGTATACCCCCGGCTGGTAGCCACAAAGCCCCCTCCCTACCCCCTACCTATACAACCCTGCACATGCTCACCCCTGGCATTGAACCTCAACCCCCCAATGAAAGACAGTACCCTTATCAAGTACACTTTAGAAATAAGCACTGTAAAGCACATTGCATACAAACATGGGGGAGTGGTGTTTTAGAATGACAGATCTATTTTAGAGCAGTATACTGAGCTGACTTGTATACTCAATCTAGGACATAATCCATGGACATTATGGGTCAGGTCCTCAGTCCTAGATTGGAATGAAAATAGAGTGTCATTCTTTAAAAAAAAAAAAAAAAAAAAAAAAAAAAAAAAAAAAAGGCCCCAGACCATGACCTCAAGTCCCACCCCCACCCCATGCATGGACCCTTGGGTCCATCCCACCCCCACCCCCATGCATGGACCCTTGGGTCTAACCCTTATGTGGTACCTATGTTGTAAGTATGAATGCTTTCTGACAAATGGTTGTCAAGATATAGACCTACAGAATATTAATCTTCGTAAATATTCTGTATTTTATAAATGTGTCCTAGATTTTGACCTCCAGCCCCACCCATAGAGTTTGGTGCCATGGAATTTAATTCAACCCTTAAGGGTATCTATGATCCAAATAGGAATACATTCCTATAAGTCTTTGTTAATATATGAACTTAGAGAAGAAAAAAACACTATGTAAATAGCACATTTTCAAGGTGACCTAGATTTTGAACTCTAGCCCCACCCCCCGAGCATGGACCCTCAGGTCTGAACTCACGGAAACAAAGCAAACCTTATAGGGTACCTAAAGTCCAAATATGAATGATTTCTGAAAATTGGCTCATGAGATATACACCATTAGAGAAACTTTAACCAAAACTTTGACGCAAATTAAAGGTGACCTAGATTTTGACCTCTAGCCCCACCCCCAGGCATGGACCCTGGGGTCCGAACTCTTGGAATCAAAGCTAACCCTATAGGGTACCTAAAGTCCAAATATGAATGATTTCTGATAAATGGTTCTTGAGATATACACCACTAGAGAAACTTTAACCAAAACTTTGTCGCAAATTAGAGGTGACCTAGATTTTGATCTCTAGCCCCACCCCCGGGCATGGACCCTGAA
This sequence comes from Rugalucina vietnamica, assembly GCA_964017185.1. Lineage (NCBI taxonomy): Eukaryota > Metazoa > Mollusca > Bivalvia > Lucinida > Lucinidae > Rugalucina > Rugalucina vietnamica. The sequence continues at coordinate 26,124,248 of OZ024872.1, read as the reverse complement.
GTCCGAACTCATGGAAACAAGGCAAACCCTATAGGGTACCTATGGTCCAAATATGAATGGTTTCTGACTATAACTGCATGAGATATACCTATTCCACTAGAGAAACTTTAACCAAAACTTTGACGCAAATTCTACTGAACTAACGAACTAACGAACGAACGAACGAACGAACGAACAAACGAACTAACGAACATACGAACGGACAAACGGACAAACGGAAAAGCGAAAACTATATACCCGTCGGCATAAATGCCGGGGGTATAATTATAATGCTGAAAAGATATCTTTGACAAATTTTTTGCATTTTTGACTTAGGAAGTTATTGGCCAGCTTCAGATAATTTTGCGGGGGGGGGGGGGGGGGGGGGGAGGGCTTATACTAAAAGCCTTGCTTGCAGCCAATTTCTAGTTTAATCAAGATTATATTGCTGAAGGGGTCTTAAATTTTGATAAACTTCTCAGTGCCTTTCAGATCTATAAACTACAGACCATTCAGATTCAAATCTTGAGGGTCGAGAATGCATAAGGGAAACCACATATTTTTTTGCGGTCAGACAGAAACTGATTCTGTCAGACGGAAATTCCTATTCTGTCTGACCAAGCGTCCTGCAAGGGCTCACAAACTTAAGTGAACAATGTTATAAATATTACTGTTATTGTTGATGTTCTTAAATAAATTTTAATGGATTTGCCCTTTTTGTGCAATTAAAAATGTGGGCCCCTAAGTTTTCATGTGGGCCCCTAGTTTTCATTTTTAGTGGCCCAACTTGCCCCTATGAAAAATTAATTAGTCTGTATCCCTGGATGTCCCCTTTATAAAATTTACAAAGCCATTTTCTTTCTTATTTTGAAAAGAAAGTCCACCAGTTGTAAATTTGGCCTTTTTCGTAAAACATCATTTTTGTAATTACCCGATAATTGATAAATAATAGCGCTTTCTGATAAGAGTTTGTTGCCAGTGCACAAAAAACCAGAGGACCAAGGTCCTGTAAACGCTCACCTGAGATCTGCTGTATATACGAATGTTATAGAAAATAGTCCCAGTATAGCTATAGGGGCAGATGAAGCCCTTGGGCCATTTTGTTTTCAGAATAATCAATATACTGTCCATACAAGTTTTTCCCTTCAAATGACATTTTAACAGTTTAACCATTCAAATACATAGGCAACACATGTTAACCTTGCCTTAAAATAGGTCAAGGTCATCACAGGGTCATGATTTATACAAACATTGTAGAACTTGAGTCATCGATTCTTCCTGCCAAGTTTCTTCGAAATTGGTCCACCGGTTCCGGAGAAGATTTTTGAAGGGTTTATACCATATATGGGCATGGCGGCCATCTTGGTCATGTGACCTTAATTATTTATATACACATTGATTCCCCCATTCTATAGATGCTTCACATGAAATTTGGCTTTGATTGGCCAAGCGGTTTCAGAAGAGAAGATGTTTGAATATTATGGTAATATACATGTATAATTCCCCGGGGCTGGGGCAAATGAACCCCTGGTGTCCAATTTTTTTCAGAATCATTAATATTCAGTCCTACTGCCCATTTCATCAATATTCAGTCCTACTGCCCATTTCCTGCAAGATATTCACTTCAAATGACATTTTAAAAGTTTTCCCCATTCAAATGCATTGGCGACCTATTTTGACCTTACTGTAAAATAGGTCAAGGTCTTCCAAAGGTCATAATTTATAAACACATTGTAGTACTTCAGCCCCGATGCTTCATGCCAAGTTTTGTTGAAATCGGTCCATCGGTTCAGGAGAAGAAGAATTTTAAAGGGTTTTTACTATATGTGGGCATGACGGCCATCTTGGTCATGTGACCTGGATTATTTATAAACACATTGATTCCCCCTTCCCATAGATGCTTCCTATAAAATTGGGCTTTGATTGGCCAAGTGGTTTCAGAGAAGAAGATCTTTGAATATTTTTGTAATATACATGTATATTGCCCCGGGGTGGGGGCAGACCAACCCCTGGGGTCCAATTTTTTTTCAGAATTACCTACCTTCAGTCCATTTGCCCATTTCCTGCAAGATTTGCCTTTCAAATGACATTTTAACAATTTTTCCCATTCAAATGCATGGGCGACCTTTGTTGACCTTGCCGTAAAATAGGTCAAGGTCATCCAAAGGTCATGATTTATAAACACATTGTAATACTCTAGTCCCCAATGCTTCATGCAAAGTTTCGTTGAAATCCGTCCAGTGGTTCCGAAGAAGAAGAATTTTGAAGGGTTTTTACCATACAGTATAGACACCGCGAAGGTTCGATATTCCCTGTCCCCGCGCGATGCGGGGAATAGCCGGGAAAGGATTAAAATTCACGTAAAATCCACGCAAAATTCATGCGAAATCCGCGCGAGTTTCTCGCAGCTCCCCTGCATCGGTAAAATCCGCGCGGGAAATTTCCACACATGAAGCGTGAAGCACGGGGAATTTCCTCGCATGAATTAAGCGTGTGACGTGTACTGTATTTAGGATCGGTCCTAGTGAGATACATGTTAACGGTAAAGTGCAATACAAATGACAAAGCATAGATGCGCCCCTCATCACTGTTTTCTTTGCCACTGCTAGATAAGACTGAATTTTCTTGCCTTGATGTTTCCAAAATAGACAAAGTGTTTCCACAGGTGCAAGTCCTTAATATTCTTGGGATTCTTGCGAATACAACGCTACGTCTGACTGAACGACGCCAGGAAGGCTTTGTAAACATCGTAGTTTATCAGTGAAGGTCACTGACAATGTCGACGTCCGGTGGAAAATTAGGATATTTGTGGTGTTTTGAAAGAAAAAAACGTTGCTGCAGAATGAGAATAGTGAAGATGCATATCGTCGTATATACGGGCCTGAATGTTTTATGGTTTCGCTACGCGTCACCGTAAAACGAATTTTCGGCCGCTATTATATCCGACGATCTGTGCTCCGTAGCATAGAATATGTAGACATGTAGAATATGATCGGACCTGCACTAGTCAGCACCACGAGTAGCACGTGTATTGCTACATGCACATGCTTTTGCAATCCGCTTGCTACATGTATGTATTGCAACATCGGCTATTTTATTTAGACTTACTTCACGTGCTACTTTGTGTAAACTTGTTGCCACGCAAACTACAGTGAATGGCCAATAACATATTCTACTTACTACCCATATACATGTGCACGTGTACATTCTTATTCACAGTGAGTGCTGCTATTTTGCATGGAATATTGCATATGCTTTCTCTTAAATCAAAGATCGCAGATTAAAGCTTGAAGTCCTTTGCTTGATGATCAAATGAGAAATGAGCAAATTAAGTGTAACCCATATCTTTTCTACAACTTTGGCCATCTACTGTATGCCTCTCAGATAGCAGAAATCCCCTTTAACAAAGTTCGTTTATAAAGACGTTGCATAACGGAAACTTGCCCATGTAATTTACAGATTTTTTCTGCTGTAAAAATTAGAAGAAAAAAAAATCATTGGAAAATATTTTGCGATTTTTTTTTATTTTTGTTCAAAACATAGATTGTGGGTACACGTTAGAACCGCCTCAGCGATGCGGTTCTATGCCGAGCCGGTTCTAACGAGTACCCACAACCTATGTTGTGGATCAAAAATAAGAAAAATAGGTATACCCCTGTAGACCACAGTTTTTGCTATATGTAAAAGTGGGGTTCAAAGGGGTATATACACTACACGGTTTTCGTGATGGTATACAATACACGGTTTTCGTGATGGTATACAAGACAGGATACTCCCGTCAGCATTCCACGATACATGTACAATTCTCGGCGGAACCGCCTCCCCCGCGGTTCTATGCCGAGGTGGTTCGCGGTTCTAATTCGAGGCGGTTCTAACGAGTACCCACAATCTATGTTTTGGAGCAAAAATAAGAAAAATAGGTATACCCCTACATATGGAACATATCATACGCACTTGTACGATATTCTGAAATCCTGACTATAGTGACTTGTTTAATCATTTGAAATGTGTGGAAAAGTTCGCAATAATAACAACTGTTTACCATGCACTCTGTTTTATGTTGTAGCTTCTAACCAGGGTCATCTCTCCTATAGCCGCAGGTAGGTATGGGAACCATCAGCCACCTGGAACTACTGCTCACCAACAGAAACGAAGCAAGACACAAAAAGAAGATCGTGACCTGATGAAGACGTGATCTGCATCTGCACATACTGACGGACACTAAATTTAGCTATTGAACGAGCGCTCTGACCTAACTTAAACTTGTGAACCACTGCAGCAGCTGAGTCCTAGTCCTTAGTCCTGTAAAACTAGTTTACGCCCGCCAGTAATTTACATTACTGATTGTTCCAAGGCGATACTTCAGTGTAGGTTCTAATTGTTTTACGTTTTGGTGTTGAATTTTTGTGTTGTACGTTTATTTATGAGCCGCCTCGTGGGAAAACCAACAATGTGGTTTCCGAACAGGTCTGACACAAACCGGCTTGTACAGCTACAGAAGCAGGCTAGAAGCTTGAAATTTTGGAGTTAAGTAGAGGACGAATTTTACTATCCGAGTAGCAAAAACAAAGGCGCTGATCAGCTTCACGGTTACCGCGAAGCTGATCTGTGCCTTTGTTTTCGCCTATGCAGATTGTTGGTTTTCCCATGGGGCGGCTCATATTTTAGTTAAGTTTGGGTAACATGCTCACTCAACTTAGCACGATATGTTTTCTTTTTATAAGTCTAGGTTTTCCATCCTCTGGTTTTAGAGTGGGAATTTCTTTCTGATTGTGCCATTTCCTGATCATTGCCTACCTTTACCATTATCTCGCAGATCTATTGCATGTACTTGTTTGATTGGGATGAACCATTTCGAAATGTTCTTTTTGGAGACATGTTGTCGTACTAAAATTGTCAGAAATAAAAATTAAAACTGAGATCCTTTAAGAGCAGTGAACGCATTAATGAGAAAGATGATGGGCCTTACCGCGGTTTCGACTATTAAATCCTGCTTTACGAAGACGATGACAAAATGTTTGAACGTATATATGACGACAACACCCGCCTGGTGCGCCTGTTTGGAATTTTAACATCAATTTTAAACCATGTGTTGGCCACACACTGTTTTTATTTAAATTTGCGACCCCGGTGGCCGAGCGGTTAGGAGCGCTGTTTCTTAATCTCTCGATCATCTCACCGCTGGGTTCGAGCCTCGCACTGGCCACATGTGAGACAAGACAAGTTCTGCTTGTGGGTGTGCCAGGTGTTTTTCTCGGGGTCCTCCCGTTTGCGCCAACCTACTGATCGGCCCGTCTCATACGAGCTGAAATAATCTTGAAAGGGACGTAAAACTGAATTCTATATTATTAAAAAAAATCTTTATTTGAACCGCGACGCGAGAAAACCGGGATTTCCAACCAGGTCCGACACAAACCGGTCTGTGAAGTCACTGAGGATGCTTCAAATATTGATATTCCGGATGGAAGAAGAATAATTGTACTATCCGTTTAGCGAAAACAAAGACGCTGATCAGCTGTGCACTGTGCTGATTACTGCACAGCTGATCTGCGCCTTTGTTTTCGCATGGGCAAAAATCGTGAGTTTCTCATGACGCGGTTCATTTCTAAAGCCACAGTAATTTAAACGCCACCATGCTACTAAAAGGGTAATGGGCAACCAATAGTGATTGCTCCGAATGCTACAACTTCTGTTTATTCTGCCTGCCTCTCTGTTGCGCTCGTTGTCTTTGGTTTTGATTGAGACTATCCGAATGGCTACCTTGTTGGGAAAGAGCTAGTCATCATGCTCTACCTGTGTCTTGTTGGGGAAATATGGCTTGTGATGTCTTATATTTTTTCTTTCCAGTCTAGTGTTTGATCCCTCTATTCTTACTTCCCAGATGCAAACATTGCGTGCAGATTTCACCTAAATCTTAGATGTCGTAATGATGGACGTTCTGTGTGTTTTTTTAAAGTGTTCGTCCGTTACAAAAGACAGCTATATTCTTTAGGTCGTTAAAAATAGTTATCCAGGGACCAATTTCAGAGCCACCAATGTATCGCAGCGATGCTCGTGATGCTGTTTAGATCCTAAGCATGTAATCGGTTCTTAAGGTAAGATTAAACTCCTGAAATAATAAAAGGAAATCACTGTAATTATACTATGATACTTATTAGCAATTTTTAATTGATTTCCAAATTGCAAAGTGGTATGAAGATGAACTGAAACAAACGCTTTAACTCATTTAGGAGCCGCAGTGTCGAACGCTATCTTTTTCTGACGCAAATGCCCTAACGTAACTAAAAATGAAAACCTACATTTTTATAATGTGCTAACAGCAAAATTACAACACCAAGACATAAAACAATAAGAACCACCACAGATGCATCGCCTTGGAACGATCAGTAATATAAATTACGTTACAACCTTGATTGATGGGATAGCTGACGTCACCGGTCCCGATAGCGTAATGGTTAGAGCATCCGCTTCGGGAACGGGAGGTCGTGGGTTCGACCCCGGGCCGCATTATACCAAAGACGCTAAAATGGTACCAGTGGCTACCTTGCTCGGCGCTCAGCATTCACACATGGCAAACACTAGCTTCTCTATTACCCTTACTCGGGGTTAGACCGAGGTGCGCCGATAAGTCAACGGCGGAACACTTTATACATACGAACATGGCACAAAGTAACGTAACGCTTATTGTTGCACCTTGACGTCGCCGTCACATAAACTTTATATACATGAACTTGTGCATGCATTTGGGTCTATGATCTTGGTTATCCTTGATTGTACATAATTTGCAGTGAGTTTTTTTTTTGTTGTTGCTGCTGCAGCTGCTGTGAGGGGAATTCTGAAAAAAAAATATACAAAAGCACAGACTTACGTTTGACTTTTGATGCCTCCATTGATCTTCTGTGATTGTACAATCTTGTGTAATTGATTTTCGTCCACGACTACGGTCAACAGCTTAACAGACTGTATTTTATACATATACATGAATATATGAAGCAATGTGTGGTGATAAAGATACGGTAGGATTGAGCGACCAGGAGCTGGGGCAATGAGAACCCATGTTGCGAAAAACACAGATCAGACAATTAGTTACTGATACTCAAAGGAGATCTCGTAATACGAGATAGCAACTATCGTAATACGAGATAGCAACTATTTCCATAAAGGAGGTCAAGCATTTACATGAACTTAACTAAATATAGGAATACGCACACAAAAGACGCAAACAGCACAAAAATATCGACACCGAAACATAAAACAAGTAGACCCACAACTTGAACTTGAAATGGTGAGAAATAGAAAGCTAGGGCGGGAGGAACCGGTTACGAAATTCCAACCTTGTCCTCAGGTTCTAAAGTGGATGAAATATTTAGTCTATTGTTCAGATCTCTACGATCTCGACGACATGCATGCTTTTATGACACCGGTTGTCGTCCTTATGACACCGGTTGTCGTCCCAGTTTCGATCGTCGTAGTTGAAGTCCACTGGATGTAGAATCACAGCATCCACAATCAGCCTGCCCAGTCGTTAGTAGCGGAAATGTCAGTCTGACGCATATGTTCTTATATGTACATGTACGTGACTCAATAGCTTGTAATACAAGTCAAATGCGGACACGAACTTATAAGAGGTAAACACATCGGCAGGAATCGAAACGGGAAGTTCTGTCTTCCCGAAAAATAAATGGAAGTAATAGGCCATGCATATCTTTTGAAAAAAGGTTATTTTGTTATGGCTTTATGTCTCAGTCAAACGCTTTCAGTCATGTCGGGACATAGCAACCGCTTTCTGCTGGACACTTCGATGCCCCATAGTCCTGAAAGAAAAAAAAAAGATTATTTTTTTCCAATAATTTATGACAATTTTGACAAAGTCAATTATCAACACAGTCGACACATAGTAGTGGTTATGTTTAGCCGTCCATGCATATGTTGCTTGCTTGAAAAGTGCTTCGATCATTGTGTTCGTTCATTCCAAGGACCACCGGGGTCCAAAATTCAGGTATGAACATACTTCTTTTTAATTGGATGCTAAACAACGGACAACTCGGTGAAATTTCAAGTTGTGTTTGACAACGGTGGCTCTACCATGCATGTATCTTTTACTATTTTTTTTTTTTTTTTTTTCATTTGATTCAGTTTAGAAAAACCCCGATATCTTTAAGATATCATGTAATTTTCATCCCCCAAACAGTACACGAATGGTAATATTTCTACGGACGCACCTATCTACATCGCGCATGGTCAGAGCATGCTTTCCTCATGCACAAAACGTGAACACGATTCAGTGATGATCAAAGTAAGCCACGCCGGCATAATTTTTGACCACTGACCATGCGCGATGTAGATAGTTCTGCACACTATGTGTTTACTTCTTAGTCTACATGTACATGTACTTCTTATCATCGATTTAGACCAGTTTTCGGAGAACAAGCGATAACTTCTTAATCAGTACAAACTGACTTACGGATTCTACATGTAAGTAGGCTTTGTAGAACATGGACAATGGTCAAGAAACGTTGGGGAAATATTGTACACTCACGTGGGTTCCAAAAGAGCTTGACACAACCTCTGCTCAGCGACAGTGGAAAAGCAAAAACATGCATGAAATTATATGTGTTTGTCCCAGTTTACAAAGGAGGTCGTAGTGACAAGATGAAAACGTTTGCATGCGTCTTCATTGAAGTCGTAATTTAACACAGCATGTACATGAGTGGGTACACAGCAAATTCCTCGCCTTTTAGCATTGTTTAGCGGAAGATGTGATGTTCACTGCATCAAAATATGGATCCGGCAAACATGATTTTTCCCTCATTAAAATTTGCGTAGCCCTCGGTTTTGACACTCCCAGGTTGACCTTGCGAATGCTAATAAATGACAAAACCATTTTTGATCGCTATTATTGTATAATTCTGCACAAAACGAAATAAATAATGGTGAGCTATACTTTACAGTATTGTCACATTATCAAATGCGTAAAACCTTTCATTCTTATGCTCGTTCCGGGTGGACTTAAGTTAATCATTAGTAGCACGTGTTTTGCGTGGCGCCCGGTAACAGCACGTGTGCACGCAAATTGTCACATAATACACAGCTTTTTTAATATACGCCTGTTAACATCGTATAAATAGATAGAGATTTCGAATCTTAACAATTTGACTTCCGACCGTACTCGTACATACAACAACAATTTACGTACGCACACCACTGGACATGTTATGATTTTCCAACAAACATGCACGTCGTCTATAACGTTTAACCGCGATGAGCATTGACCTATCACACACCACTGGACATGTTATGATTTTCCAACAAACATGTACGTCGTCTGTAACGTTTAACCGCAATGCTGACCTATCACAATCGATGTTACTCATGACTTCGATGTTCCGACGTTATGTCGTAGGATTATACATGTATCTTGACTATATTCCATAAGGACGACGTCACGACATGAACATTCAACTAATCTAAAGAACCAAACGACCAACGAGTTATGAGGGACACATGGAAATACACTTACTTCAAGTTTTTTGAAACTATATTCAGAAGTTTATAGACCGTAAGTGTCACTTTGACTTTTCATGCAACACATCATTGTGTCAAAACATACTTCAAGTTCCATGTAATTTTCGTGCCATCCACGCGTGAACTTTTCCCGCCACACGTGAAATTTCCCCGCCACGCGCGAGCGTAGCGTGGAAAAGTCCCGCGACTGGCAACAAAATTTCTCGCAAAATTCATGCGAAATTCACGGATTTTCCGCGCGAGTTTTTTGTTTTTCTTGCGTGGAAAATGTTCAAAATCCACGCGAGACGCGAGTATTATAGAACTATCGCGCCGTGTGTACTGTATATGGGCATGGTGGCCATCTTGGTCAAGTGACCTGGATTATTTATAAACACATTGGTTCCCCCTTCCTATAGATGCTTCATATAAAATTTGGCTTTGATTGGCCAAGCGGTTTCAGAGAAGAAGATCTTTGAAAATGGTGGACGACGGACGGACGGACGACGGACGGACGGACGGACGACGGACGGACGCCGGATCGTGGCCATCCTATAAGCTCACCTTGTGAGCCTAACGGCTCAGGTGAGCTAAAAAGAAGAAAAGAAACCAGAGGACCAATGGTCCTGTAAACGCTCACCTGAGATCTGCTGTATATACGAATGTTATAGAAAATAGTCCCAGTATAGGGGCAGATGAAGCCCTTGGGCCATTTTTTTTTTCAGAATAATCAATAATCAATATACTGTCCATACAAGTTTTTCCCTTCAAATGACATTTTAACATTTTACCCATTCAAATACATAGGCAACCCATGTTGACCTTGCCTTAAAATAGGTCAAGGTCATCACAGGGTCATAACTTATACATACATTGTAGTACTTGAGTCATCGATGCTTCATGCCAAGTTTCTTCAAAATTGGTCCACTGGTTCTGGAGAAGAAGATTTTTGAAGGGTTTATACCATATATGGGCATGGCATCCATCTTGGTCATGTGACCTGGATTTTTTATATAGACATTGATTCCCCCATTCTATAGATGCTTCACATGAAATTTGGCTTTGATTGGCCAAGCGGTTTCAGAGGAGATGTTTGAATATTATGGTAATATACATGTATAATGCCCCAGGGCTGTGGCAAATGAGCCCTTGGGGTCCAATTTTTTTCAGAATCATTAATATTCAGTCCTACTGCCCATTTCCTGCAAGACTTTCACTTTAAATGACATTTTAAAAGTTTTCCCCATTCAAATGTATAGGCGACCTATGTTGACCTTGCTGTAAAATAGGTCAAGGTCATCCAAAGGTCATAATTTATAAACACACTGTAGTACTTCTGTCCCCGATGCATCATGCCAAGTTTTGTTGAAATCGGACAATTGGTTCAGGAGAAGAATTTTAAAGGGTTTTTACCATATATGGGCATGGCGGCCATCTTGGTCATGTGACCTGGATTATTTATAAACACATTGATTCCCCCTTCCCATAGATGCTTCCTATAAAATTGGGCTTTGATTGGCCAAGTGGTTTAAGAGAAGAAGGTCTTTGAATATTTTTGTAATATATATGTATATTGCCCCGGGGTGGGGGCAGACCAACCCCTGGGGTCCAAATTTTTTTCAGAATTACCTACCTTCAGTCCATTTGCCCATTTCCTGCAAGATTTGCCTTTCAAATGACATTTTTACAATTTTCCCCATTCAAATGCATGGGCGACCTATGTTGACCTTGCCGTAAAATAAGTCAAGGTCATCCAAAGGTCATAATTTATAAACACATTGTAGTACTCTAGACCCCGATGCTTCATGCCAAGTTTCGTTGAAATCGGTCCAGTGGTTCCGGAGAAGAATTTTAAAGGGTTTTTACCATATATGGGCATGGCGGCCATCTTGGTCATGGGACCTGGATTATTTATAAACACATTGATTCCCCCTTCCCATAGATGCTTCCTATAAAATTGGGCTTTGATTGGCTAAGTGGTTTCAGAGAAGAAGATCTTTGAATATTTTTGTAATATATATGTATATTGCCCCGGGGTGGGGGCAGACCAACCCCTGGGGTCCAATTTTTTTTTTCAGAATTACCTACCTTCAGTCCATTTGCCCATTTCCTGCAAGATTTGCCTTTCAAATGACATTTTTACAATTTTCCCCATTCAAATGCATGGGCGACCTATGTTGACCTTGCCATAAAATAGGTCAAGGTCATCCAAAGGTCATAATTTATAAACACATTGTAGTACTTTAGACCCCGATGCTTCATGCCAAGTTTTGTTGAAATCGGTCCAGTGGTTCCGGAGAAGAAGAATTTTTAAGGGTTTTTACCATATATGGGCATGGCGGCTATCTTGGTCATGTGACCTAGATTATTTATAAACACATTGGTTCCCCCTTGCCATAGATGCTTCATATAAAATTTGGCTTTGATTGGCCAAGCGGTTTCAGAGAAGAAGATCTTTGAAAATGGTGGACGACGGACGGACGGACGGACAGACGGACGGACGCCGGATCATGGCCATCCTATAAGCTCACCTTGTGAGCCTAACGGCTCAGGTGAGCTAAAAATCTTTTCAAAATTCAGTCACAGTCTCTCGAAATAACAAGTCAAATATCCATTGTTTTGAGATTACCTCCCTTTCATTTAAAATAAGAACGAAAATTGGTGTATGCACTGGGTAAACCACGTGATATTTCAATCCTTTTTGTTTGAAACATTAGGTTTTATTCAGAATTTTACGACTGGTAATTTAAATCCCAAACTATCAAGGGGTTTTGAAGCTATAGCGATTTAAACAGTCCCAATGGTGTTCGTTAATGTTATTACTGATTTTATACGATTTCGGTACCTTGACCCCTTTACTTTACTATTTTACATGTATTTTCACTGACTAAACTTTTGCCAGTGAGCATATAACCACTGACACCATGTACTCTATCCTGTTTAACTTGCATGCTGTGATATTTTAGCAATTCAGTTTAATGTCCCTTTCAAGATTATTTCAGCTCATATGGGACGGGCCAATCAGTAGGTGGGGCGAAAATGGGAGAACCCCAAGAAAAAACACCTGGCACATCCGCAAGCAGAACTTGGCTTGTCTCACATGAGGCCAGAGTGAGGCTCGAACCCACACCAGACACAGCGGTGAGATGATCGAGTGATTAAGAGATGGCGCTCATAACGAGACTATTCTAACAGATTATTAAACTTTACCTTTGCTATGAGCCTTGGCATCTTATATCGGTAGAAGTCATCGGTAACATCACTGTTGACGTTGATGGATGCCATCTTGTTCCTATCAAGTTTTCACCGTCTTTATTGTGGCCTGTGGAATTACTACTACAACCTCTAGGTAACAGATGATGATTAGTAAACTTTGGGACCGTCATAAAACTTGATGTGGTTGTACCACACTCTGTATTCTGCAAGGGTGTAATGGTGCTTACTTGCCAAGGCAATATGCCTGAAAAGAAAAAAACAAAACATTTTGTAGTTCAAATACAGGCATCATACAGTAATAATCCAAACGTTTGATTATGTAGTTCAAATACTAGGGCTGAGTATCGCCCACTAAAACCGCATCACGATATATCGCGGTACGGGAAATGCATATCGCAATGCATATTGAATATATCGTACAAACAGGAAAGTCAATTTTCAATTTCTTATCGAAGCCAAAATTTGTTGCACTAGAATGGGAATCAATTTTACAACATTTGTAGTACATCTATGACTGATATTATTGTAAACAACATGCAAAATTTTTATGCGACGTCAGGTTGTTTTAAAGTGCCGAAATAGATGTATGTTCCAAAAATAACCACATGATTGACAGCTCAACAGGGGAGGCAAATACGCACATGTATTGGACTGGTTTCACGCTAATTACCTGTAAAAATTCGATAGCAGGACTAACGCAATTTATCACGCCCTCTATCGACAGGCAGAGCCTCCATGAGGGCGTGATCACCTACCTATCAAAAACCGCTTCACGTTCTTAAAATTTTTAGAGGGCCAATCAGAGAGCAGGATTCCCATTTTACCCATAATGCAACGCATTGTTTACATTTTATTGGTTTTTCAAATTCACGAGTATCGAAAAAATAAAGGTAAAAATGAAAAGGGAGCGGTAAAATGTGTTTCAAATGAATAATTATTCTTAAAAGAATAATTATTCTTAAAATATTTTGTATATAAATGTTTTTCCCATGATGCACGCATGATCTCGAGAAAATACCCTTCCCACAATGCACAGCGATGACGTCATTCGTGAAGAGAAAAATTAAGTGACGGATCCAGGCGTCTATGGAGGACAGACAGGACGTAATTAGACGACTGGATCATCCGGGTTATAGCAGGACCGATTGTAAATACTTGTAGATCCCTGCCACACCCACTTCAGTGTGTATGATTTTAAAACGTTCAAAGTCGTTATCACTGGATACTCGGATATTCCACTGAGACTGTTCATATGATGATACTGATTCACTAACAATACGTTTCCATTGTGACTTTGTAGGGAAAACTAACGTTTGTATGTATGTATTCAAATAACATTCTAGGTTATACTTCCTAAGAATATGACATATATCGAGTACGAATCCTGATATCTTCGTTCTGGTATCTTGATATAAAAACAGCTTATACAAAAATATTTGTAATGTTACTGCATTTGGTGCCAAGGAACATAATCTTCTTAGGAATAGCAGTTTTCTACGGTCTATCTCCGAATCAATTCTATACAATCCAACCATAGATTCACACATATCCGATCTGACTTACTGGTTAAAGCCTTGTACCTTTTTAACAATATGATGCTGTAATTTATTCAGTTCATGTTTGTCATCTTGCTTTAAATTATTCCAAATTTCACATCCGTAAGTGACAATCGGAAGGACTACTTTCTTGTATAGACTTATTGATAGTTCGGCGTTAAGACCTCCGGTATATACACCAATATCCGACATTGCGTAGAAAGCATTTCTGGCCTTAGCACAAACGTCACGTGTTCGAGAAATGGTACTTTGCGTGGCATCCTGCTGGATTCCCAAATGCACTACCGCTTTCTTTTGTGGTATACTACTGGTACCAAATTTTATGTCTATGAATTTGTTTAGGACTGCTCTCAGCTTTCCGAATACAATAACACAAGATTTGATTACATGTAGTTCAAGTCTATATTTGTAGTAATAGTTATATATGATTTTTATAAGAAATTGCAGTGCATCTGGCGAATTCGCAAGGACAACCATGTCGTCAGCGTATGTTGGGCAGCAACAGTTTATGACGCCTATATGAGAACCTCGTTTACTACGTTCTAGTTCGTTAAGAAGGTCATCCAAGTACACCAGAAATAAAAATGTGGACAACACGCCCCCTTGCCGTACGCCCTGTAAAACAGGGAACCAGTTTGACGTCTTTTTGTTCATATTAACCGCACTGAGAATACTGCGATACATTTCTACGATAATCCGCCATAACTTGCCTCTGATTCCTAATTCATGTAGTTTGACAAATAGCGCACAATGCCAAACTGTATCAAATGCTCGTTTTGTATCTAAGAATGCAGCATATGTACAACTTCCATTATCCATGTTGTATTGTATCACCTCTTGAACAACAAAAGCCGTGCTTACACAGCTAAGCATTGGCTGAAAACCTTGTTGTTGTGGGTTTGGAAACGCTATATTATTTATTTCAATGTGAAGCGTAATTTTATTTTGAATTATTTTCTCGTAAATTTTGTATAGCACAGGCAGCAGTGTAACTGGTCTATAATTTTCAACCGCTGCTTTACTTTTGCCGTGTCCTTTATAAATAGGAATAATTAGTCCGCGTTTCCATGAATTAGGTATAATTTCATGTTCTAAAATACTATTATATAACCTTTTTAACACTTGTTTCAGAACTGGTCCGCCATACATGATATGTTCATTTTGCACAAGATCCCATCCGGGAGCTTTACATGACTTCAGTTTTGACACGATTGTATCTAGTTCGGTATCAGAAATGTCATTGTTCGTAGACACTAATTCATCTTGTGATTGGGTAATAACGTCATTGAACTTCGACTCTAGTTCATGTTTAAAAGATTCATCAAATTTTGCGTCACATGTTGGCGTAAACACCTCCTTATAATAATTTTCAAAAGCTTCCAGCACCAGGTCAGGTGTCGATAGTACCTGGTCGTTAAGTATAATTTCGACACAGCCTTCATTTGGTTTAGACCTTTTCCTTTTAACCAATCGCCAAAAAAGTCTTAAATTGCATTCAGCGGCGTTCTCCATTTCTTTTATAGATTTATCGACATATTCCTCACTTGCACGACACTGTGCCGTTCTGAAGCGATCTTTTGCGCGTTTATAGTTAGAGTACAGTTCGTTGTTCCTGTCGCGAGGTCTGTCAGCTTTCACCCATTCAATTCTTGCATTGCGTTCCACTTTATGCAAAGCCTTAATTTCATCATTCCAATATGGTTTTGTATACTTGCTTACGTGGCAAAGCTTCTGTTGCGGCTTGCAGCAGAGAATTAACTAGTTCATTCACAAACCAATCTGCGTCATTTTGTGTTTGGATATTCACATTTAATAGCCTACGAACTGATTCAGAAACTGTATCTGCATATGTTTGTAACTGTTCAGGCGTTGCCTTATGCCACGCTGTCCAGTCACTAACATCTACAGTTTGATGTATTACTGACTGCTGCAAGTCAAGACGACAGAATATAGGCAAATGATCCTACGTTGATGATATTTTACCTTCTGCTAGAATTTCACATGAATTTAGCTGGCAAGCTGTTACATCGTCAGTGAATATATAGTCCAGCATTGTCATAGTAGGAATGAACGTGTAACTTGGGCCAGTGCACACTGCCATGTTATTTAGCGCCGTTATGTTTTGACACCGAATAAACTTTAAGAGTTCAGTCGACTTTGGTTTGTTAATGCGGGGTTCACTTATGATACTCGCATTCATATCTCCGCCAAATATTACATGTCCTATTTCTGCATAAGATGAGTAAATTTCTTGGAGATATAACATGTGCTCCCTATATTCACCTATGTTATTACAAGCGGGCATGTATACAGAAAAAAATAAAATATGGTTTTGGTCCTAGACCTACAACTTTTATACCCACTATTCTTTCGTTACCATCATTTAAAGTTTCAACATTTAATGAAAGGGTCTTTTTATATAGGATGGCGACTCCGCCTCTACCACAAAAATATGAATTTGTTACTGATTCACAATGTGTATGACTAGTGTAGCTACTGTTTAGGCTGTTTAAGACTGACCTGTTATGTGGTAGCAGTTTATGCTCGTTCATCAATGCAATATCGCAGTCTGATTCTTCCAAAAGTTTGCCGAGGCAAATTGCCGAGGACATGATGCCTCTAACGTTCCATGCTAACATGCTTAAACCCATGAACAGAAAAATAAAATATTTGATTGACGATGTGAATTGTCTGCCCATATTGGATGGTTTCGCTTTTTCTTATTTTATTTGTGGGTGTGAATTTTAACGTGTAGAAGATTTATCTTTATTGTGTCGGCGTTCTTGCCTTTTATTATTGGCTCTCCAGTATGTACAGTAAATTCCATCGGGCCAATCAAAGTTATCTGATTCAACTTTCTCTGAGAATTTAGTGTCCACTACTACTTGGGCGTAACATTTATTATTCCTGCCACGAAACAGATTAAGTTCGTGTATTTCAACACCATTTTGCTCAAAATGTACAAATATGCCTTTACGTGTAGAGCTTTCATCAATATTGCTCAAGAAGTATTTTTGATATCGGCGCTTCCTACGGACCCCTATGAAGACCTCTTCATTTTGTGACATATCGTCCGCGTTGTTAGATTTATCAGAATCATGTGAAGGGCGCGAGTTTTCACGGGTTGGTTGCGAAGAAGAGTCTTCATAGTGTTCCGTATGTTGCACTTGATTGTTCATTACAGTGTTATCTACGTGGGACAGTCTTGTTTGCACTCCTATGGACGGGGTTTGAATCGACTGCACAGGGGGGGAAGATGTTGTCAAAATTTGCTTCTGTCCCCAGATTTATTAACTGAGATAAGTTCTGATTCGGCAGCCTATACATATTAGTCATTGGCATGCTTGGCCGGGGATGTGCACTGTTAGTCATAGGGTTCTGATTTATCAAGATATGTGGCTGATACATGTAGCGATTCGCTGAAGGTCCTCCCGCGTTGTTTATTGTTGTTGTCCCGACATTGGCCCCAAATTGGGACCCGAATAAGTTGTTATTTATATTAGTCATATAACTATTCGCAGCTGCTTGTTGTGTGTGAGAGTTCGAAGACGCGGTTGTTGTAGGTTGTTGGCCTGTGGATCCTTGTTTGTCAACATAGGTACTCGAATCATCTTCGATATGATTTATGGAGTTGCCGTTCAGAAGCACATTATTTTGCTGTTGAGTAGTACATCGATCTGTTATCGATGCGCCGCCTACAGATGCCGAACTAGTAGTGACCGATGTGTTTTCACTGAACGACATAGGTCTCCAGATATTGCTGGACTCATGCGCGCTCGTAGGTTTTAGTGTGTTCTTTCCCGCGTTGCTAGTAATTTGAGTTTTAGCGGTGTTGTGCAAAGTAACTGTTGTTGTTTTGGGAGGAGCGCGCAGTTTAGTAATCGCACTGACGAGGCTCTTGCTACTAGTTTCTAGGCGATCTAATTTCGTATTAACCTCATGAGCGTTTAAATGTTCCAGGTCTTTTAGCGTAGAAGAAATCAATTTCAGTTTCGTATCATACTGTGTAATTTTTGAATTGAATTCATTTTCAATTTTCTCTAGTTTATGTTTAAGCATCGTATTCTGCTCTAACGTGTTAATCGTATTACAATGATTTTTTTCACCTTTTTGGGAACGGTACCTGTACCGGTTCAATTGGGAAAAATAGCGTCGTTTCCCCCCTCAAATTGGGAAAATAAGCGTTGTTTTCCAGTAGAATTGGGAAATACAATGACTCACTCATATACCTAATATAAACACCTTTAACAATTTGTATTTTTTTGATTTTCAATTTCAAAACACCAAAGCATGATAAAATATCTCAATTATGAACATTTTCAATACACTGAGTTCAAGAAATATAGGTATTGTAAAGTGTTTGGCACTATGTTTAAAAGTTTACAAAAATATCTGACTCCATTTTTTTATTCTCTCTCAAAGCCGTTACCCCCTCCACCCCCCACCCCCCACCCCCACACACACACATACACAAAGTTAAGTTACACCCACACAAACTCATTGACATGTCTGCAAAAAGTTGTCCAGGTCCAGATGCCTTTCCAAAAACATTTTGGACCGAGATGACCTGGAATTGAACTTATATTAGATACACCAGTCCAATGAATGTAAACAACAAAGATGGCCACCTGCTTCGAGATAAAAACGATGCCATTTTATTGATTTCTGTGCTTTGTTTTCAAAAGATTTCTTTAGAAATTTACCAGGAAACTTAAAGAAAGACTGGGTTTACAAAATATGAGGATGAACAGCAATCTAAATGGGAAAATGTCTGTCATTTTGGGAATTTTTCCAGCTTCAATTGGGAAAAAAACATACTTTTTTGCATTGGGAACGATACCGGAAACCGGAGTCGGTTTTATAGGGAGAAAAATCACTGTATTATTTAACTTTTTTGTACTGTCTTCATGTGACTTCTGCAGTTCTTTTATTTCTAATCTAAGATTTTGTATTAACAGTTTGGTGCTAGCAACTTCAGAAGAATTTGGGGTCTGACTAGCTTGTTTTGTCGTTTCGTTCTCCGATATCAAACTTCTATGGCCACGCGATGTGAATATTTCGTCGACTTGCGCTGTCATATCGCCTTTTAGGAACAGACTTAGCGTATGACAGTCTCTGGCATACTTGAATGCGCTTGAGCTTTTATTCGTATTCTTCCTCGTAACAGGAACGTTTTGAAATAAATCACAGTCATTCATTCCTCTAAGACGTGAAATTAGTATGTTTCTGTACTAGTGATGGGCCGATGATCGATTATAATCGATAGTCAGTTGGTTTGGGCTTCCGATAGAGACAATCGATAGTAAAATGCAGCAATCGATTGTAACCGGTTTCAGTACTCTGGAAGTAGAAAATTTTACTTTATGCATTTTATATTTGCCAATTTTTAAGTTAGCTAAAAATTTCAAAGTATGAGGTAGATGTCACACATCACTATGTTCTAGAAGTCTTAAGTTGGCATATATAGCTCCATTGGAGAAATTTCTTTTTTTTTTCATTTTCTTCAGAATATCAGAACAGTATATATGTAGGTAAAATTTTCTAAATGCATTACATCTTATGTTCATGTAAGTGGCATTGTTCGAAATAGATATTCACAACTGACAGAGACTTAAGGGTGCTCTCTCCTTGACACCTCAGTCTGCTCATAAACATATGGGCAATTGCACAATATACAGCTGGTTGAACCGATTGCACAATCGATAGCTAGTTGGTTTAGTCCTTCCGATTATAAACTGATAATCGATAGCAATTTCAAACCGATTGCCCAACACTATTCTGTACCACGTGAGAAGCCCTTCCTTACCAGCCAGGTAAGCAAGGACTTTTTCGATGTATACATTCTGTGGGGAATCATCAAACAAGTCATCAAGCTTGCTGATGAATTCTTGGTTTGGTGGGATTTGTGAGTCATAGAGGTCTATTTCCTCTCTTTTTATATTCATAGTTTCAAATAGTTCATTCTGATATGACGTCTGGTCACACTCGTTGTCACTCTCTGTTTGTGTGGCATCACCACCAGCAGTATTTTGGTCCCAATCTTCAGTAATGCCGTCGTCACTATACGACAGCCTTTTGGGCAAAGTCTGTGACTGCGCCTCTGTTTCATAATCATTTGTTGACCAGTCCTCATTTTGTCTCGCACCGACCAGATTTACCATTAATGGCATGTACGATGGTTCGTAGCCCTCTCCGTAAAACTGTTGTTGTCCGTTCATTTCCGTAAAGCGATCAATGCATGCTCAGTCATGCGTGACGATTTTTTGGCCATGAAACTCGTCTATTGTTCAGTCTATCAACTCTCGCACCACACCGGCCTGAGGGCAGTATTAGTTGGACTAGAGTTCACTCTCGCAATGTTAGATTTCTGTCGATTTCTACTGTTTATAAAGAAATGACTGATACTAATTACATACGAAGCATAACGATAATCCAAATTCAGAATCCCATTCTATATCACTATTCCACAGAGTATGCAGAATCTTAATGTCTAAAACTGACTTATAACTATTTTATTTCCGATTTATTTTGTCATCAGAAAACGCGTGGCTATCGCTTCGATAACGGTCAATTTTTCAGCAGGATTCCCATTTTACCCATAATGCAACGCATTGTTTACATTTTATTGGTTTTTCAAATTCACCAGTATCGAAAAAATACAGGTAAAAATGAAAAGGGAGCGGTAAAATGTGTTATGTTTATGATATTTTGTATTTCAAATGAATAATTATTCTTAAAAGAATAATTATTCTTAAAATATTTTGTATATAAATGTTTTTCCCATGATGCACGCGTGATCTCGAGAAAATACCCTTCCCACAATGCACAGCGATAACGTCATTCGTGAAGAGAAAAATTAAGTGACGGATCCAGGCGTCTATGGAGGACAGACAGGACGTAATTAGACGACTGGATCATCCGGGTTATAGCAGGACCGATTGTAAATACACAGTCTGTGGTTGTACTCGTTTGGATTATTTTGGGTGTTAGTATAAAACCCGGACTGTGTTACGATATACCGGAATCCTTGTATGGGCGTACCGGTATACCGTACCGCGAGCACCGTACCGCAGAATTTATAGCCATGGCAGCCATCTTGGTCATGTGACCTGGACCATTTATATAAACTTTCGTTCCCTCTTCCTAAGGATGCTCCACATGAAGTTTGGCTTTGATTGGCCAAGGGGTTTCAGAGGAGAAGATCTTTGAAATTGTGAACGACGGACGGACGACGGACGACGGACGGACGGACGGACGCCGGAGCATGGGTATACTATAAGCTCACCTGTGAGCCTTCGGCTCAGGTGAGCTAAAAATGACATGATTTATTTTTATTATTATTGATTCCTTGTTAAATACAGCCTTGTCCAAAGGATGTAACTATACATGTGTGTTGAGCAATGACCAGAAAATGGCACAATCAGAACCCAAAATCATATAAAAATGGAGCTCTGCAGTATCTCAAGATATAATTACCTCCCCTATACCATTCATTTAACCAACTGAAAAGTAAGCAATGACTAGGGTGTGACACAATCAAATAAAAAAATCATGTACTTGTAATAATACTGCTATCTTTTCATCATTACATTATTAAATTACCTCCCCTTAGCATATACATGAAGAAATGAGGCGAATATAATGCATCTTTTGCAATAAAAAGGGGAAAAATCATCGCTTTTTAACCGCGCTAAAATCTCCCTATTTGAGACCCAATCTCCCTATTTCAAAACACAAATCTCCCTATTTGGGCCCAAGAAGATATCACATGTATGCTTGACTGTAATGGAAATTTGATTTTATGACAATTACTAAATTTATTCACCCAAGAAACACAAAAGAAAAAGCGGCTCTCCTAGCAAAACGTGGGGAGCCTGGTTTGCTAACAGAGAACCGGACTAACAACTGAGAGGTCATGATTCGGTCCGATACCCGCCTCCGCCATGTAGTGTCCCTGAGCAAGACACTTCAAGCTCCGGGCGCCCCCCGCGGCCGAATGGTTAAGGTCGCTGACTTCAGTGCTCTTGATCATTCGATCATCTCACCTCTGTGGGTTCGCACCTCGCACGGGGCATGAGCCACATGTGGGACAAGCATAGTTCTGCTTGCGGGTGTGTCAGGTGGTTTTTCCCCGGGTACTCCAGTTTTCGACACACCAACCGATTGATTTGTCTCGATATGAGTAAAAAAGCTTGAAAGGGATGCAAAATTGAATTAAAAAAAAAACACAAAAAAAAAAAAACAAAAAAAAACAAAACTTCAAGCTCCACAAAGTACCGGTT
This sequence comes from Rugalucina vietnamica, assembly GCA_964017185.1. Taxonomy (NCBI): domain Eukaryota; kingdom Metazoa; phylum Mollusca; class Bivalvia; order Lucinida; family Lucinidae; genus Rugalucina; species Rugalucina vietnamica. The sequence continues at coordinate 26,101,711 of OZ024872.1, read as the reverse complement.
ACGTACCCAGAAAGGGATGGCTTTGTCTCGCAATGACTAAATAATAGTTGTGAAATACATTACGGCCAAAACACAAAAGAAAGTGAGAAAAAAAATAATGACTTGACACAACCATCCTATGAGTCAGTATTTTCATTGTGTATATGCATTAGACCCAAGGTTGCAAATAACATGTCTAGGCAAAACAGTTAAATTTTGCTTCAATGGCTTATTTGGTAATGTTTTTACGTCCCACTTAATAATGTAGCTAAGGTCATGCGGATAAACTAGTAACCGGAAAGGCTGAAGAACCCTTGGATCAATACCACTCTGGAAACAGTTCAATAGGCCCAGAGCTATGTATACATGTACATGTATGTCGATATTGTACCAGGTTGACCAATGTTTTGCTTGACCGACTTTGTCCAAGGACTATCCTATAAGGGGGTACAAGATAGACAAGTTTCAGTGGTCATTTTTTTTTCCATATATATATATATATTTTTTTATTTTGCATTGCTGTTGGTATGGGTAACCTTAAGTGTTGTAATAAAAATAATAATACTAATAATAATAAATAAATAAATAAATTTCATATTTTAGGAGGACAACAAATTTAGCACAATTGACAATCTTCCATATGGTCCTCCAGTGAATACAGACAGTGATCAGTTATTTTTTTTTTCAGTCATTTTCATATATTTTCGAGATGTAAGTAATGCTATATTTTGAAAGAAGAGAATCCAGTGCTTGCCTTATAATTGAGCGCCAAGCAAAGTAGCCACTGATACCATTTAAACGGTCTTATTAATGATGCGGCTCTGGATCTAACCTACGACACTCTAACCATTACACAATGAGCAAGCACGATTTGGGAAAAATATCCGTAGGCTGTCAGCAGTTAATTTGGTTGTTTGTATGGAGGCTTAACATTCCAGTCAACAATTTTTTAGTCATGTCGGGGCGGAGCCAACGCTTGTGGGGCTGTCAGCAGTTTAGCAGTGTAGCATTGAAGTGAAGTCCCAAATCACGTACTTTGTAATATATATCAGCAGTAAGACGAATAGCAACTATTTAAGAAAAATCTGAAACTTAGACCACTGAATCATATTCTTGTTGTAGTGTCAGCGTTTTATGCCCTACTTACATCGCAAGTCATACTGAAACAGGGGCCCCTACCCATTGGGGCCCCAGAAGGAAATAGATGGGCTGATTATGCCTCCAGTGAAAGCCTGTACGATGCTGACTGGCTATCTGATTACTGGTTAACCGCTCGGGTTTGAGCCTGCCCAGGCAAAGAGGTTCCGAGTCTAACCATCCGCACATTATAATATGAGCCGCATCGTGAGAAAACCGGAATTTTGCATATGCGAAAACAAAGGCGCAGATCAGATTCGCAGTAACTGCGAAGCTGATCAGCACCTTTGGTTTCACCACCCGGATAGTAAAATTTCTCTTCTTCCTAAATCCAAAATTTCAAGCTTTTGGCCATTTTCTGAGACTGCACAGACCCGTTTATGTCGGACCTGTTAGGAAACCGCGAAGACCGGTTTTCTCGCATCAGGGCTCATATATTATAACCCCTTTTGGCATTGTCTGGTTATATTTGAAGCACATGTTGGATGTCAAAGACTCATGACATCTTCATTTTGGGCAAGAGTCCCATAAAATGGAGGCAATGTCCCAACATGACCTTAGCTGTTGACTGGGACGTCTTCATTTTGGGCAAGAGTCCCATAAAGTGGAGGCAACTTCCCGACATGACCTTAGCTGTTGACTGGGATGTAAAGCATCAATTCGAACGAATTCAAACTGAGACAGGGCATATTTGAAATTTCATCTGGAATGAATATGCCGGAGAAGCCCTAGAGCGATTTCCCAACCACTTATTACATAGCAGATAGCTTTACCACACCACGGATGCTCTAGACCTCAGTTGTATCCGAAGGATGCAACTAACATGGACTGACCTCCACCCCCGATCCCCACCCATTCGCACCCTTATAACTATAAAAAAATGTGTTAAAACTGCACATACGCAACAAACGTGAACTGTATGAAAGGGACATTTGGCATACTGGACTTTGTCATGTATATTTCAATAGACAAAAATGGAACACAATGCATTTTCATTTATTCAATAAATGAAAACTTATAGGGTGACAGGACTTTTGAGGAAGAGTATATTGCACCCCGTGTTCAGGACTTTCTCAAAACTGTTGTGTAATATTAAAACATGTACACAAGGAAAATTATATACTACATTTTCCGCGTACATTGCTCTACATGAACCATAACTAATTTTCTCAAAACAAATGTGTTTTTGGATAGTTAAATATCTTGTTTAATGCAGTCGGAATGTGATGTGCAGAAAAAATCTGCCATTCGCGTGCAAAAGGATTACCTAAGCTATTCATGGTGGTAAGTTTATCGAAAATGCTTGTTTTGGTCACTTTTCATATCCTTTGTAACGCCATACTGGTGCTTTGCATGATTAAAATTGTGATGTTTGGCAATAAAGAATAACTATTCATAATAGAGTCGGACAAACTTTTGGCAAAATACACATACATGTGATATCTAACGCTTGATCGTGAATCTCCCGATATTTTGGTCCATAAAACGCTCTAACGATATAAAAGCCTAAAACCCGACGAAGAAAAATTCCTATGGTGTCTTTCCGCAAGTCACTATTTTTTTAGTTTCCCCTAAAATCTGTAGTAGAATGTTTACAGCGGCTACTCGACACATCTATTGAATTTTCGTAGTGTGAAGTGACAGGTGTGATTATTGGCCTCAGGTAATTGGATTAACGCTAATAGGTGCTAGGTAATTGTCATACTTGATTTGAGGGTGTCAGGTAAGGCCCAGGTAAGGATTATCAGTTAATTGATCGTTTGTCTTGTGCTTCGATAAAAAAAAAACAAAAAAAAAAAAAAACTACCTTTTAAAAAAGCAACAATCGCAATAATATTACTCCAAAACACTGTTCCAACGTGTTTCAATAACTTTTTCTAAGACTCGAAAGTAATCCATTCAGAAACTAATGACAATACACAGCTTCCCATTGTATGCAGTTTTATTGTGTAAACATAAACCATGTGCTATTTACGTCTGGTCCTAACTGGATTACTGTGACGTCATCATGGCCAAGTGGTGCAGTGGTTAAGGTGTTGGCTTGTCACGCGGGAGGTCGTGGGTTCGAACCTCCGCTGGAGCATTTTTTTTTATTTTTTTTTATATATAAAAAGATTTTTTTTTTTTCATCTTCTTTTCACATTCAAACCTCTTTTTATTGAATTATTTTACTTCACTTTTTTCTTATCTGCATAATTTAGATTCTTTTTTTAATGCTACATGTAATTTCCTTTTTAAACCTATACAAACTTACTAATTCCACAATTGCTTATTTTATCAATGAACTACTACTGAAGGAAGATATCATTATTGCCTCTGCACTTCTATCCATTCGGTACAAAGCAAGTATACATGTATGTCTTACAATCAGAATTAAATTATTTTTTATAATTTTAATAAAATTCTAATTTTTAGTAAGCATCTATAGATTTCTGAGAATATGCATATTGAAGTGCAAACATTTGACAAATGCTGGACTGCTGAAAATATGTTTTCGGGTTAAAATCGGCTATAATTTTGTCGAGAAAAAACCTCCCTATTTCAGACCTAAATCTCCCTACCAAAAATGTCCAATCTCCCTATTTGGGCCTAAGAATGTATCACATGTATGAAAATACATTCTTGTTTTCTCTCCAATCAGATGGTCAAAACTGGCCGAACATGTTCGAAACAGCCAAAATATGCCAGTGTTTAGAACAATGTCCTTAAGTCAAGTTCGGTTTGGTTCCCTGTTTTATACATAACCAAATACTTATTGTTATGATTGAAATGCATGATTTTTATTTTCAACTTAATTACTTTCTTCATCCATTGCAATACCCAATAAAAATTTTTGAATACCCAAATACAAATATTATCGCTTTACCCAATGGAAAATGAAATAACCATTTTAGCCAAAAAGAGGTGTGTAAATACACACTGACCATCAATCCTTATCTGAAGCATAATCAGTCATAATCTGGTGGTACATTTCAGTATATTCATAATATTGACCAGCTGACACGTGGATGGACCAACCTTGACCTTCAAAATTGTTCCCTCCTAAACTGCTACAAAACACAAATTTTAAATAGAAACAATGTAAACGGAACAAAGGAAAACCATGACACTTACCGTCTTCACTCAACAACTTCATAAACCCGTTAAACCAGGTGAAGTAATGTGACAATATGTTGACTGCCGATATGGCGCTGGTTCCCCAGTAAGCTCAAAAACACGTTTCCAAGGTCGTCAAGTGCGCCAGGATCTGTTAAAACAAATAGTAAAAGAGTAAACATTCAAAAATGAAAGGACGGCAACCAAAAAACCCAAAAGAATTGCTATTAAATACAAAAACATAGAATGAACTCGGGACAAATTTATGTCTCCGTCACCTGAAGTATTCGATCTGGCTCGTTGCCTTTAGACCAGTGCCCGGATGATGACGTTTTTTGGCATGATGTAAAACGGTGATTCGTGAGGTCCGTCTGATTACACTAGTCGACATGTATATAGGCGTTTTCAACTCAGCACTATTTTCACTGTATGACCACGTATCCAGGCATGGGATCCAGGCATCTTTGTCTCTGTAAACATTTCAAATAACTATATGTGTTATTATTATACTAATTTTAAAAAATACAACAATTTGCTTGCCGTGATATAAATGTACTTCTTATTATCTGTGATTCATCTGAGATAAAGATGAAGAGATTAGAAAGTCCACCTAGCGGCCGCTTTATGTTAGTCGCGCGTGTACCTGTGGCGCCGCCTACGATCCGCCATATTGTTTCGAAGTCAAAAGCAATGCTATAAATATCGACATTCATTGGCAATTTCATACATCCGACGAGATAATATTTTAGTTCTATAACTGTAAACATTTTATAATTTATTTACGAACCAGATTTTGATGTGTGTTGTGTTTTTATTGGAATTTTAATTGTTTATTACACGTTGATAAAACATTGATTTCCTTGTCCGGCGTTTTAAAATGGCGACCAAGCGAAAAATAGTCGGTACTTTTTGACTAAAACGCGTTGTTATTAAAAGGCTATGTAATCTTTAATTAACAAAATATGAAAGAAGAAAGATATAAAAATCGTTTTATTTGTTAATGAGCACACCATCTATGACTGTGTTTGTTTTACGATCGTATAAAAATTGACTATTTTTGTCATTTTAGTAAAAATGGGTTGGTCCGATCTCAAAACGATGTGTAATTTTTTTTATCAAAAGGTTTCGATGAATGACTTTTCTTTGACAAACAGCATCAATTTTCTCAAAGAACAATGTCTTACAAATCGTTTTATTGCCCTTCGATACGGTTTGGGTATTTTGAAAGTGTTAAATCGTCCAAATGAATCAGCTGTTTTTCACACCTTTTCGCCGCTTTGGAGTCAAAATGGAGATTTTTCTACACATTGTTTTGCATTGCAAATAAGACCAAAAAGGTTACATTTGAATGCAGAATGACATATTATGCTTTTACAGATGATCTCCGGGTGATCGGTTGTCTATTCGATCGATAGTTTATTTTTGTATTTATATCCCATGTCACGTGCCTGGGATAGGATTTGGGATAGCCATGCCCGGAAATGTGATGGGGACAACATAAAAATTAGTTTCTACATTTTTCGAAATAAAAATAGTTACAGAAGAAGAAATGACATTTGCGTAGCAAAGTGCAGGAGAAAATAGGTAAGACCCGGATTCGAGAAGAAAAAATGGTGCTCTGATATGCGGATTGCATTTTGACTTTGATGCTTTTAATCTATTTTCATATAGATCTACTGAATATTTCAATTTCTAATCATCATCTCAGGTGTGAAAAGCGTCCCATTGTTGAATTTTCGTGCAATGTGAAAACTGCGAGACCGCACTTAAAAACAGACACCATCGCAGCTATTGACAAAAAAAGTTGCTCAGAGCACGGGCACAGTGTACATAAACAGCTAGAGTATTATTCTTTTCAACATTTTGAGTATGACTATATCATGATGAGAGCTATCGGGGCCAGAAAAGTGTGGTTGAATGTTGGCCTATAGTTATGATAATTTTTTCATACTGTTTTTTTTTTTAAATTATGTTTCCGAATACAATCTTCAATAAAGTGTGTGGACAATGTGTGTGGTATCGGTTATTAATTAATGCAGCACGTGCCTGCAACGTGACATAAGTGCGAAGATCAAACAAGGCACCGAATCAACAGGTATTGCACGGTGCAATACAGGTAGCTGGTAATAAAAGTGTCATTTTATCTTTTGAAATCCGGCGGTGACTTCTTAGTCACCGAATCAACAGATATTGCTTGGTGCAATACGGATAGCTGGTAATAAAAGTGTCATTTTTTCTTTTGAAATCCGGCGGCGACTCCTTAGAATATACATGAATGCAAGAATGAAAGATTGAGAGAAGAATATTCGAGTTCATGCCTGACTGAGTCCATTAAATTCACATAATCCGTCCATTGTAAAGAAAAGTGTAAAATAAGACCAACAAAATGAAGTGCAAAATTGAATTATATTCGGATATTGGCGGTATTCTTCATTGAACTTGATAGATAGACTCGATGTGTCAAAGAACTGCCTGTTGTGGCTAGAATTGATATAGGGAAATCTCCTAACGCTGATTCACGTCGGGGGCAGCATCAAAATCGGTGTTGTCATCCATTATTTTGAAGGTTTAAAGCTTAAAAAAGATGCTTTAATTTACTTTGAAGCTTTAATTTTCACCTTGTTCACTTATTATCGTTTTTTTTCCCGGTGTTAAATATGATTAGAGATACGGCGAGATTAATCAATCGGCGTTTTCTTTAATCTAAAGATAATCCGTTAAGAATCGTTGTATTTGTCCAGTTGCGTACAAAATAAGCGTAATTATAAGTGTAATTCGTAAGAGAAAAAAATAACAGCTTTTGCAAATCGAAGGATAATTGATGATAAATTAATTATTATAAAAAAAACCTAAAGAAATGACTCTCTCTCTCTCTCTCTTACAAAGATGCCGGTCGTGTTTAGTATCTATTTGTTGGAAATTTGAAGCTCTGTTTAACAGAAATAAAATCTTTTACTATTGTATGGATTATGGCGAAGAAAATTTAACGATTTATTTTTGCTAATATGCACAATTTCGGACCACATTTAGCGGCCGATAAAAATATTGATTTTTTCGCCGGTTTACCTGTCTACCTAAGCGACAGACACAACGGAGGCAAATATCAATACTCAATAGCAGTTTCATATCTCTGTATCTTTATCTCAGGATTCATCTTGTAAATAATCGTGTTTATATACATGTGCATGCTGTGATATACTCTGTTACTTTTAATTATTTTACATATGTTTGTCGAAATAAAAGCCCTACTGGGCTTATGTTGTAATGTTAATCATATTCGACGTTAAATAAAGTTTCTATGTCTATGTCTATGTCTACGTATAATCCCACGGCTAATATGAAATAAAGGCACACACACTTACTTACTGTCTTACTATCGTTGAGGCCCTGTATAGTCTCTCGACTCTTGGGCCCTTTCACGTCTTTTTTTTTTTCATTTTACTGGTGATGTTTAGCATGCGCAAGTGGATATGAATAACAGTCTGGCTCAAATTTGGTGTTTTTGTTTTTCCAGAACTTGTTTAGTCTATTTTTGAACTGATTGATGGTTTCTGAAGATACATGTACCACATCCTCTGGCAAGCTGTTCCAGTCGTCTATTACCCTTTGTGAAAAGGAATACTTTCTTAAATCCAGTCTAAATTGCCGTTTAAACAGTTTTTGTGTATGGCCCCTTGTCCTTTGATTTGTTTGCATGCGAAATAACTGATCCTTGTCGCATTTGTCTATACCAATAAGAATCTTAAAAACTTCAATTAGGTCAGCTCTAGATCTTCTGTATTGTAACGAGGGTAGCCCTAGTTCTTTCATTCTGTCTGTATAATCTACGTGTCTTATGTTTTGTACCAGTCTTGTTGCTCTTCCCTGCACGTTTTCGAGGTTCCGGGTCATTTCGGCCCATAACCATTTCGGCCCATGACCATTTCGGCCCATAACCATTTCGGCCCATACCATTTCGGCCCATAACCATTTCGGCCCATATTTTTTTTTTATATATATATATATAGGGACTTTTGGTTTTCAGTTTGTTTCATTAAGGTTTCGTCACAAGTTTTATTTAATAATAGGGCCGTTTTTTGAGCCTGCAAATGACTTTCTCTTCGATTTTGAGCCTCATGGAGGTATGGCAACAATTTCAATTCTAGATAATGATTCAAACTTGGGTTGGGGTGTGTTTTCGTTATGTTGGTCTTTATTACTTTATAAGTATTTAAGCACATTGAAAGCGATAGTTAAAATTAAAATTTCAGTAGCATGTGGCAGCCTGCCAATTCTGGTCGACTCCAACGGTCAATCGGGACCAAGGCTGAAAAGAAAAAAAACTAAACATGATAGATAGATAGATAGATAGATAGATAGATAGATAGATAGATAGATAGATAGATAGATAGATAGATAGATAGATAGATAGATAGATTACTGGTGATTAGCGTGCTTAATGATTCGTAACTACTCCGATATGGCGATTAATGAACCGTAACTGCATAATGATTTTCTCTAAATTAACTTCTTTATCTGGCACGTGCCGGATGACTATCAAGGTATGAAAGAACATGTAACAAAAAAGAAAGAAAATAAAACAAAATAAAACCTTACCTCTAGGAAATATCCATATCATGTTCTCTTCATCAGGATTACATTTCCATTACACCCTTAAACCCCACATTTATATAGTACAAACAGGGGTTTGCAGGGGTATACCTATTTTTTTCTTATTTTTGCTCCAAAACATACATTGTGGGTACTCGTTAGAATCGCCTTTGCTGAGGCGGTTCTAACGTGTACCCTCACTCTATGTTTTGAGCAAAAATAAGAAAAAATATAAAAAATTTTCAGCTATAAAGTTTCAATATTTAAAGCTAAAAATATCTGTTTATTGTATGGGCAAGTTTTCGTAATGTTCTTTCACTCTTATGTGAGTGACTTTTGACAGTTGCTGGCACTATTCACATCAGTTTTGATTGCAGTTGAAGTTTGATTTGAAATGCTTGTGTTCACCATGCTGTGGCACTTGATTAGTTCCAAGCTTATGGGACCATTAATTAATTAACTGAAATTATATTGGTTCATATTTGTTAAAATCAAATTTAAGAAAACTTACTTTGAAAATAGGAATAAAAATAAAATAAAATTATGTTTCTTTTTGCTAATTTCAACACGAATTATCTGTGGCATGTACATCGTAAAACAATGAAATGGTATGGCGATTTTAAACTTTAGAATTATTAATACTGATTTTTTTTTATTTTCTAATTCAAGAAACATGCTTTGTAAGTCATGTTTGTAACCAGGTTTATATTAAAACATATATAGAATAAGTTATTTTAGTAAACATTCCATTTAGGGCAATGGTAATAATTTATGGGCCGAAATGGTTATGGGCCGAAATGGTTATGGGCCGATATTGTCATGGGCCGAAATGGTTATGGGCCGAAATGACCAGTTACCGTTTTCGATGGTAATGCTGTCTTTTTATATATGACTGACCAGACGGTTGACGCGTATTCTAAATTTGGTCTTACAATGCTTTTGTACAGATTTAAGAATATTGTTTTATCAAGGTAGCTGAAGGTACGTTTTATTATCCCTAAATTTCTATTGACCTTTTTAACCATAGCTTGGATATGTGGTACAAATTTTAATTTGTCGTCTATTATAACACCAAGATTTTTTTGCTCTGGTACTTGATTTATTTCTGTTTGTTCCCCATTTACAGACATAAAATATTTGCTGAAGTTTTGATGTTTGCCTAAGTGCATGTGATTGCATTTTTTTTATAGTTGAACTTAATTTGCCATACGTCAGACCATTTATCCACTCTTGTCAAGTCTTGCTGAACTATACTAGCATCATTGGCTGTATTAACCACAGCGTATAGTTTGGCATCATCAGCAAAGAGCTTGACAAAACTGTGGACAACATCGGGTAGGTCATTGATATAAATTAAAAACAGGGTTGGCCCTAAAACGCTAGCTTGTGATATACCGCTGGTTACATCTGCCCAATCTGATGACGCACCGTCCACTTGTACCCTTTGTTTTCTATCTTTTAGAAAGTTTTCAATCCATTTTAGCAATCTACCTTGGATTCCATATCCCTTGAGTTTTAACAACAGTCTCTGATGTGGGACGCTATCGAAAGCTTTCTGAAAATCCAGGTAGATTGCATCAATGCTATTCTTATTGTCAAGTTCCTCAGACCATTTGTCACATACATCTATTGACTGTGTTACACATGAGTAACCCTTTCCGAAGCCATGCTGGTGTTTGGTAAATAGACCATTTTCTTCCATGTGCCCCATGATTTTATCCCTTACGCTAGAAACTTTATTGATAAACTGAATTATAATCGTTTCCGTCCAGCGTGTCCAGTGGGAGAATACCAGACTAAGGACCAAAATTGTCTACAAGTCTCCTGTAGAGGTAGGTAACTAAATAGATAGCACATAAACAGCCATGATCCGAGACCGAAACGACACGGTCTGAAACGCCCATAACGAAACGACCCGGGACTGAAATGAACGACATGGGATCGAAATGACCCGGGACCGAAACGACCCGGGACTGAAACGACCCTGGACCGAAATGACTCGGGGCCGAAACGACTCGGTGGCTAATAGACCCGAGACCGAAACGACCCGGGACCAAAATGACCCGTAACCGAAACCACCCGGGATCGAAACGACCGTAATCCGAAATGACCATGGACCGAAATGACCCGGACCGAAAGCACGGGTACCGAAACGACCCCAACCCGAAATGACTGGATCGAAATCAACCGGTTCGAAATGACCCGGGACTGAAATGACCCGAGACCGAAACGACCCGGGAACCGAATGACCCGGGACCGAAACAATACCGCCTCCCCTCCCTCCATGATCCTACCACCACCCCTAACCTACCCACCACTACCCAACCACCTCCCCTATCCTACCCACCACTACCAAACCACCTCACTTCGTCCCACCTTACCTCCACTTCATACCCCACTTCATACTGTATCATACCTTACCTCCTACCCTTCCCTATACCTACTCCCTACCAGACCTGGGTTAATCTTAATCGTTAATCATGATTACTTTTATTCGATTGAAATTTTTTTCAATCGAAAATTATTCTGTAATCATAAATTTTTACGATTGAAAGTAATCTTATTCTTATTCTAATAGTTTTCAAAAATGCTTGTAATCATGATTAATTTAATGAATAAATTTAGATCTATTACATTCCAAGATTTCTCAAAAAAAAAAAAAATGTAAAAGAAAGATAGTAAATAAATAAAATATCAAAGATTATTATATACCCAAAAATTGTCCCGTTCACTTTGCATTGCTGAAAAAAAATTGAATGTTTTCCATATTCAATAGTTTAGAATGTTTTCCATGGAAACTTCTGTCATATTGCACGGGTCCAAGGAACGTTCTGTCATATTGCACGGGTCCAAGGAAGGGCGTTCCCGGCGGGACTACTTTCGCAAGATGGTCGCCATTGAAAAAATATCTGGCAGCCATTTTGCTTTACACTTTAACCGAACAAATGGCGAAAGTATCTTCTGATATATCTTCTGATACTGAGTCGATCAATTTCTGATCATCACCTCAGGTAGAAAACTTACAGATGCGTCGCACAATAAATACACAAAACTTCACATAAAAACAAATACCTGTAATTTTGAACAAAAAATACAGCTTTGGCACTCCAATTTTCCAACATTTTCATGAAATTTTCGACCGCAACGTTGTCCAAAGGTCACGTCGACGTCATCAATTTGATGCAACGTAACGTTTCTCGCGTTAACGTTGGTTAACATTTCCCGCGAAAGGCGTAGCTTTGCGTGTGTAGGAATGTGGTGATCAGTCGTTAGAAACGATATTTTTTACATAAATTGTGGCCAAATAAAAGGTCGAACAGGCCTGGAGATGCCTTGAATAAGCATTTAAAATCCCTCCATTGCTTATTAAAGGGTATCAAGAGCTCATGATAAGAGCATCCAGCTTTCTATATACCTGTAGCTTTCAGCGCGGATCCGCTGAAAGGGAGATCTGTAATCTGATTGGCTGGAAAATCACAGGAGAGTCAGAGATATTTGAGCTCATAATGTTTATCATAAAAATTGCAACTTTTTCTTAGACTTAGATGCCATTCCTATGTTCACAGAAATATTTTACAGAATGACCTGTAATAGCTTCTTTTGCCATGTCATTAAAATACATTGCCTTACACAAATACAGTTAATAGAAAAAATAACAAGTATCAGACAATCTTCATAAAGCATATAGATATAAAATAACTATAGATCCCCTTATAAGAATATGTATTAGTTTTAAAAAAAAAAAGAACTGTAGGAAACCTGTTTTGTGATCTGGGGTGATTTTTCGGAGGACACAGCCATTTTCAGGCCTAGTAATAACAATCTGTTAAACTAGCTGATAAGGATCATTTAAATGATCCAGATATGGGGTAATCATAATCAGTAATTTAATCATCAGTAATCGATTACAATTTTTTGAATAATCATTGATAATCATTAATCACAAAATTTCAGAGTCATTTTAATCATAATTCAATCATAATCATGTTTTATTAGGCCAGTAATAATGATTATTTATGATTACTTTCACGATTACAGCAAAAATAAAATATCACAGTCTGAAAGGAAGGCTCAGTCCCTAGATTGTACTGAACTATTGATGCTGCTTTACACTGGGAGTTATGAACCTCTGTGTCATGCATTTTATATAGGAAGCATTGCTTCAAGGCTGGTATGATATAACCATGTTCCTAGGAAGGCTATATAGGAAGGCTGTAGCCTTTTACACAGACATTGTAAGTGGTTTGCTCAGTCATATAGCAGCTCATTGTTCAGGCATCTAAAAGCCCAGCAGTTTCTCAATCTTTGATAGACAGAGATGTGTGAACAATCAATTATAAACTGCACAAACAGTCAATTATCTCTCATTACTCAAACTCTGCTCAAAATTTCCCAACTCTTGAGTAAAGAGTGTCTTAATTCACTGACAATGGCTTTGTGTATCTAAAGGTGATGTGTGCGAAAAACAGCAGTGATTTTATGAGAAGTCTTTTTAAATGCAGACATGGGCCTAAGTTTTTTCATGCTGGTGAGAATTTTTTATCTTAATCACAATGCAGGAAGTTTGAGCAGGTTATGTGTATGTTTTTTGTTTTTTTTTTCTGGAATGTACATCTATTTATGTTGAATCAGTTTTAATGAAGATACAGGATAATATCACCATGCATTTTGCATTTTTTGTAGAGGATAAGGTTCACAGTTCCAGGTACTACTGTCCCTCTAATTAACTACTTAACATCCCAGCATGATCATAGCTGTTGACTTGGATGTTAAGCATCAATTTAAAAAAAAAACGAACAAACAAAAAGTTAATTTTGAATTCAGTGGCAGATCTGGGTAACTGCCAGGGCAGCATCGTGTGTTTGGTTTCTGTTGTATCAGAGTAAGTGCCTCGATCTGGGTAAACAACAGAAAAAATACCCATTTCCGGATCAAAAAACAATAACAACAAAATGTAATAAATAATCATAAAAGTAATCTGATTACTCTGTCAAAATAATCATAATTTAATCAATTACTCTTGAAAAAATGAGTAATCATAATCATAATTTAATCATAAAGACTCCTGAATAATTGTAATTTAATCATTACTGATACCCCAGTAATCGCCCCATGTCTGAAATGATCTATGCACTCCTGCCACTTTATGAGGGTATATAATAAAAAGGTTTTTGAATGAATATCGTAAAATATTCGGAACTCGTTCATATGGCGGAGACGCACTCGCAAGCTCGTGCGTCCTCGCCATATGAACTCGTTCCGAATATTTTACGATATTCATTCAAAAACCTATAATTATGTTCACAACAGGAATTATGTGATATTCAAAAAAATAATACATCAAATAGGAATACTGATAAAGTAACAGATCAGACAATGCCATTATATTTTGGCTTTTATCTCTAAATGAGAAAAAACAGCATTTTCTTTATTGAAGTAACTAGAATGACGTGAAATGCCTCGACCGAATACAACGGCGCGTGCCAATAAATTGTCACTTTTGCAACGAAATCGCTTATGTTCCTGGTTTAGTTGTGTTATAAAGCAGTTATTTCAATGCTATTTGGCAGAATAGTAAAAGCTATTCCCCTCGTTGTCTTTGATTGTCCTTGGCCTAACAGCCTTGGGAAATTATTCATTGAGCTGCCAACGGCACCTCATGGCACAGCTTTGACTATCCACCAATAAATAGTAAAACGGCACCCGATACATCTGAGCTACATAGAATTAATATTGTATTTAGATTGTAAGCACTAAACATAATTCAATATTTTCTTTATAGTCGGGCAGTATAGTGGCATTTCTGATTTTCATCTTTGATTTTTCAATCAGAGAATAATTGGTTTTAATTCATCGATATTTCACAAAACTCATAATTGAGACAAAAATGTATATTACAAGTCAAATGTTTTTGCTTTCCAAATACACGTTACAGTATTAGCCAAGATGCACAGTAAAACGACACATTCATTATCTAATATGCATCAATAGTAAATCTTTTAAAGTGAGAGACTAGCTTTCCTGCTGACCAGTGTAAATTTTCAATTTCTTGTGTGTTATCTTTTTTTCAGGTTTCAATAGAAATATTCTCCAGAGATAACCTGGGCTAACAAAATAAACCATAACTAATCCCCCCCAGCAGCTGATAAAGATCTTGTTAGTATAAAGTGATTTGATAGCTCTACAAATGAACCCTGGCTAATCAGCTAACAGTACATCTCTTAGAGCCTATTTCAATGTTTACCAGTCGTTACTGTTGGGCCAGTCAGAAATTTTTTGCCACTCAGTATTTTTTTTTCTTTTCATATTTTTTTTTCTTTTCATGTAGGTATGAAAAAAAAGTAACGACTGGAGCCAGTCTAGAATTACGCCAGAGTGAATTAATTTGTGGTTATGACAGAGCCTTGGTTGCCAATATTACCTGGTGTGCGAGATTTTGATAAGGCTAGGTTATTGCATAAATTTGCAGAAATCTTTGTTCACACCTACTCAAACACCAATCGTTCTCGGTTTTATTGTCGATTCAGTCAATACATGTTTCCGATTAACTAGTGAGAAGCGCAATAAGTTCTCGGTGTTGCGAGATTCGTGTCTGGCTAAGACGCACCTGTCGGTTTTAGAGCTGCAACGCCTTGCAGGATTGAGGGAAGAATTAGAAGCATGGAAATTTTTAGACAATTGGCAAGGCAAGATGGTTTGGAAACAAGAGCGCCATTTGTACTTAGAAATTTTTTCCGACGCATCAACATTTAATGGGGAGGGGTGATTTGTTGGCAGGCCACTGAGAAACACGAAATCTATGATTTTTGGTCAAAAATAAGTCTGAATAAAGTAAACAAAGTTATCGCGGTTAATCTCATATTTGATACCAATCATTCTGTCAATGGTTCAAGCCCATTCTATTTCTATACAATTCTCTCTATTGATCTCTCTATCATAACAATGCATGTGCCGTTACTAACAATAATCTGCATGTTCGATTGCAAGCTTCGGTGCACTTTGCCACTGACAGCCGTGAAGTAAAGTTATTCTTTCCACTGTTTTGAGCTGGTTCTATTTCTTTTACATCTAAATTGGTCATCGCTGACTTCGAAAAAAAATCGATACAAGAAACCAGTCCAAACTCACTGTACAGAATCCAATACGCAGCAATACATATCCTGTAAACAATGGTGATAAGACCAACAAGCCGCACCACCGACTCGTTAGGTGTATACATTTCCGATAAATTCGGAGTAAGTTTCTAACAACGACGGTTAAAAGTCTCGGTTTTTAATCTGCTCAAATTCATTCTTGTATTTTAAGTCTTCTAATAACACATTCAACCCTCATTTTATTCCTTTCTATACACTATTTAAAAGAAGATGCAGTCCACGTGCATGCTATCCTCGTGAGGAGGTATTGTAGTATATTGTTTATGATGGATCCATTGCTGAGTCGTGTATCTGTTGCAGTGACACACCCATACGCACGCTTACCATATGACGTAACATGCTCTTCTAATGCACCAGTCTTTTGTAACCACGCCCCCACCCCAGGGGAGGGCGGTAGATAGCCGTGTAAATGATCCGGGTTTTGACTTATGTTTTTCCTCATGGCAGTGCGAGGGGAGTACCTGGGGTTTGTTTTAAATACATGTTTTCAAAAACGGCTGTGAAAATGAAAACATAGCAGACTGCGAGGGAAAACAGCAGTGGCTTTACTAACAAGTTGTCCCCGCAGGGCGTGGCTTTCAGCGGGGATTTGCTGGATCAAAAGTCATAGCCCTCGCTATTCCCCGGGTTGGGGAGCGTGGTTACAAATGACTAGTGGATAACTCGTTTATAATATATTCTCCGTACTTTGTTCAAAACTGTGTCAAAGAGTTATCCTCACCGCATGATCTTTATGAGCATTCCGATCATTTTCGAGACTAAGACTATTTGAGTAACACGAGTAACCCGAGTTGCAATCCCGAACAGCTCGAGTTACACCCGAGTTACTGTATATTTATACGCATGCTCAATTGCTCATCTACCACACCATAACCATTAGACAATGCATGTTTGGTAGGAAAATAGGGACTGAAGGATCAATATTGCAAGAGTTATGCCACATTGTAATTCCTAATGTTAGATGTTTGCTATGAACAAACAGTGCATACTTTGTGAAAAACTCCTCCTAGAGTTTTCAGTATATCATTTTAATACTTTGCAGTTATCTTTCAGACATATGAAGAGTTTTCTTGGTGAAAAAAAAATATTTTTAACAATTCTACAGTGTTTTGAAAGAAGCAAATTTTCATTCACTTTACATATTGAACAATGGTATATAGCACCTACTTTGTGAAATCAACTCCTACTAGAGTTTACAGTATATGCTTTAAATATTTTACAGTTATTTTTCAGACATATTGAAGATGTGCATGAAGATTTTCCTTGCTGAAAAAAAATAATTTTAACAATTTTACAGCGTTTTGAACTTGGCCAATTTGCGTTCCTTTTACATAATGAATTATATGGCACACAATGCCATATCGTGCCTACTTTGCATAATCAACTCCTCCTAGTCTTTTCCTTTTATTACTTTGCAGTTAGCTTTCAGCCACATTGTAGATGTGCATGAAGATTTTTCTTGATGAAAAAATATTTTGAACAATTTTAGAGTGTTTTAAACTTAGCCGATTTTCGTTCACTTTACATGTTGAATAATGGATATAGTGCCTACTTTGTGAAATCAACTCCTCCTAGAACTTTCAGTATATCCTGTTCATACTTTGCAGTTAGCTTTCAGACTGTTACGAACAAGCGTAACAAGACAGGTACAGCGAAAAACAACCAAGTAATTTAAACTTAACAACTTTTAATTAAACAAATAAATGCTGCAAATACATGCAAACAAACAAACAGATAAGTAAATAAACAAATAAATAACTTACAAAGTTAATGTCAATTAAATCCTTGTCCCTCAAATGTAAGTCCACAATCCAGTAACCAGAATATGAGCACATGTATATTTAATCCACAATATTTTATAATCCAAAGCGCTAGTGAAACAACCAAAACTATAAACTTTAAATCACTTTGAATTTCTGAATGCTTAAGACTGAATTGGGACCTATATACTCGTATATATACATTTAAGGAAAAATCAACTACGTTCTAGAAAATTATAGAATAAACTGTTCGAGAACAGTACAGACAGATCTATTTTGTTCTGCCAATGTCAAATGGTCAGGTGACATTGAGAATTTTCTTTAAAGTACCAGTGTACTTTAATTGAACGATATTTTTTAAAGAAGATATAGAACATGTAATATTTCTGTTATAAGGTGACAATAATAAATCACCCAGTTCGAATCACACAGATTCAACCAGAAGCTCCTATAATGTGCTAATAACTTCTTAATTATAATATAGTTAAAAAATAATCAATGACACAATTCTGTAAAATTCTAGACAATAAATTCTAGAAGAATAAAAATGAAATACATATATTAATCAAGGTTACTCCCCTTTGCTTATATATAAATAACAAGTAATACTTTTACAAAGAATCAATATTACTGAATCAATCATATATATAGCACTTCCCTTCTTCAAAGAAAAGAAAGTTTTATGAAATAAAACTTTCTTTTGCAATACTCATATGCAAACATACAAGGCAAAACTGTCAAGTTTTTCAAAGGGTGTCTGGAATTATATTATCTCTACCTTTTATGTGTCTAATGTCAAGATTGTGCTCTTGCAACATGAGACTCCATCTGAGCAAACGCTGATTCTTGTCTTTCATTTTGTGTATGAAGGTCAGTGGATTGTGATCACTGAAGACGACAATTGGTGCATTTGCAGAAGACAGGTACACTTGAAAGTGTTGAAGAGCAAGAATAAGAGATAGACATTCTTTCTCTATAGTAGAATAATTTCTTTGATGTTTGTCAAACTTCTTTGAAAAGTAACAAACAGGATGATCAACACCATTGTCATCTTCTTGTAACAATACACTGCCTGCACCAACATCACTTGCATCCACCGCCACTTTGAATTCTCTGTCAAAGCGTGGTGCTGATAGAACTGGAGCACTCTTAAGTATGGCCTTTAACTGATCAAAAGACTTCTGACAAGCCTCAGACCAAACATACTTGACCTTCTTACCAAGTAAGTTTGTCAAAGGCTCAGCTATAACTGAAAAATTATTACAGAACTTCCTGTAATAACCAGACATACCCAAAAAGCGCATCAGTTGCCGTTTTCCTGTAGGTACAGGAAAATCTGATATAGCCTCAACTTTGGCTTCTACAGGTCTGACTTGACCTTGTCCAACAATATGTCCTAGAAATGTCAAATTAGCATGACAGAATTCACTTTTTGGCAAGTTAATTGTCAGTTTAGCATCACTGAGTCTTTTGAAGAATTCTCTGATGATCTCCAGGTGTTGTTCCCACTCTTCACTGTAGATGATGGCATCGTCGATGTAAGCTTTACACACATCCAGACCGAAAATCAATCTATTAACCAAGCGCTGAAATGTTGCTGGAGAGTTTTTCATGCCAAAAGGCATCACTTTATATTGATAAAGTCCATCAGGAGTAACAAATGCCGAGATCTCCTTTGCTCTGTCTGTAAGTGGAATCTGCCAAAACCCTTTCAATAGATCGAATTTTGTCACATATTTGGCGTGACCGATGTTGTCGATGCAATCGTCAATTCTTGGTATAGGAAATGTGTCAGTTTTTGTGACATAATTTACTTTTCTGTAGTCTGTGCACATTCGAAATGTCCCATCAGATTTTGGCACAAGTATACAAGGAGAACTCCATTCACTTTGACTAGGTTCTATAAAGTCATTGTCCAGCAAATACTTAACTTCTTTCCTGAGATATTGTTGTCTTTCAGGATGCGGATGTTGTTTCACCGGTTTTGCTCCTTCAATTATGTCTACATCATGATAGATTTTATCGGTTCTGGATGGAATGTCCGGAAATAAGTGCTCATATTCAAGAATTAACTGTTTTAGTTCATGTTTCTAGTCCGGATCTAGATGTGACAGTTTCTGATCGAGATCATGAAGAATGTCAGAATTCTGGAGTTTTGAGGATAATGGTTCACAGTTCACAGAGTTCATTTCTTCAAAGTCTGTCTCATTTTGTTCATGAGGGACAGTATTTACTATGCTTACTGATGAAATAACTGAACTATCATTATCCCTATCAATGTACTTTTTAAGCATGTTAATATGACATAATTGTTTTTGCTTGCGCCTCCCAGGAGTGTTAACAATGTAATTCACATCACTTAACTTTTTCTCAACAGTATATGGACCATAATATCTAGCTTGTAATGGCCTGCCAGGAATGGGCAAAAGAGCAATCACCTTGTCGCCAGGGTCAAAATTTCTGTTCTGTGAATTTTCATCAAAATGCAACTTCATTTTGCTCTGAGCTGACTTAAAATTGGACCGAGCAACTTCCCAAGCTTTTGTCAATCTAGTTTTGAAGTCAGACACATACTGAAGTAAGTTCAAAGGACTGTCATTATTTGAAAGAAACTTCTCTTTCATAAGTTTCAAAGGTCCACGAACAGTGTGTCCGAAAACAAGTTCAAATGGACTGAACCCAAGAGACTCTTGTACTGATTCTCTGATAGCAAATAATAGCAAATGAATGCCTTCATCCCAATCTTTTTCGGTGTCAAAGCAGTAAGATCTGATCATGTTCTTCAAAGTTTGATGGAATCTTTCCAAAGCACCTTGACTTTCAAGATGATAAGCTGATGACTTGTATTGTTTAATGCCAAGTTCATGCATCACTTGCTGAAATGTTCCTGACATAAAATTGGAACCCTGATCTGATTGGACTGATTTTGGAAGACCTACGAGTGTCTAAAACTTCACAAGGGCCTTAACTATTGTTTTAGTCTTGATATTCCTGAGTGGAATTACTTCAGGAAAACGTGTTGAAGCACACATTATAGTCAAGAGATATTGGCAACCTGATTTAGTCTTAGGTAAAGGACCTACACAGTCAATGATAATCCTACTAAATGGTTCATCAAATGCAGGAATAGGCTGTAAATTAGCTTTTGGAATAGTCTGATTATGTTTTCCTACCATTTGACAAGTGTGACAGGATTTGCAATGTTGGGAAACATCAGTTTTTAATCCTGGCCAGTAGAAATGCTTGAAAATTTTGTGGTAAGTCTTATTTATCCCTAAATGACCTGACATGGGAGTTTCATGTGCCAAGTTTAAGATTTCAGGACGATAAGCCTTAGGAACCACAATTTGGTGATTTATGGTCCACTCGTCTTCCGCTGAAACATCAGGAGGACGCCATTTTCTCATTAGAATGTCATTTTTGACATAAAAGCAAACAGGAACCTGAGAAATTTCATTTTCATCTAAAGCCCTTTCAAATAAAGGCGAGATTTCAGGATCACTGTGTTGTTCTTGACAAAGTTGTGACCTTGACATTTGGTCTTGACCTTTGTCAATTAAAATTGAAGGTGAAAGGTCACTGTCTGACCTTTGATTGTTCAAGTCAGTTTGACTTGGAGAAAGAGATTTTGAAATCTCATCATGAAAAGACTGACCTATAAAAGTGTCAATTAAGTCAATATCCTGTATCCCATCATTCAACTTGGCTTTCTTTGCCATAGCCCTTGTAGCGACACATGAAGGGTAAAGATCAGGAATTTCCTGCTCAATGGGATCAGGCGATTGATCCTCACAAGGTGTATTGGTCAAAAGTGGGTTTACCACAACCTTATCTCCGGCTAAGTCATTGCCTAGTAGCAAGTGAACACCTTTAAAAGGTAAAGAAGGCCTAATACCTACAGCCACAGGACCAGAAACTAAGCCTGAAGACAAATAAATGTTATGGAGCGGTACATTAACAAATCCACACTCTACTTCCTGAATAAGGACACTTGTCCCAGTAGAAGTCTTCTCGGAAAAAGGCAGGGTATCTGCTAAAATAAGAGACTGAGAAGCTCCGGTATTACGTAAGATTTTAATAGGGATAGACTGGGCAGAATCACTAGTATAAACACAAAACCTTCTGATAAGAATGGTTCATAAATCTCCATAATACAATCAGTCACAGACGTTTTGGCCAAAATAGGATTTTCATCCTGAATGATAGACTGTGGTTTTGACCTTAAAGAAGTAAAACCTGTTGGTCTAGAATTATTTTGATTTTGTCTCTCTTTTCTTCTTTTCAAAGTTTCACATTCAGAAATGACGTGACCGTCACCTTTGCAATAATTGCAAAACAGCCGGGGTGAGTATGAGGATCTTTGACCTTTGTTTTCACTGGTATCTTTATTTTTGGAATTATGTGAAGGACTGGAATTATCAGCTGAGAGTAGTCCAGCTTGTGGTTGTGGATTAGGTTGAGGAGAATTAGTTCTCTGTTGAGCGTTAAATGGTTTTGATTGAGGTGTATTAGGTTTAAATTGAGGGTTAAAAGGTTTCTTGTAAGGCTTATTTACAAAAGAAGCCTGATGAGTCAAAGCATAATCATCAGCTAAACGAGCTGCTACATCTAAAGTTTCTACTTCCCTTTCGTCAAGAAAAGATTTGACATCAGAGTGTATGCATCGTTTGAACTCTTCAACAAGCATGAGCTGTCTTAATTTTGCATGATCAGACTTTACATCCTTTGAAGAACACCACCTATCAAATAATTGCTCCTTAGTTCTAGCAAATTCTACATGGGTTTGTTCATGTTCTTTCCTACAATTTCTGAATTTCTGTCTATAAGCTTCAGGTACTAACTCATAAGCCTTAAGAATAAGATCTTTGACTGTGTCATAATCTGAACTTTGATCAAATGGAAGCTGAGTGTAAATTTCTCGAGCTTTACCAATAACAACACTCTGTAAAAGCAAGGTCCAATGCTCTTTTGGCCATTTCAAATTTTCTGCTACCTTCTCAAAATGTAAAAAGTACTTATCTACCTCTTTTTCTTGAAATGGAGGAACGAGCCTGATATGTTTTGTAACATCAAATGTTTTACTAGGATCAAAAGACACAGGAGGCATTGATTTACTGCTTAATTCAAGCTCTTTCATTTTTAAACTATACTGCAGTTTTTCTTTTTCAACCTCAATTCTTTCTTCTTGCTCTAATTTTTCTTTTGCAAGCCTTTCTTCTAACTCTCTTTGTTTTTCTAACTTTTTCTATTTCTAACTGTCTTTGTTTTTCTAACCTTTCTTTTTCAAGTCGTTCTTCCATTTCTCTTTGTTTTTGTTTTTCTTCTCTTTCAAATACTAATTTTTGCTTTTCAAGCTCTTACTTTTCTCTATGCATTCTTTCTTCCCTTTCTTCCTTATCTGCCCTTCTCCTTTCTTCAAATTCTAATTTCATGTTTTCTAATTCTAACTGCCTTTTAATTTCTAGCTCTCTTAGCTGTATGTCGGTTTGTGAGACCATAATATGAGATGTAGCTGATGGTTCAAAAAATTCCTCATCTACAAAGAACTGATTAATAATATTCTTGATTTCATGTTTTAACATAGATGTTTTAACACTAGGTATGCTATAATGACTTGCAATGTCTAAAAGATCACTCTTTTTGGCCAAGTTTAACAGCTCTTGAGAAGGCGCAGCAATGAAATATTCAAGTTTGAATGACATGGTTGCTTTCTGCTGGTATGACAAACAGTAAATATCTTTTCAAATTCAGAATAAAATAGGTGCACAAAATGTTCAATCCCGGGCGAGCCCCCAAAATCTGTTACGAGTAATTTAAACTTTACAACTTTTAATTAAACAAATAAATGCTGCAAATACATACAAACAAACAAACAGATAAGTAAATAAATAACTTACAAAGTTAATGTCAATTAAATCCTTGTCCCTCAAATGTAAGTCCACAATCTAGTAACCAGAATATGAGCACATGTATATTTAATCCACAATATTTTATAATCCAAAACACTTGTGAAACAACCAAAACTATAAACTTTAAATCACTTTGAATTTCTGAATGCTTAAGACTGAATTGGGACCTATATATATATATACATTTAAGGAAAAATCAACCACCTTCTAGAAAATTATATAATAAACTGTTCGAGAACAGTACAGACAGATCTGTATTGTTCTGCCAATGTCAAATGGTCAGGTGACATTGAGAATTTTCTTTAAAGTACCAGTGTACTTTAATTGAACGATATTTTTTAAAGAAGATATAGAACATGTAATATTTCTGTTATAAGGTGACAATAATAAATCACCCAGTTCGAGTCACACAGATTCAACCAGAAGCTTCTATAATGTGCTAATAACTTCTTAATTATAATAATAGTTAAAAAATAATCAATGACACAATTCTGTAAAATTCTAGACAATAAATTCTAGAAGAATAAAAATGAAATACATATATTAATCAAGGTTACTCTCCTTTGCTTATATATAAATAACAAGTAATACTTTTACAAAGAATCAATATTACTGAATCAATCATATATATAACAAGACATATTGAAGATGTGCATGAATTTCTTTTCTTGAAGAAAAAATCATTGTTAAGAATATGGATAAGCTGTAGCTCTCTGAACAAGTTTGACGTCGTTTAATACTTTGTAAGTAGCAAACAGGGTTTATATGTAATCCCGGCTTATTTTATTTAATTTGATGCTGCACGTTGTTAGCTGGGGGAAATTACTCGCTAGGTGGAGGTACCGGTTTGCGGGATTTTCTGTATTGAGATAACAAACACTCCGTGAGGATTTGATAAGACAGCATATTGAATATGTTTTTGGATAGCCTTATATATTTAACCCTCACGGAAGTGTCCGACAGGTTTAAACTAATTTTCCTGGACCAGGTGTCTGGACTGTCAATACGTTAATAAATTATCTTTTTAAAACCGGCGACGAAAGCCAGACTATTATACTGTAATTTCGAAAATTTACATGAAGTCTACATCAAAGTTAATAATTTAGAAAGTTCAGTAGTAGTACAAGAGCTAGAATTTGCAATAAATCTAGCTTTGTATGGTCTTTTGTGAAGCTTAGGTAACCAATACATCGTAGGAAGTTTGTCTTGGCCTTCATTGACACAAACACAAAACTTAACAGGTAAATCGTTTAATTGGGCATTAACTACAGATATTTCATCAGTATCTGTCTCCAGATAAGCCCTGGTACCATCAAACTCCTGTTTTAAGGTGTTAACGTAGTGAAGCCTACAAACAACAACAACATTGTTTGCGGCTTTGTCTGCCGGAACCAAGACATACTTTCTGTGAAATTCTTGGATACCCTGCTTCAAATGCCTAAATGACGATTTAGGTTT
Organism: Rugalucina vietnamica; assembly: GCA_964017185.1. NCBI lineage: Eukaryota > Metazoa > Mollusca > Bivalvia > Lucinida > Lucinidae > Rugalucina > Rugalucina vietnamica. Next base: position 26,076,628 of record OZ024872.1, on the reverse strand, counting down.
AGGAGCTAAAAGGAAAACTCGTTTTCATTTCTGTTTTCCTAAGTTAATCTTATCGCCCATAGGTTCCATGGGAGGCCAAACTTGTCAGGTACAAAGCCTTTCTTTGAAGGATATCTTAAGATGCCTTTTTGCCCCTTCGTCCCGATTAATAACGCATCTCGTATTCCCATAACGATGCTTGGTTGCCATACTGGTGTTATGTCAAAAGCTGGAACAATGGCAGTGCAATTAAGACCGGACTCTCTGATAAAACTGATTACTAAGCAATTAGACCAAACGGTGGAAATACATAACAGTTCTCTTCTTGACTAATTTGCTGTGAAAAGATATTTACCCCTGCCGAAGATGGGGTTCGGAAAGGGGTAAAATGTTTCAAGGGCTGACCTGAATAATCGGTCATGCAGTTGGTGTCTAGCGACATAAGGTCAACGATATGACCTGTCGGCCCACCGAATGGTGTTTGCAAAGCATACCAAACTTGCTAAAACTCAAAGCCTGGGGCCAGGCTTATAAACCTTATGTATCTTAATAATTGGATTAAGGACATGCCTTTTTCTTTGGATACGCTAAAAGATGTTCCTAGGGCAGTAGATAAGACCGCTTTTTACCTTGATTGACGATAAATCCGGTTTGATAATTTACTATTAAATCGTAGCAGTGTGGATCTTGTCTCTCACTTTCAAAGATTTACTGTTGATGCAAATTCACGCCTACCAAACGTTCCGGTGCTCAACCGTTGGTTGAGACAGAAAATCGATAGGAGTAGTTTCCGGTTGAGCATCGAAGTAGCCAGAAAGGTAAACAATTGTTGCATGCTCTTTGTTGTTTGATTAATAACTTTTCTTCCAGGACGAAAATAAAAAATCTGGGAATTGTGTACAGTGTCTTACATATTCATACATCTGTGGTGTAAACATGAGGTCGAGGAATTATCGCGTTTTGACTGAATCCATTTCAGCGTGATGAAGGTGTACTAGAAACCGACAGGATTGTGTAGAAAACGGGTGTGTTTTAGGCTGTATTTACACTTTTGTGTCGTGTTTCAGGGTAATGTATATACCGCTGATCAAGACACAGTCATACAAATGCCACTTAAATTTGCAAGTCCATTCAGCCGAAGCAATGGGCACAATATCTTAGAAAACAACTCTGAGAATTTTGGTTGAGCATCGGATAATTAAAAATGATAGGGAAATTGAGTTGTGTCATTTGACCATTGTTTACATTCATCGCTCAAAAATATGTTTCAGGAATGCCACATGAGTGCACCCAGAGTACTTATTCCCACAGTTGCCACTCTAAACTCTGATTTAACCTAAATATCCAAAAATAGAAGCTGCAGAGTAACAAATACATGTATAACGGTGTATTTTGTGAACGACAGCCCACAGGCTGGTTCGCATAACTTAAACGGTACTAAAAATGCTAAAAAATCCCTTTTTTCCGAAAGAAAATGTCAGTTTTTTTATTTTTTGTGTGGTTGCGCACCGGAGTATTCGGTTGAGCATCGGAAGACCTGAGAATATTTGCCAGTCTTTATGTGATTTTGGGATGTGAAAACATGCAATAATGGCCTTTATGCGCTACTGTATACATTGTTGGTGAGATTTTAAATGACTTAAGAAGTTGACATATTGCTGTGTATCACTTAAGGTATATTGGTGGTAGCAACTTGAATATAAGCGATGGATTGAAACATGGTTGCATTTTGCATCAAAATATTATACAAAACGACACAAAGGACATAATGCACAATTTCGTAATTGTTACAAAGGCGTATTGCTCCACGCATGCAGTTGTGGTCACGCATCGGAGTATCCGATTGAGCATTTGGCCATCTCTTTCTGTGCTGTCATAGCTTGAACGTTAAAACATTGATGTATATCAGACATTCCCACCTATATTTCCAACCTCAAACCTTGAAACGCCTGATGAAATGAACGTGCAGTAGTAAGAGTTTCGATACATTCGTTCAAAATGTCTTCGCTTTAATAACATTTATCTTCTGTTCTCTGTCTTATTTTGTGTTCATTTCCTTTTCATTTCAGGTGATAAACGGTGTTATTTATGGGGATATATAAAGGAAAAAGAAAACGAGGCCTCACATTAACCGTTAGAAAGAAAACCACGTATAGTAAATGTAGAAGCAGACCCTGTTATTCGAATTCAGCTTCCCCGTTTCCAAAACGATGCAAAACATCACCAACAGTTAGAACTTCTACTCCATATAAGAAAGTGTCCCCATCTAAAGACCGGAAATCACGCAAACAACTTTTTGACACTAGCTATAACATAGACGATATTCAAAGCTTAACAAGAGTTCAGTGTTTTAGAAAGCGATGACATCGACGACATACACAATTTAACTGATGTGTTTAGAGTGTTAGACATTTCCAGTAATGCCGACAATAATGAGTTCAATACATGTATTTCTACGGATACGTTTCCAACTTCTGAGAATCAATCAAGGTAGAAGGAATATTTCCATCGGTATTCCGTTAGACCTCTCCATACCGACGGAAATGACATGTATTGAGCCCTTGGTCGAAAATGAAAAATCATCGAAGACGCCAAATAAATTGAAAATTATATTATGTTATATCTTTTCTGACTGATAGGACTTAGTTTTTACATATTCTAGATGTAAAGATACGCAGATTCATAAAATACATAATGTTTTCTGTGGAAAATATCACCTGTGTCTATAAATAGATAAGGGGAGACTACTGAAAAATATGGGACACAAAGTAGAAAATAGATTGCTTTTTTCCAAATTTATTGAAATTCTGCGGGCTAACCAGATGTTTACCAAAAGATTTTTGCATTTTCTAACAAAACATACAAAAAATTCTAATAAATTTCAACAAATAAAGCAGCTATAAGCTTCTTACGAAATCCATAATCTGTTCGACCATAGTTTAAAGGCAACTAATGCTAAGCTGTCACGAGAGAGGAGCGAGGTCACGAAGTGTATCGGAGTGCAGGTTAGCCATCTGATCTACAGTCAAGGGGCAGTTAAGTTCTGTTAGTGATGAATTAATTAAACTCATTTCATCAGTTTTAAACGAACTGGCAAAGGTGGGAAAAGAAAATGTACTACAGAAGTTTTTCTCTCAAGTTTCCTGCAGTAGATTTCCACTTATAATAACATCGCGTTTCAATTATGGTGTGATGTTGTAGATTGGTTCGATAATTCAGGCACTCGCCAAATGAGGTATGCTCCAGAAACAATGCAGTTCTATTGGGTTGGAAAAAAAGCTGTTTGATGGTAGATTCATTCGCTTTATGAGTGGTATGAAAAATGCAACACAACAATTGACTGGCAGTTAATGTGTATGATCCACAGCTTTCATAGATAAACTTCGCTTGTCCGAGCGAAAATATATTGGCTAATTTCAACCCAAACAGCTTTTTCCCAACCCAATAGAACTGCATTGTTTCTGGAGCATACCTCATTTGGCGAGTGTCTGAATTATCGAACCAATCTACAACATCACACCATAATAAAAACGCGATGTTATTAAGTGGAAATCTACTGCAGGAAACTTGAGAGAAAAACTTCTGTAGAACAGTTTCTTTTCCCACCTTTGCCAGTTCGTTTAAAACTGATGGAATGAGTTTAATTATTTCATCACTAACAGAACTTATCTGCCCCCTTGACTGATTCTCAGAAGTTGGAAACGTATCCGTAGAAATACATGTATTGAACTCATTATTGTCGGCATTACTGGAAATGTCTAACACTCTAAACACATCAGTTAAATTGTGTATGTCGTCGATGTCATCGCTTTCTAAAACACTGAACTCTTGAGTTAAGCTTTGAATATCGTCTATGTTATAGCTAGTGTCAAAAAGTTGTTTGCGTGATTTCCGGTCTTTAGATGGGGACACTTTTTTATATGGAGTAGAAGTTCTAACTGTTGGTGATGTTTTGCATCGTTTTGGAAACGGGGAAGCTGAATTCGAATAACAGGGTCTGCTTCTACATTTGCTATACGTGGTTTTCTTTCTAACGGTTATTGTGAGGCCTCGTGTTCTTTTTCCTTTATATATCCCCATAACTAACACCGTTTATCACCTGAAATGAAAAGGAAATGAACACAAAATAAGACAGAGAACAGAAGATAAATATATTTATTATAGACTACTGCAGTAATTTGGGTTTTAAATGCAAGTCTTATAGGGGAAGATGTATTATCGTTTCGTGTGCATTAGTAAATACGGTAAAAGTTCAGTGATTTTAGCATGAGTATATTGCTTCAAGTCGAGGATATAATATCATTTAAGGTCATGAATTGCGTGAATCTAGAGTGAGTACTGTTCAGTGAGGGTATAAATAATGATTGCATAAGTCTCAAGGTCATTCGAGGCTTGACAGACGATACGGAGCAGTTGAGTTCGGTTTTGTGCGCTTGCCCCACCACCCTCCCCACCCATATGTTTGATATAAATGTTTTAGTGCAGATTTAAAAGAGCTTGCTTGTTTCCGCTGTACCCATAGCGCATGGTATACCGCAGTTTACAGTGAAACGCATACATGTTTCTAGTGGTTAGTCCTGATCGAAACCTGAATGTACCAAATGTGGTGGGTCGTGTTGCTACAGATCGATGACGCAAGTCGTGATGTAAATTCAGTTTCTCAAATGTAATTTGTTATTGGTATGTAGTACAGCTATTTGGAAAATAATGCAAGTGGTCCGTTTTTTCGTTCATGGAAGATGGTTTAGGAGTAAAATAGTGTGCATATCGAATACATAGACAATTTCAGATTATTTTGTTGAAAGTTGTCTCTTTGTTTCAAAGGCACCTGTTCAAATGAGTAATGCTTTTTGAAATGGACATATCATATCTGTTCAACCACATACACTAGGCTTTATGCAATGCATAAAGTAAGGATTGTTAATCAGTGTTTAATTTCAAAATACCAATGTTACATGTACAAAATTTCATATGTAATATGCAATAGTTGAATCAAACCGAAGTTTTTTAAGTGAGTTTTTGAGTACACAGCTCTTGGAAAAAAATATTAACATGGTGTTAGCACATATTTCGCAATTTTCAGTTATAACTGTTGATTCGAGTAAGAATTTTATTTCTGATCAGTCACGTGAATCACGACGAAATGTGATTAGTCAGTCTAGTTTATATGTGCGTAGCGTACACAAAGCTTTTGTGTAAAGCTTATACGTGTAAAGCGTTAAACGCTATTTTAATTCTTGGTTTTGTTTTATGTTTCCTTTCAGATTTGGCATGTATAGTATACGAGATGGATCTATGCACTTCATACTGTCGGAGAGTCATGATAAGGGACCGTATCCAACTTAATGTGTTTAAAGCTTCCATAAACACACTTTGAAAAATTAAGCTGGCTGTCAATTGATTGCTTGTGAAATTTTTATTCGAATAAAGATAACGTGCTCCGGTCTGTGCTCGCCATCACACACGTATATGTTGTTGTGTTTTCTATTATGTATCAAGGTATAACGCTGCGAGTATGAATGAATATGCTGTACATGAAATGCTAGATGGTTCAGTGGAATTCAGACGGGTTATATGCTAACGTCATATTCATTGTAGTGTTCGATGTGTTATACCTCGTTTCCCAAATAAGGAAGTAAAGATAATAAATAATTTATGTTGCGTCTGAATGAAATGAAAGAGAACATAAATGTTATTAAAGCGAAGACATTTTGAATGAATGTATCGAAACTCTTACTACTGCACGTTCATTTCATCAGGCGTTTCAAGGTTTGAGGTGGGAAATATAGGTGGGAATGTCTGATATACATGAATGTTTTAACGTTCAAGCTATGACAGCACAGAAAGAGATGGCCAAATGCTCAACCGGATACTCCGATGCGTGGCCACAACTGTATGCGTGGAGCAATACGCCTTTGTAACATATACGAAATTGTGCATTCTGTCCGTTGTATCGTTTTGTATAATATTTTGATGCAAAATGCAACCGTGTTTCAATCCATCGCTTATATTCAAGTTGCTACCACCAATATACCTTAAGTGATACACAGCAATATGTCAACTTCTCAAGTCATTTAAAATCTCACCAACAATGTATACAGTAGCGCATAAAGGCCATTATTGCACGTTTTCACATCCCAAAATCACATAAAGACGGGCAAATATGCTCAGATCTTCCGATGCTCAACCGAATACTCCGGTGCGCAACCACACAAAAAATAAAAAAACTGACATTTTCTTTCGGGAAAAAAGGGATTTTTTTAGTATTTTTAGTACCGTTTAAGTTATGCGAACCAGCCTGTGAGCTGTCGTTCACAAAATACACCGTTTTACATGTATTTGTTACTCTGCAGCTTCTATTTTTGGATATTTAGGAAAAATCAGAGTTTAGAGTGGCAACTGTGGGAATAAGTACTCTGGGTGCACTCATGTGGCATTCCTGAAACATATTTTTGAGCGATGAATGTAAACAATGGTCAAATGACACAACTCAATTTTCCTATCATTTTTAATTATCCGATGCTCAACCAAAATTCTCAGAGTTGTTTTCTAAGATATTGTGCCCATTGCTTCGGTTGAATGGACTTGCAAATTTAAGTGGCACTTGTATGACTGTGTCTTGATCAGCGGTATATAAATTACCCTGAAACACGACACAAAAGTGTAAATACAGCCTAAAACACACCCGTTTTCTACACAATCCTGTCGGTTTCTAGTACACCTTCATCACGCTGAAATGGATTCAGTCAAAACGCGATAATTCCTCGACCTCATGTTTACACCACAGATGTATGAATATGTAAGACACCGTACACAATTCCCAGATTTTTTATTTTCGTCCTGGAAGAAAAGTTATTTATCAAACAACAAAGAGCATGCAACAATTGTTTACCTTTCTGGCTACTTCGATGCTCAACCGGAAACTACTCCTATCGATTTTCTGTCTCAACCAACGGTTGAGCACCGGAACGTTTGGTAGGCGTGATAAAGTGATTTGATAGCTCTACAAATGAGCCCTGGCTAATCAGCTAACAGTACATCTCTCAGAGCCTATTTCAATGTTTACCAGTCGTTACTGTTGGGCCAGTCAGAAATTTTTTGCCACTCAGTATTTTTTTTTTCTTTTCATATTTTTTTTCTTTTCATGTAGGTATGAAAAAAAACAGTAACGACTGGAGCCAGTCTAGAATTACGCCAGAGTGAATTAATTTGTGGTTATGACAGAGCCTTGGTTGCCAATATTACCTGGTGTGCGAGATTTTGATAAGGCTAGGTTATTGCATAAATTTGCAGAAATCTTTGCTCACACCTACTCAAACACCAATCTTTCTCGGTTTTATTGTCGATTCGGTCAATACATGTTTCCGATTAACTAGTGAGAAGCGCAATAAGTTCTCGGTGTTGCAAGATTTGTGTCTGGCTAAGACGCACCTGTCGGTTTAAGAGCTGCAACGCCTTGCAGGATTGAGGGAAGAATTAGAAGCATGGAAATTTTTAGACAATTGGCAAGGCAAGATGGTTTGGAAACAAGAGCGCCATTTGTACTTAGAAATTTTTTTCGACGCATCAACATTTAAATGGGGAGGGGTGATTTGTTGGCAGGCCACTGAGAAACACGAAATCTATGATTTTTGGTCAATCGATGAACGAAAATTGCCTATTATGGTGTTAGAAGCCAAGGCTTTGCTTAATGTACTACGTTCAATTACCGATCGCATTCAGGGTAATCGGGTCGATGCCGGCGTTGATAGTATGGCATTGTTAAACTCGTGGAAAAACGAAGGCTGCAAATCAAGGGAGCTTATTGTTGTTTTAAAGGAGCTGTTTCAATTTGTTTTGGAGCAGGATTTAGTTTTAAACTTGTTTTACGTGAAGTCGCGCGATAACGTCGCCGACGAGCCCTCTCGCGCTTTAAACAAGTCAGATGCTTCGTTGTCATATCAAGTTTGGTATGCTTTGCAAACAACATTCGGTGGGCCGACAGGTCATACCGTTGACCTTATGTCGCTAGACTCGAACTGCATGCCCGATTATTCAGGTCAGCCCTTGAAACATTTTACCCCTTTCCGAACCCCATCTTCGGCAGGGGTAAATATCTTATCACAGCAAATTAGTCAGGAAGAGAACTGTTATGTATTTCCACCGTTTGGTCTAAAGTTTTATCAGAGAGTCCGGTCTTAATTGCACTGCCATTGTTCCAGCTTTTGACATAACACCAGTATGGCAACCAAGCATCGTTAAGGGAATACGAGATGCGTTATTAATCGGGACGAAGGGGCAAAAGGACATCTTAAGATATCCTTCTGTGACGATTATCCGTTTAAAATCCATAGTTTCAATTAGAATTTCTTTAAAAGCTCATAGTTAGATATTCGTCGTCTAAATTCGCTTACATTTGTCAGTTTTCCCGATTAAAATCGTTGTATACTGTGTTTTATAAAAGCATCGCCTTTCGCAACTGATTCACCTACTTAGTTTTCTAGAATAGACTTTCCCGTTATAATGGAACAACCCGGATATTGCACGCGACTGGATGGGTATAAAAGGAGCAAGAGAGGCAGTGATAGTCATTATTGTGAAAGAAGTCGGACGGTTTAGATCGAAGAGAGAGACTGCAGGCAGTTGATGATGTAATAGTAAATAGGCTTCGTGGCACGGAGCTCAGGCTTTGGGATAAGGAGAGATCATTGCGATAGCTCTTATTCCATAGTGTTGAACCTCTCAGTGCTGAACGAACATTTGAGACTCTTTGGCCGCAGAGATCATTGCGATAGCTGGGCCTTGGTCACAGAGATCATTGCGATAGCTGGACCAATATGGAGTCTAAAATAGAAGTTCCTGGGAAGCCAGTGATTTAGGCTATAGTGGGATAGCCAACGAAACCATAGGGGTTTCAAGCCTGCCAGTGTTGAGCAAATGACGTTTTGAATTATGAGTTCCTGGACGTAGATTGGGTTGAAACCATTCAGTCACATATCAAGTATTACATTAGAACTATTATCCAGCATAGTCAGACATCATTTCTAATGCAAGGTGTATGAACCACACCAAGACCTAGGGCGAGGGTTGGGATCCCATAAAACCGGTTTAAGCCCCCTAGTAATTTCATTACTAACCGTTCCAAGGCGGTGCTCTTGGTGTGGCTCATCTCGTTCAACATCAATATAGTCTTTTAAATAGCATCTTGCTCGATACGTGTTTCAAATATTATAGTTTTCGTAGTCTATGATATACAGAAGTAAATGGCGCGGTCTTTAAAACGTTACATTTGGTGGCAGCGGTGGGATAATGACAACTGCCAGACCGGAGTTGCCTTATCCATGCATAATCTAAAGTTTTGATAGAAATGTTCAAACAATATGGAAACCCTTTGCTTTTATTTTCTTTTGGCATAAGCACGAACTTAAAGACAAAAACATGTAAGACAAAATTCGGGACGAATTTTCTCGAAGGGGGGATAGTGTGACGATTATCCGTTTAAAATCCATAGTTTCAATTAGAATTTCTTTAAAAGCTCATAGTTAGATATTCGTCGTCTAAATTCGCTTACATTTGTCAGTTTTCCCGATTAAAATCGTTGTATACTGTGTTTTATAAAAGCATCGCCTTTCGCAACTGATTCACCTACTTAGTTTTCTAGAATAGACTTTCCCGTTATAATGGAACAACCCGGATATTGCACGCGACTGGATGGGTATAAAAGGAGCAAGAGAGGTAGTGATAGTCATTATTGTGAAAGAAGTCGGACGGTTTAGATCGAAGAGAGAGACTGCAGGCAGTTGATGATGTAATAGTAAATAGGCTTCGTGGCACGGAGCTCAGGCTTTGGGATAAGGAGAGATCATTGCGATAGCTCTTATTCCATAGTGTTGAACCTCTCAGTGCTGAACGAACATTTGAGACTCATCATTGCGATAGCTGGGCCTTGGTCACAGAGATCATTGCGATAGCTGGACCAATATGGAGTCTAAAATAGAAGTTCCTGGGAAGCCAGTGATTTAGGCTATAGTGGGATAGCCAACGAAACCATAGGGGTTTCAAGCCTGCCAGTGTTGAGCAAATGACGTTTTGAATTATGAGTTCCTGGACGTAGATTGGGTTGAAACCATTCAGTCACATATCAAGTATTACATTAGAACTATTATCCAGCATAGTCAGACATCATTTCTAATGCAAGGTGTATGAACCACACCAAGACCTAGGGCGAGGGTTGGGATCCCATAAAACCGGTTTAAGCCCCCTAGTAATTTCATTACTAACCGTTCCAAGGCGGTGCTCTTGGTGTGGCTCATCTCGTTCAACATCAATATAGTCTTTTAAATAGCATCTTGCTCGATACGTGTTTCAAATATTATAGTTTTCGTAGTTTAAGATATACAGAAATGGATAGCTCGGTCCTTAAAACGTTACACTTCAAAGAAAGGCTTTGTACCTGACAAGTTTGGCCTCCCATGGAACCTATGGGCGATAAGATTAACTTAGGAAAACAGAAATGAAAACGAGTTTTCCTTTTACCTCCTAAACCTAAATCGTCATTTAGGCATTTGAAGCAGGGTATCCAAGAATTTCACAGAAAGTATGTCTTGGTTCCGGCAGACAAAGCCGCAAACAATGTTGTTGTTGTTTGTAGGCTTCACTACGTTAACACCTTAAAACAGGAGCTTGATGGTACCAGGGCTTATCTGGAACTTTCTAAATTATTAACTTTGATGTAGACTTCGTGTAAATTTTCGAAATTACAGTATAATAGTCTGGCTTTCATCGCCGGTTTTAAAAGGGCTACTGATGAGGGTTCATTACCCGAAATTGTACAATATAGTCCATACTATCTCCCTTTGAATGTTTTTACTGCTTCCAAAGGATCAAACCTTTATATTTTATTTCCTGTCTTACTGCTATCAAATCTCATGTTATGAGATACTGTGAGACAGTGTATGAAACTTCAAATAAAAATTGGTTTTGGTCAATAAAAAATTCTGGTGAGGTGCTCAATAAATTGAAGTGTAGAGGGTTCCGTGCGACGAGCTTGTCCACATATGTTTTTTCTACTCTGTATACAAATTTACCACATAATCTAATTAAAGAAAAACTTCTGGATTTGATAGAGTGGACCTTCAAAAGGGCATTAAAACTATGGTTCACTTTATTTGGCATGGAATGACAGAAAGGCTTTTTTCACTTCCTCTGACCAAAGTCGGTATACACTTTGGTCATGTCAGAATGTGTGCGACGCCTTATCCTCCTGGATAATATTTATATTAGATTTGGGACCAAGTTATACAGACAAATTGTTGGAATTCCGATGGGTACTAATTGCGCACCTCTCGTAGCTGATTTATTTTAATACTACTACGAAAGAGATTTCATGGATTCTCTTAACCATGATAATCAAGCTGATGTTATCGAGGCTTTTAATTCCACTTCTAGGCACCTCGATGACCTTTTGAACATTGACAACCCTCTTTTTGAAGGTATGGTCAATCAAATTTATCCATCTGAACTACAGTTGAACAAAGCCAATATCTCGGATACCGAAGCCCCCTTTTTAGATCTACATCTTTCTGTTGCAAATGGATTTGTTTCTTCTAAAATTTATGATAACCGCGATGACTTTGATTTTGATATAGTAAATTTTCCGTTTTTGGATGGTGACGTTCCTCGTCGTGCTTCTTATGGTGTATACATTTCGCAACTTATTAGGTTTGCTAGAGTCTGCAATGATGTTACAGACTTCAAAGCTCGAAATAAATGTTTAACGGCCAAACTTCTCCAACATGGCTATCGGTATCATAAACTTCGAAAAACCTTTTCTAAATTTTATCGTAGACACTATGAATTGATTTCCAAATATAATGTTGGGTTAAAGACGCTTTTAAGTGAGGGCCTTTTGGAACCAGAATTTTATGGTGACTTGGTTTACAAATTTAAGAAACTTATAGGAAGTAATGATTTTTCTTTTCAGATTAGAAAAATCATAACACGTTACAGACGTATAGGTTATAACTTGAATGATATGCGACAGTCTGCATGCTTAGTTTTTAACCCAATCACGGTTGATAGCTATGCTGCCTTCTTTAATTGCACGCCGGTGGGTCGGGCGTCAGACTCTATGATGGCCCCGACTTAAAGCTATTCAGGATGTTTATCATGATTTATTTGTTTGTTCTTGATGATTCATTGACTAGTTAGAGATTCACCACGAGGACCGAAGAACTAACTAAATGTTATGAACCACTGCAGAAGCTGAGGGTGAGGTTATGGCCATGTAAAATCGATTTAAACCCGCCAGTAACTTTGTGTTACTGATCGTTCCAAGTCGATACTTCTGTGGTGGTTCTTTTTGTTTTATGTCTTGGTGTTTAAAATATTTTTGTGCTGTTGGTGCCTTATGTGTGTTTTCATAGTTTTAGTTAAGTTAAGGTAACTGAGTGGCCACCTTTTGGGAAAATAGCTGCTCATTCGGCTTACGAAATGTTTTCATGGTATAAGTACCTGATTGTTAGTTTGGTTTTTTCCCACCTCGGTTTTTGGAGTGGGAATCTTTTTCTGATTGCGCCTTTTCCTGATCTTTGCCTACTTGTATCATTTTAGTTGGTTGGGGCCGGAGCTTCTTGTCTGTTGCTTGGCCCACCTGGGTCCAACTGATGTTTTTCTTTTGCTCCGGAGTTAAAAAGTTATTCGGCGCCCAGGGATCTCCATCGTCGGGCAGCTTACTGAATCTGTGAGTCCTGGTTTTTGATTCATCAGGATGTTCATCATGATTTATTTGTTTGTTCTTGGTGATTCATTGACTAGTTAGAGATTCACCACGCGGACCGAAGAACTAACTAAATGTTATGAACCACTGCAGAAGCTAAGGGTGAGGTTATGGCCATGTAAAATCGATTTAAACCCGCCAGTAACTTTGTGTTACTGATTGTTCCAAGTCGATACTTCTGTGGTGGTTATTTTTGTTTTATGTCTTGGTGTTCAAAATATTTTTGTGCTGTTGGCGCCTTATGTATGTTTGCATATTTTTAGTTAAGTTAAAGTAACTGAGTGGCCACCTATTGGGAAAATATCTGCTCATTCGGCTTACGAAACGTTTTCATGGTATAAGTACCTGATTGTTAGTTTGGTTTTTTCCCACCTCGGTTTTTGGAGTGGGAATCTTTTTCTGATTGCGCCTTTTCCTGATCTTTGCCTGCTTCTACCTTTTGAAAGTTACGGGAAGTTCAGATACCTGTGCGGTCCCAACAAATGGCCGAGAATGCAATTTTTGGTCGTGGGTGATTCAATGGTACGATTCTTGTCCAAAGTGCGTTTTTTCATGGGTCAAACGGTAACGGTTGAGTCAAAGGGTGGGGCATTAGTTCATCAGGTTTCACGACTTATGCAAGAATCAATAAAACGGCCAACACCGGGTGTGATTCTTGTCCATACTGGGGTGAATAATGTCTCAAAAAATTATTTGTATCACAATGAGCACCATCAATTGTGTACCGTCGCAGGGGAAATAGAAGATTTGGTTTTAAAGATTTCAGATTACACAGCATCATTTCCCGACATTAAGGTTATTTTATCCGCGATAACGGCCAAAAGGACGGTAGTATTAATGCCAAAGCAAGAATTGTGAATGAGCAATTGAAAGACATCTGTGCACAGAAACAGTGGGTTTTCATGAACAATAGAAGCATAAACAGTTCGCATTGAAGGACACGGTGCATTTTAACGATGTCGGTGAGAAAATGTTCGTTGACAACATTCAAATGGTACTACGGACAACATTATCTTAATAGATGTCAATCACAGAGAAACTGTTTTTGTATCTTCGTAACATTAGTGCTGTTGAGGCTGCATCCGTCCAAGTTTTAGCAGGGCGTTTGCGAAACAAAGTCGAGGGTCCAAGCCTCGAATACAGCAAATCTGACGAGTTGTTTAGACTTGGACTATTAATAAGATATCATATTGTTCTGTTTGGATAATTGTGTAATTTTCGCTTCTTTTTTGAATGTTTGTTACACGTATCAGGTGGTTTTCATTGGCAGTGACAGTCTTTTACCGTTAGAATATAATAATAATAATAATAATAATAATAATAATAATAATAATAATAATAATAATATAAAAAATATAAAATGAAACTAAATGCAGGAATACTTCAGCCGGTTATTGTTACAATAATGGTTACTACCAACGGTATTGCTTTTGTTCTAAATATTGGCTGATGGTCGGATAATTCTTGTTAAAACACAGTATTTCCGGCTTCCAATCATTTACGGCAATTTGTGCAGCGGTAAATTACTGTCAGGATTTGTGAAACTACCGGTAGTGTAAATGTGAGATGTAAATATGTATATAGTATATCAAACGTTTGAATAGGTTACTTGATAAAGATTTTACTGGATGAATGGCAAATCAAAGGTGACTCTGTTTTTAGGTAACACACACTGTTTTATTATGTAACAGATGTACAATCTAAGCGCATTGCTGTGTGTGGAAATTGATGCTTATGCAAGATTTTAGGCCAGGTTAGACCGACATTAACCGGGAATTGGTTCCGCGCATATGTAACAAAAGTTGCCTTATGTGTGCGGTTGTCGATAGGCATTATTATGCGTCCCAGCAGGAAGTAATTAAAAAGGGTACAAGTAGGCAAAGATCAGGAAAAGGCGCAATCAGAAAAAGATTCCCACTCCAAAAACCGAGGTGGGAAAAAAAAGAAAAAAGAAAACAAACTAACAGGCACTTATACCATGAAACATATCGTAAGCCGAATGAGCAGCTATTTTCCCAACAGGTGGCCACTCAGTTACCTTAACTTAACTAAAACTATGAAAATACACATAAGGCGCCAACAGCACAAAAAAAATTTAAACACCAAGACAAAAAACAAAAAGAACCACCACAGAAGTATCGCCTTGGAACGATCAGTAACACAAAGTTACTGGCGGGCTTAAACCGGTTTTACAGGCGCCTAACCTCACCCTCAGCTTAAGACTGTACTTTATGGCACATTGTTCCTTTTCATTACTTTGCAGATAATCAATCTGGGTGTCAATAGGCTTCCATGTGCAAGTTGCCAAGGTGCTAACGAGTTAGATTACAAGTTCTGTAAATATTGTGGTTTTGAAAGGACAAAGACCAAAAACAGACATAGGTATTAACCTGATGGAAAACATTAACGAACGAATAAACAGTTTAGAAAGTTTATTGGATGCATCGCATTACTCCCAACAAAAATGTACTTTAAAAAAGGAATTAAACGATTTCTTACAGA
The DNA here is from genome assembly GCA_964017185.1 of Rugalucina vietnamica. NCBI lineage: Eukaryota > Metazoa > Mollusca > Bivalvia > Lucinida > Lucinidae > Rugalucina > Rugalucina vietnamica. The sequence goes on along the minus strand of OZ024872.1, from coordinate 26,061,390 downwards.
TTTTAGATATTCCAAAAACATTAGACATAGCTTTGCCTGAAGATATAAGGAAGTTTTTGGTATTTAAGGAGAGAAAAGGCAGAACCCATTTGCATAAAGGGAATTGCGAATTTAAAGGTCATGTTGGAAAGAGAGGCTGCGATTGTCCGTTAACGCTAGCCGCAAAATCGGTTGATAGTTTAATTGGCAAGATAGAGCAATTTTTTAGAGATGCCGGCAGATCGGGAGATTGGAACCCAGTTCTTTTGACGGGAAATCCCGCAGCGTCGCACGTCATCAAACGTCATTTGCAATCAGTAACGTTAGAGCAGAGCGCACAAAGTGTGCCGAAAAAGCAAGCAGTTCCTTTAATGTTTGATAAATTGGGCAAACTGTGTCGATATTTAACGAGAAATATATCGAGAAATAATGATAACGTTTAAAAATTCATTCTTTTGCGTGATAGGGCATATTTTGCTTTAGTGAGTCACTCAGGGGACCGGGGAGGAGATTTGAGTCTACTGTCAAGCGACAGACTGTACTGTTTGCCACGCGAGGAAGGGATATTTGTTTCGCAAACCATTGGCAAAACATTTTCTATCGACAATCCAAATAATTTCATTTTGTATACTCCAAAGGACCCGGATATTTGCCCCATTAGGCATTTAAAGGAATACATAGAGTTTGCCAAGAGCATTCAGATCAACCTGACGGAGGGGTGTTTATTTCGCATTAGAGATAAGAAAACCAAATTGATAATTAATAAGCCAATGGATTCGAGCCTGGAAACGGACAGGCTGCGTGCTCACTTATCAGCAATTGGATTATATGAAGGTGAGACCTCCCACAGCACACGTAGAGGCTGTGCCATAACGCTTAGAATGCTAGGTGTTAATGACGATAATATAAATGCACATATTGGTTGGGGGCGTGGCAGAATGGTTGATCATTATGCAGGCATCGCTGATCTGTATGGTCCGAGGGGGGCAGCGCGGCAATTATCGGACGCGGCACAGAAAAATACTCTAGGTTCTTCAGAACTCGTACGGATCGATAGAGACATGTCGAATTTGCATAGCCTAAAAAGGTTCCATTTTCTATAAGAAATTTCGATCTTTTTACATTGAAGGTCGAAGCCAGATTTGCATTATTGCATCAACACGGGTAATCGTCTATCCTTTTTACAGAATACACAACATTTAAGAAATACATAATACATATTAGTTTGTTTTTACTGGTTTGTGAAACTAGGAATTTATCGTTCGAAGTTAAAATGCACCATAAGGCTTGCATTGTTGGTGAGCATGACAAATGTGAGAAGCACACGTTAAGGTTTGCATTTATCGTCAAAGGAAAATGATAAATTCCGAGTTTCTATGATAAGTATTGGGAGAATATTTGTAGATGGAATATTTAGTATTTGTTATCTAGGATGCTTCAGATTGACAGTCTTGTGCTCGGTGTGATTTTCCCCGTCCACCCACCACGTTCTGTCTACTTTTCCTCACTATCGTTAGGGGCAGATTCGTTCCTATTCAGCCAATCCTCACTTATGAGTGAAAAGCTTGGCGGAACTTGGAATATATGACTAAACCACTAGGCTAGGGCTGCTTTCGAAATAGCGATCATTTATTAGCCATCTTATCGCTATTCACTCATAATTTATCGATTTTACATGTTCACTGCTACCCACAGGGTAAAGTTTTCAAGCAGATCTGATCAGCACTGCTTGAGCCAGTTAACTCTACATTGTTTATTTTACTAATGGTCTTTGACAGATAAGTAATAAGTGGGGGAGGAAAAATAAATCATATCCAGATGTGATACTGGGTTGAAAAACTCAAAATTTGTATATCACGTATCAGACTATCCACACATCTAGGCATGCTTTAAATTATCAGTTACTCCCAAAGTTTATCATGGGGAGCAGGCAGCTCTGTGGTCACCATGTTGTGCCTTTTATTAAGCAAGATACCTTTACTAAGAATGTACCGATTACATGTACAAAAATTGGTATCATAAACAGCATCATCATTATCATCATCATCATCATTTTAAAAGACGGTTCTCTGCATCTCCGAAATTCTTAAGAATATGCACAATATGTTTAGCAGTGTACGCTCTTGACTCTTAGAATATGATTTATAAAAGATCTGATACATTTTCTATCAAAATATAGCCTTTAAGTAAACTTTCATGTTTATAAGAACAGTATTTTCCCTTTTATGGCTAAAGAATTTGCACTCACGGCTTGTAAACTTCCTCTTAGCGGCATGCCGACGAAATGAGAATTGCGCTCAATGTCTGATCAACTCAACAATAGTCACAAACGCACATTTCAATTTTCATCAGTTTACTATCATTTTAGTTAAATTTTAAAAAAGATGCAGGTGAAAGTTATTCATAAATTGTATCCTGGCGCAAGCAAACTTGTATTCGAAGTTTCTGATCACCTCCGGCAGAAACCGGGCTTAACAGTCACAAAGATTGCTAGAAGCTTGAAATTTTGGATTTAAAAAGAAAAACGATTAGTGAAAACAGCAGTGCATTAACTGCACGGTAGATCTGCCTTTTGTTTCTGAATCTGAATCTGAATCTGAATAGTTTACTGGTGACACGCCAAATGACATTATTTCACCAGGGGGTTCGGATGGGGGAGAAATTAGTCCCTTGAACGCACGAGTGAAGCGAACTTGGACACACAATCATTTGACATTTCAGCAGTAGAAAACAGAGAATCAGGGAGGTCATTCCAGTCCCTGATAGTCTGGGGAAAGAAACTACATTTATAGGCCTCTATACAGAAAGCCGGCTTTCTCACGATGCGTCTCGTTAAAAATAAATTCTTGAAAGCAGCTGAACTTTTGTGTGTTGTTCTAAAGATCTCTACATAAACTTTAAGCATATGTTATCAGTTGGTGGTTTGTGGACATAACAGTCCAGCTAATTTTGGAAGAAACTGAATTTCTAGAGAATTTTTACCCTGTGCGTAGCAGTGTGTTTGAACCTAGTCTCCTAATGGACTCGGCGATCTTTTGACGCACCTGAGGTCAAACTCAAGCTATACTTTCTTCTTCTATTTGTAATCATGTAGATGTCATGAAAATATTTGTATATTTTCAGGTATGAATTATTCTTATTTTTATCATGCATTGTTAATTAGTATCTTAATGTTTATCAGTAAGAAGATAAGTTTTGAAGCTTCGCTTTTGTCCAGGATAACATGTTTTGATTGTCTATGTTATTTGTTGTACTTTGATATTTCATTCATGTCTCATTTTCCATCATACGTTTTCATACATTGCTTTATAAGTCATGTTCTGAGTAAGGCACTTTGCCACTGACAGCCGTGAAGTAAAGTTATAAACTTTCTTCTTCTATTTGTAATCATGTAGATGTCATGAAAATATTTGTATATTTTCAGCCACCATCTAGTATTTTGATCTGTCTACATGCGTCATCATTCAACATCATCATCAACTCATCTCATTAAAGATATATATGTGGTACACGATGTCTTGTGTGTTTCTCCGTAACCAGTGAAGAACCCGATCAGTGACAATTATATTGGTTCTAATTTAATACCAACTGAACTGTACTGATCTAATCTATATTCTGATAATCCCTTAACGGATAAAAGGGATTATAGTCGTCAATGTCAGACCGGCCATAGATATGATGCGAAAGCTTCTCCGAGCGCGATGAATAAAAATTAAAACTGAAATCCTTTGAGAGCAGTGAACACATTAATGAGAAATGGGATGGGCCATACCGCGGTTTCGACTATTAAAGTCTCGTTAGTGACCCTACAGATGTGGTGTTACAGGGTGGTCTCCCTTGCCTTAAATGGGTAGGATTGAAGACAAGAGTACTCGTGAGTTCTTTAATACAACAAACTGTTCACATGGCAGCTCTACAGGAACAGATGATATATACAATGAACAGGCAGTCACAAGTCCAGGCTCTGAAATGACAAATTACATAATGTTTACCATACTATTAGTACTTACACCTTAATAGCCTTACTACAGCATTTCAATCATGCTCAGCCTAGATTCTGAAGCACTGTATAAGACTAGCTACAAATTGTGTGTGACACAATGGCATATTGTGTAAAACACAATGTATGTCTCAATTATCGTTCTGAACATTATTCCGCTTTAAACAACAAAATAGAGCCTGACCAGACAAAGATAAAAATACACCTTTTACATCATTTGAACTATAATAAATTGATATTTATTATAAAAATCAGTCTTATATGAAATAAATAGGTTTCTTTCATTTAACCGGACCGGTGCACAGTGAAGTGGTCCTTAACTTATAAAAATGTGCGTTTATATGAAAATTACAAAAATATCACTTAGCTATACATACCAGCTGTATGACAACTGAAAGCCCTTGACTGTCACAAACTCTTCAAATGGGACTTGTCACATTCACACGTGCAAGGACAACTGTGGAAAATAAAAACATGGTTAAGCAACATGCAGGCAAAACAAGCATTTCACATGTTAATGAAAGACATGCAAGAGAGTCCTGAGAATTACCGCAATGTTAAATTATTTGCTTTTGAACCGTCACTTTCAACACAGCCTAAATTGCAACATTTTGAAATAAAGACACGACCTTTGCAAGCCAAAGAATAAATGCCTGAAAACTATTCCATCAGTAATAGTTACCTAAAGTGTTGGATAATCTAGCGCTGAGTAAGGATTGCTATTTTAAAAGTCTTGTCGCTTCTAAAACCGCTTTAAAACTGAGATTTCGAATCTTTTCCTTGAGTTCCTCGTGCTCTGAATTTTGTTCACTTTGCGCATGTGCAAGCTGAATTAGAAATTGATAAAACCGCACCGAAATTATCTTATTACCATTTCGGGTCCTTAATAATAAAATGGGCCAAGGACAAGGGGAAAGCTACTGAATAATGAATAATGAAATAATTCACACTGTTACATACTCCCCTGGTCCGGGAAATGACGTCCCGTCATTACTTCAACCTTAACACCTGCAAATGAATTCATTTACTGAAATCAAATAATGCTCTTCTTATTCTGTCCTGATGTACTGAAATTCTCACACATCTCTCTTATCTGAAAAGTTATTTCCAGAAGGCTAAAATTCCTACCACAAATTTAATCATATAATAAATTTGCACCTTCAACACTTCTCTTCCATTGAACATTCTGAAAAGAAAATAAACATCCAATTATTCAGATCTTCTTTCAGTAGCTGCTTTTTTCACATTCTTCCTCCCTCTTTTCAAAAGAAATGTGTCCACACATTAATTATTCATAAAATACAAGGATAAAAACAACAAAACACATTGAGCTGATAACCTAGAATGAAAACAAATTGATCATTTACTCCTTTCCCTTCACATAGTCTCTCATAACTCCAAGCTAAATGTATCTTAAGACACACTATAAAGTTATTATAGTCTCTCATAACTCCAAGCTAAATGTATCTTAAGACACACTATAAAGTTATTGTTAAATGGCAATCTATTCATTTGACTGTCATACAAACAAATAGTTCTCCACCTGCAATATAGATAGATCAAACCCTTAAACAATGTCTTTCACATCTTAAGCAATGCCTTTCACATAAGTCCATGATCTATAATATTTCAGCTCAGTCAATGGATCCAAAAACCTAAAATATTAAAACAAATGTAATTAAAACATGTTTGTTCCAACCACCATGTGAACAACAATTAAACAACAATAGCTGAATCTTCTTTCTTTAGCTGAATGAATAACTTGATCTGAAAACTCAAAATTATAGCAAGTTAGTCATACATATACACATAACAATTTAGCAAAACCAAATTGATTCTTCACCATCTTTCTTACTTTTGAATCTACAAAATAAATTGCTTAACAATTTACGCAATTATCTTCTATCAAAATAATCAATATTCTATTGAGTATCATCAATCTTCTGTCAAACTGCAATAAATTCAAAACTTGCTAATAATACATATCTTCTGTTATTCTAGCTACAGCAAAATCGTTTAAATATGAATCAGATAATCTCAAACACAAAACCTATTCAGCTTATCATAATTAAAAACATTAAAGTAAAAAAAATGAATAAAATACAAAGCGACAATCATTTCATAATAGCATCTACGATTGTATGTGTCATGTCAGAATCCATTTCATTCAATATACCTGAACCTAAGATTATTTATAAAGTGTGCAATCTTCTATCTATAGGTCTGGTAACTATCTGATGCATTTGATATGACTCAAATCGTTTTGGAAGTCTACGTTCTCTTGTAGATCTTCTTAAAGCATTACCTTCAGCGCTTTTATTATTTTCATCAGCTACTTCATTAACTGTTGTACCTTCATCTATTTTTTCTTCAACATTATTGTCCAATTCTTTTTCTTCTTCAAGATTACTATCTATTTCTTTTTCACTACTTACCTCAGCACCTTCATGTGCTGTCTCTTTGTCCTTTGGTATATCTTTTACAATAGCTTCTTCCTGTTTGTCAGCTTTATCAATGTCATCCTTTGTAGTAACTGCTTTGGGAGCAGCACTTTCTTTTTTACTTCCGCTTTCCTTAGATTTCTTCACAGAAACTGCTGTCTTCTCTTTAGGTCTAGCTCCTAAATCAATACTCTTTTCTGGAACAATTATGACCGGTCCTGCATCACGATGAATTGGGGTTGAAACAGATTTCCAGGCGTCCCCGGCTGAATTAGTTTTAGAAACATATTCCATTACTGAATCATATACCTCATCATCATCATCATCATCATCATCATCATCATCATCATCATCATCATTATAATTCCTGTGTTCTACTTTCACATCTTTCTCCTTAAGTGGCTCTGAGACTTTTTCTTTTTCATTTGATACTTCAGATTGATCATTTCTGATCTCATCAACTGCAGTTGAATCCAATGATTTATTAACATCTGTTTCTTTCTCATTTTCTTCAGTTATGGCTTCATCATCCATGAAACTAAGAAGATATAAATGATTTCTATGTAGTCTCTTTTCCACTCCTTTGTCTGATTTTACATCAAAGACAGGAATATGCGGTATAGGCTGACCTGTAACTGTATAGATAGTATCTTCATATTTATCTTCAATCTTATGCTTCCCATCATATTTCAAAATTCTTACTAGGACTTTATTTCCAATATTTATCCTTGTGGACTTTGCTTTCCTATCATATCCTTCTTTCATCTTCACTCTTGCTTTATCTGAAACTTTCTGAACTATGTCCTGTGCTTCTTTCATCCGTTTCTTCAATCCTTCTATGTAATCTTTCGTTGTCTGGCTAGCTTCTCTTTGGACTGGAGTGTCAAAGACAGAATCTATAGGAAGGCGCGGTTTCCTTCCAAACATTAGCTCATGCGGAGAAATCTTTGTCGTTTCATGCCTCGTACAATTGTAAGCATACGTCAACGCTGGCAAATACTTCTTCCAGTCTGTCTTCTTATTTGGTTCCAAAGTACCAAGCATATCTAATAGTGTCCTATTGAACCTCTCTGGAATAGCATTCCCCATTGGATGGTATGGTGTAGTATGTGACTTAGTCATTCCTGTTATTTTGCAAAGCTCTTTTATTATTTCTGACTCAAAGTTTGCTCCCTGGTCTGAGTGTATTCTTGTTGGTATTCCATACTTTGTGATGAATTGTTCATAAAACACCTCAGCAGTTGTTCTTGCTGTTTGATTTTTTGTCGCGATGGCTAAGGCGTACTTCGTAAAATGATCTGTTATTACTAACACATTTCCTACACCTTTGGCAGGTTCCAAGGTTAAATAATCCATGCAGACTAGCTCTAAAGGATATGTTGTTACAATGTTGTTAAGAGGAGCTCTGTTGTTAGTTGGTGATTTTCTAAGAAGACATCTTTGACATTGCTTCGTCCATTCCTCAATTTCAGCTGTCATGCGAGGCCAATAGAATCTTTCCCTGATTAACGAAAGTGTCCGGTCTCTTCCAGGGTGTCCGACGTCATTATGAAGTCCTTGAAGTACCGTCTTTCTATATATTGTGGGTAAAACTAACTGTTGAATGGTATTCTCTCCATCTTTGATTTCTCTGTACAATATTCCTCTAATCATCTTTAAATTGTTGAATGTCTTACTCATAGCCTGATCTTCCTTAGAATAGCTATACTCCTTGGGAAATTTCTTATCCATTGTTGCTCTAATCCATTTGCCTAATACAGGATCTTCTCTTTGATTCTTTCGTATCTCTCTTTGTTCTATATATCTGTGCTAAAGGCTGTCCAGGGGATTCAGTTGCTTCTACTATGTTTATTGACGCAGCTGGAAACACTTCAATTAAAGCTTCTACTGGCATCTGCACACTGCTACATATAGTCTTCACTGTCTTGTCATCAATTTTCACACTCTCATCTTCTGTCAACTGTTCATAAGGATACCTTGACATGGTGTCAGCATCTGTATTTTTTAGTCCTGCCCTATATATGATGTCAAAATTGTAATGTCCTAATGCTGATGCCCATCTTTGTCCTGTAGCATCCAATTTTGCACTTGTGAGTACATGGGTCAAAGGATTATTGTCTGTATACACTGTGAACTGTACGTTCATAAGATAATCCGAAAACTTCTCTGTCACTGCCCATTTCAATGCTAAAAATTCCAGTTTGAATGCAGAATAATTCTTCTCTGACCTTGACAAACTTCTGCTTGCATAAGCGATGACTTTTTTCTGTCCATTCTGAGTTTGATACAGAATTGCACCTAAACCTTTACTGGAAGCATCGGTGTGGAGCTCAAAGGGCTTCTGGAATTCAGGGTAGGCTAAAATTGGTGGTGATGTTAGTATTTCCTTAAGTTTATTGAAGGTGTCCTCTTGCTCCTGTTCCCATTTCCAATCTTTACTTGGCTTTTGTTTTACTTTTTTCTTTGTTGCTGTAGGTGGTAGGATGTCGGTTAATGGTTTCGTCACTTTCGAGAAATCCTTTACGAAACGTCTGTAATAACCGCAGAAGGCAACAAAAGATCTTAGTTCATCTTCATTTGTAGGCCTTGGCCAGTTCTTTATTTTTTCTATCTTATCTGGGTCTGTCTCTACTCCACTGGAACTTACTACATGTCCAAGAAACTTAACTCTTTCTTGAAATAAAAAACACTTTTCTGCTGATAATTTTAAGTTACATTGCTTAAGTCTAGTAAGTACCATATCCAGTCTTTCCAAATGCTGTTCAAACGAATTGCTGAAAATGATCAAATCGTCCAGGTATATCACGCAAATCTTCATGTTATAAGAGCCAAGACATTCTTCCATCAAACGCTGATACGTGGCAGGGCTATTGGACAAACCAAAAGGCATCTTATTGTATTCATAGAAGCTAAGGGGTCCTACTGTAAAGGCTGTCCTACATTTATGAGAATCTTCTACACTCACTTGGTGATAGCCTGACTTCATGTCAATAGTGCTGAATACAGTTGATCCATTTAAGACGTCAAATATTTCTTCAGTTCTTGGCAGGGCATAACTATCCTTGACTGTTTTCTTGTTCAGCATCCTATAGTCAACACACATCCTTAATTTTCCATTCTTTTTCCGGACGAGTACAACATTAGATGCCCATGGCGATTTAGATTTTTTGATGATGCCACAAGAAAGTAATTCTTCAATATGCTTGCGAACCTCGTCTATCATTGCAGGTGGTATTCTTCTGTGCTTTTGTTTAAATGGGGTATTGTCAATTAAATCTATTCTATGTTTAATCTTATCACAGTCTCCTATGTCACCATCATGTTTAGAAAATACATCTATATGCTTCTTTAAAAGAGCTTCAACTTGTTCATTTTGTTCTGGAGTGAGTTTAGTATCAATGTGAATGTCCTCAAAAATTTTCTTTGATGCTTCTCTTTCAATTCTTTCAAATACTGATTCGTCAACTGTCACTGGTTGAACTTCACAGGGGATGGCTTTAGGTGAAATAGTAATTGAGTTTGTTGTCAAATTTGAGCAATTTACATCCACTTCACCATTGGCTTTGTATTTATATTTAATAACTGTTGGAATGATGTCAATGAAATCTGGCAGGGATGAATCTTGACACTCTTGGATGATAGCACATGTTGAATTGTATTCTAGTTCTTTGTCCAAATAACCTTTAATGTTCACTGATTGGTTAGGACCGATAGTTATTCTTGTTGTTTCTGCACATCTTATAATTGCTAGTCTGTTTTTATTTCTCTTCAATTCTCTTTGTCTAATTGTCAAACATCGTAGACTGAGGTACCATGGAGTCTGTAGTTTAGCTCTCTGTAAATACCTGTCACCATGTAGAGTCTTGCAATCCAATAGAATTCCATCCAAAATATTTGTTCCAATCAACACCGGAATCTGGGTATTGTAATTGGTATCTGGTACAACCAGGAATAAACAGAATTGCTCTGTGCAATCTGAAATCCCAGGTGACTTCAAAGAAGCTTCTATATATCCCAGGTAGGGTAGCTTATTCCCATCAGCACATTCTACATTTAAAATGTCTGTGACTGGTAAAAGTGGTAAATAGCTAAGATGTTTCAAATAAAAAGAATGTCCAATACTACTGATTGATGACCCCGTATCTAATAATGCTTGCGTACCCACACCATTAATAGTGACATCAGTCTCATTTGGTCTACCCATCAATTTAGGACCATTATTTATGTCTATGTTTGTGCCGCCATCAGGTCCTGTCATAGAGGCACTTATCGGTTTTAAGTCGGGCAGTCTCTTGCCATATGACCTTCTTCACCACATGTGTAGCAGTTGAACTTCCGACCATTTGATGGATTCGCAGGTCTAAATGTTCCAGCACCAGTTGGTCTTGATGGCTTATATTGTCCTCTTCCTCTATGAGATTGTCCTCTGTTATAGCTCCCTCTATAATGCCTTGGTCCACGGTAACTTCCTCTACCTCTTTGTGGTGTGTACTGTTGCTCAGTCTGTTGTTGATTCTGCTTCTCCTCAAGCTTCTTTATTTTATCATTCATCTCTTTGAGTAATCCCTTTACTTCATCCATATCTGATGATTTCTGATTGACTAAGTTACATTTGGCTGAACTTTCTTTCTCTTTATCCTTCTTTGTGGATTTCTCTAAGTCTTCCTCTATCTTCCTCATTTCAATCTTAAACTTGTCGTAATCTCCAATTGTTTCAAACTTTAGGTTCCCAAATTGCCTAAGTTCCGGTCTCAATCCCTGGTAGAATACCGACTTCAAAAGTTTTTCTTGACTAGCATCTACAGCCTTAGCCTCAACAGCTTGGGCAAAAAGCTCTTCAACCCGTGCTCCATAGGTAACTAGGGATTCCTTAGCTCCTTGTTCCACCGCGTAAAACTTTTTCAAGATAGCTAATGGAGAGTCAATGTCACCAAATGTACTGTTGAATTTTCTCAATATGTCTCCGACTGATGCTGCCACTCCTAGTCTTCGTAATATGTTAGCTGCCTCTCCTTTTGCTGAACGACGAATCGCCAATAGAACTTGATCTTCTGAATAGCCTTTGTCCCTCATTAAGCATTGGATCTCATATCTCCATGTCTGGTATGTGACTTCACCCTTTCCATCTTCACCAAAAAATATTGAAAGTCTGGGAAATTGTCTCTTCTCGCTTCCATCCTTGTCATATTCTTTCATGAAATGTTCCAAATCTTCAGTTGTCTCCACTTTCTCTGGCTTTACTTTCAACTTCCTTATTGCACCAATCAATTTCAATTCATGATCCGTAACTTCATCTTTAGTTGGCACGGACGCCATTTTGACTATTTAAAGTACCAGTTGAATGGTTGACTCAAAATATATTCAGTGTAAAATCCAAGCAATTTTCTCGTTATCAAATTGCTTAATATTCAGTTCAATGTGCAATCAGATCCACTATAGCCACTTTCTTACGACTTACTTAATTACTCACTTAACAAGTAAAATTTATTGATACCATGAATTATTACGTCTCAAATATTTCGTAAGTGTAAATCCAAGTGTTAGCTTTCTATAGCTTAACCACAACCATTTAACCCAAGTAAGTATCAACAATGACTTACTAAACTTTACTTTCAGATTGATTGTATGTTCACTATTTAAACATCAGATTCCTATCAGAATCACTATCAAGTCACTATTTATTCACCACTTATTAATTGTTTTAATGATCCGGTATTCTCTATAAATTCTTTAAATTTCACTAAGTTCACAATCACCTTGGCACTATAATACCAAAGCACAAATTATACAAGTGTGTGCAAGAAGACCTGTCGACGAAGGGGGTGGGGTAATTATTGACTATGTAAAATTTGGATTGATTACGGTATGTGTTCCTGTAAAAATTTATCCTCACGCCTCAAGGGACACACTAAGTTCTTTTTCTATTAAATGAATAACTTTTAGGCTATAATGTAAGTTTAATGGACTTTGAAAACTATTAAACTAACTAACTGCTCATGGGCTTAATGGCCTATTGGAATGTGAACAATTTCTGTTTTGTTTAAAAATTGTCTAAACAAATTGCATTCTTTAATTCCAAAATGACTAAGTCAATTCAACTTGCTTAAAGAATCGAACAAATTGTCACAAAATGCCAATATTAACTAAGTTAAATTCTTAAAAGACAAAGTATAAAAAGATTTTATTTGAATTTTCAACAAAACTATTCAAAGTTCAAATTGCAATTGTAAATTCAAAACAATAAATAAAGTTAATTCAAGATATATTGATTTAAAGCAAATCGCAAAGTCAAAAAGAGTCAAATTAACCCAAGTTAAATTCAAATTAAGTTTAAATTTGAAAATGTAAATTAAATTTCAATTGAGACTTGAACACAATTTCAAAAAAAATCAAAGTTAAATTTTATCGTTAACTATGGCTCAATTCAAATCAACTAAGTTAAATTTGAAACAAAGTTGAAAGAAAGAAAAAAACTAATTTAATTCACTAAGTCTATAATAAACAAAGATACTAATCAAGTTCAACCGTACTAACTGATTCCGTTTCCAAGGCAACGCAAGTACGGTAACTAAAGCAGCAGAAAAAAATCTATGTTGACTAAGGCTTTTCTTTTAATCTTCAGTATAGTCGAATAATATTACACAAACTAGTAATGCAACTAACTGTTCCTGAAAGTTGTAAATTCTAAGAACTTTTTTTCTAATTTGAGGGCCGTATGGTAGACTAGAATTCAAATCAGTAACAAATTCTAAGTATTTTCTAACTCGAGGACCTTATGGTAGACTAGTATTCAAATGAGTGAAAAAAATTTTTTTAAGTATTTTCCAACTTGAGGGCCGTATGGTAGACTAATATTCAAATAAGTGAAAAAATTCTAAGTTATTTCCAACTTGAGGGCCTAATGGTAGACTAGTATTGACCTAAATGACAAATCTGTATGCCAGTACAGGTATAATATAATTTGTCTAGCTAGATTCTGTCAAATAATTTAAGTTCACACTAATAGAGGATCACTTGGTAGATTTGTAATAATTCTAATTGAGGGCCTTATGTAAGAGTAGCATTCAAATCTGAAATTTTCTCAGTATGTCACAGACTGATCAAACTCTACACTAGTAATTCAAGTAAATATTCAATTATGAATGTCAAGTATTTCTGGCAACACTACAGTTAGCAGAAAGAAAGGGAAAAAAATCAATGCAGCTTCTATCAAATCAATGTAAGCAAATGCTAAGTCGACAATGCTATCTAGAAAAATTTTACGAAATATTTGTACAGTACATTCAATGTAATTTAAGTTTCAAGCTTTGAAAACCTTATTGTCTATGAATTAAATTTATTCCTGAAAATAATGCTACATGTATATTAAATCTGTTACCTGAAAAAAATAGTAATTAATACTGCTTATCTGGACTCCTGCAAACAAGCAATGTTATGAGTATTTAAATTATTGTTGTTTTCTATCAAAATTACAAATCTGAAAGAAACAAATCTTATTTTCTACAAGTACTAATGTTATTAATTTACTGATCTCAACCTGAAAACATGAATAAGACTATTACTCAGTAGCTTTTGTAATTTGGGATGGGACTGTGGAATGTGGTTTGGGTCAAAATCTAGAATGACACTGTGTAAACAAATTACAGTCTAAGGGAAATAACTCTAGGAGAAATATTCTCAATTATGCTGTTTGTATTATTGATCCAGTTAATACACTGGAGGTTGATCACAGGAAAATCTGTACTTTACTATAATGTGAATTTGGCAGGCTAATCAATGCAAAACTAGTAAAGGGAGATAACCACGACCAAAACTGCTCAGACAAGTTGCATTTCAACAATCTTTCTTAGTACTTTACTGATGAAATACCAATATTCTTACGAAATTTGATTTTTTTTCCTTTAATTTGAATGTAATAAGACTGTATTGAAAATGACGGCTTATTTTTTCTTTACCAGTTAAGGATTCATGCAGTTATTGTTAGATTCTACACCAATATTTAGTGTTTATGCCAGACGAAAAGCACTTTGTACAGTATTTGACTTAACTCTCAGGCCGGTAATGCAAAATATATTAGAATCTAGAAATTGTGATTGTAGTAGAATATACTAGGACCTAGAAATTGTGATTTTAGTCTGACATTAAGTACCAACACCTAAATCATTCAAAAGTACTGACACCCAGAGATACTATCACCGACAGACTTGTGCAGTGCTGAGTGAAATGCCATGCGAACTTTCTCACTACAATAATGCAAGTTTATGCCACCTTCGTAGGTAAAAACCGAGATCTGTCTCAAAATAAGTTTTATAAAAATCTGAAAATATTTTCATAAAAATCTATAGGACTATCTTATCACTTATTATGGCTATCTTATCTATGTTACAATACCTTACTCTTGTATCTTTGGACCACAACACTGTAATTATGAGTCACTGAATATCACAGCACATATAACATCTAGTCTCTATTCATCAAGAAGTCACGTTGCAGGCTGATCACATCTGACGAAGTCACTGAATTACACGTCACATCTAGTCTCTCTTGTAGTCACTGAGGGCCGCGTTAAGTTTGTGGGTTGGGATGGGTTGGGTTGTTACGGGTAACTACTATAGTCCTAATGTCTGGTAGTGGGGGGGGGGAGGGGGGGTAACTACTCTAGTCCTAATGTCTGGTAGTGGGGAGGGGGTAACTACTCTAGTCCTAATGTCTGGTAGTGGGGGGAGGGGGGCACACAAATTCCACTGGGCAGGGGGGGGTTAGGGGCACACGAATTCCACTGTGCAGGGGGGTAAGGGACACACGAATTCCACCATTCTGTACTCCGGCTCCAAGGAAGGGGTGGGTGGGGTAGAGTTCACCGTATACGAATTCCACAATCGCCGCTCCACAGAAGGGGGTTGGGGACAGGGAATGGGTGGGGTATCAAAATCGCACCGAATCCGCCATGATCTCCATCTGTAGTATACGTATCGTCTTGAAATTGAGGCGTTACTGGAGGTTATCGTGGTTCACACCTCAGGAATGTAGTTGTAGATTAGATGAGGCACATTTCTAGCATCATTGTCCCAATTCTGCCGCTAATACGTCCAAGTAGAGCTGGTTAATCTCTCAATACACTAGGGGGCTCCATTGTTACAGGGTGGTCTCCCTTGCCTTAAATGGGTAGGATTGAAGACAAGAGTACTCGTGAGTTCTTTAATACAACAAACTGTTCACATGGCAGCTCTACAGGAACAGATGATATATACAATGAACAGGCAGTCACAAGTCCAGGCTCTGAAATGACAAATTACATAATGTTTACCATACTATTAGTACTTACACCTTAATAGCCTTACTACAGCATTTCAATCATGCTCAGCCTAGATTCTGAAGCACTGTATAAGACTAGCTACAAATTGTGTGTGACACAATGGCATATTGTGTAAAACACAATGTATGTCTCAATTATCGTTCTGAACATTATTCCGCTTTAAACAACAAAATAGAGCCTGACCAGACAAAGATAAAAATACACCTTTTACATCATTTGAACTATAATAAATTGATATTTATTATAAAAATCAGTCTTATATGAAATAAATAGGTTTCTTTCATTTAACCGGACCGGTGCACAGTGAAGTGGTCCTTAACTTATAAAAATATGCGTTTATATGAAAATTACAAAAATATCACTACAGTGGCATCATGGAGCCAAAGAAAATTACTGAAATTTAGAAACTTTCAACAGGGTAGTCGACACAAAGACTAGTATGATCTAAATGAGACCAAATATATTAAACATTGGTAGGAAAATGAATCGTAACCGATAATAAATTTTTGATTTCTCAGAATATCCTAGCTGATCTCATAGGACCAAAAAGAAAATATAATCTGCACTATGGATGATGTACGGGGATATCTTCACTATCATGCGACTTCATCGACCTAGCGCGATTCTCCCATGGGCGACATGTTACCCCTCGAGGCCAGAAAGTAGCACTCTCTAAGAGTTTGGCCCGATCGTTATCTTCGACGTTAAGACGAATAATCACGTTATTCGGTCTACGCTTGCTATTCCATATACGGATCCAAGTCACTGTGGGCCCACGCCTATTCACATAGTTTTCAATGCGCTGACGCGATATGGACGGTTTAAACCCCCAAGGTAGTACCGTTTTGACAAACTGTTGAAAGTCATCGCCATCATCATTATTATTATGCTATTAGACATTTTTCACTTTTGAACGTAAATGCTGCTGGCGCTTGCGGTTACGACTTTGTGTGTGATGGGCGACGACTCGTGAGGGCATATTTGGGACGAAGGCGAGGGGCGATATGAAGAATTACTTAGTCAAAACTACCAACAGCCCACCGGAGGTGTATTAAATGAATTGTCCAGGACGCCAAGCTGAATAGTTCAGTAGGTAGAGTGTAAGACATTGAATCGAAAGGTCCTGGGTTCGAGTCCGGGTAGGACAAAAATTATTTTTCCTTTTCTTTGTTTCTTCCTTTTTTCGCACCTGTGACAATAAAGCTTAGAAAATTAAAAAGAAATGAAAAAAAGGAAAAAAGAAAATAATATTTTATCTATTGGCAAACGCAAGAATCACAAAATTTACTGCTGCATTTAATACTAAATCGTAAGTTTCTGGATTAAACTGTCTAGTGAGAAGGCATACCACATGTATAGGATTTTTATAGGTCTTGATTTTTCACCCATTGTGAAGCCGAGAACTCGATCGTCATTTTCGGCAGAAGAACGGATCAGCGACCGATCCTAACGTCAACATTTATTTCCTGACTGGCTGGTACAGATAATGTGGATAGGATAAGCTGACCGCCTCTAATGATTAAAAAAAAATACGCAAGCGTCCCCCGTGGCTGAGCAGTTAAGAGCGCTGTTTCATAATCACTTAATCATCTCACCGTTGTGTGTGAGTTCGAGACCCACAATGGCCACATGTGAGACAGGCCAAGTTCTGCTTGCGGGTGTGCAAGGCGGTTTTTCTCGGGGTACTCCCGTTTTCGCCCAACCTACTGTTTGGTGTTTTTCATATGAGCTGAAATAATCTTGAAAGGGACGTAAAACTGAATTTTAACAAATACACAAGACACCAAATCAAACGTTATAGTGCACATGTTCATATATATGTGTATAGATGTAAAACTACAGTTTCACGTGCTATCTCGTGAGCGAACAATGTTTATTTTTTCGATGTGTCGTTTTGAGTCCATTCGACAGTAGGAAGAGTGATGGGGGCAATACCCTACATGTAGCTACAATATGCCTAGCCACACAACTGTTTTTGTTTATTGTAGACTTTCAACAGTATTTCTGCCATATCGAGTGCGATGGTTACGATGTAGAAAATTAATTTGGCAAGACATAAGCTTTCGTTCTGATCCTCATTTATTCTGTGTGATAGTATGCGTGCTGTTTCACCTGGTTGAATTATAATAAATAAATTAAAATCAAACTAACACAATTATATTATTTTCATGAGTTTCTATCTGTGTTTCCGTAAAGCGGGTCGAGCGTCACTTCGCCGCAGTTTACTTTTGATGTTCGCCATTTTCACATACACGTAGAAGCAATTTTGGACACAACATATTCTGTCAAAGTGCACAAATTATTAATTTGTTTCACAAATAATGGTGTATAGTGTCTTCACATTGACACGTGTTTTCTTAAGATTATTGCCTCGTGTATTGTCTTTTTTTTTTTTTTTTTTTTTTTTTTTTTTTTTTTTTTGATTCAGTTTTACGTCCCTTTCAAGCCTTTTCACTCATATCGAGACGAATCAATCAGAAAGTGGGGCGAAAACCGGAGTACCCGGGGAAAAAACACCTGACACACCCGCAAGCAGAACTTGGCTCGTCCCACATGTGAAGTCTGTCCCGTGCGAGGCGCGAACCAACAGCGGTGAGATGATCGAATGATCAAGAGCACTGAAGTCAGCGACCTTAACCACTCGGCCACGGGGGCCGCCTATTGTCCCTTTTAACAGACTAGACGCTGGTCTTGTTTGAATAGAGCTAGTAATTTTGTTTTTATGCGTGTTGTTAAATTGCTTGTGATGTGTGGGACCGCCATGTCTCTCCCGCCTGTTGTCTATGTTAGGATGGGAAATAATTGTATAGATTCTTGGTCATTCTATTGTTACTTGATTACAGATAAGGGTCTGATTGTGCTCATTTCTGATCATAATGATGCGTTTTTTATACAAGTTTCGGCCCGTTCAAGATTATTTTAGTTCATATGAGACGGGTAAATCAGTAAGAGGGGGGAAAGGGGAGAACCCTGAGAAAACGAACTTGCACACCCACAAGCAGAACTTGGTTTGTGTCACCCGTGATTGTAAGACTGATCAATTGGGCTGCAAGGCTACGGCGAAGAGTTCATTGTCTTGGTGTTGGTTGTTGCCAAAGCGATATTGCTGCGCTGAAGGTTGTTTTAATCCATTTTATCACATGTTGTGTGATGTTGCATCAATCTTTGTTGTAAGGACTTTGATTGTATCGCAAGCATACGCGATGGTGCTGACACTGATAGACAATACCCGAATACACATATTCATATACATGTACAGTATACCACGCAGACATTTCACGTGTCCATTTACCGACCTTTTATATGTAAACAAACGAACCGCCATTCATGATTCTAATATATATACATGTAACAGGGGAAAATTTTGTCCTAGGGCCCATCGACAAAACAAAGATCATATCAAGCCGGATCCGTTATCAAACCACATTGCTGCTTGGCAAGCCGAACGCAGTTGATGTTAAGGGCATGCGTTCTTTTGTCCCTTTTTAACATTTAAAAGTACGATTTCTATCATGATAAAGTTTATACTGAACCTATTAAGCAAGCCTCCATGGTGCAGTGGTTATTTCACGTGCCTTATAAACCAGAGATCGCAGGCTTGATCCGGGCCTTCTTGCGTCTGTCGGATGAGACTATAAACTGAGGTCTCGTTTCCATATGACCTTTGCTGTTGGATGAACGCCCAAATCAACAAACCGATTCAATTTATTATTTATTTAAATTCAGATTGAGTAAGAAGCTTATGTGCTTATATGCTTGCCAGATTCCGGACGCAAAGATGGGCCCTAATGAGTAAGGTTAAGAATGATCAAATGTTGTAGATCTGTCGTCAGCATGTGTAATACATGTGCACTAAAACGGTACCCTGTATCATGACGATATCATTACAAAACCGTAACAAGCAAAATACAGTGTGTTTTTTAAGTTGAAAAAAAAATGAAAATTTTCGGTTCAACAGTTTTGATATTTTCTTATTTGTTCAAAACATAGATTGTGGACACATGATAGAACGAATACTCACAATCTATGTTTTCAGAAGCATAGGCAACCTAAGTTGACCTTGTCCTATAATAGGTTAATGTCATTCCTGGGTCATATATAGACTTTGTAGATGCTTCATGCCAAGTTTCAGAATCATAGGCCTACTGGTTCTGAAGAAGAACACTTAAAGGTTTTTCAAGTCATAGCCATGGCGGCCACTTTGGTCAAGTTACCTTGACAATTAATACAAACTTTCGTTCCCCTTCCACGAAGTTTGGCTTTGATCGGCCATGCGGTTGCAGAGAAGATGTTTAAATATTATAGTCATATACATGTATATATCCCCCAGGCAGGAGCAGACAACCACCTGGGTCTTAATCTTTTCATAAAAATAAATCTGTCCATTTATATTATCATAGCGAGTTTCCACCCATTTAATTACATTTGAGCCGCATCGTGAGAAAACCGGATTTTTGCCTATGCGAAAACAAAGGCGCAGATCAGCTTCGCGGTAACCGCGAAGCTGATCAGCGCCTTTGTTTTCGCTACACGGATAGTATATTTCCTCTTCTACTTAAATCCGAAATTTCAAGCTTCTAGCTCTTTTCTGAGACTGTACAGGCCGGTTTGTGTCGGACCTGGTCGGAAACCCCGAAGACCGGTTTTCTCGCGTCGCGGCTCATTTAACTTATTTCCCCATTTAAATGCATGGGCGACCTACATGTAAGTTGATCTTACCGATCTTTGTAGTGCGTTTGATATTGTTTGATGCTTCATGCCAAGTTACAAAATCATAGGCCTTCTGGTTCTGCAGAAGAAAAATTTTAACGGTTTTTGCTATTTATAGCCAAGGCGGCCATCTTGGTCATATGACCTGGTCCATTTATGTAAATTTCGTTTCCCCTTCCTAAGAATGCTCCGCAAACAGTTTTAACTTTGACTGGCCAAGCTGTTTCACAGAAGAAGATCATGGAAATTGTTGACAGGGACATGGCCATCCTATAAGCTCACCTTTTGAGCCTAAGGGCTCATGTGAGCTAAAACTAGGTATACCCCTGCATACTCAAGTTTTGCTTTATAAAAGCGTTGTTCAATGGGGTAAACATGTCACGGACATGTTATCCTGATGAGGATAACAGACCATGCTCGATATTACTTGAAATGTGTCAAAACGTTGTAAGAACTGCACATAAAATTAAAGATCAACTAAATGTTTCAAATCGTAAATCTTGCCATGTTTACATGTAAAAACGTTTCTGTGTGTTCACGAAAAACACGTGAAATGTAGCTTAACAGAACCAATGTACGTATATACATGCACCAGTATGTTAAAAGTCACATGGCGATAACAAATAGTTGATAGTTGTTTTCCCACCAACAGTTATCGTCATTTGCAGACGGGATCTCAGTTTATAGTGTCACCATAAAGCCATGGGCAGCTCAGAATTGAACTAGCGATCCCTAGTTATACACACGAGTGTCTAAAAAATAATATTCTGCACTGGAAGCTGTTTTATTCGCGCCAAGCATTTATAAGGCCGACTCGCATTGAACGCGTAATGTATCTTTATATGACGGTTGATGATGCGATTTTGTAAACATGTCGTGTCAAAGGCCACTTCTGGTTCATTGTTCCATTAAATCAGACAGTTAAACGGGAAGACAACAATAATCATTGTTACCATTGCATATGATAACATTGTTTACGATTTATATGTTTAATTGCTGTCTGGATTTCTTTATTTTTGCATTTTACCAATACATATAGGTTTTAAGTTTTTATTTTTTTTTTCTGCGAAAAAAATAATAAATAAAAATAATAATTCCAATAAAAATAGGCGTTTCCTACTCGCGCTCAACCTCCTGAGCTAACGAGTCAGATGCTCTTGTCAAAATCATTTTTTATTAAGGCTTTATGTCCCAGTCAACATTTTTTTCAGTCATGTCGGGACGGAGCCAACGCTTCCTGGGTTTAACCAGTTAGTAAGGAGTGAATGTGTCTTGCTCAAGGACACATTACGGTGGCGCCTATGGGGATCGAACCCAGGACCTCTCGATTCGGAGTCAGACGCCCTACCACTACGCCACCGCGCTCCCTAAAAATAATTTTGTACCAGTCTTATATCAACTACATGTACATATTTATTCTCGACATGTGATTTTACGAAGCGACTGACTGAACCACTGCGACATGAAGTAATCTACGGAACTTGCGTGCGTGCGTTCGTGCGTGTGTGTGTGTGTGTGTGTGTGCTCGCGTAAAGAATATTGTCATCCTGTTTTAGGGTTAAGCAAGGTACGCGGCACGTTATGAAAAAACGAACTGTATGTTTCTTAGTCTATAAGCATTCATTTTCTTGAAAATGATATTGTTTTAGTTTGAAAAAAAAAATGGTACAAGTAGGCAAAGATCAGGAAAAGGCGCAATCAAAAAGAGATTCCCACTCCAAAAACCGAGGTGGGAAAAAACCAAACTAACAATCAGGCACTTATACCATGAAACATATCGTAAGCCGAATGAGCAGCTATTTTCCCAATAGGTGGCCACTCAGTTACCTTAACTTAATTAAAAATATGAAAACATACATAAGGCGCCAACAGCACAAAAAAAAAATTAAACACCAAGACATAAAACAAAAAGAAGTTTAATTATATTTATTTGAATTCAACCAGATAAACATCACACATAATTCAAGAGAATAAATGAGGATTAGAAAGAAAGCCGTTGACTTGGAAAAAAAAAACATCCCAAAAATCGTAATTATCGCATTCAAAATGCTGAAATACTGTGGAAGGTCTACAAAACCTCAACTTATTTGTATGGCTATGCAAAATGTAGCTAGGATATCGCACTTATCGTCTAATGGACTCAAAACGAAACATCAACCAAATAAATAACATCAAGATTTCGAGTATCTGTTTGAAATACATGTATAAACATGCCAAAATAAATTATGTTCTCTCACGAGACAGCACGTGGAACTGTAGGAATATACATATATCTTTACATGTACACTATACAGTGTACTATTTGAGTTAGTGCCTACGTCCGCGGAAAACATTCAGTTTAAGTCGTTCAGGGTGGCTAACTTATCCTAGCCACATTATGCCTGTACAAGCCTTCAGTATATTCATATTTTTATGTCACCCAGAAAGAAATATTGACGATCAGATAGATTAGCTCCTATACCAAAAATACGGTCGAGCTCCCAATACAAGAGAAAACATACATGTAGGCTGCCGTCTCAAACTTTACGATTTAAGAATTTAATGTAGTAGGGCATTTCATGATTCTTGTATTTGCCAAAAAATATAATCAGCTGATAATATATGCTTTTTTGTCACAAGAAAGAGAAATAAAGAAAAGAAAAAAGTGATCCGTCCTGGACTCGAACCCAGGACCTTTCGCTTTCAACTCCAAGAACGCTACCTACTGAGCTACACAGCTACACGTCCTGACTATTTCACTTTTTTGACTCTCTTATTTAATTCGTCTTCGTTGGGCTATATTGGTAGTTTTGACTAAGTAATTCTTCATATCGTCCCTCGTCTTCTTCTCAAATATGCCCTCACGAGTCGTCCCCCATCACACGGAAAGTCATAACCGCAAGCGCCAGCAGCATTTACGTTCAAAAGTGAAAAATGTCTAATAGCATCATCAAAATTTTCAAAATTCTCAGTACTCTGCCATAAGCTGCCGCTACTTTGCTTGTCTGAACAATTATTTCGCGTTACCCTTGTGGGAATACTTTGGCCAGTATCGTACCGGGAGAATAAGTGTTACCCGAAGATTGACCAGCAGCATTCCGGTTTATAGGTGGACCATTAGAAGAGACTACTTGTCTGTAGTAAGAAGTACCGGGAGCAGTATTATCCATCGTCGGGCAGCTTACTCAATCTGTGAGTCCTGGGTTTTGATTCATCAGGATTATCTTGATTTATATGTTTGTTCTTGATGATTCATTGACTAGTTAGAGATTCACCACGAGGACCGATGAACTAACTAAATGTTATGAACCACTGCAGAAGCTGAGGGTGAGGTTAGGCGCCTGTAAAAGCGGTTTAAGCCCGCCAGTAACTTTGTGTTACTGATCGTTCCAAGGCGATACTTATGTGGTGGTTCTTTTTGTTTTATTTCTTGGTATTTAACTTTTTTTTGTGTGCTGTTGGCGCCTTATGTGTGTTTTCATAGTTTTAGTTAAGTTAAGGTAACTGAGTGGCCACCTATTGGGAAAATAGCTGCTCATTCGGCTTACGATATGTTTCATGGTATAAGTACCTGATTGTTAGTTTGGTTTTTTCCCACCTCGGTTTTTTTGGAGTGGGAATCTTTTTCTGATTGCGCCTTTTCCTGATCTTTGCCTACTTTAGGCTCATTAGGAATGGGAATCATAGGATTCTTATTCATTTCCGACCTAAAGCTATGTTGCGACCGATCGTTTTCAGTCCCGTGTAAATCATGACGAACTTCGCCAGCCTCAGTATTGGATTTACCGTGTGCAATATCAGTTTCATTGCCGGGCCCATGCGGCAAGACAGGTGGTTGCTCTCCTGAGTTATCCGACTGTTACAGCTCTGCACCCCTGCCCATCGGCTCAGCAGTGAAGCTGCATTCTGGGTTATTTGCATTCAAAGTTATCAGCATGGAAGAGCCACTGTCTGCAGCAAAAGAATTTGGACTCGAGATTGCATTAGAACGACCGAGACTGCCACCAAGGTGACAACTCTTGGTCTTTCTATTTGCCTTCCCCGGTTGCGAAACAGTGTTCTTATCTGCTGCAATCTGTGTTTGCATATTAAATACCATGTCTTCAATAGAAGCCAAGCTTCCTTTCATCAAACGAATTTCACTTTTCAAGTTTGTAACACCTAGGGACTTTTCTGACTCTATTCTCTCAACACTGAGTCTAATATCATTAGTGACTGCATTGACACTGTGTTAGAAAGAGTAGTTAAATCCGCTTTTAGACCTAAAACGGTAGATTTTAACGTGTCGATTTGCTCTGACCTGGTAGTTTCTACGGGAAAATGAGACTGCTTCATTTTCAACATGTCCGCTTTCATACTATTCACAGTTTCAGTTAGGACCTTCAATTCAGGAGTGAAGTCATGAGAGATAATTGTTTCATTGGTAACCCCTGAACACGACTGAGACTGAGACCTCTGGCTTCTACCCCCATTACCCGAGCTCAACAGTTCTCGCATGTCAATATATTCCGCTCCTTCAATGACTGACATTAAAGTATGCTCATCGTGTGCTAACTTTGTCGCCACCGAATCTATACCCTTCGTTTCAACATGGCCTGGAGGCCATATGGGATGTCTTCCTCTTCCTTATAACAAAGGTCACTCAATATTGGTTTTCTAACAGTCTCTAAGCCCTTGCAGAACAGCCGGAATTCTGACATCGTTTCATCACCATGGTCGCACAGGAGACACGTCGGTTTCTGATTGAATGCAGCATAAACTTTTACGCCCAAAAACTTTTACATGCTTTTATATATGGAATGGTTCTCCTATGCAGGTAAAGAAGTCACAGATTACAGATTATGCCTGCATAAAACTTTCTTGTCGGTCTGTACTACTTCTTGGTGGTATGATGAAATCAGCTATCGCAGTTATTCGTCTGTTATCCGGTAAAAATCTGATTCAAAGTTCAATTTTTGAATCTCTGAAGTTGCATTAATAACAAAGAAAATATAAAATGATCCTTTGGAAAAAAAAGTACAAGTAGGCAAAGTGAAAATATTCAAAAGGAGAAAGTATAAGCCATATTGCGTAATTTCGAGTAATGAACCCTCATCAGTGACTCTGATAAATCGGCAACGAAATCAGTGACTCTGATAAATCGGCAACGAAAGTCAGACAGTTATGCTGCAATTTCGATAATTTACACAAGGGTAGTCTTAATCAAAGACAAATTCCTAAAGGAGTCCAAATAGTACAAAATATAGTTTAGAATGCTGCTTAAACAGCGTTTGAAGAAGAAAATAACAAACATCTGAGATGATGATCAGAAATTGATCGTCTCAGTATATGAAGATAGATACAAAAAAACAACAAAAAAAAAAAAAAAAAAGAAAAACAAACAAACAAAAAAAAAAAAAAAATAAAAAAAAATAAAAAAAACAAAAAAAAAAAAAACAAAAAAAAAAACAACTACAACAACAACAACAAAAAACATCAGCTTCTTGTCGGCAATTGACTGCTCTTGACGGCCACTGACGTCTCTTGTTACCTCTTGTCGGTTTTTAGTGAGACCCAATTTTTTCCAATCGGGAATAAGTAATTTTCAGGTGACGAATTGGGGCCCTTTTGTGTAATTGTATTATGTTTGTCAGTTTCCAGTCTGTGGGTACTTGTTCCTTTTGTAAAGATTTTCTAAATATTTCTGTTACTGATTCTTTTTTTTTTTTCGTTTAGTGTTTCTAACAAGAACTTGGGGTGAAGATTGTCCGACCCTTGTGACTTGGATGCTTTTAATTCCTTAATTTATTTTTCAACCATTTCAATGTTGATCTCTATAGATTTCTCCGAACGTCTGTCCGGAAATATTGGCATGTCGGTTTTTTTCCTTTGGTAAAGACACTGGTGAAGAACCCATTTAGTACAGTTCTTTCTGTGACCGTTACTCCGCTATTGTCAACGAGGTTTCCTTTTAGTTTTCGACTGGACATAGTTCCAAAATGTTTTATTGTTTGTTTTTGATATTTTCAGATAACTGTTTTTCATACTTGCTTCTTTTTTAGCTTTATCGTATGATTCCTTGTATTAGGTTGCGGCCTGCGATATTGATATTTTTTCCATTTTGTATGTTTTTCTTGATGGATTTGAGGCTTGTTCTTGTGATACAAGGAGTGTCATGTCTCCTTTGAAAGCTTTACACACCGGTATGTTTTCTCTTACTTAATGGTTGATTATGTCGGTAAAGCTCTCCCACGACTCTTTTAGATTCATCGCCTCTGTTATAGCTTCGTCCCATGCAATATTCCTCATCAGGAAAACATGTCCATGCAATGTATACCACCTTGAACCCCACTTTTATAGTAGCAAAACTGGGGTATGGAGGGGTATACCTATTGTTCTTATTTTTGCTTCAAAACAAAGATTGTGGGTACTCCTTAGAACCGCCTCGCCGAGGCGGTTCTAACGTGTACCCACAATCTATGTTTTGAGCAAAAATAAGAAAAATATCAAAATTTATCAGCTGAAAATTTTCAAAGCTAAAAAATCTCTGTTTATTGCATGGGCATCTTTTCGTA
This sequence comes from Rugalucina vietnamica, assembly GCA_964017185.1. Taxonomy (NCBI): domain Eukaryota; kingdom Metazoa; phylum Mollusca; class Bivalvia; order Lucinida; family Lucinidae; genus Rugalucina; species Rugalucina vietnamica. Next base: position 26,034,411 of record OZ024872.1, on the reverse strand, counting down.
ATGTTAAGTACGTACGCAGTTGGTCATAGTTCCCTTTAAAGAAATTAATTTTTCAGTCTGTGTACGGAATCTGTTGATATACGTTTATCTACCTTAGATTAAAACCCTCCAGAATCACTCTATGGCTGGCTCTACATGGACCTTCTTTGTCATAACTAAGTATCTGTTCCAGTTCCACTAGACAGTCCACATGTCAGTGTTTGGGCTGTCACTCCTGTACACTGCTATGAGAAAGAGCCAACCAATATACCTCAGTTTTATTTTTACACCTATGGCCTCTATGTGTTGTAGCTCAAATAGTTTTAATGCTGTTGCATTTATGTCGTTCTTCACATAGATGATATGTTTACTGAACTCTAAAAAATCTATGCATTGACGCTTTGGTCTCGTGTACTAGTAGGTCCTGGGCTGATCATTTCTCTAAACTTTTAAAAACTGTCAATTATGATTTTACATTATGTATCCTACAATAACTTTACATATTGAAACTCGTTATTGTATGTGAAGCAATGCTACAATTGAAATTAAATTGACATCACAACTAATGAATCAATGAATTTTGGTGCCGTGTTGGTCCCGGGCTAAATTTTCCAAAACTAATGTAAATATTTCACGAATGTTTCCTAGTGTTCTTTAATGGATTAGGAGATGGCAAAGCATCACAATAATAGTATATGAAGCGATTATAATAGAGAAAATTACGATTCATACTTTTCAAACTTTTCAAAATATTTTGGAAAACAAAGATATGCATTATTAAGAAGACCCTATAGACTACATTTGTTCAATTTTTTAAATAATTATTTATACGCCTTTTTGGGGGTCGGTCTTATTACCGCAGGATACTGCAGGATACTGCAGGATACCGCAGGATTGCCCTGGATACCGCAGGATAGTGCAGGATAGTTTTATTACCTATTATATTTCATAATAAATTATTATTAGTAAAGAATTTGAAAGTTTTTACCAGAAAACATTTGTATTGTCATGTAATTTTGTCTATAATGTTTGTTTTCAGTATGAATCACTGTGTCAAAGCAAAGACTACTGCAGGATAGATATCGTTCTACCACAGGATAGATATTGATCGTATTTTATTGATCATAATTGATCATATTTAATTGCTTTAAAGTTTGATAAGATTTGCTAATTTTCAAGAATGTGACATGATGCATATGATTTTGTTTATTTCCCGTATGAGCTACCATACAAAGTTGAGACGCCCTGTCACGTTAGCCCAAGGATAAAATTTTATCCTTAGTTTCCAGCTGGCACCGCGCTAAGGATTTACTCAGAAGTTAATTATTAACATCTTGAGATCACCCTTGCGACTCGTGGAGGTGCGACTAGGACTTGCTGACATTTTCATCGCTAATGACAGCCTTTTGCCGGCCTCTTTTATATATATATATATATATTTTTTTTTTTATTTTATTTATTTTTTTTTTTTCTTTTTTTTTTTTTTTTTTTTTCTTTTTTTTTTTTTATTATTTATTTATTTTTTGTTATCTTTTATTTTTTCTCATTATTATTTCTTTCTTTTTAGAGTCACGTCATGGAAAGAAGTATTGTTTCATACATATACAAGATTCAAAACTAGACAGTCCAAGTACAATTGGCCTGTTATAATTGACAAATGCATATATATTAACTAATTATATAATGCTAAAGGGTACATACAACATCATGATAGCAACAAGACGTCAAAAGAATTCCAAATGATAACTGATGACCAGACGAAGCCAAGCGATGGTGATAACCATGCTAATTTCCAGCTCTCATTTTAGAATCTATCTTTTGCTCGTTCTTTCACGTTTGTTTTGCGAAACCTTGGTGGTGACTGACTTCGCCTTTGTAACCACAGAGAACTTTCCATCACTCGAGGTTATGTAAGCCTCTCGCTTGCGTTTCTTACTATCCCTTAAGAACTTCATGAAAAGTTGCTTTTTTCATCTTCGGATTTACACCCGGGGATTTACAGCGCCACAGAGCATCATTTACATGGTACGCGTGTTCTTGCCTGATCAAACGGTAGTTTCCAGCATCATGAAGGGCGCTTCTATAGTCCATGAAATAAAGCTCTGTGACACTGTATATCTTTTCAATTAAATCCCTTGTACATTGGGGTTTCCAGTCAACAGCCAATTTGAGAATATTGTTCATGGACTCTGCGTTATTGTCTGTCCAATTTCGTTTCCCGCCGTCTTTTCTGCATGGCTCGAAAACGTACTGCTGTAATCGGCCCTTTAAGTTCTTGTCAAAATATGCAGAAGCTGAGGGTGAGGTTATGGCCATGTAAAACCGGTTTAAGCCCGCCAGTAACTTTGTGTTACTGATCGTTCCAAGTCGATACTTCTGTGGTGGTTCTTTTTGTTTTATGTCTTGGTGTATAACATTTTTTGTGCTGTTGGCGCCTTATGTATGTTTTCATATTTTTAGTTAAGGTAACTGAGTGGCCACCTATTGGGAAAATAGCTGCTCATTCGGCTTACGATATGTTTCATGGTATAAGTACCTGATTGTTAGTTTGTTTTTTTCCCACCTCGGTTTTTGGAGTGGGAATCTTTTTCTGATTGCGCCTTTTCCTGATCTTTGCCTACTTGTACCTTTTTTTTTGAAAACCTGAATATTTGTCTGATAAAGACATCTTAAGTTCATCTGATTTGGATTAATCTGTCTATTGTAGGTGTCATAATCGTGCCGTATTACGCAACTATGCGTTGATTCACGTGTATGTATTTGACATTTCAAAAATGCTAATAGTGTTTGAATCGGAGCGCAAAACTTGTCATTCGAATTTCAGTTTTAGGTCTGGTCTAGCAAATGTATTTTATATATTTAATTATTTTTTATTTATATATGATATAATAAAGGTAGAAAATAATTAAATAAAGGCCAAAGGAAAACAATACCAATATAATTGAACAGTTAAGTTACATTTCATCAAGTGTGATCGATATAGTAGAAAGTGTGATATAGAAACACGACATTTATTGTTTCTTCTTCTCTTTTTTTATATTTTTAAAACAGGCATCTTATTAGTCAACCACTAATCGACTTATCGAATATTCGATTAACCTGTTTATACAGTGGGTGTCATACTCGTGTCGTATTACGCAACTATGCGATAATAGATACTGATACACGTACTCTTGATAGTTCTAAATATTGTATGGCAAATTTTCTACCTTTCTAACTATAACTGCAAAACTTAATTAGCCTGCGCTTTTCATTTACAGTCAGGCTAGCTAATCTAGCTTATTCATATTTTTGTGACTGCTTCACATGAGCGAGATTGAATGGCCATAAACTGATTAAACGAGTATTGGCAATTTAAATATACAATTAGTTTTCATGACATATTACCCTCAATGCCTATATTTGTTTTCAATATTTGATGACCTTATCTTAATATATTGTGATTTTAGTTTACAAGAGCATTATGATGTTTCTATCTTCAAGTAAACTATTTGTATGGCTATCCTGCGGTATTCAGTCAGATAGCGTTCATATCTATAGTATACTAAACGAAGGCTGCATCTAGTTTATGTCATTGTATGTTGACTAAATGCAATGGTTGGTCACTAAAGCATGTATACTGGCTTCCTGCTGTATCGCGGCCCTTATTTGTAAACAGGAAAAAGCAAACACACATGATCAATAATTGATTTCTTTTCTACCATATCAATTTCCAAAAGTCTTCCCCTGTAAACCTGTTATGATGAAAAATACAAGACATTTGTCAATATTTTGTAACTGCCGCATTTGTGCGGCCATGTTGTTATATACCCATGTGGAAAAAGTAACTTCTGTATCGCGGGGTTCACCTAAAATGCGAATGCAAAAGTTTCTATGTAAGGAGATAATGTGACCTAATATGGTGCGTGATCTCTGACGTCCAGACGCCAGATCCGGACTCGAAGAAGATAAAAACAACGTGTGTTTGAGGTACTGAGGGGACATTTTATGGCGAGGGGGTAAGCAGTATGTGCAAAATACATATTCCACATAATATTTGTAAAAGTATACATTTAATTGTCACTATTCATGACAATATGCACATTTTTTGCTTGAACTGGGAGTAAGACGTTTGCCGTGAAAGATGTTGAACGTAGGGGGTGCTAGGCTCGAAATTTCACGTGATATGCAAATGCCGCGATACAGTAGCTACCGCGATACAGTAGGAACTGAGTATATCTGATCTTATAATAATACTTTGAAACTGTATATTGATGCAGTATCCTGCGGTAATAAGACTGACCGCCTTTTTGGTGCCAGTAAAAATTGGTCCCAGATTTTGGTCCCGGGTCCCGGGCGTTGGTTCCGGGTTTTACTCCTTCCTTTCCAGTCTTGGTTTTACATTTCGTCCTAGACTTGATCAACAAGCCCCTGTCTGATTCAGATCTCTGCTCCAGCCGGTGGAACACCGGTAAAAAATATCACTCCGCCGTACCCCACGAAAATAGTGCATTAAAAAATTTCATCCACACATATTTGATGCTGAATAGTGAGAACATTTCCTACATTCTGTGTAAGATCTCGCATTTACTACAAAGTATCGCCATAATACGACATGTTAGTGCACAAATCCCTATGCCAAAACGGACTATATCTCATCGGAGGCTTCTGTTTGTACACTACCCCCTCTAAAATGCGGACCATTCTAGAGTGTAAAATCCACCCATAGGTATATTGCAAAATGGAATACCGGAAAATCGAGATGGTCAGCCCCCCTCGGTAGTGGCACCTTTGGATAGGGGTGTGGCTGGGCTATCAAGTTTGAGAAGACCTTTTGGTCGTGCAATGTTGGGTACTAGCTGCGAGTGTCACAAAGTGAGGGAATTTGCATTGGGGCCTATGGGAGATTTTTTACTGGTGTTGGACCTTAGAAGCCGAAAGTCGAAATTTTTACTTTTGGCATAGTCAGTCGTTACTTTGTGGTTTACTCTTCGTATCTGGCTCAAACTTAGATTTTGACAAAAATTTCAAACTTTTATCAGTTTTTGAAAAATTTAACTGAAATTTAAATTTTTGAAAATTTGAAAAAAATTAAAACCCATTAAAATTCGCTTTCAAATGAGATTTTAGCCCAGATTTAGATTCAAAACTGGTCTAAACCATGTTATATTGTTGAATTACGCTGTTTGCTATCGTTTAAGACAATTTTTGGCTCAAATGAACATATTTTTGACATGTTTTGGCCGAAAAATAGCGTAATTCAGAGGGTCATATCGGTCCCCTTTTCTAGTGTTTTTGTTATCATTCAGCACCTAGAAGACATTGTGACATAAGCAACAACTGTGGAAAACCTTTGTACTTGCTTTGCGCAAGGTCACAGTGAAGGTCAAAGGTCAAGGTCACCCAAGGTCAAAGGTCAAGGACACAAAAACTTACAAATAGATCATTTTTGCTCAAAATCTAGGTTGTAAATTTTTACTCGTGTAGCTTTTTTGGGTCAAGGTCACAGTTCAGAGGTCAAAGGTCAAGGTCATTTGAAGGTCAAATATGGTACACTAATACCTTGACATTAATTCTGTAGCATTTTAATGCTTAGGTTTGGTTGTTTTAAACATTTGATGGGCATTATGTATGACCACCATATTTTGATTTTTGGTCAAAATAGCCTGCTTTTACATGGGGGGTGCCTAGAATTGAAAGACCCCGTGTACCCTCATTTTGTGTTCTTTCTCAACAAAACACTTATCAAGCGTCTTGTATTTTGGGGGAGAGTGTATCGCAAAGAAATTTTCTTGTTCGCGATAAAAACAAATTTCCCTCAAGGTGGAACACCGGTAAAAAATATCACTCCGCCGTACCCCACGAAAATAGTGCATTAAAAAATTTCATCCACACATATTTGATGCTGAATAGTGAGAACATTTCCTACATTCTGTGTAAGATCTCGCATTTACTACAAAGTATCGCCATAATACGACATGTTAGTGCACAAATCCCTATGCCAAAACGGACTATATCTCATCGGAGGCTTCTGTTTGTACACTACCCCCTCTAAAATGCGGACCATTCTAGAGTGTAAAATCCACCCATAGGTATATTGCAAAATGGAATACCGGAAAATCGAGATGGTCAGCCCCCCTCGGTAGTGGCACCTTTGGATAGGGGTGTGGCTGGGCTATCAAGTTTGAGAAGACCTTTTGGTCGTGCAATGTTGGGTACTAGCTGCGAGTGTCACAAAGTGAGGGAATTTGCATTGGGGCCTATGGGAGATTTTTTACTGGTGTTGGACCTTAGAAGCCGAAAGTCGAAATTTTTACTTTTGGCATAGTCAGTCGTTACTTTGTGGTTTACTCTTCGTATCTGGCTCAAACTTAGATTTTGACAAAAATTTCAAACTTTTATCAGTTTTTGAAAAATTTAACTGAAATTTAAATTTTTGAAAATTTGAAAAAAATTAAAACCCATTAAAATTCGCTTTCAAATGAGATTTTAGCCCAGATTTAGATTCAAAACTGGTCTAAACCATGTTATATTGTTGAATTACGCTGTTTGCTATCGTTTAAGACAATTTTTGGCTCAAATGAACATATTTTTGACATGTTTTGGCCGAAAAATAGCGTAATTCAGAGGGTCATATCGGTCCCCTTTTCTAGTGTTTTTGTTATCATTCAGCACCTAGAAGACATTGTGACATAAGCAACAACTGTGGAAAACCTTTGTACTTGCTTTGCGCAAGGTCACAGTGAAGGTCAAAGGTCAAGGTCACCCAAGGTCAAAGGTCAAGGACACAAAAACTTACAAATAGATCATTTTTGCTCAAAATCTAGGTTGTAAATTTTTACTCGTGTAGCTTTTTTGGGTCAAGGTCACAGTTCAGAGGTCAAAGGTCAAGGTCATTTGAAGGTCAAATATGGTACACTAATACCTTGACATTAATTCTGTAGCATTTTAATGCTTAGGTTTGGTTGTTTTAAACATTTGATGGGCATTATGTATGACCACCATATTTTGATTTTTGGTCAAAATAGCCTGCTTTTACATGGGGGGTGCCTAGAATTGAAAGACCCCGTGTACCCTCATTTTGTGTTCTTTCTCAACAAAACACTTATCAAGCGTCTTGTATTTTGGGGGAGAGTGTATCGCAAAGAAATTTTCTTGTTCGCGATAAAAACAAATTTCCCTCAAGGTGGAACACCGGTAAAAAATATCACTCCGCCGTACCCCACGAAAATAGTGCATTAAAAAATTTCATCCACACATATTTGATGCTGAATAGTGAGAACATTTCCTACATTCTGTGTAAGATCTCGCATTTACTACAAAGTATCGCCATAATACGACATGTTAGTGCACAAATCCCTATGCCAAAACGGACTATATCTCATCGGAGGCTTCTGTTTGTACACTACCCCCTCTAAAATGCGGACCATTCTAGAGTGTAAAATCCACCCATAGGTATATTGCAAAATGGAATACCGGAAAATCGAGATGGTCAGCCCCCCTCGGTAGTGGCACCTTTGGATAGGGGTGTGGCTGGGCTATCAAGTTTGAGAAGACCTTTTGGTCGTGCAATGTTGGGTACTAGCTGCGAGTGTCACAAAGTGAGGGAATTTGCATTGGGGCCTATGGGAGATTTTTTACTGGTGTTGGACCTTAGAAGCCGAAAGTCGAAATTTTTACTTTTGGCATAGTCAGTCGTTACTTTGTGGTTTACTCTTCGTATCTGGCTCAAACTTAGATTTTGACAAAAATTTCAAACTTTTATCAGTTTTTGAAAAATTTAACTGAAATTTAAATTTTTGAAAATTTGAAAAAAATTAAAACCCATTAAAATTCGCTTTCAAATGAGATTTTAGCCCAGATTTAGATTCAAAACTGGTCTAAACCATGTTATATTGTTGAATTACGCTGTTTGCTATCGTTTAAGACAATTTTTGGCTCAAATGAACATATTTTTGACATGTTTTGGCCGAAAAATAGCGTAATTCAGAGGGTCATATCGGTCCCCTTTTCTAGTGTTTTTGTTATCATTCAGCACCTAGAAGACATTGTGACATAAGCAACAACTGTGGAAAACCTTTGTACTTGCTTTGCGCAAGGTCACAGTGAAGGTCAAAGGTCAAGGTCACCCAAGGTCAAAGGTCAAGGACACAAAAACTTACAAATAGATCATTTTTGCTCAAAATCTAGGTTGTAAATTTTTACTCGTGTAGCTTTTTTGGGTCAAGGTCACAGTTCAGAGGTCAAAGGTCAAGGTCATTTGAAGGTCAAATATGGTACACTAATACCTTGACATTAATTCTGTAGCATTTTAATGCTTAGGTTTGGTTGTTTTAAACATTTGATGGGCATTATGTATGACCACCATATTTTGATTTTTGGTCAAAATAGCCTGCTTTTACATGGGGGGTGCCTAGAATTGAAAGACCCCGTGTACCCTCATTTTGTGTTCTTTCTCAACAAAACACTTATCAAGCGTCTTGTATTTTGGGGGAGAGTGTATCGCAAAGAAATTTTCTTGTTCGCGATAAAAACAAATTTCCCTCAAGGTGGAACACCGGTAAAAAATATCACTCCGCCGTACCCCACGAAAATAGTGCATTAAAAAATTTCATCCACACATATTTGATGCTGAATAGTGAGAACATTTCCTACATTCTGTGTAAGATCTCGCATTTACTACAAAGTATCGCCATAATACGACATGTTAGTGCACAAATCCCTATGCCAAAACGGACTATATCTCATCGGAGGCTTCTGTTTGTACACTACCCCCTCTAAAATGCGGACCATTCTAGAGTGTAAAATCCACCCATAGGTATATTGCAAAATGGAATACCGGAAAATCGAGATGGTCAGCCCCCCTCGGTAGTGGCACCTTTGGATAGGGGTGTGGCTGGGCTATCAAGTTTGAGAAGACCTTTTGGTCGTGCAATGTTGGGTACTAGCTGCGAGTGTCACAAAGTGAGGGAATTTGCATTGGGGCCTATGGGAGATTTTTTACTGGTGTTGGACCTTAGAAGCCGAAAGTCGAAATTTTTACTTTTGGCATAGTCAGTCGTTACTTTGTGGTTTACTCTTCGTATCTGGCTCAAACTTAGATTTTGACAAAAATTTCAAACTTTTATCAGTTTTTGAAAAATTTAACTGAAATTTAAATTTTTGAAAATTTGAAAAAAATTAAAACCCATTAAAATTCGCTTTCAAATGAGATTTTAGCCCAGATTTAGATTCAAAACTGGTCTAAACCATGTTATATTGTTGAATTACGCTGTTTGCTATCGTTTAAGACAATTTTTGGCTCAAATGAACATATTTTTGACATGTTTTGGCCGAAAAATAGCGTAATTCAGAGGGTCATATCGGTCCCCTTTTCTAGTGTTTTTGTTATCATTCAGCACCTAGAAGACATTGTGACATAAGCAACAACTGTGGAAAACCTTTGTACTTGCTTTGCGCAAGGTCACAGTGAAGGTCAAAGGTCAAGGTCACCCAAGGTCAAAGGTCAAGGACACAAAAACTTACAAATAGATCATTTTTGCTCAAAATCTAGGTTGTAAATTTTTACTCGTGTAGCTTTTTTGGGTCAAGGTCACAGTTCAGAGGTCAAAGGTCAAGGTCATTTGAAGGTCAAATATGGTACACTAATACCTTGACATTAATTCTGTAGCATTTTAATGCTTAGGTTTGGTTGTTTTAAACATTTGATGGGCATTATGTATGACCACCATATTTTGATTTTTGGTCAAAATAGCCTGCTTTTACATGGGGGGTGCCTAGAATTGAAAGACCCCGTGTACCCTCATTTTGTGTTCTTTCTCAACAAAACACTTATCAAGCGTCTTGTATTTTGGGGGAGAGTGTATCGCAAAGAAATTTTCTTGTTCGCGATAAAAACAAATTTCCCTCAAGGTGGAACACCGGTAAAAAATATCACTCCGCCGTACCCCACGAAAATAGTGCATTAAAAAATTTCATCCACACATATTTGATGCTGAATAGTGAGAACATTTCCTACATTCTGTGTAAGATCTCGCATTTACTACAAAGTATCGCCATAATACGACATGTTAGTGCACAAATCCCTATGCCAAAACGGACTATATCTCATCGGAGGCTTCTGTTTGTACACTACCCCCTCTAAAATGCGGACCATTCTAGAGTGTAAAATCCACCCATAGGTATATTGCAAAATGGAATACCGGAAAATCGAGATGGTCAGCCCCCCTCGGTAGTGGCACCTTTGGATAGGGGTGTGGCTGGGCTATCAAGTTTGAGAAGACCTTTTGGTCGTGCAATGTTGGGTACTAGCTGCGAGTGTCACAAAGTGAGGGAATTTGCATTGGGGCCTATGGGAGATTTTTTACTGGTGTTGGACCTTAGAAGCCGAAAGTCGAAATTTTTACTTTTGGCATAGTCAGTCGTTACTTTGTGGTTTACTCTTCGTATCTGGCTCAAACTTAGATTTTGACAAAAATTTCAAACTTTTATCAGTTTTTGAAAAATTTAACTGAAATTTAAATTTTTGAAAATTTGAAAAAAATTAAAACCCATTAAAATTCGCTTTCAAATGAGATTTTAGCCCAGATTTAGATTCAAAACTGGTCTAAACCATGTTATATTGTTGAATTACGCTGTTTGCTATCGTTTAAGACAATTTTTGGCTCAAATGAACATATTTTTGACATGTTTTGGCCGAAAAATAGCGTAATTCAGAGGGTCATATCGGTCCCCTTTTCTAGTGTTTTTGTTATCATTCAGCACCTAGAAGACATTGTGACATAAGCAACAACTGTGGAAAACCTTTGTACTTGCTTTGCGCAAGGTCACAGTGAAGGTCAAAGGTCAAGGTCACCCAAGGTCAAAGGTCAAGGACACAAAAACTTACAAATAGATCATTTTTGCTCAAAATCTAGGTTGTAAATTTTTACTCGTGTAGCTTTTTTGGGTCAAGGTCACAGTTCAGAGGTCAAAGGTCAAGGTCATTTGAAGGTCAAATATGGTACACTAATACCTTGACATTAATTCTGTAGCATTTTAATGCTTAGGTTTGGTTGTTTTAAACATTTGATGGGCATTATGTATGACCACCATATTTTGATTTTTGGTCAAAATAGCCTGCTTTTACATGGGGGGTGCCTAGAATTGAAAGACCCCGTGTACCCTCATTTTGTGTTCTTTCTCAACAAAACACTTATCAAGCGTCTTGTATTTTGGGGGAGAGTGTATCGCAAAGAAATTTTCTTGTTCGCGATAAAAACAAATTTCCCTCAAGGTGGAACACCGGTAAAAAATATCACTCCGCCGTACCCCACGAAAATAGTGCATTAAAAAATTTCATCCACACATATTTGATGCTGAATAGTGAGAACATTTCCTACATTCTGTGTAAGATCTCGCATTTACTACAAAGTATCGCCATAATACGACATGTTAGTGCACAAATCCCTATGCCAAAACGGACTATATCTCATCGGAGGCTTCTGTTTGTACACTACCCCCTCTAAAATGCGGACCATTCTAGAGTGTAAAATCCACCCATAGGTATATTGCAAAATGGAATACCGGAAAATCGAGATGGTCAGCCCCCCTCGGTAGTGGCACCTTTGGATAGGGGTGTGGCTGGGCTATCAAGTTTGAGAAGACCTTTTGGTCGTGCAATGTTGGGTACTAGCTGCGAGTGTCACAAAGTGAGGGAATTTGCATTGGGGCCTATGGGAGATTTTTTACTGGTGTTGGACCTTAGAAGCCGAAAGTCGAAATTTTTACTTTTGGCATAGTCAGTCGTTACTTTGTGGTTTACTCTTCGTATCTGGCTCAAACTTAGATTTTGACAAAAATTTCAAACTTTTATCAGTTTTTGAAAAATTTAACTGAAATTTAAATTTTTGAAAATTTGAAAAAAATTAAAACCCATTAAAATTCGCTTTCAAATGAGATTTTAGCCCAGATTTAGATTCAAAACTGGTCTAAACCATGTTATATTGTTGAATTACGCTGTTTGCTATCGTTTAAGACAATTTTTGGCTCAAATGAACATATTTTTGACATGTTTTGGCCGAAAAATAGCGTAATTCAGAGGGTCATATCGGTCCCCTTTTCTAGTGTTTTTGTTATCATTCAGCACCTAGAAGACATTGTGACATAAGCAACAACTGTGGAAAACCTTTGTACTTGCTTTGCGCAAGGTCACAGTGAAGGTCAAAGGTCAAGGTCACCCAAGGTCAAAGGTCAAGGACACAAAAACTTACAAATAGATCATTTTTGCTCAAAATCTAGGTTGTAAATTTTTACTCGTGTAGCTTTTTTGGGTCAAGGTCACAGTTCAGAGGTCAAAGGTCAAGGTCATTTGAAGGTCAAATATGGTACACTAATACCTTGACATTAATTCTGTAGCATTTTAATGCTTAGGTTTGGTTGTTTTAAACATTTGATGGGCATTATGTATGACCACCATATTTTGATTTTTGGTCAAAATAGCCTGCTTTTACATGGGGGGTGCCTAGAATTGAAAGACCCCGTGTACCCTCATTTTGTGTTCTTTCTCAACAAAACACTTATCAAGCGTCTTGTATTTTGGGGGAGAGTGTATCGCAAAGAAATTTTCTTGTTCGCGATAAAAACAAATTTCCCTCAAGGTGGAACACCGGTAAAAAATATCACTCCGCCGTACCCCACGAAAATAGTGCATTAAAAAATTTCATCCACACATATTTGATGCTGAATAGTGAGAACATTTCCTACATTCTGTGTAAGATCTCGCATTTACTACAAAGTATCGCCATAATACGACATGTTAGTGCACAAATCCCTATGCCAAAACGGACTATATCTCATCGGAGGCTTCTGTTTGTACACTACCCCCTCTAAAATGCGGACCATTCTAGAGTGTAAAATCCACCCATAGGTATATTGCAAAATGGAATACCGGAAAATCGAGATGGTCAGCCCCCCTCGGTAGTGGCACCTTTGGATAGGGGTGTGGCTGGGCTATCAAGTTTGAGAAGACCTTTTGGTCGTGCAATGTTGGGTACTAGCTGCGAGTGTCACAAAGTGAGGGAATTTGCATTGGGGCCTATGGGAGATTTTTTACTGGTGTTGGACCTTAGAAGCCGAAAGTCGAAATTTTTACTTTTGGCATAGTCAGTCGTTACTTTGTGGTTTACTCTTCGTATCTGGCTCAAACTTAGATTTTGACAAAAATTTCAAACTTTTATCAGTTTTTGAAAAATTTAACTGAAATTTAAATTTTTGAAAATTTGAAAAAAATTAAAACCCATTAAAATTCGCTTTCAAATGAGATTTTAGCCCAGATTTAGATTCAAAACTGGTCTAAACCATGTTATATTGTTGAATTACGCTGTTTGCTATCGTTTAAGACAATTTTTGGCTCAAATGAACATATTTTTGACATGTTTTGGCCGAAAAATAGCGTAATTCAGAGGGTCATATCGGTCCCCTTTTCTAGTGTTTTTGTTATCATTCAGCACCTAGAAGACATTGTGACATAAGCAACAACTGTGGAAAACCTTTGTACTTGCTTTGCGCAAGGTCACAGTGAAGGTCAAAGGTCAAGGTCACCCAAGGTCAAAGGTCAAGGACACAAAAACTTACAAATAGATCATTTTTGCTCAAAATCTAGGTTGTAAATTTTTACTCGTGTAGCTTTTTTGGGTCAAGGTCACAGTTCAGAGGTCAAAGGTCAAGGTCATTTGAAGGTCAAATATGGTACACTAATACCTTGACATTAATTCTGTAGCATTTTAATGCTTAGGTTTGGTTGTTTTAAACATTTGATGGGCATTATGTATGACCACCATATTTTGATTTTTGGTCAAAATAGCCTGCTTTTACATGGGGGGTGCCTAGAATTGAAAGACCCCGTGTACCCTCATTTTGTGTTCTTTCTCAACAAAACACTTATCAAGCGTCTTGTATTTTGGGGGAGAGTGTATCGCAAAGAAATTTTCTTGTTCGCGATAAAAACAAATTTCCCTCAAGGTGGAACACCGGTAAAAAATATCACTCCGCCGTACCCCACGAAAATAGTGCATTAAAAAATTTCATCCACACATATTTGATGCTGAATAGTGAGAACATTTCCTACATTCTGTGTAAGATCTCGCATTTACTACAAAGTATCGCCATAATACGACATGTTAGTGCACAAATCCCTATGCCAAAACGGACTATATCTCATCGGAGGCTTCTGTTTGTACACTACCCCCTCTAAAATGCGGACCATTCTAGAGTGTAAAATCCACCCATAGGTATATTGCAAAATGGAATACCGGAAAATCGAGATGGTCAGCCCCCCTCGGTAGTGGCACCTTTGGATAGGGGTGTGGCTGGGCTATCAAGTTTGAGAAGACCTTTTGGTCGTGCAATGTTGGGTACTAGCTGCGAGTGTCACAAAGTGAGGGAATTTGCATTGGGGCCTATGGGAGATTTTTTACTGGTGTTGGACCTTAGAAGCCGAAAGTCGAAATTTTTACTTTTGGCATAGTCAGTCGTTACTTTGTGGTTTACTCTTCGTATCTGGCTCAAACTTAGATTTTGACAAAAATTTCAAACTTTTATCAGTTTTTGAAAAATTTAACTGAAATTTAAATTTTTGAAAATTTGAAAAAAATTAAAACCCATTAAAATTCGCTTTCAAATGAGATTTTAGCCCAGATTTAGATTCAAAACTGGTCTAAACCATGTTATATTGTTGAATTACGCTGTTTGCTATCGTTTAAGACAATTTTTGGCTCAAATGAACATATTTTTGACATGTTTTGGCCGAAAAATAGCGTAATTCAGAGGGTCATATCGGTCCCCTTTTCTAGTGTTTTTGTTATCATTCAGCACCTAGAAGACATTGTGACATAAGCAACAACTGTGGAAAACCTTTGTACTTGCTTTGCGCAAGGTCACAGTGAAGGTCAAAGGTCAAGGTCACCCAAGGTCAAAGGTCAAGGACACAAAAACTTACAAATAGATCATTTTTGCTCAAAATCTAGGTTGTAAATTTTTACTCGTGTAGCTTTTTTGGGTCAAGGTCACAGTTCAGAGGTCAAAGGTCAAGGTCATTTGAAGGTCAAATATGGTACACTAATACCTTGACATTAATTCTGTAGCATTTTAATGCTTAGGTTTGGTTGTTTTAAACATTTGATGGGCATTATGTATGACCACCATATTTTGATTTTTGGTCAAAATAGCCTGCTTTTACATGGGGGGTGCCTAGAATTGAAAGACCCCGTGTACCCTCATTTTGTGTTCTTTCTCAACAAAACACTTATCAAGCGTCTTGTATTTTGGGGGAGAGTGTATCGCAAAGAAATTTTCTTGTTCGCGATAAAAACAAATTTCCCTCAAGGTGGAACACCGGTAAAAAATATCACTCCGCCGTACCCCACGAAAATAGTGCATTAAAAAATTTCATCCACACATATTTGATGCTGAATAGTGAGAACATTTCCTACATTCTGTGTAAGATCTCGCATTTACTACAAAGTATCGCCATAATACGACATGTTAGTGCACAAATCCCTATGCCAAAACGGACTATATCTCATCGGAGGCTTCTGTTTGTACACTACCCCCTCTAAAATGCGGACCATTCTAGAGTGTAAAATCCACCCATAGGTATATTGCAAAATGGAATACCGGAAAATCGAGATGGTCAGCCCCCCTCGGTAGTGGCACCTTTGGATAGGGGTGTGGCTGGGCTATCAAGTTTGAGAAGACCTTTTGGTCGTGCAATGTTGGGTACTAGCTGCGAGTGTCACAAAGTGAGGGAATTTGCATTGGGGCCTATGGGAGATTTTTTACTGGTGTTGGACCTTAGAAGCCGAAAGTCGAAATTTTTACTTTTGGCATAGTCAGTCGTTACTTTGTGGTTTACTCTTCGTATCTGGCTCAAACTTAGATTTTGACAAAAATTTCAAACTTTTATCAGTTTTTGAAAAATTTAACTGAAATTTAAATTTTTGAAAATTTGAAAAAAATTAAAACCCATTAAAATTCGCTTTCAAATGAGATTTTAGCCCAGATTTAGATTCAAAACTGGTCTAAACCATGTTATATTGTTGAATTACGCTGTTTGCTATCGTTTAAGACAATTTTTGGCTCAAATGAACATATTTTTGACATGTTTTGGCCGAAAAATAGCGTAATTCAGAGGGTCATATCGGTCCCCTTTTCTAGTGTTTTTGTTATCATTCAGCACCTAGAAGACATTGTGACATAAGCAACAACTGTGGAAAACCTTTGTACTTGCTTTGCGCAAGGTCACAGTGAAGGTCAAAGGTCAAGGTCACCCAAGGTCAAAGGTCAAGGACACAAAAACTTACAAATAGATCATTTTTGCTCAAAATCTAGGTTGTAAATTTTTACTCGTGTAGCTTTTTTGGGTCAAGGTCACAGTTCAGAGGTCAAAGGTCAAGGTCATTTGAAGGTCAAATATGGTACACTAATACCTTGACATTAATTCTGTAGCATTTTAATGCTTAGGTTTGGTTGTTTTAAACATTTGATGGGCATTATGTATGACCACCATATTTTGATTTTTGGTCAAAATAGCCTGCTTTTACATGGGGGGTGCCTAGAATTGAAAGACCCCGTGTACCCTCATTTTGTGTTCTTTCTCAACAAAACACTTATCAAGCGTCTTGTATTTTGGGGGAGAGTGTATCGCAAAGAAATTTTCTTGTTCGCGATAAAAACAAATTTCCCTCAAGGTGGAACACCGGTAAAAAATATCACTCCGCCGTACCCCACGAAAATAGTGCATTAAAAAATTTCATCCACACATATTTGATGCTGAATAGTGAGAACATTTCCTACATTCTGTGTAAGATCTCGCATTTACTACAAAGTATCGCCATAATACGACATGTTAGTGCACAAATCCCTATGCCAAAACGGACTATATCTCATCGGAGGCTTCTGTTTGTACACTACCCCCTCTAAAATGCGGACCATTCTAGAGTGTAAAATCCACCCATAGGTATATTGCAAAATGGAATACCGGAAAATCGAGATGGTCAGCCCCCCTCGGTAGTGGCACCTTTGGATAGGGGTGTGGCTGGGCTATCAAGTTTGAGAAGACCTTTTGGTCGTGCAATGTTGGGTACTAGCTGCGAGTGTCACAAAGTGAGGGAATTTGCATTGGGGCCTATGGGAGATTTTTTACTGGTGTTGGACCTTAGAAGCCGAAAGTCGAAATTTTTACTTTTGGCATAGTCAGTCGTTACTTTGTGGTTTACTCTTCGTATCTGGCTCAAACTTAGATTTTGACAAAAATTTCAAACTTTTATCAGTTTTTGAAAAATTTAACTGAAATTTAAATTTTTGAAAATTTGAAAAAAATTAAAACCCATTAAAATTCGCTTTCAAATGAGATTTTAGCCCAGATTTAGATTCAAAACTGGTCTAAACCATGTTATATTGTTGAATTACGCTGTTTGCTATCGTTTAAGACAATTTTTGGCTCAAATGAACATATTTTTGACATGTTTTGGCCGAAAAATAGCGTAATTCAGAGGGTCATATCGGTCCCCTTTTCTAGTGTTTTTGTTATCATTCAGCACCTAGAAGACATTGTGACATAAGCAACAACTGTGGAAAACCTTTGTACTTGCTTTGCGCAAGGTCACAGTGAAGGTCAAAGGTCAAGGTCACCCAAGGTCAAAGGTCAAGGACACAAAAACTTACAAATAGATCATTTTTGCTCAAAATCTAGGTTGTAAATTTTTACTCGTGTAGCTTTTTTGGGTCAAGGTCACAGTTCAGAGGTCAAAGGTCAAGGTCATTTGAAGGTCAAATATGGTACACTAATACCTTGACATTAATTCTGTAGCATTTTAATGCTTAGGTTTGGTTGTTTTAAACATTTGATGGGCATTATGTATGACCACCATATTTTGATTTTTGGTCAAAATAGCCTGCTTTTACATGGGGGGTGCCTAGAATTGAAAGACCCCGTGTACCCTCATTTTGTGTTCTTTCTCAACAAAACACTTATCAAGCGTCTTGTATTTTGGGGGAGAGTGTATCGCAAAGAAATTTTCTTGTTCGCGATAAAAACAAATTTCCCTCAAGGTGGAACACCGGTAAAAAATATCACTCCGCCGTACCCCACGAAAATAGTGCATTAAAAAATTTCATCCACACATATTTGATGCTGAATAGTGAGAACATTTCCTACATTCTGTGTAAGATCTCGCATTTACTACAAAGTATCGCCATAATACGACATGTTAGTGCACAAATCCCTATGCCAAAACGGACTATATCTCATCGGAGGCTTCTGTTTGTACACTACCCCCTCTAAAATGCGGACCATTCTAGAGTGTAAAATCCACCCATAGGTATATTGCAAAATGGAATACCGGAAAATCGAGATGGTCAGCCCCCCTCGGTAGTGGCACCTTTGGATAGGGGTGTGGCTGGGCTATCAAGTTTGAGAAGACCTTTTGGTCGTGCAATGTTGGGTACTAGCTGCGAGTGTCACAAAGTGAGGGAATTTGCATTGGGGCCTATGGGAGATTTTTTACTGGTGTTGGACCTTAGAAGCCGAAAGTCGAAATTTTTACTTTTGGCATAGTCAGTCGTTACTTTGTGGTTTACTCTTCGTATCTGGCTCAAACTTAGATTTTGACAAAAATTTCAAACTTTTATCAGTTTTTGAAAAATTTAACTGAAATTTAAATTTTTGAAAATTTGAAAAAAATTAAAACCCATTAAAATTCGCTTTCAAATGAGATTTTAGCCCAGATTTAGATTCAAAACTGGTCTAAACCATGTTATATTGTTGAATTACGCTGTTTGCTATCGTTTAAGACAATTTTTGGCTCAAATGAACATATTTTTGACATGTTTTGGCCGAAAAATAGCGTAATTCAGAGGGTCATATCGGTCCCCTTTTCTAGTGTTTTTGTTATCATTCAGCACCTAGAAGACATTGTGACATAAGCAACAACTGTGGAAAACCTTTGTACTTGCTTTGCGCAAGGTCACAGTGAAGGTCAAAGGTCAAGGTCACCCAAGGTCAAAGGTCAAGGACACAAAAACTTACAAATAGATCATTTTTGCTCAAAATCTAGGTTGTAAATTTTTACTCGTGTAGCTTTTTTGGGTCAAGGTCACAGTTCAGAGGTCAAAGGTCAAGGTCATTTGAAGGTCAAATATGGTACACTAATACCTTGACATTAATTCTGTAGCATTTTAATGCTTAGGTTTGGTTGTTTTAAACATTTGATGGGCATTATGTATGACCACCATATTTTGATTTTTGGTCAAAATAGCCTGCTTTTACATGGGGGGTGCCTAGAATTGAAAGACCCCGTGTACCCTCATTTTGTGTTCTTTCTCAACAAAACACTTATCAAGCGTCTTGTATTTTGGGGGAGAGTGTATCGCAAAGAAATTTTCTTGTTCGCGATAAAAACAAATTTCCCTCAAGGTGGAACACCGGTAAAAAATATCACTCCGCCGTACCCCACGAAAATAGTGCATTAAAAAATTTCATCCACACATATTTGATGCTGAATAGTGAGAACATTTCCTACATTCTGTGTAAGATCTCGCATTTACTACAAAGTATCGCCATAATACGACATGTTAGTGCACAAATCCCTATGCCAAAACGGACTATATCTCATCGGAGGCTTCTGTTTGTACACTACCCCCTCTAAAATGCGGACCATTCTAGAGTGTAAAATCCACCCATAGGTATATTG
This sequence comes from Rugalucina vietnamica, assembly GCA_964017185.1. NCBI lineage: Eukaryota > Metazoa > Mollusca > Bivalvia > Lucinida > Lucinidae > Rugalucina > Rugalucina vietnamica. Next base: position 26,014,723 of record OZ024872.1, on the reverse strand, counting down.
CAAAATGGAATACCGGAAAATCGAGATGGTCAGCCCCCCTCGGTAGTGGCACCTTTGGATAGGGGTGTGGCTGGGCTATCAAGTTTGAGAAGACCTTTTGGTCGTGCAATGTTGGGTACTAGCTGCGAGTGTCACAAAGTGAGGGAATTTGCATTGGGGCCTATGGGAGATTTTTTACTGGTGTTGGACCTTAGAAGCCGAAAGTCGAAATTTTTACTTTTGGCATAGTCAGTCGTTACTTTGTGGTTTACTCTTCGTATCTGGCTCAAACTTAGATTTTGACAAAAATTTCAAACTTTTATCAGTTTTTGAAAAATTTAACTGAAATTTAAATTTTTGAAAATTTGAAAAAAATTAAAACCCATTAAAATTCGCTTTCAAATGAGATTTTAGCCCAGATTTAGATTCAAAACTGGTCTAAACCATGTTATATTGTTGAATTACGCTGTTTGCTATCGTTTAAGACAATTTTTGGCTCAAATGAACATATTTTTGACATGTTTTGGCCGAAAAATAGCGTAATTCAGAGGGTCATATCGGTCCCCTTTTCTAGTGTTTTTGTTATCATTCAGCACCTAGAAGACATTGTGACATAAGCAACAACTGTGGAAAACCTTTGTACTTGCTTTGCGCAAGGTCACAGTGAAGGTCAAAGGTCAAGGTCACCCAAGGTCAAAGGTCAAGGACACAAAAACTTACAAATAGATCATTTTTGCTCAAAATCTAGGTTGTAAATTTTTACTCGTGTAGCTTTTTTGGGTCAAGGTCACAGTTCAGAGGTCAAAGGTCAAGGTCATTTGAAGGTCAAATATGGTACACTAATACCTTGACATTAATTCTGTAGCATTTTAATGCTTAGGTTTGGTTGTTTTAAACATTTGATGGGCATTATGTATGACCACCATATTTTGATTTTTGGTCAAAATAGCCTGCTTTTACATGGGGGGTGCCTAGAATTGAAAGACCCCGTGTACCCTCATTTTGTGTTCTTTCTCAACAAAACACTTATCAAGCGTCTTGTATTTTGGGGGAGAGTGTATCGCAAAGAAATTTTCTTGTTCGCGATAAAAACAAATTTCCCTCAAGGTGGAACACCGGTAAAAAATATCACTCCGCCGTACCCCACGAAAATAGTGCATTAAAAAATTTCATCCACACATATTTGATGCTGAATAGTGAGAACATTTCCTACATTCTGTGTAAGATCTCGCATTTACTACAAAGTATCGCCATAATACGACATGTTAGTGCACAAATCCCTATGCCAAAACGGACTATATCTCATCGGAGGCTTCTGTTTGTACACTACCCCCTCTAAAATGCGGACCATTCTAGAGTGTAAAATCCACCCATAGGTATATTGCAAAATGGAATACCGGAAAATCGAGATGGTCAGCCCCCCTCGGTAGTGGCACCTTTGGATAGGGGTGTGGCTGGGCTATCAAGTTTGAGAAGACCTTTTGGTCGTGCAATGTTGGGTACTAGCTGCGAGTGTCACAAAGTGAGGGAATTTGCATTGGGGCCTATGGGAGATTTTTTACTGGTGTTGGACCTTAGAAGCCGAAAGTCGAAATTTTTACTTTTGGCATAGTCAGTCGTTACTTTGTGGTTTACTCTTCGTATCTGGCTCAAACTTAGATTTTGACAAAAATTTCAAACTTTTATCAGTTTTTGAAAAATTTAACTGAAATTTAAATTTTTGAAAATTTGAAAAAAATTAAAACCCATTAAAATTCGCTTTCAAATGAGATTTTAGCCCAGATTTAGATTCAAAACTGGTCTAAACCATGTTATATTGTTGAATTACGCTGTTTGCTATCGTTTAAGACAATTTTTGGCTCAAATGAACATATTTTTGACATGTTTTGGCCGAAAAATAGCGTAATTCAGAGGGTCATATCGGTCCCCTTTTCTAGTGTTTTTGTTATCATTCAGCACCTAGAAGACATTGTGACATAAGCAACAACTGTGGAAAACCTTTGTACTTGCTTTGCGCAAGGTCACAGTGAAGGTCAAAGGTCAAGGTCACCCAAGGTCAAAGGTCAAGGACACAAAAACTTACAAATAGATCATTTTTGCTCAAAATCTAGGTTGTAAATTTTTACTCGTGTAGCTTTTTTGGGTCAAGGTCACAGTTCAGAGGTCAAAGGTCAAGGTCATTTGAAGGTCAAATATGGTACACTAATACCTTGACATTAATTCTGTAGCATTTTAATGCTTAGGTTTGGTTGTTTTAAACATTTGATGGGCATTATGTATGACCACCATATTTTGATTTTTGGTCAAAATAGCCTGCTTTTACATGGGGGGTGCCTAGAATTGAAAGACCCCGTGTACCCTCATTTTGTGTTCTTTCTCAACAAAACACTTATCAAGCGTCTTGTATTTTGGGGGAGAGTGTATCGCAAAGAAATTTTCTTGTTCGCGATAAAAACAAATTTCCCTCAAGGTGGAACACCGGTAAAAAATATCACTCCGCCGTACCCCACGAAAATAGTGCATTAAAAAATTTCATCCACACATATTTGATGCTGAATAGTGAGAACATTTCCTACATTCTGTGTAAGATCTCGCATTTACTACAAAGTATCGCCATAATACGACATGTTAGTGCACAAATCCCTATGCCAAAACGGACTATATCTCATCGGAGGCTTCTGTTTGTACACTACCCCCTCTAAAATGCGGACCATTCTAGAGTGTAAAATCCACCCATAGGTATATTGCAAAATGGAATACCGGAAAATCGAGATGGTCAGCCCCCCTCGGTAGTGGCACCTTTGGATAGGGGTGTGGCTGGGCTATCAAGTTTGAGAAGACCTTTTGGTCGTGCAATGTTGGGTACTAGCTGCGAGTGTCACAAAGTGAGGGAATTTGCATTGGGGCCTATGGGAGATTTTTTACTGGTGTTGGACCTTAGAAGCCGAAAGTCGAAATTTTTACTTTTGGCATAGTCAGTCGTTACTTTGTGGTTTACTCTTCGTATCTGGCTCAAACTTAGATTTTGACAAAAATTTCAAACTTTTATCAGTTTTTGAAAAATTTAACTGAAATTTAAATTTTTGAAAATTTGAAAAAAATTAAAACCCATTAAAATTCGCTTTCAAATGAGATTTTAGCCCAGATTTAGATTCAAAACTGGTCTAAACCATGTTATATTGTTGAATTACGCTGTTTGCTATCGTTTAAGACAATTTTTGGCTCAAATGAACATATTTTTGACATGTTTTGGCCGAAAAATAGCGTAATTCAGAGGGTCATATCGGTCCCCTTTTCTAGTGTTTTTGTTATCATTCAGCACCTAGAAGACATTGTGACATAAGCAACAACTGTGGAAAACCTTTGTACTTGCTTTGCGCAAGGTCACAGTGAAGGTCAAAGGTCAAGGTCACCCAAGGTCAAAGGTCAAGGACACAAAAACTTACAAATAGATCATTTTTGCTCAAAATCTAGGTTGTAAATTTTTACTCGTGTAGCTTTTTTGGGTCAAGGTCACAGTTCAGAGGTCAAAGGTCAAGGTCATTTGAAGGTCAAATATGGTACACTAATACCTTGACATTAATTCTGTAGCATTTTAATGCTTAGGTTTGGTTGTTTTAAACATTTGATGGGCATTATGTATGACCACCATATTTTGATTTTTGGTCAAAATAGCCTGCTTTTACATGGGGGGTGCCTAGAATTGAAAGACCCCGTGTACCCTCATTTTGTGTTCTTTCTCAACAAAACACTTATCAAGCGTCTTGTATTTTGGGGGAGAGTGTATCGCAAAGAAATTTTCTTGTTCGCGATAAAAACAAATTTCCCTCAAGGTGGAACACCGGTAAAAAATATCACTCCGCCGTACCCCACGAAAATAGTGCATTAAAAAATTTCATCCACACATATTTGATGCTGAATAGTGAGAACATTTCCTACATTCTGTGTAAGATCTCGCATTTACTACAAAGTATCGCCATAATACGACATGTTAGTGCACAAATCCCTATGCCAAAACGGACTATATCTCATCGGAGGCTTCTGTTTGTACACTACCCCCTCTAAAATGCGGACCATTCTAGAGTGTAAAATCCACCCATAGGTATATTGCAAAATGGAATACCGGAAAATCGAGATGGTCAGCCCCCCTCGGTAGTGGCACCTTTGGATAGGGGTGTGGCTGGGCTATCAAGTTTGAGAAGACCTTTTGGTCGTGCAATGTTGGGTACTAGCTGCGAGTGTCACAAAGTGAGGGAATTTGCATTGGGGCCTATGGGAGATTTTTTACTGGTGTTGGACCTTAGAAGCCGAAAGTCGAAATTTTTACTTTTGGCATAGTCAGTCGTTACTTTGTGGTTTACTCTTCGTATCTGGCTCAAACTTAGATTTTGACAAAAATTTCAAACTTTTATCAGTTTTTGAAAAATTTAACTGAAATTTAAATTTTTGAAAATTTGAAAAAAATTAAAACCCATTAAAATTCGCTTTCAAATGAGATTTTAGCCCAGATTTAGATTCAAAACTGGTCTAAACCATGTTATATTGTTGAATTACGCTGTTTGCTATCGTTTAAGACAATTTTTGGCTCAAATGAACATATTTTTGACATGTTTTGGCCGAAAAATAGCGTAATTCAGAGGGTCATATCGGTCCCCTTTTCTAGTGTTTTTGTTATCATTCAGCACCTAGAAGACATTGTGACATAAGCAACAACTGTGGAAAACCTTTGTACTTGCTTTGCGCAAGGTCACAGTGAAGGTCAAAGGTCAAGGTCACCCAAGGTCAAAGGTCAAGGACACAAAAACTTACAAATAGATCATTTTTGCTCAAAATCTAGGTTGTAAATTTTTACTCGTGTAGCTTTTTTGGGTCAAGGTCACAGTTCAGAGGTCAAAGGTCAAGGTCATTTGAAGGTCAAATATGGTACACTAATACCTTGACATTAATTCTGTAGCATTTTAATGCTTAGGTTTGGTTGTTTTAAACATTTGATGGGCATTATGTATGACCACCATATTTTGATTTTTGGTCAAAATAGCCTGCTTTTACATGGGGGGTGCCTAGAATTGAAAGACCCCGTGTACCCTCATTTTGTGTTCTTTCTCAACAAAACACTTATCAAGCGTCTTGTATTTTGGGGGAGAGTGTATCGCAAAGAAATTTTCTTGTTCGCGATAAAAACAAATTTCCCTCAAGGTGGAACACCGGTAAAAAATATCACTCCGCCGTACCCCACGAAAATAGTGCATTAAAAAATTTCATCCACACATATTTGATGCTGAATAGTGAGAACATTTCCTACATTCTGTGTAAGATCTCGCATTTACTACAAAGTATCGCCATAATACGACATGTTAGTGCACAAATCCCTATGCCAAAACGGACTATATCTCATCGGAGGCTTCTGTTTGTACACTACCCCCTCTAAAATGCGGACCATTCTAGAGTGTAAAATCCACCCATAGGTATATTGCAAAATGGAATACCGGAAAATCGAGATGGTCAGCCCCCCTCGGTAGTGGCACCTTTGGATAGGGGTGTGGCTGGGCTATCAAGTTTGAGAAGACCTTTTGGTCGTGCAATGTTGGGTACTAGCTGCGAGTGTCACAAAGTGAGGGAATTTGCATTGGGGCCTATGGGAGATTTTTTACTGGTGTTGGACCTTAGAAGCCGAAAGTCGAAATTTTTACTTTTGGCATAGTCAGTCGTTACTTTGTGGTTTACTCTTCGTATCTGGCTCAAACTTAGATTTTGACAAAAATTTCAAACTTTTATCAGTTTTTGAAAAATTTAACTGAAATTTAAATTTTTGAAAATTTGAAAAAAATTAAAACCCATTAAAATTCGCTTTCAAATGAGATTTTAGCCCAGATTTAGATTCAAAACTGGTCTAAACCATGTTATATTGTTGAATTACGCTGTTTGCTATCGTTTAAGACAATTTTTGGCTCAAATGAACATATTTTTGACATGTTTTGGCCGAAAAATAGCGTAATTCAGAGGGTCATATCGGTCCCCTTTTCTAGTGTTTTTGTTATCATTCAGCACCTAGAAGACATTGTGACATAAGCAACAACTGTGGAAAACCTTTGTACTTGCTTTGCGCAAGGTCACAGTGAAGGTCAAAGGTCAAGGTCACCCAAGGTCAAAGGTCAAGGACACAAAAACTTACAAATAGATCATTTTTGCTCAAAATCTAGGTTGTAAATTTTTACTCGTGTAGCTTTTTTGGGTCAAGGTCACAGTTCAGAGGTCAAAGGTCAAGGTCATTTGAAGGTCAAATATGGTACACTAATACCTTGACATTAATTCTGTAGCATTTTAATGCTTAGGTTTGGTTGTTTTAAACATTTGATGGGCATTATGTATGACCACCATATTTTGATTTTTGGTCAAAATAGCCTGCTTTTACATGGGGGGTGCCTAGAATTGAAAGACCCCGTGTACCCTCATTTTGTGTTCTTTCTCAACAAAACACTTATCAAGCGTCTTGTATTTTGGGGGAGAGTGTATCGCAAAGAAATTTTCTTGTTCGCGATAAAAACAAATTTCCCTCAAGGTGGAACACCGGTAAAAAATATCACTCCGCCGTACCCCACGAAAATAGTGCATTAAAAAATTTCATCCACACATATTTGATGCTGAATAGTGAGAACATTTCCTACATTCTGTGTAAGATCTCGCATTTACTACAAAGTATCGCCATAATACGACATGTTAGTGCACAAATCCCTATGCCAAAACGGACTATATCTCATCGGAGGCTTCTGTTTGTACACTACCCCCTCTAAAATGCGGACCATTCTAGAGTGTAAAATCCACCCATAGGTATATTGCAAAATGGAATACCGGAAAATCGAGATGGTCAGCCCCCCTCGGTAGTGGCACCTTTGGATAGGGGTGTGGCTGGGCTATCAAGTTTGAGAAGACCTTTTGGTCGTGCAATGTTGGGTACTAGCTGCGAGTGTCACAAAGTGAGGGAATTTGCATTGGGGCCTATGGGAGATTTTTTACTGGTGTTGGACCTTAGAAGCCGAAAGTCGAAATTTTTACTTTTGGCATAGTCAGTCGTTACTTTGTGGTTTACTCTTCGTATCTGGCTCAAACTTAGATTTTGACAAAAATTTCAAACTTTTATCAGTTTTTGAAAAATTTAACTGAAATTTAAATTTTTGAAAATTTGAAAAAAATTAAAACCCATTAAAATTCGCTTTCAAATGAGATTTTAGCCCAGATTTAGATTCAAAACTGGTCTAAACCATGTTATATTGTTGAATTACGCTGTTTGCTATCGTTTAAGACAATTTTTGGCTCAAATGAACATATTTTTGACATGTTTTGGCCGAAAAATAGCGTAATTCAGAGGGTCATATCGGTCCCCTTTTCTAGTGTTTTTGTTATCATTCAGCACCTAGAAGACATTGTGACATAAGCAACAACTGTGGAAAACCTTTGTACTTGCTTTGCGCAAGGTCACAGTGAAGGTCAAAGGTCAAGGTCACCCAAGGTCAAAGGTCAAGGACACAAAAACTTACAAATAGATCATTTTTGCTCAAAATCTAGGTTGTAAATTTTTACTCGTGTAGCTTTTTTGGGTCAAGGTCACAGTTCAGAGGTCAAAGGTCAAGGTCATTTGAAGGTCAAATATGGTACACTAATACCTTGACATTAATTCTGTAGCATTTTAATGCTTAGGTTTGGTTGTTTTAAACATTTGATGGGCATTATGTATGACCACCATATTTTGATTTTTGGTCAAAATAGCCTGCTTTTACATGGGGGGTGCCTAGAATTGAAAGACCCCGTGTACCCTCATTTTGTGTTCTTTCTCAACAAAACACTTATCAAGCGTCTTGTATTTTGGGGGAGAGTGTATCGCAAAGAAATTTTCTTGTTCGCGATAAAAACAAATTTCCCTCAAGGTGGAACACCGGTAAAAAATATCACTCCGCCGTACCCCACGAAAATAGTGCATTAAAAAATTTCATCCACACATATTTGATGCTGAATAGTGAGAACATTTCCTACATTCTGTGTAAGATCTCGCATTTACTACAAAGTATCGCCATAATACGACATGTTAGTGCACAAATCCCTATGCCAAAACGGACTATATCTCATCGGAGGCTTCTGTTTGTACACTACCCCCTCTAAAATGCGGACCATTCTAGAGTGTAAAATCCACCCATAGGTATATTGCAAAATGGAATACCGGAAAATCGAGATGGTCAGCCCCCCTCGGTAGTGGCACCTTTGGATAGGGGTGTGGCTGGGCTATCAAGTTTGAGAAGACCTTTTGGTCGTGCAATGTTGGGTACTAGCTGCGAGTGTCACAAAGTGAGGGAATTTGCATTGGGGCCTATGGGAGATTTTTTACTGGTGTTGGACCTTAGAAGCCGAAAGTCGAAATTTTTACTTTTGGCATAGTCAGTCGTTACTTTGTGGTTTACTCTTCGTATCTGGCTCAAACTTAGATTTTGACAAAAATTTCAAACTTTTATCAGTTTTTGAAAAATTTAACTGAAATTTAAATTTTTGAAAATTTGAAAAAAATTAAAACCCATTAAAATTCGCTTTCAAATGAGATTTTAGCCCAGATTTAGATTCAAAACTGGTCTAAACCATGTTATATTGTTGAATTACGCTGTTTGCTATCGTTTAAGACAATTTTTGGCTCAAATGAACATATTTTTGACATGTTTTGGCCGAAAAATAGCGTAATTCAGAGGGTCATATCGGTCCCCTTTTCTAGTGTTTTTGTTATCATTCAGCACCTAGAAGACATTGTGACATAAGCAACAACTGTGGAAAACCTTTGTACTTGCTTTGCGCAAGGTCACAGTGAAGGTCAAAGGTCAAGGTCACCCAAGGTCAAAGGTCAAGGACACAAAAACTTACAAATAGATCATTTTTGCTCAAAATCTAGGTTGTAAATTTTTACTCGTGTAGCTTTTTTGGGTCAAGGTCACAGTTCAGAGGTCAAAGGTCAAGGTCATTTGAAGGTCAAATATGGTACACTAATACCTTGACATTAATTCTGTAGCATTTTAATGCTTAGGTTTGGTTGTTTTAAACATTTGATGGGCATTATGTATGACCACCATATTTTGATTTTTGGTCAAAATAGCCTGCTTTTACATGGGGGGTGCCTAGAATTGAAAGACCCCGTGTACCCTCATTTTGTGTTCTTTCTCAACAAAACACTTATCAAGCGTCTTGTATTTTGGGGGAGAGTGTATCGCAAAGAAATTTTCTTGTTCGCGATAAAAACAAATTTCCCTCAAGGTGGAACACCGGTAAAAAATATCACTCCGCCGTACCCCACGAAAATAGTGCATTAAAAAATTTCATCCACACATATTTGATGCTGAATAGTGAGAACATTTCCTACATTCTGTGTAAGATCTCGCATTTACTACAAAGTATCGCCATAATACGACATGTTAGTGCACAAATCCCTATGCCAAAACGGACTATATCTCATCGGAGGCTTCTGTTTGTACACTACCCCCTCTAAAATGCGGACCATTCTAGAGTGTAAAATCCACCCATAGGTATATTGCAAAATGGAATACCGGAAAATCGAGATGGTCAGCCCCCCTCGGTAGTGGCACCTTTGGATAGGGGTGTGGCTGGGCTATCAAGTTTGAGAAGACCTTTTGGTCGTGCAATGTTGGGTACTAGCTGCGAGTGTCACAAAGTGAGGGAATTTGCATTGGGGCCTATGGGAGATTTTTTACTGGTGTTGGACCTTAGAAGCCGAAAGTCGAAATTTTTACTTTTGGCATAGTCAGTCGTTACTTTGTGGTTTACTCTTCGTATCTGGCTCAAACTTAGATTTTGACAAAAATTTCAAACTTTTATCAGTTTTTGAAAAATTTAACTGAAATTTAAATTTTTGAAAATTTGAAAAAAATTAAAACCCATTAAAATTCGCTTTCAAATGAGATTTTAGCCCAGATTTAGATTCAAAACTGGTCTAAACCATGTTATATTGTTGAATTACGCTGTTTGCTATCGTTTAAGACAATTTTTGGCTCAAATGAACATATTTTTGACATGTTTTGGCCGAAAAATAGCGTAATTCAGAGGGTCATATCGGTCCCCTTTTCTAGTGTTTTTGTTATCATTCAGCACCTAGAAGACATTGTGACATAAGCAACAACTGTGGAAAACCTTTGTACTTGCTTTGCGCAAGGTCACAGTGAAGGTCAAAGGTCAAGGTCACCCAAGGTCAAAGGTCAAGGACACAAAAACTTACAAATAGATCATTTTTGCTCAAAATCTAGGTTGTAAATTTTTACTCGTGTAGCTTTTTTGGGTCAAGGTCACAGTTCAGAGGTCAAAGGTCAAGGTCATTTGAAGGTCAAATATGGTACACTAATACCTTGACATTAATTCTGTAGCATTTTAATGCTTAGGTTTGGTTGTTTTAAACATTTGATGGGCATTATGTATGACCACCATATTTTGATTTTTGGTCAAAATAGCCTGCTTTTACATGGGGGGTGCCTAGAATTGAAAGACCCCGTGTACCCTCATTTTGTGTTCTTTCTCAACAAAACACTTATCAAGCGTCTTGTATTTTGGGGGAGAGTGTATCGCAAAGAAATTTTCTTGTTCGCGATAAAAACAAATTTCCCTCAAGGTGGAACACCGGTAAAAAATATCACTCCGCCGTACCCCACGAAAATAGTGCATTAAAAAATTTCATCCACACATATTTGATGCTGAATAGTGAGAACATTTCCTACATTCTGTGTAAGATCTCGCATTTACTACAAAGTATCGCCATAATACGACATGTTAGTGCACAAATCCCTATGCCAAAACGGACTATATCTCATCGGAGGCTTCTGTTTGTACACTACCCCCTCTAAAATGCGGACCATTCTAGAGTGTAAAATCCACCCATAGGTATATTGCAAAATGGAATACCGGAAAATCGAGATGGTCAGCCCCCCTCGGTAGTGGCACCTTTGGATAGGGGTGTGGCTGGGCTATCAAGTTTGAGAAGACCTTTTGGTCGTGCAATGTTGGGTACTAGCTGCGAGTGTCACAAAGTGAGGGAATTTGCATTGGGGCCTATGGGAGATTTTTTACTGGTGTTGGACCTTAGAAGCCGAAAGTCGAAATTTTTACTTTTGGCATAGTCAGTCGTTACTTTGTGGTTTACTCTTCGTATCTGGCTCAAACTTAGATTTTGACAAAAATTTCAAACTTTTATCAGTTTTTGAAAAATTTAACTGAAATTTAAATTTTTGAAAATTTGAAAAAAATTAAAACCCATTAAAATTCGCTTTCAAATGAGATTTTAGCCCAGATTTAGATTCAAAACTGGTCTAAACCATGTTATATTGTTGAATTACGCTGTTTGCTATCGTTTAAGACAATTTTTGGCTCAAATGAACATATTTTTGACATGTTTTGGCCGAAAAATAGCGTAATTCAGAGGGTCATATCGGTCCCCTTTTCTAGTGTTTTTGTTATCATTCAGCACCTAGAAGACATTGTGACATAAGCAACAACTGTGGAAAACCTTTGTACTTGCTTTGCGCAAGGTCACAGTGAAGGTCAAAGGTCAAGGTCACCCAAGGTCAAAGGTCAAGGACACAAAAACTTACAAATAGATCATTTTTGCTCAAAATCTAGGTTGTAAATTTTTACTCGTGTAGCTTTTTTGGGTCAAGGTCACAGTTCAGAGGTCAAAGGTCAAGGTCATTTGAAGGTCAAATATGGTACACTAATACCTTGACATTAATTCTGTAGCATTTTAATGCTTAGGTTTGGTTGTTTTAAACATTTGATGGGCATTATGTATGACCACCATATTTTGATTTTTGGTCAAAATAGCCTGCTTTTACATGGGGGGTGCCTAGAATTGAAAGACCCCGTGTACCCTCATTTTGTGTTCTTTCTCAACAAAACACTTATCAAGCGTCTTGTATTTTGGGGGAGAGTGTATCGCAAAGAAATTTTCTTGTTCGCGATAAAAACAAATTTCCCTCAAGGTGGAACACCGGTAAAAAATATCACTCCGCCGTACCCCACGAAAATAGTGCATTAAAAAATTTCATCCACACATATTTGATGCTGAATAGTGAGAACATTTCCTACATTCTGTGTAAGATCTCGCATTTACTACAAAGTATCGCCATAATACGACATGTTAGTGCACAAATCCCTATGCCAAAACGGACTATATCTCATCGGAGGCTTCTGTTTGTACACTACCCCCTCTAAAATGCGGACCATTCTAGAGTGTAAAATCCACCCATAGGTATATTGCAAAATGGAATACCGGAAAATCGAGATGGTCAGCCCCCCTCGGTAGTGGCACCTTTGGATAGGGGTGTGGCTGGGCTATCAAGTTTGAGAAGACCTTTTGGTCGTGCAATGTTGGGTACTAGCTGCGAGTGTCACAAAGTGAGGGAATTTGCATTGGGGCCTATGGGAGATTTTTTACTGGTGTTGGACCTTAGAAGCCGAAAGTCGAAATTTTTACTTTTGGCATAGTCAGTCGTTACTTTGTGGTTTACTCTTCGTATCTGGCTCAAACTTAGATTTTGACAAAAATTTCAAACTTTTATCAGTTTTTGAAAAATTTAACTGAAATTTAAATTTTTGAAAATTTGAAAAAAATTAAAACCCATTAAAATTCGCTTTCAAATGAGATTTTAGCCCAGATTTAGATTCAAAACTGGTCTAAACCATGTTATATTGTTGAATTACGCTGTTTGCTATCGTTTAAGACAATTTTTGGCTCAAATGAACATATTTTTGACATGTTTTGGCCGAAAAATAGCGTAATTCAGAGGGTCATATCGGTCCCCTTTTCTAGTGTTTTTGTTATCATTCAGCACCTAGAAGACATTGTGACATAAGCAACAACTGTGGAAAACCTTTGTACTTGCTTTGCGCAAGGTCACAGTGAAGGTCAAAGGTCAAGGTCACCCAAGGTCAAAGGTCAAGGACACAAAAACTTACAAATAGATCATTTTTGCTCAAAATCTAGGTTGTAAATTTTTACTCGTGTAGCTTTTTTGGGTCAAGGTCACAGTTCAGAGGTCAAAGGTCAAGGTCATTTGAAGGTCAAATATGGTACACTAATACCTTGACATTAATTCTGTAGCATTTTAATGCTTAGGTTTGGTTGTTTTAAACATTTGATGGGCATTATGTATGACCACCATATTTTGATTTTTGGTCAAAATAGCCTGCTTTTACATGGGGGGTGCCTAGAATTGAAAGACCCCGTGTACCCTCATTTTGTGTTCTTTCTCAACAAAACACTTATCAAGCGTCTTGTATTTTGGGGGAGAGTGTATCGCAAAGAAATTTTCTTGTTCGCGATAAAAACAAATTTCCCTCAAGGTGGAACACCGGTAAAAAATATCACTCCGCCGTACCCCACGAAAATAGTGCATTAAAAAATTTCATCCACACATATTTGATGCTGAATAGTGAGAACATTTCCTACATTCTGTGTAAGATCTCGCATTTACTACAAAGTATCGCCATAATACGACATGTTAGTGCACAAATCCCTATGCCAAAACGGACTATATCTCATCGGAGGCTTCTGTTTGTACACTACCCCCTCTAAAATGCGGACCATTCTAGAGTGTAAAATCCACCCATAGGTATATTGCAAAATGGAATACCGGAAAATCGAGATGGTCAGCCCCCCTCGGTAGTGGCACCTTTGGATAGGGGTGTGGCTGGGCTATCAAGTTTGAGAAGACCTTTTGGTCGTGCAATGTTGGGTACTAGCTGCGAGTGTCACAAAGTGAGGGAATTTGCATTGGGGCCTATGGGAGATTTTTTACTGGTGTTGGACCTTAGAAGCCGAAAGTCGAAATTTTTACTTTTGGCATAGTCAGTCGTTACTTTGTGGTTTACTCTTCGTATCTGGCTCAAACTTAGATTTTGACAAAAATTTCAAACTTTTATCAGTTTTTGAAAAATTTAACTGAAATTTAAATTTTTGAAAATTTGAAAAAAATTAAAACCCATTAAAATTCGCTTTCAAATGAGATTTTAGCCCAGATTTAGATTCAAAACTGGTCTAAACCATGTTATATTGTTGAATTACGCTGTTTGCTATCGTTTAAGACAATTTTTGGCTCAAATGAACATATTTTTGACATGTTTTGGCCGAAAAATAGCGTAATTCAGAGGGTCATATCGGTCCCCTTTTCTAGTGTTTTTGTTATCATTCAGCACCTAGAAGACATTGTGACATAAGCAACAACTGTGGAAAACCTTTGTACTTGCTTTGCGCAAGGTCACAGTGAAGGTCAAAGGTCAAGGTCACCCAAGGTCAAAGGTCAAGGACACAAAAACTTACAAATAGATCATTTTTGCTCAAAATCTAGGTTGTAAATTTTTACTCGTGTAGCTTTTTTGGGTCAAGGTCACAGTTCAGAGGTCAAAGGTCAAGGTCATTTGAAGGTCAAATATGGTACACTAATACCTTGACATTAATTCTGTAGCATTTTAATGCTTAGGTTTGGTTGTTTTAAACATTTGATGGGCATTATGTATGACCACCATATTTTGATTTTTGGTCAAAATAGCCTGCTTTTACATGGGGGGTGCCTAGAATTGAAAGACCCCGTGTACCCTCATTTTGTGTTCTTTCTCAACAAAACACTTATCAAGCGTCTTGTATTTTGGGGGAGAGTGTATCGCAAAGAAATTTTCTTGTTCGCGATAAAAACAAATTTCCCTCAAGGTGGAACACCGGTAAAAAATATCACTCCGCCGTACCCCACGAAAATAGTGCATTAAAAAATTTCATCCACACATATTTGATGCTGAATAGTGAGAACATTTCCTACATTCTGTGTAAGATCTCGCATTTACTACAAAGTATCGCCATAATACGACATGTTAGTGCACAAATCCCTATGCCAAAACGGACTATATCTCATCGGAGGCTTCTGTTTGTACACTACCCCCTCTAAAATGCGGACCATTCTAGAGTGTAAAATCCACCCATAGGTATATTGCAAAATGGAATACCGGAAAATCGAGATGGTCAGCCCCCCTCGGTAGTGGCACCTTTGGATAGGGGTGTGGCTGGGCTATCAAGTTTGAGAAGACCTTTTGGTCGTGCAATGTTGGGTACTAGCTGCGAGTGTCACAAAGTGAGGGAATTTGCATTGGGGCCTATGGGAGATTTTTTACTGGTGTTGGACCTTAGAAGCCGAAAGTCGAAATTTTTACTTTTGGCATAGTCAGTCGTTACTTTGTGGTTTACTCTTCGTATCTGGCTCAAACTTAGATTTTGACAAAAATTTCAAACTTTTATCAGTTTTTGAAAAATTTAACTGAAATTTAAATTTTTGAAAATTTGAAAAAAATTAAAACCCATTAAAATTCGCTTTCAAATGAGATTTTAGCCCAGATTTAGATTCAAAACTGGTCTAAACCATGTTATATTGTTGAATTACGCTGTTTGCTATCGTTTAAGACAATTTTTGGCTCAAATGAACATATTTTTGACATGTTTTGGCCGAAAAATAGCGTAATTCAGAGGGTCATATCGGTCCCCTTTTCTAGTGTTTTTGTTATCATTCAGCACCTAGAAGACATTGTGACATAAGCAACAACTGTGGAAAACCTTTGTACTTGCTTTGCGCAAGGTCACAGTGAAGGTCAAAGGTCAAGGTCACCCAAGGTCAAAGGTCAAGGACACAAAAACTTACAAATAGATCATTTTTGCTCAAAATCTAGGTTGTAAATTTTTACTCGTGTAGCTTTTTTGGGTCAAGGTCACAGTTCAGAGGTCAAAGGTCAAGGTCATTTGAAGGTCAAATATGGTACACTAATACCTTGACATTAATTCTGTAGCATTTTAATGCTTAGGTTTGGTTGTTTTAAACATTTGATGGGCATTATGTATGACCACCATATTTTGATTTTTGGTCAAAATAGCCTGCTTTTACATGGGGGGTGCCTAGAATTGAAAGACCCCGTGTACCCTCATTTTGTGTTCTTTCTCAACAAAACACTTATCAAGCGTCTTGTATTTTGGGGGAGAGTGTATCGCAAAGAAATTTTCTTGTTCGCGATAAAAACAAATTTCCCTCAAGGTGGAACACCGGTAAAAAATATCACTCCGCCGTACCCCACGAAAATAGTGCATTAAAAAATTTCATCCACACATATTTGATGCTGAATAGTGAGAACATTTCCTACATTCTGTGTAAGATCTCGCATTTACTACAAAGTATCGCCATAATACGACATGTTAGTGCACAAATCCCTATGCCAAAACGGACTATATCTCATCGGAGGCTTCTGTTTGTACACTACCCCCTCTAAAATGCGGACCATTCTAGAGTGTAAAATCCACCCATAGGTATATTGCAAAATGGAATACCGGAAAATCGAGATGGTCAGCCCCCCTCGGTAGTGGCACCTTTGGATAGGGGTGTGGCTGGGCTATCAAGTTTGAGAAGACCTTTTGGTCGTGCAATGTTGGGTACTAGCTGCGAGTGTCACAAAGTGAGGGAATTTGCATTGGGGCCTATGGGAGATTTTTTACTGGTGTTGGACCAGCCATATCCTATAGAGCGGCTAGATGATCAAGACTAATTTCGTCCCTGTTCTCGCGAGATTATTTCTTGACGAGATCTTCCGCCATGAATAAGAAAATAATGGGAGTGATCAGCATCTGAGAATAAAAATTGAAATATTTCCTCTTTATGAAAACATTTCGTGTGTTTTGAGTTGGCTTATTTGCTAACTTATCAATAATTGCATATGCATATGCAGGTAAACCGATTCAAAGATTTGTATATACTGGTTTATTCAATGGCTCGCTAAAAACACGCAAGATAATCAACCTTATGTTCACACCCTGTTTGATTTTTATCATAGGGCAGGTCAGCAAGGTACTCTTCCGTGAAAAGAAATCAATATTGGTCACCTTTCCCGCTATTTTCTTCATTCGGTGGAGGTGGTAGCCTCGGTCATTATCGCTATACGTTTACTAGTTTCAGACGCTAAAAAAGTCATAATATGACCAAAATATTACGCATTCCTTACCTTGGAATAAATTATATCCGGAAATCTAATACAAAATGCAATGTTTTGATGAAAAAAATTCATTTTTATTCCATATTTTGCGCTCCAAATTTGGTTAGGCATAGCGATAAACACCGAGTAATGTACCTCCACCGAATGAACAAACTTACCTGTATGACGTCATCCCGACATGCCCTATTACCTCCTACGTTTTTCTAAAAAGAAAAAATAAAATTTTCATTTGTTTTTATTTTGCAAATTCATTCTTATTGCCGTCATATCATTAAGGTCGGTCAATTTTTGTTTCCTACATTACCGCGGAGTTCATCTTAATGGAAAACTGATCAGTTTGAGATGTCCTTACGATGTCGGAAAGTTATAGATTAGAATAACAGACATTTCTCAAACAACATTCAAGGTCATCAACATCTTTGAAATTATTTTAGAGATTTAGGCAACATTAACATTTTCATGTTGGGACTTTTTATAGCTTTTAGTTTTTTCACTAATTAACACCGAGCAATGCACTAAGGGCAACTGAATTCATGGCTATATTTTAACAAAAAAGCATGATAAATTGTGTTGTTTACACAGAAAATAAATGATCGTCGAGGTTTCTGTTAAAAAATAACGCGAAATCGCGGTCTAAATACATGTATGCGTAATTATTGTTCTGCTCTATTCTATTCCTACTATACGATGAACTCATCTATAGTTTTGCGGGTTTCCCGTAAAACTTACGGACATTTCCGAATCGTTTGCGGATACTTCCAAATAAGGCGATAATGTGACCTATGCTGTATTTGTATTGTGACAGACCCTGCCGACATTCCCGGTATAAAAATAAAATACAAACATCTATTTTAAGAATAATAGAGGCAGTTTAGGGGCAGAGGGGGTCTTGATTATGGGTAATATCTATGTTTTCATATGACTTTGACTAAAACATCATTTTTATAACCAGTTATCTAGAAATATCTACCAAAAAAGGCCTCAAACTCGGGGTTTACGTTTGTGTCGTACGATCTCGAATGTAAAAAACACTAGGGCCCGAAGCACACTAGAAATCACGAGATATGCAAATACGTCGGTAACGTAGTATCCACGGTAACGTAGGGTCGGAGTATAGATCTATTTTACAGGTGTAGGAGGAGCTAACATTACAGTTGAGTTCACTGTAAAAGGAGTAAAGTATGCAGATGATGGGACTATTTGGGTGACAGGACATGATGCCGCAGCCCTTGCCAGAGAAATCAAAGAGGATTTGGATCGGATCTATAAATGGACACTCAAGTGGAGGATGAAGATCAACTATAAAGCCTACAACCATCAAACCTATCAAAGGACGGATAATCGCCTTATATTACTATACAAAGGTCTGAAGGGTAAAGCGAGAATACCTACAGATGACCTTATCCCAAAGACTAGGCGTTGTAGAAATAGCCACTCCAAGGCATTTCAGCTTCCATCTGCTAGTATAGAGGCCTATAAATGTAGTTTCTTTCCCCAGACTATCAGAGACTGGAATGACCTCCCTGACTCTCTGTTTTCTACTGCTGAAATGTCAGATGATTGTGTGTCCAAGTTCGCTTCACTCGTGCATTCAAGGGACTAATTTCTCCCCCATCCGAACCCCCTGGTGAAATAATGTCATTTGGCGTGTCACCAGTAAACTATTCAGATTCAGATCCTTGCATATGGCTTCTCCTCGATGTCCCGACTTTGTCTATCTATCTATCTCTGTATACTGCCATACGCCCTCGCGGACATTCTAGGCAGGGTAGCGCATGATCTTGATTGGGGTCAACACATTTCTGAAATTACATGCAAGGCAACTAAGACTTTGGGTTTTCTTCGGCGCAATTTGGCACTGGCACCTAGCCTGACCTAGGCATACTAAGGAAGTTGCATACAAAACATTGGTTCGGCCTCAACTTGAGTATGCAGCTCCTATTTGGCATCCCTATCATGAAACTCAGATTGAGAAGGTGGAGAAGGTGCAGAGGACTGCTGCCCGGTGGACCTGCAGGCGATGGAGGAACACCAGTAGCGTCGGTGAAATGCTAGACGAACTTGAGTGGCCATCCCTGGAGTCTCGCAGGGAGCGGTCCTCCTTAACCTTCTTCTACAAGATACACTCTGGTACAGTGTCTCTTGATAAAGACAAATACCTGACCCCGGCACCCAATCTAAGGCATACTCGGGCATCACATGAATCACAATACACAAGACCATTTGCCTATAGTGATGCCCTGAAAAATTCCTTTTTCCCCAGAACTATTCCGGTTTGGAATAGTCTCCCTTCTTCAGTGGTCCTATCTAAGACATTGAGGAATTTAAGGCTTCTATTTAAATCATTAGCCCAGAGGCATGCGTTTTAGTATGCCTCTCATCTATATCTTGTAAATAGTTTTAATGGTCCACCCCAAATGTTTTATTTTCCCTTGACTAAATTCTAAATTTAGCCACCCACTCCACACCTGAGGTGATGATCAGAAATTGATCGACTCAGTATCAGAAGATAGATAGTCTGTTAGTATCAGATAGGAAAAGAAGAGTTATAGTACAGAGGTTTAAAAGCATAAAAGTGAAGGATAAAAACAGGTGATAGGTTAAAATAGTTAAGAATAGTTAAAATCAGATAAAAACAAGCATGAGGGGATCTATGGGCGAATGTTTAAAGGCCTCAAGATTCTGCAAGCTTGCAACAGACTCTGGGAGAGAATTCCACTGTACTATAGCTAGTGGGAAAAATGAATATTTATAGTAATCCCTAGAGGTGTAGACCTGCCTAAAGGTCATGGAGTGGCAGTACCAGGAAATTCTATTTGAGTACTGCACATATAGTCCGGGAGGGGTACGGCAACTAGTCCGTGAATAACCTTGAAGAATAAACAAAGACGAGCATCAGCTCGTCTTTGATCCAATGATCGCCATCCTAGGTCTTGAATAATCCTGGTTACACTAGCATGTCTATCAAAGTTTCCAACCTTTGCACCCACATTGATCGTGTGACCTTGACCTATATTTCCTGCTCTAGTGACTTTGTCATTTTTGCATATGACTTCTCCTCGATGTCCGGACTTGACCTATATTTTGTGCTCAAGTGACTTTGTCAGTTTTGAAGCCAACTCTTATTCTCAGCAACTATAAAGCCTACAACCATCAACCCTTGCATATGACTTCTCCTCGATGTCCCGACTCGGCACCCACATTTACCTAGTGACCTTGACCTATATTTCGTGCTCTAGTGACTTTGTCATTTTTGAAGCCAACCCTTAATATCTCATCAATTATAAAGCCTACAACCATCAAACCTTGCATATGGCTTCTCCTCGATGTCCTGACTTTGCACCCACATTGATCTAGTGACTGAGACCTATATTTCGTGCGCTAGTGTCTTTGTCATTTTTAAAGCCATCACTTAATATCTCATCAACTATAAAGCCTACAACCATCAAACCTTGCATATGGCTTCTCCTTGATGTCCCGACTCGGCATTCACATTGACCTAGTAACATTGACCTATATTTCGTGCTCTAGTGACTTTGTCATTTTTTAAGCAAACCTTTAATATCTCATCAACTATAAAGCCTACAACCATTAAACCTTGCATATAGCTTCTCCTCGATGTCCCGACTTGGCACCCACATTGACCTACTGACCTTGACCTATATTTCACGCTCCAGTGACTTTGTGATCAATGTGTTCATTGTTAGCTTATTTATGCAAATAGCTCCCTATACAAAATGCATCTACAGGCAAGGTCATGGTCACGGGTCATAGATTTTAACAAATTTAGTGGCAAAGCACAAGTCAGGCGAGCTACGCTGTCCTGCGACAGCTCTTATTTTTTCTACTTTTTGTAAGTATTTTACATGTGGATTCTTGTGGTATTCCTAATCATGAATGAATGGTCCATCAAAACCTGAATATTTTAAGATATAGAGTAGGTGTGTTGCTCAACCTCTGTATCAGGAAATGTCCGGAGTACCTTCCCGATTGGACTTAGGTGACTAAGTTTTCAGGATTGCTTTGTCTTTTGGTACTTTCTAGTTAGCACTGTTACAATTTAAACTTACCTACCTTTAACAAGCTGTGTACTTGAGCAAGACACATTCACATTCACTTTATCATACTACTGGTAATACCTGGGAAGACTTAGCAGAGTTCTCACTAGGATTTTGAAACTTGGAGTAAGAATCAGGGGTCCAGTTACTGGGCTCTAAGGCGATAAATATCGCCGAAAGTTGCGAGATTTCGCCTTATGTAACCTTGAAAGAGAAGTCGACTTCGCCCTATTTTTTCAGATTTCAAAAGTTTACTTTCGATTTGATCACAGTGATTCACTTGTTTGGTTGTTTGCAGCTCTCGAATAACGCTAGTTTTCGCCCACGGCGACACAGCTGATTGTCAAGTGACATTAAACAGATTACCTTTATTGATTAATCCCAGTGCAATTATCGGATAATTGCCTCAATAAACAACACATGCACCTTTGATCCATTATTTCACGCCGACATGTATAGTATAGGCAAGTGTCAGCCGATTCGTCACCAATGCTGATTGGCTAATTAGAGTCACATGTCGAAAGCAACTTTGACAAGGGGCAGTTCAGGGGCGGAGTCATGAATTATTGACTAGAAGACACGCTTCTGTGATTTAATAACTGCAAATTATCTACTGTTGGCCTTTGAACTAGACTTTGGGAGAAACGGTCGCCGTGAAACTGTTTCGTTTTTATGAGCAAAATATATTACAACTATCTATTAGCCACATTTTTTTATATTCAATAGGCCTGTAATTGTGTTTCCTTGCAAAAATCCTGATTCAAATGCATTTTCCAGGCTTAAATTGCCAAAGAAACGCTGTATTTTTACGTTGAAATTTTGGCTGCCATAAACGCTATTGTTGTATTATATTATCCTCCTTTAGTGGCACACCTCAAACTGGAGTCTTCTCCATAGAGACTTACTTACAGGGGCTAGTATGATAATGATGCCTCACCCATCACTGTATTTACACTGAACTCATAGATGTTGACCACTCTCTGTCCTCTCCCCCCCCTTTCCCCTACCCCCCCCCAAAAAAAAAAAAAAAAAAAAATTTTTTTTTTTTTTTTTTTTTTTTTTTTTTTTTTTTTTTTTTTTATGATTTAATGGACTACAACAAAAAAAACACAACTGATATAAATGTTACTTGGGCCACTGGAACTTAATTATATCTTAGGAAGTGAGTGTCCATCACTGAAAGGGGCCATTGATCTTTATCGATGAGTAGTCAAAGTCACTTCTCTCTGATGTCTCAAACTTCTCCCTGTTTGGGCTGGAAAGAGAAGTCACTTCTCCCTGCTGTCATGGGCTAGCAGGACCCCTGAAGAATGAGGTATTTTCTAAAATGTTGGATTCTTCCCATACTTTTACCATTGGGGCTTTTCGAAATGTTGGAGTCAGAATCAAAAAGTTGGAGTTTAAAACTCCAATATTGGAGTTAAGGAGAACTCTGGACTTAGTATTGTCCCGACATGACTGAAATCATGCTGAATATGGTATTAAGCATTATCTCACAACGAAAAACACATCATTTTCTGTTGTGAAGCCTTCCAACACATTCAGTCATATTGTTCTGACATGTCTTAGTTTCTCCATGGACAGCTGATGGTATCAAAATGCTTAACAAATCTGACAGACACAAGGTAGCAGCAAAAAGTGTTAACAAGAAAATGTAAGCAATGACAGGACACTTGAGCAGTCAGAAGCAATGTCCCACATAAAAGCCCATGTAGATAACAAAAAAAAAAACAAAAAAAAAAAACACCATACGTCTTTAAACAAGAAACATCTTTAAAAAAGATAATTGTCGAAGATTAATATCTGTTCTGCAATAGGGTACAGGATGCAGGAGAGACAGACAGACAGTATGACTCTTGCAGAGCCAACTCTAGACATGACTGAGAGGAAATGCTTTTCAAATGTCCTTACGGCGAGAGTCCTTAAGAGTCACAGGACCGAAACGACTCGTTCTGTTGAGCAGAGCCTTTGATCCAAACACGCCTATATTTAATGGAGAAAATCCGAACGCATCTTATCTACGATGGCCTGCATGGATCATAAAATTTTAAAATCCACAGATTTTAGATTTTAATTTTTCTTTGCAAAAGCTTTCATCACACAAAAAGCGATTAAAATGAATAACAATAAGGACCAATGATGGCTTGTATAGTAAAAAACATCATCTTAAAGTACTTTCTTGGTTTGTCACGTGATTCGGTAAGGGAGAAATTTCTTCGGTAACGGGCACAAAAGTTAGGATACCAAACTCAGTGTTAAATACCTTGTTTCTAATTTAATCACAGTTACTCTGTGGCAGTTGGAAGAGTAAAAGTTTGTCTTCTTTTAGACACCTATCAAATAGGACAAGTCAGTCTGTGAAAAAAGACTGCAGTGAAAATATCCTTAGTCAACCGCTAATGGAAACCTCACTGTACACCTAAAACAAGAAAAACAAGAGATATCGAATAGACCTTAAGCAGGTCTAAGAAACTTATAAAATGACATAATTATGTCAAAGGACAAATATTCTGTCGTTTGACAGATTGTACCTATCTATGAAACGACAGATACCTTGATTTTTCATCACAATTTTCACACGAAGGTGATTGCATATCCAGAGTAACAGCAAAATATGACTGTTGGACTTCCGCAGAAAATGCACTAATCTTAGTAATCTAGGCACTTCTGATCTTCACTAAACGGTAGAGTTCATTGAAAATTAATGATTTCAACATGTATCTCAATGCAATTTTGTTGATTTGCATGTTTATAGTCCCGCTTTGAAAAAGTGGGGGCTATACTGGATTCACCCTGTCCTTCCGTAGTTCCGTTATTCTGTTATTCCGTTATTCTGTTATTCCGTCCTTCCGTCCTTCCGACATTTTTGTTTCCATTCATTATCTTGAGAATGAATTGACAGAATCTGATCAAATTTTGTATGCACATCAACATTGACAAGATCTAGCTTGGGATTGTTACCCGTCATTTTTCGCAAAATTTTGACGGAGTTATGGCCCTTGATTGATGTCAGAATTTCGTTTCCGCTCAATATCTTGAGAACGAATTGACAGAATCGGACCAAATTTTGTATGCACATCAACATTGACAAGATCTAGCTTGGGATTGTTACCCGTCATTTTTCGCAAAATTTTGACGGAGTTATGGCCCTTGATTGACGTCAGAATTTCGTTTCCGCTCAATATCTTGAGAATGAATTGACAGAATCGGACCAAATTTTGTATGCATATCATCATTGACAAGATCTAGCTTGGGATTATTACCCGTCATTTTTCGCAAAATTTTGACGGAGTTATGGCCCTTGATTGACGTCAGAATTTCGTTTCCGCTCAATATCTTGAGAACGAATTGACAGAATCGGACCAAATTTTGTATGCACATCATCATTGACAGGATCTAGCTTGGGATTGTTACCCGTCATTTTTCGCAAAATTTTGACGGAGTTATGGCCCTTGATTAACGTCAGAATTTCGTTTCCGCTCAATATCTTGAGAACGCATTGACAGAATCCGACCAAATTTTGTATGCACATCAACATTGACATGATCTAGCTTGGGATTGTTACCTGTTATTTTTTGCAAAATTTTGACGGAGTTACGGCCCTTGATTGACGTCAGAATTTCGTTTCCGCTCAATATCTTGAGAACAAATTGACAGAATCCGACCAAATTTTGTATGCACATCAACATTGACAAGATCTAGCTTGGGATTGTTGCCCGTCATTTTTTGCAAAATTTTGATGGAGTTACGGCCCTTGATTGACGTCAGAATTTCGTTTCCGCTCAATATCTTGAGAACGCATTGACAGAATCCGACCAAATTTTGTATGCACATCAACATTGACAAGATCTATCTTGGGATTGTTGCCCGTCATTTTTCGCAAAATTTTGACGGAGTTATGGCCCTTGATTGACGTCAGAATTTCGTTTCTGCTCAATATCTTGAGAACAAATTGACAGAATCGGACCAAATTTTGTATGCACATCATCATTGACAAGATCTAGCTTGGGATTGTTACACGTCATTTTTCGCAAAATTTTGACGGAGTTACGGCCCTTGATTGACGTCAGAATTTCGTTTCCGCTCAATATCTTGAGAACGCATTGACAGAATCCGACCAAATTTTGTATGCACATCAACATTGACAAGATCTAGCTTGGGATTGTTACCCTTTAGTTTTTGTTAAATTTTGACAGAGTTATGGCCCTTAATTAACGTCAGAATTTCGTTTCCGCTCAATATCTTGAGAACGAATTGACAGAATCCAACCAAATTTTGTATGCACATCAACATTGACAAGATCTGGCTTGGGATTGTTACCCGTCATTTTTCACAAAATTTTGATGGAATTACAGCCCTTGATTGACATCAGAATTTCATTTCCGCTCAATATCTGGAGAATGAATTGACAGAATCCGTCCAAATTTTGTATGCACATCATCATTGACAAGATCTAGCTTGGGATTATTACCCATCATTTTTTGCAAAATTTTGACGGAGTTAACAGCCCTTGATTGACTTCAGAATTTTGTTTCCGCTCAATATCTTCAGAAGGAATTGACAGAATCCGTCTAAATTTTGTATGCACATCATCATTGACAAGATCTACCTTTGATTATTACCCGTCATTTTTCGCAAAATTTTGACAGAGAACGAATTGACATAATCAGACCAAATTTTGTATGAACATCAATATTGATGAGATCTAGCTTGTGATAGCCTGTGATAGTTACCTGTCATTGTTTTTTTCACCCTGCAAAAAAAGCTGAGAAGCGGGGCTATAGTCAGATTCTCTGACAATTCTAGTTTTCTCATGAAAATAACTTTTGAAATGGCATGTATCTGTCGATCGGCAGATAGTCATATCTGTCAAACGACAGAACTTCTGTCCTTCGACATAATTCTGTGGTGTCATGAGTTTCTCTGACCTGTTAAACGCAGAAGTTTCGCAACACTTATAAAATGCAAATTACGATTGACAAGTCCAGTTCTTTGCCTTGCATACAACATGAAAATCAGAACGCTGTGGCTTATGGTTGCAGAGAAACGTCAAAACTTTAATGCTGCCCATTTTTTAAAAGTCACAGAGGTACAATACCTGCCATTGTAAGCGAAAATGAAATTTCAAATCAATGTTTGTTTTCAAAAGCAAAAAGGACAACAAACGCCTGGTGTGGTATTGTCAGTTTGACGTTTCACTAATAAACTGTTCTGATTCTGAACGCAAATATTGAATTTTTTTGTTGTTGTTGTATATCCATAATCATGATAATGGCACTTCTTCGCTGCCTATGTCCTCGTATGCTATTGTTGTCACTTGTGCATATACTCTCTGTGCAATACTCATATATGTAACACTTGTGCATTTATGCGTAGTATCAGCTGTCTTTATGATACTTTACTGAAATCTTTTTGTGCATCAGCCCCTATATGTTCATATTGATGTCTCGGTGTGCATTCTCCACCACTCCCGCTAACACTGATTTTGATAAAGGTTAATGTCTGTCACTTCATTCAGCCCAGAACCATTCAGTATCTCCTCCACTCTGTTCTGCAGCTGCTCTCTCTCTTCTTTGTACTTCTCACATCTAAACAGGAAGTGTTCTGTATCTTCTGTCTCATCACATCCATCACATAACTCTTGAGACTGTTTCGTTGATTTTGGCCTGGTGATGGTTTAGTAAGGTATGCCCACTCAATATCTGATTCAGGATTGAAAAAGTCCTTCTGTCCTCCTCTCCATGACAATTTCTCTTCCCTACTTCTGTATATATGTGTTGTCTTGTCCGAGCATGAATATTTCAGTTTCCATTTAATTGCCATCGGCTGAAATAGCTTCTCTTTTGTCTAGAACTTGTTCTATGGGAACAGCTGGCACACACATCTCTGTTGCTGCTGCTTTTGGCTGTCTGTCTGCAAGTTCATTGCCCTCAATATCTTTATGTCCAGGAACCCAATGAACTTTGACCGCATTTCCTTTCTCACAGATCTTGCTCATGCTTTTGTTGATGCTCAGTATCGTCTCAATCTTACACCTTGGTATTTGACCTCCAAATGCTGTCTTAATGGCCGGTTGGCAGTCTGTGAGTGTGAGAATATGCACAGACCTGTCCCTAACATAGTCCAAGTCTGCTAAGAACTCCATATACTCCAATCCAATCTGGATCCCTACCAGTTCTCCAGTATAATTGTTTCCAACAGTTGTGACCCCTTTCTTCATGAGGACCACACTGGTTATCCTGCCACAACCGCCGCGACAGGGCACAACTAACACTAAATGCGTAAATGACAAGGACTTGTTTTGTAAGTACATATTTATGTTTGTCTAGATGAAACAAGCTAGGAAACATGCTAGTGATCGGTACCGAGGGGAAGATGCATAAGAATCCTATTCTGTCTCAAAATCCTGGAGTATAACATTTAAAATGGTTCAGTCGCAAATAAAATTTACTAGAAAATAATTGGTAAAAGTCCAAGAGATGCCTTTTGTGGCAAATGATCTTGTTACATTCGTATTTGTCTTATGGGCCCCGCCCATTGGGGCCTAAAGAAATAGATGGACTGCTTGTGCCTCCAGGCAAAGCTTCTACGCTTCTGACTAACCATCTGATTACTGGTTAACTGCTCAGGTCTGGACCTGCCAAGGAAAAGTGGTTTCAAGTCAAACCATCCAGACAATAAGCCTTATTGGCTTGGATGGTTATATTTGAAGCACTTTTTGGATGTCATTACATCCTAATTTTGGGTAAAAGTCTCATAAAATGGAAGCATAGCTGATGACTGGAATGATAAGTATCAACTCAAAGCTAGAGTGTGTTTTAAAACGACAGTGTCTGTTATTGAAAAATTAGTAGCAGTCAATGATAAGGCGATACCGTGTTGAGTCAAAGTGTGTGTGTGTGTGTGTGTGTGTGTGTGTGTGTGTGTGTGTAATACTAGTATACTGAGTTCCACAGCCAATTTGTTTGTGACCTACATGTAATAAATACGATTCACGTTTGTTGTGCTCTGTCGCTGCGGTTGTGGCAGGATAACCGAGTGAGGACAGGAACGCTATTGTAGCCATCAATGTAGGCCACTGCTCCAGCCCCTGTTGGTTCTGGATTTGTCAATGCTGATCCATCAGTGAATAGAAGCACATCCCTGTCTGTACTCTGGGTAAGGAACTCCCTGATATTCTTGCTCATCTTTGGTGTTAGAAAACTCCTCTCTAATGACTTTCCCTCTTTCCTATATCAGCCCCATAAATTCCTTGGTATACGGGTCCTTCTGAGATAAACTGCAACATTTCTGGACATTTATACAAAAATTGAAAATCTACTTTTTTGCAACAATTTCTACCTAGAAATATTGGGCAGTTATTCATTTTGCCTAAATTTGTCATAAAAAAAAAGATAGTTCTTGCATGATTAAGCACAGTTTTTTAAATTTTCTAAAGCAGTCACTGATCGTTATGGATGTTACTTTGACTTGTCAAAATGCTGAAAATTATCTGTAAACATTGTACAAGCACTCCATTCTGTGTTCGAGTATATAACTCCCAAACATATGAATAAATTCAAAGCATAGTTTTCTTTGCCATACAAGAATTTCATATGCAAATAAGGTTTTGTTCTAGTGTTACGGACGTCACCCAAAACACAAACTTAAATGATTTTTCTGAATGTGTCAGAGTAGGGTTTTTTCATAAATGCAATGTCCAAAGCTATTTTGGAATTATAAAGCATAGGTTGTGAATATCTGGTGTGCATCCATCTGCAATATATTGCTGTTTTTAGCAATGACATTTTGGCACATAATTGTCAAACTTGCGTCCATTCAACCTGTCAAGCATTAACATCCGCAACATTTCTTTCTCATTTCATTCTTCATCATGCAACTATAATTAGCTGCTAGTCCCCCTCTAAGTAAGAAACTACAGCTGTTTTAAGGAATACATTGTAAACAATATGATCATCTCTGATGTGAATGCAGAATATATTTAATCTTGGTATGGACGTTACCTAACTTTTCAACAACAACGTCCCTAACACACCCTTGCAGTGTCAAATACAACGTCCAAATGAAAGCAGCCAACAAATAATGACATTATAAGATCCCTGCCTGATCGTCGAAACAATAACCTTCAAAAACGTTTAGCATTTGATTCAAACATAAAAGACTGAATCCTTGTCCGTTTATAATGCTACCGAACTCACCCATTGTGTTTTGGACATAACAGTTGATGCGTGATAATCATCTCGTAATTTTAATCTAATGACATCCGTTTATTTTTCAATCAAACTGACATCGACAACATGTAAACATACCCATTTAGTACAGAATTCACCAAATTAGCGTAACACAAGCACGCATGAACAGTCATCCCTGTGCAGTTTGTCACAAAACTGTTGTAGCGATTAAAAATGAAACTCGGTACGGCAGTAAATTCCAATAGAACATTTGACCGATCATATTGGTTCGTTGATTCAATGTCGGAACGACAGTAGTGTCTCGTCGGTAAGTTGAGATCTCGCGGTAATTTTCTTCTTCGTAACTATCTCCCGGTACTTTATGGAGGGCGCGGAACTTAAAAGCGTGCGGTCTGGGTGATGAAGTCACCCAGAGCTGATAGTATGGTCCATTCATGGTTTTTCTTAAGGTCACTGTCATTAATGCCTAAAAGGACTTCAGTTGTCAATTCTGAGATGCCTCATGCTTTCCCTTTCATTGAATTTGAAATAGTTCTCACAGCTTAGTAAATAATGTTTAGCAGTTCCAATTTCACCACATGTACAAACTTATATAGATAGTCATTCAATTTGGCATATCCAGTTCTTAATTGTGCTATCTGATTGTACGTTTTCTTATCAGGAAAGTCAAATACGGCTTTCTTTGATACTTTAGGTTTTAGGTCATACAGGAATCGTCCAGGGCTGGGGTCGATTACATTGCAATGTAATCGATTAAATTACAGATTACTTTGTCCAAAAAATGTAATCGATTACAACTGATTATTTTAGATTTTGAATGTAATCGATTAAATTACAATTACTTTGACAAAGTAATCAGATTACTTTCGATTACTTTGGTTAGATGACAATTTACATCTCTTCTATATTAGTTTTTTTAATGAAAGTGTTTGCTTCTCTCTGATATTTAAGTGGAAACAATAGCAACTCACTAAAAGTATCATTTGGATTTAATTCTTGTAATTTAGAATATCATATTACATTGTATTTTCCTATAAGCCGAACCGTACATGATTCACCGAACCAGACATGATTGCAGATTTTAAACCATGTTCCCACTTCGTGACCCTAGTTGTTGGATAAACCATCATAAAAAATTTATATACTGTTCAACGAATTGTTAAGTTTTGTCTTTCATTGAGTTGTTGTTATTTTGCTGAATTTCATATGAACGAGTAGGAAAGGATGATAAGTTGCATATTCATGAAGGTTTTGCAAAATATACACCTGCATTATGCATATTATTTTCTAAAACACAGTCAGAAAGAGTAAAGCAATAAGCAGTGACCAGGAATGGACACAATTATAGACAAGCCCTTATCCTTGAAAACCAAACTACAAGAAGCTAAAACTTTGGTTAACTTCACTAACTTAATGATGTTTGATTAACTTAACATGTCCCATTTGTGGAGAAAATATAGTTGTCTACTAATGCATATCTTGATTGTTAACAGTTTGTACAGGTGTGGTCACAGGTAAATCTCCCATTTGTTTGATTCAAATGCTTAATCAAATTAATTCAGCAGCATACAACAAAAGAAATTGTTCACACCTTGCACAACCTTTGTTTTCAATAGACAAACAAGCCAATTAAAGTGACACAGCCATATAAACCTTATTGTTGCATTAGACTGAGCTTTAGAAGAATCATTAATTTGTAGGCTGTTGAAATGCTTGAATATAGCTGCATGTTATTGCTGTAGCTTAGGGTGTTCAATAATGTAAATTTTCAGTGAATATGCAGTTTCCAAATATGCAGTTTCCATATTAGACTGCAACAGGCATCAAAATGTATATCAAATATAAGTTTGTGATGTTTATTTCATTTTATAACTGTAATTTAAAATAGCATCCTTTGCCTGTGCCATTGCAGACAAGAAAGACAAGTTTCATGAATTATTTCCTTTTTTTTTTTGGGGGGGGGGGGGGGTGGATTTTGCCCATGTTGTGTGTATACCATTGATGCACATTAACATTTAGCATAAAACAGTCAGAACCTATCTAATTGTAATCAGATGTAATCAGAATGTAATCATGATTACAAGCCATTTTTTCAATTGTAATCGATTAAATTAAATTACTTGTAATCAGAAAAATGGCTGATTACTGATTACAGCTGATTACTTCAAGATCTGTAATCGATTACAGCTGATTACGATTACAAATTACGATTACCCCAGCCCTGGAATCGTCCTTTCTCAGAAACCTCCCACTGTTTTTACCAGGTAATCATACTATGCACTTTGGCCGCTTGTTTAAACTCTGCCTGTGAGATGGTCCTATCTTCATCGGTCAGTGACTCAGCCTCCTTTGATGCTTCCTTAGCCAGTCTATCTGCCTCCTCATTACCTTGTATATCTGCATGTCCAGGAGTCCATCTGATGTCGACCTGTATGCCTTTATTTTGGATTTGTTTCAGTTCGGTAAGTATTTCCTTTGAAGTAGTTTTGTGTTGTGTTGGCTCCCAGCCTAATGTCAGAAGTCCAACTGAAGACTGACTATCAGACAATATCAGTACATCTTTGATTTCCATTTTCTGGTGTAGTTTTTCGAGAATGAAGTCTAGAACCATCTTGATAGCAATCATCTCTCCTAAGAGAATAGAGCCATGCTTACTAACTGGTTGTTTGAGAAGTACTGGAGCTGTTTCATGGGGGAGGTAGACACATGCCCCTGCACCACAAGGACCTGGGTTCGGGTGGCAAGAACCATCTGTGAAGGCAATCAAAGTATCTGGACTGCATGACTCTAGGGTTCCACTGATGACAGCACGAGATTCATCCTTCTGTGATTGTGTCCTACTCTTTGAAGATCCAAGTCGACTCCAGTAATCTGGCTTGTTGATAGTGGGATATAAGGTCTCTCTGAAGGAAAAGTCTGGTTCTAGATTCAGATTCTTGTTTCCTGTCTCTGCTTTAATGTCTTCAAGCAACAAACGGCAAGGAATGAATGCCTCAAAAAGTGATGACGTAGTACATGTTGTAGTTTAATCACGTATACGCACAACATTCGCGCATCGCTATTTTCGGCCCCAAGGACGATTTAACGGGAGAAGAAAGGTACGTAATATTTTGACCGACACTCGTTGTGCATTATGTAGTTCGTTTTTGCAAAGTTAGTGCTGCTTTCCCGTTGAAAATGACATATTAAATTGCAAGGAAGAGTGTTTAAACGCACCTTACAATATCAAATGTAACAGGGTTCGCACAGGCTTGAAAAGTACTTGAAAATGAAGGGCTGTCTTGAAAAGTACTTGAAAACCAAATTTGCCTTGAAAAGTGCTGGAAAATTAGCCATTGGCCTTGAAAAGCACTTGAATTTCACTTCTTCCAGTATTCCAGACAGTAAGATTCGGTTTCAAAATCAAATGTGAGCATTTAAGAAGAAGTTTGGCACGTTTGAATACAAAAAGATCAGGGAGAGCGCCATAATGAAGAAACAGGCCGAATGTGTATGGCGCGAATCGGTAACCGAGTTGCGTCCCTTGCGAAATGGTCGCGAAAACTTGGGCCGAAAATATATGGCGCGAATCGGTTCGTACCATAATTGGGTTGCTTCCCTTGAGGAATGGTTCACGATTTATTGCATTTGTTTTATCTGCAATGAAAATCCATGATGAATACAGACTAAACGGAACCAAAATGATGTCGAAATGACATTTTTTCGAGCACAAATTTAATTTCAACATTTCTAACAAAATGGGAAAGTGCGTGTACAGCAGGGACTGGCCGAAACGTTATCCTTGGGTCAAGGAAACGGACAATAAACACAAGGCACATTGTCGTGCATGTAATAAAGATATTGATGTGGCTCAAATGGGTGAAAGTGCTTTGCGCTCACACGCGAGTGGAGATTGACATAAGAAACATGAGCAGTCTTTATCTGGGACTTTCACAAAATTCTTTATCAAGAAGGAAACAAAAGTTAAGACAGAACCCCCTACTACAGCATCCACCCCAAGTCCTTGAAAATGGTAAGATTTGTCCTTGAAAAGTCCTTGAAAAGTCCTTGAATTTTACTCGGCCTTGCCTGTATGAACCCTGTGTAAGAAAAAGCAGCATGATTAAGGAGATGAAAAATGGTAAAAATACATGTTTTTTTTGACCGACAGTGTAACGTCTGATAAGCATATTTCAAAATCCTCGTACGTTTCAAGGAAGATATAATAGCCAAATTATCATTGCTATTAAAAATAACGAAACTGTTCATTGTTAACAGTTTAATAATAAAAGGATACAGAAAAAGCGTACTGGTAATCTATTTTTGATGCTTAAAAATTCATGCTAATTTTTGTCACAAAAAACGTCCGAAAATTTGGCTTTTTTTGAAAAAATAAATTAAAAAAAATATAGAAAACGACCAGATAATACTCTAAAATTGTTTATTTTGTCATTTCAACATATCTTCTTTCATTTGCATCTGTCTATTTGACCCCACCCACTTTTGAAAAGTTATTTTTATTGCATCAAAATTTCCACTAGTGCTGTTGCAGTTTATCTCAGAAGGACCCATGCTTGAACTCTATCTCAACTCTATCAAACTCTACAGGACATTTCATTTCCCAAAATTTTGTCATAAGCAGGTGAAATATTGTTGGCTTTCTTCCTATGATTTTTTCCTGAACCATCCACTTGTTGAAATCTTCCTTCAGTGGGTCATCTACATGTTTAGCTGCTATTCTTACTACTTCCTGTGATTGTCTCAACTTTAGTTGCAAGTCTATCGGTTCAGTGTTTGTTAAAATTTCAAGAGCTTACGTGCTGGTACTATTGAAACACCCCGATGCTTTTATAATTGCTGATCTCTGTATCTTTCCGACTTTCTTGCAGCTCTCTTCTATGGCCCCTACTGCCACTGGTTATCCATATTCTATTATCGGTTATACTAATGCCTTGTATAATCTCATATACACAGACTGACTGCATCCTCTCTGACCTTTAACAAACTTATCAATACAATTCAGTGCACTGAATGCTGATTAAACCTTGCTTGCTACATGTTTTTTGAATGTTAAATTATCATCAACAATGATACCGACTTTGTCATTTTGAGTTTTTCTCCTGCATATTTTTCCTTACCTTCCTCCACATTAACATGATCATTTCCTGGTGTGAATATCATTACCTCAGTCTTTTCTGGGGCTATTAGCATATTCCACCTCCTACACCAATTCCAAATAATCTCTAGATTCTTATTCATCTTCTCGTATTCCTCGGACAGAATCTCTCCATTCTCCCATACACAATTATCACTCGTGTACAGGTTACACAGAATTGGACTAATGACTGATCCCTGAGGTATCCCTAATGCTGATGTGTATACTGGTGATGTGTAGTCATTCACTTATGGGTGATTTAAAAAAATGCAGCAAAAGTGTGATATTATGTGACATTATGACCATGTTAACAATTCTACTTATAACATCTGTAAATCGTTACATGAAAGGATGAGGTTATTTTGAAGACACATACAAGATTTATATATCAGAAAAACTTTACTTCATTCAATTCTGTACAGTATTTTCTGAGAAATGACCAAAAATGTACAAAAAGGGGGATTTTTTTCTGTCCCAAGTGTAATGCCCAAAAATTGGGGTTTTATTGCCCAGAAATTGTACATGCTAAGTGGCAATTCAAAAAGAGTTACTCTTTTAGATGACCATCTATAGTAGGTATTCAAAAAAGTAAGGCATACTGTCCTAAAGAATGCAGTTATTCTTTTATAAAATGATTTTAAAGTGTTGTTACACGTGGGACAGCATTTTGCAACCCCAAGGTTACTTTGAGTGTCACAAATTCCAATAGGCAATAGATTCAGCTAAAATCATTATATTTTTATTGTTCAGTGGTATATATCTTGTGTAAAAAAAATACAACAAACTTTAAAATAAGAAATTACTGTGGGATCGCCATTCATGATAAACTCACGTTTTTGTCGATATTTTAGTTGCATCTTAATTTCTTAAATTAATTCAATTTCAGTTTGCAAATATGATATAGATTTGAAAAGCGTATCTGACAATATTTTTTTCAATTTTTTATGTGAAGCCAGTTATGCTGTGATATGATGGATTTTTGCACAGATTTTCATTTTTAGTATTATGATATTCCCTTATTGTACCTGAATGGGGTGTGGCTTGGTGACAATTGGTGACAATTGTAAGATTCACTGAACTGAAACTCAAAATGTATATACAAGCATCATAAACACATATCAAACTGTTTTACCTGGTCAAATTTTGTTGAAATTATGTAACCTATGCAGTGTATGTCAGAGCAAAAAGCCCGCAAACTTTATAATACATGTAGATTTTTCCACCATATACTAAATGAAAAAGAAGTGAACAAACTTCGGTTAGTCTCCAGGAGGAAAATTACCAGTTCTTAGTGCAGACTTATTTCTTTACTAACTGACAAGGGTCCCCGCCCATTGGGGCCTAGGAGAAATAGATGGGCTGCTTGTGTCTCCAGGCAAAGCTTCTTAACTACTGACTGACCATCTGATTACTGGTTTATGCTCAAGTCTGAGCCTGCCCAGGAAAATTGGTTTTCTCAAACCATCCATACATATTAGCCTTACTGGTTTGCTTGGGTGGTTATATTTACGAAGCACATTTTGTGTGTCATGATATCCTAATGTTGGGTAAAATTCCCATTAAATGGAGGCAACTTCGCGACATGATCATTGCTGTTGACTGGGACGCAAAGCATTATTCAAACAAACAAACAAACAAACTCACTGACAAAAATAACAAAGAATCAGTAGGAGATGATAAACTTCAGAATAAATATTTTCATGTTACAAATTTCATGGAACAAATGTGCTGGACAAGAAATTTGATCGATTTTGTACGATTTCACTGATTGAAAATCTTTAAGATCCACTTTAACTGGATATATGTCTGCTTGTATCAAGGTTCTAATGTCCTAGTCAAAAACTTTTCAGGCAAATCAGGATGAACCCACTGTTTCCAAGGTATTGACCAGCATTTTCGGAGTTATTGTGTTTTGCTTAAGGACACAAAATGGTGCCCAGAGCAGGAATCGAACACAGGACCTTTCGATTCGGAGTCTGATGTTTCTCCACCACGCCACCACGCTCCCCTTAAACTGGGGAGAATTCTATATTAACCAAGGGAGCGAGTTAAAATTAATTAAATGATAGCTTAGCAAATTGCTTTTTGTTTCATTGATTTCCTGCTCAATATCCCAATCAACAGTTATGGTCATGTCTGGAATTTTCCACCATTTTATGTGATTTCTACCCGACTTAGGGGTGTCACGATATTCGCAGTGTGCTGTAAATGTATTATTTCTTTGATTTTTTGTTTCATGTGTGGCTTAGACGGCCGGACCCAGTCAACAGCAATGGCCATATCGGGATGTTGCCTCCATTTTAAGGGACTTCTACCCCACATTTGGATAGCATGACACCCAAAATGCGCTTGAAAATATAACCACCTTTGTAAAAATTAAATGTATGGGTGGTTTGACTTGAATGACTCTTTCTGGGCAGGGTCAGACCTTCTGGGTGGTTAGCAAGTAATTGTTTGGTCAGTAGCCAGTAGTTTATAAGCATTGCCTGGAGACACAAGCAGCCCATCTATTTCTCAAGGCTCGAATACACCTAGCCAAGGTTTGTGTGCAAATATGGTTTTCTGGACATCTTAAGTAATAAATAAAAATAAAACTGATATCAGGTTTAAGAGCAGCGAGCATATTAATATTAATGAGAGGGGATGGGCCTTCTTACAGATTGTATAAATAAAACATAAAAGTTTGATCCTTTGGAAGCAGTAAAACGTTCAAAGGGAGGTAATTGGGCCAGATTGCGCAATTTCGGGTACTGAACCCTCGTCAGTGACCCTTTATAAACTAGCGACGATAGCCAGACAAATATACTGCGATTTCAAAAATTTTACACAACACAAGTGTTGTCTAAATCAAAGACACATGCCTAAACGGGGTCTAAAATTGAAAAAAATGTTTAGAAGATGGCTCTAAACGTAAAATAGTTTGCTACTCTGAACATTCTTACTGATCTCAAAGGACCGAAAGAAATAATATAAACATGTGAGACAAGCCAAGTTCTGCTTGAGGGTGTGTCAGGTGGTTTTTCTCGGGGTTCTCCCGTTTTCGCCCCACCTACTGATTGGCCCGTCTCATATGAGCTGAAATAATCTTGAAAGGGACGTAAAACTGAATCAAAAAAAAAAAAAAAAAAAAAAAAAAAAAAAGAAATAATATAATCTGCACTATGGATGATGTACAGGGAGACTTTTTAGGGCCGCCACACAGCACAACGCCAGCTGCAGTAATCGTAAATAAAATATAAAAGTTTGATCCTTTGGAAGCAGTAAAACTTTCAAAGGGAGGTAAATGGGCCAGATTGCGCAATTTCGGGTACTGAACCCTCGTCAGTGACCCTTTATAAACTAGCGACGATACTGCCAGACATATATATAAAGTCTTTATATAAATGCATGGACTTACAAGTTGGTTTTGACTATTTACCTGCAATTTGCACCTGTAGTTACTATACTGAACTAAATTATTAAGTTTGCATTTTTAGCTCGCCTGAGCCGTTAGGCTCACAAGGTGAGCTTATAGAATGGCCATGATCCGGCTTCCGTCCGTCCGTCCGTCGTCTGTCCGTCGTCCGTCGTCTGTCCGTCCGTCCGTCCACAATTTCAAAGATCTTCTTCTCTGAAACCGCTTGGCCAACCAAAGCCAAATTTTGTATGAAACATCTATAGGAAGGGGGAACCAATGTGTATATAAGAAATCCAGGTCACATGACCAAGATGGCCGCCATGCCTATATATGGTAAAAACCCTTCAAAAATCTTCTGGACTGATTTCAACGAAACTTGGCATGAAGCATTGATGGCTCAAGCACTACAATGTGTATATAAATCATGACCCTGTGATGACCTTGACTTATTTTACGGCAAGGTCAACATAGGTCGCCAATGCATTTGAATGGGGAAAACTTTTAAAATGTCATTTAAAGTCATTTAAAGTGAAAGTCTTGCAGGAAATGGGCAGTAGGACTGAATATTAATGATTCTGAAAAAAATTGGACCCCAGGGGCTCATATGCCCCACCCCGGAGCAATATACATGTATATTACCATAATATTCAAACATCATCTCCTCTGAAACTGCTTGGCCAATCAAAGCCAAATTTTATGTGAAGCATCAATAGGAAGGGGTTATCAATGTATATATAAATAATCCAGGTCACATGACCAAGATGGCCGCGATGCCCATATATGGTAAAAACCCTTCAAAAATCTTCTTCTCCAGAACAGGTGGATCGATTTCAAAGAAACTTGGTATGAAGCATCGATGGCTGAAGTACTACAATGTGCATATAAATCATGACCCTGTGATGACCTTGACTTATTTTACGGCAAGGTCAACATAGGTCGCCAATGCATTTGAATGGGGAAAACTTTTAAAATGTCATTTAAAGTCATTTAAAGTGAAAGTCTTGCAGGAAATGGGCTGTAGGACTGAATATTAATGATTCTGAAAAAAATTGGACCCCAGGGGCTCATATGCCCCCACCCCGGGGCAATATTATACATGTATATTACCATAATATTCAAACATCATCTCCTCTGAAACCGCTTGGCCAATCAAAGCCAAATTTTATGTGAAGCATCAATAGGAAGGGGTAATCAATGTGTATAAAAATAATCTAGGTCACATGACCAAGATGGCCGCGATGCCCATATATGGTAAAAACCCTTCAAAAATCTTCTTCCCCAGAACAGGTGGATCGATTTCAAAGAAACTTGGCATGAAGCATTGATGGCTGAAGTACTACAATGTGCATATAAATCATGACCCTGTGATGACCTTGACCTTTTTTTACGGCAAGGTCTACATAGGTCGCCAATGCATTTGAATAGGGAAAACTTTAAAAATGTCATTTAAAGTGAAAGTCTTGCAGGAAATGGGCAGTAGGACTGAATATTAATGATGCTGAAAAAAATTGGACCCTAGGGGCTCATCTGCCCCCACCCCGGGGCAATATACATGTATATTACCATAATATTCAAACATCTTCTCCTCTGAAACCGCTTGGCGAATCAAAGCCAAATTGTATGTGAAGCATCTATGGAATGGGGGAATTAATGTATATATAAATTATCTAGTTCACATAACCAAGATGGCTGCCATGCCCATATATGGTAAAAACCCTTCAAAAATCTTCTTCTCCGAATTTTTGAGGACCGATTTCAAAGAAACTTGGTATGAAGCACCAATGGCTGAAGTACTACAATGTATATATAAATCATGACCCTGTGGTGACCTTGACCTATTTTACGACAAGGTCAACATAGGTCGCCAATGCATTGGAATGGGGAAAACTTTTAAAAAGTCATTTGAGGTGAAAATCTTGCAGGAAATGGGTAGTAGGACTAAATATTAATGATTCTGAAAAAAAAAATGGACCTAAGGGCTCATATGTCCACACCCCGGGGCAATATACATGTATATTACCATAATATTCAAACATCTTCTCCTCTAAAACCACTTGGCCAATTGAAGCCAAATTTTATGTGAAGCATCTATAGGATGGGGGAACAGAACCAATGTGTATATTAATAATCTAAGTCACATGACTAAGATGGCCACCATGCCCATATATGGTAAAAACCCTTCAAATGTCTTCTTCTCTGAAACCAATAGATTGATTTTAATGAAACTTGGCGTGAAGCATCCATGGACAGAATATTGATTAGTCTGAAAAAAGAAAACGGCCCAAGGGCTTCATCTGCCCCTGCACTGGGGTTAAATACCATAATATTCAAACATGTCTATTGGTATAGGCCATTTTCGTTCTATAAAAACTGATGTTTTGTTGAATTTCTAACTTATTATAAGAGATAAAATAAATTTTATTTCTCCAATGCTGTTTTTACACTTATACATAACTAGAAACTGAGTTTCAGAGTTTTGGCTTGTCGGTTTCTTGCTTTTGTCTACCAATTTCCATACAAAAAATTAAGCTAGAATGAAGGGGAGTAGTTTGATATAATACAGTACAATACAATACAAATAGTTTATTGGCATGAAACATACAAAATGCTTTTCGCCACATAAATACAATTACAGCAAGTGGGTACATAAATTTTATGAGAAACAACAGAACATATTTACAAGAAGCAAATAAACATTCAGTAGTACAGAAACATGTTTTAGTGCTGTTCTTATTATGAATAAAAGGCATTTCACATTCTTATTCTTTTCAGTGCTTTTCTCCTTATATCTGCAAAATATAAAAATTTTGATAGATTTTTTGTATGTTTTTCTTTTCCATTTTGCATCAGCAATTTAAACTTATTAAGTGTAGGCCATCTGCAGAAATAGGATGTGAGGTACTTTCTCCGTATATCATGATAAGCCGGGCATACTAAAAGAAAATGAAATTCTGATTCAACAACATGCATGTTACAACAGGTGCAAAGTCTGTCTTTCCTGGAAATGTCATAGCCACTGACCCTAATCATTTGACCATCCCATTCAATAAACTTTAAATACACAAACAGTAATCCCATTCATTGCCAATTATTGTTAATTTTTACTCAGGTGACAATCTATGTTTTGAAGCAAAAATAAGAAAAATAGGTATACCCCTGCATACCCCAGTTTTACTATATAAAAGTGGGGTATAAGGGGGTATACATTACACGGACATGTTTTCCTGATGATAAGCCACAGCATTGCAAAACATAACACAATCACACATGTATCTGAATAATTTTTGCATCCTGCAAGTCGTTTCAGAATCCCATCGCATATACAATGGCTTGCATTAGGTCCTCGCTGTCCCCAGGAGCTCAGCTGTTGAAAAAATTGGACATCAGAGTCTTACATCAAACTAAAATTAAATTGGGTGTGCAAATGACCACCATCATTGATAAAATGATGAATCAATTTACAAATGGACAACTGTTCTCTAGCTATGTACATACTAGTCTGTAAGATGAACTTGCACTAAAAACAAAAAATGGATGAACAAGAGAAAAAACAATCATTCATTGAATCATTTGAAGATGAGGGGTCTGGCTTGTGGGTGCCACACCGACCTGTAGTTACACACCAGCCTGTGGCTAGTCCCCCTGGTAAAGCTCTAGCTCAGGACAAATCAGAACAACCTACATCCATACAGGCCACTACAATGAATGGAACTGTAATGGTGGAAATTCCAGAAACAACAGTTCAAGTTTCAGAAAACTTGAACACTTCTGAAAATTCTAATGGAAACTCAGATGACTCTATAAATGATGTGGATATATCTGAAAAATCGAGAAATGACTCAGTAAAATGTGAAGAAGTCTCTGATTTGTCTTACTCCAGAGTTTCTCACTTAAGTGCTATTGAACAAGAAAGACTTGTTACTGACAAATTCAATGATGTTCTGTACCATGTCATTCCAACTTACAATCAGATTGCTGTTTTGTTTTCAACCAAGGGCCTGTATGATTATTTCATTTCCTCATTAGAAAAGGAGATGCACTCAAAAACCACTAACAGTGAAAAACCACGCTATGAGACGCATCTAAATGGACAAAAATGTGTTATTTCTGGTGACCGATCTGAGTCAACTATAGCTATAACTGGGCCCGGGCGCAGTCTCTGGAGAACGTCTACATTTCTGCGTATGTCAAAGAGACTGTTCAAATACTATGCAGCTGAAAATATGGAAGAAACTAGCAGTATACATGAAACTCAAGGATTGACATCAACACCTGCTGATCAGCTGAGACATAAAGCACAGACAAATATTTTACTGTCTCCCATACCAATGGAGCCTATGGAGAATCAGAATTATGAAGACTTAAGCAAGCAAGTAAATGTATTATCTGAAGTGGTGAAAACCTTACAAGGACAGATCAGTAAAATACAAGATTTTATGAGTGAACTTAGCAAAACTACTGTCAGTAAAAAACAGTGTCAAAACTCAGTAAAGACATCAGAACACGAGGACTCAGTTATTTTGTTACCAGGAACTGAAGTTGGAGCAGAAACCATGTGTAACCTGTTCAACGAAAATGCTCCTCCTGTCCATCCAGGAACATCCTCTTACAGTGCAGCTGCTTCAAAAACAGTAAAACCTCAAACCAAGGTTATCGACCAAAAAGAAACAAACAAAACTAGAAATGGACATAAAATAGTTGATAAACCTATTCAACCAATAATCAACCCAAGACCAACAGCTCCAAAAACACTTCTAATAGGAGACTCCATTCTCTCTGGAATAAACATGAAGGGATTGAATAAAAATGTTGAATGTCACTCAATATCTGGTGCGACAATTAAGACTATCATTGACAAGATTCAGATTTATGATCTGAAAAGCTTTGACAACATAATTATCTATGTGGCTGGAAATGATTGTGCGAACAAGAATTCAGAATGGGACTATGAAATAATTGAAGAAAAATATGACCAGCTGATCAATCATATTAAAAACAAAAATGCAGGAATAAACCTGTACCTGTGTGGGTTATGCCCTCGTGTTGACACACTTGTGAAAGACGTGAATGACATGATAAAACAGTTATGTGAACATCATCAGGGAATTTTTGTTGATGTGCATAAGGCTTTCTACAACAAACGCAACCAGCTGAAAGTACATTTTTATCAACCAAGGGACAATATACACCTTGCTGCATCAGGCACCAGGGCTCTACTAGGTGCCATCAACTCTCATATTGACATTGTGGAGAATTTCAAAACATGTGCTCATAACTTGGGCACATCACAGTACAAATACACTCGACTGGGAAACAAACAAGATGGGCTGAACCAGGCTTACAATGACAAGAATGTTGAAAGATGCTTCAAATGTGGACTTACCAATCATAAGACACACCAGTGTTTTCACAAAAACCAAGTTCAATGCTTTTCATGTAAATTTTATGGACACAAAGACACAATTTGTTGGAATCAAAATTACCAATAGGACTATGGCCAATATGCCTGTGTGAAACAAAATATTGTTTCATTTGAATCAGTAAACAGATTTGACTCTTTAGCAAACATTTGTGAATTCTGTAGTGATGTTAACTGTATATGTAATAATAACAGCAATATTTCTTCAAATATGACATATTTTAACAGTGGAG
The DNA here is from genome assembly GCA_964017185.1 of Rugalucina vietnamica. Classification (NCBI taxonomy): domain Eukaryota; kingdom Metazoa; phylum Mollusca; class Bivalvia; order Lucinida; family Lucinidae; genus Rugalucina; species Rugalucina vietnamica. The sequence goes on along the minus strand of OZ024872.1, from coordinate 25,971,262 downwards.
CAATGTAGTGACGATGACAATTCTGAAAATAATTCACAATCAATTTATGACTTGTCTACATTAATAGAAAATAATGTAGTATATGATAATACCACAAATGAAAATAATTCTTATGAAAATGATGTGCATGAATATGATATTTTGCATGAAGACCAATCTTCCATGAGTGCCCAAAGTATGTTAAATTTAGGTCTAAGTAAAAAAGGGTTTAAAATGGGTCATTTGAATATTCAGGGAATCCAAAACAAAATTGATCAAATTGATTTACTTCTAAATAGTTCTCAAAATAACATACATGTATTAGGATTAAGCGAAACCAAATTAAAAACTTACCATAAGAACTCCATTTTTGAAGTAAAAAATTACCAGATGTTTCGTAAAGACAGAACTATTTCTGAAGATAGACCTGAACATGGAGGTGGACTTATTGTATATGTTAAAGATGATATTAATTGTAAAAGGAGGCTTGACCTTGAGAGTGAGCGGATTGAATGTGTGTGGTTAGAAATTTTTCAAACAAATTGTAAAAGCTTTTTGATAGGAAATATTTATAGACATCCAAATGAAACTATTAATTGGAATGAGTGGTTTGATAATTATTTGGACAAAGTTTTAGAATGTGAAAAGGAAATATACTTAATGGGTGACTTCAACCGAGATCTTACTCAAGATAATATTAAACAATCCTGGCTAGAATACATGGAATCTTTTGGCCTCTCTCAATTTGTAAATATGCCTACTAGGATGACAGATCAGTCAGCAACTTTAATAGATCACATTTATTCTAACACACATGCAAATATTTTGACTACTGCTGTGCCACATTTGGGCTTAAGTGACCATTTTCCAGTTTTTGTAAATAGGAAAACAAATGGTTCATGTGGTGTAAAGAATACCCACTATACAATAACATATAGATCTTTCAAAAATTTTGATCAGAACAAATTTATTGATGACTTAAAATCAACCCCATGGGACATAATTAAAGTATTTGATGATGTAAATGACATTGCTGAGACCTGGTCAACTCTATTTTGTGAAACTGTTGATAAGCATCTACCTTTGCGACAACACCGTGTCAAGCACAAACAACAACCAAAATGGCTTACAGCAGATATAATTGATGCTTTTAAAACTAGAGATAGATTTAAGTCTTTAAATAATCAGGCACAATATAAGATTTGGAGAAACAAAGTGAGTAAAATGATAAAATCAATAAAGAAACATCAATATTCTGAAATTATAAATGATAATGTAAACAATCCCTCTGGTGTATGGAAACTTTTTAAAGAACTCGGGGCAAGTAAACGTAATTCTGGTACAAGCATATTCTCATTAAAAGTCAATGGTAAAACAATTGAAAATCCCTCTGAAATATCCTCTGAGTTTAACAAATTTTTTGTGTCTGTTGCATCTAAGCTAAAAGAACCTATTGTGCCTTCTAACTTTGATAAATTACAAGCATTTTGCAATGAAAAATTAACTGAGAATTCAAATTTTTCAATTCCATCCATAGAGCATGAAAAAGTAGAAAAATATCTTAAAAATATTGATGTCACTAAAGCTACTGGATTGGACAACATTGGACCAAGGCTATTAAAATTGGCAGCACCATATATATCTGAAAGTCTAACTTTTATTTGTAACCAAAGTATAAGAAATTCTGTCTTTCCTGAAAAGTGGAAAGAAGGCAAAGTGACCCCACTTCACAAAAATGGTCCAAAAGATGATACTAATAATTACAGGCCAATCTCTGTATTACCAGTAGTGTCAAAATTACTGGAAAAGCATGTGCATGATTCTCTAATGATGTATTTATCTTCGAACAGTCTATTACATTCAACTCAGTCTGGCTTTAGGCCTAATCATTCCTGCGAGACTTCTTTGTTACAGATGATTAATAGGTGGTTAAATGCAATCAATAGCAGTCAGATGATTGGGATGGTAATGATTGACTTCAGAAAAGCCTTTGATCTTGTTGACCATACACTACTGCTTAAAAAACTCAAATACTACAAAATTTCAGAAGCGACTATCAGCTGGTTTTCTTCTTATTTGTTAGGAAGGAAGCAAAAAGTTTTTGTAAATAATTCATCATCAGAATCTGAAAATATAATATGTGGTGTCCCGCAAGGATCTATTTTGGGTCCATTATTATTTTTAATATTTATAAATGACTTGCCATTGTACATAGATAATGTTTTAACAGACCTGTATGCCGATGACACAACTTTTTATTTTATTGACACATCCCAAGCATGTATTGAACAGCAGTTACAAACTGCATTGTTTAAACTTTCAGAATGGTGTAAAGAAAATGGAATGTTGATAAATACTACAAAAACTAAAGTTATGCTTATTACCACACCACAGAAAAGAGTGTATCTAAATAATTATGTCTTACAATTGAAATACAATAATGAAGCGTTATCAGTGGTGGCATGTGAAAAGATTTTAGGAGTATTAATAGACAATAATTTAACATGGACAAACCATATAGATGCTGTTGCAAAGAAAATTGTTTCTAACCTTTGGCTACTGTCAAGAATTAAATCATATTTAACTACTAATCAAAGAGTTCAATTTTATAAATCTTATGTTCAACCCCATATTGATTATTGCAATGCCATCTGGGGAGGTACATCTCAAAGAAATCTTGACAGGATATATAGGCTGCAAAAAAGGGCTTGTAAAATAATTTTAGACTATCAGTATGATAATATAACTGACAGCATGGAAGAATTCAAAATCCTTAATATTTATGAAAGAATATATCTTAAAAAAGCTAAATTTATGTTCAAAATTTCTAACTCTCTAACACCAGATTATATAAATGAAATGTTTCACTTGAGGCCTTTGAATAATACTCTTCAGTCCCTCAGATCATCAGCAGCCATAAATTATGTGTTACCAAGACCCAATAAAGAACTCTTCAAACAAAGTTTAATTTACTCTGGTCCATTGATTTGGAATAATTTACCTGATACTCTTAAACAATTAGGCACCATAAATAGTTTTCATAGAAATTGCATAAAATGGATTAAAGGAATTAATGATATTCAGACTTAAAACATTATTGTATAGTTGTACAGGCTACTATTTTGGTGTGTGTGTGTGTGTGTGTGTGTGTGTGTGTGTGTGTGAGTTACTTTTTTCCACTTTCTGTATATAATGTAAATAATGGAGGGCCTCATGGAAGATTAGCTTGTATTTTGTTGCTAAATGTGTAACCCTCTGAAAATAAAGTCTATTATTATTATTACATGTCCCTTGGTATACGCTGAGGTCATTTCTTTGATTTTTCCATGGGCAGTTTCCCATGTTCATTTAGTTGTATAATATTATGCAGACTGACAAAACATAGAGGATATTATAGCACAGACAGCAGTCCCAGGCTATTACATAAATTAAGTTTCTCCCATGTTCATTACGGCCAGGATGTCTCATAAAAATGGGCATTTTTCAAAAGAAACATTTTAGTCTCTAAATAAAAAAAATATTAAAAATGTAAATTAGTTATGTATTAGATAATCATTAAAGGTGCACCCTGCCTCAAATCGATTAGTTTCAGCATTTTGGAGAAATTTACTCAAACGTCAGTTTTTATAGAAAGCAAATGGCCTATATATGCAGCAGACTCAGGTGAGCGTTTACAGGACCATTGGTCCTCTGGTTATGGATTAATCCTAAGTTGTTACAAGCAATGTTATGGTTGTGTTGCAGACATAAAATAATTTGAGTCATCTCAAGTGCCAAATGCTTTTTGAAGGTAACCGAGTAGCTTCATAAGTGCATATGTAAGTACTCTACTGTAGTCTTACAAGGGTTTCATTTGATTTTCAGTATAGAAGTGTGTGCAGTCAGCCAATAAAGGTATTTACACCATGGATATATTGAAAATATTAACTTTGGGGCACAGTTAGGGTAATTATGAAGTGAAAAAAACTAAGTTATTTTTTCAAGATACTGCAGCTGTTAGTAAAGTAAATGTTGTAAGGAAAAAAATTATACTAGTTACGCTTTTGTTATTTATATTCATATCCAAACTTTGTGTTACTGATCGTTCCAGGTCGATAGTAACTTTGTGTTACTGATCATTCCAGGTCGATACTTCTGTGGTGGTTCTTTTTGTTTTATGTTTTGGTGTATAAAAATTTTTTGTGCTGTTGGCGCCTTATGTATGTTTTCATATTTTTAGTTAAGTTAAGGTAACTGAGTGGCCACCTATTGGGAAAATAGCTGCTCATTCGGCTTACGATATGTTTCATGGTATAAGTACCTGATTGTTAGTTTGGTTTTTTCCCACCTCGGTTTTTGGAGTGGGAATCTTTTTCTGATTGCGCCTTTTCCTGATCTTTGCCTACTTGTACCTTTTTCTACAAGAAATATCAATCCATTTCTAGATGAGAGCCAAAAACGTGAGTTTATCATGAATGGTGATCCCACAGTAAAAGACATGCAACTTTGAAAAACAAACTTGCAAAAAAATGTCACACTTTTTACGTTACACTTGGGACACTTTTTGACACTAAAAATGCTATAAAATGAAAATGAAAGCAGATATTGGCCTCAAATCTTGCTAACATCTTAACATTAACAAAACACATATTCTGGCATTAAACAATCATTTGAAAGTCGTTTTATATTTGCTGTAGATCAGTTTAAAAAAAAGAGGCATTTTTAGCTCACCTGAGCCGTTACACTCACAAGGTGAGCTTATAGGATGGCCATGATCCGGCGTCCGTCCGTCGTCCGTCCGTCGTCCGTCGTCTTCCACCATTTTCAAAGATCTTCTTCTCTGAAACCACTTGGCCAATCAAAGCCAAATTTTATATGAAGCATCTACGGGAAGGGGGAACCAATGTGTTTATACATAATCCAGGTCACATGACCAAGATGGCCGCCATGCCCATATATGGTAAAAACCCTTCAAAATTCTTCTCCGAAACCACTGGACCGATTTCAACGAAACTTGGCATGAAGCATTGGGGACTAGAGTACTACAATGTTTTTATAAATTATGACCTTTGGATGACCTTGACCTATTTTACGGCAAGGTCAACATAGGTCGCCCATGCATTTGAATGGGGAAAATTGTTAAAATGTCATTCGAAAGGCAAATCTTGCAGGAAATGGGCAAATGGATTGAAGGTAGGTAATTCTGAAAAAAAAATTGGACCCTACCAGGGGTTGGTCTGCCCCCACCCCGGGGCAATATACATGCATATTACAAAAATATTCAAAGATTTTCTTCTCTGAAACCACTTGGCCAATCAAAGTCCAATTTTATAGGAAGCATCTATGGGAAGGGGGAATCAATGTGTTTATAAATAATCCAGGTCACATGACCAAGATGGCCCCCATGCCCATATATGGTAAAAACCCTTTAAAATTCTTCTTCTCCTGAACCAATGGACCGATTTCAACAAAACTTGGCATGAAGCATCGGGGACTGAAGTACTACAATGTATTTATAAATTATGACCTTTGGATGACCTTGACCTATTTTACAGCAAGGTCAACATAGGTCGCCCATGCATTTGAATGGGGGAAACTTTTAAAATGTCATTTAAAGTGAAAGTCTTGCAGGAAATGGGCAGTAGGACTGAATATTAATGATTCTGAAAAAAATTGGACCCCAGGGGCTCATTTGCCCCAACCCCAGGGCATTATACATTTATATTACCGTAATATTCAAACATCTTCTCCTCTGAAACCGCTTGGCCAATCAAAGCCAAATTTCATGTGAAGCATCTATAGAATGGGGGAAATAATCAAGGTCACATGACCAAGATGGCCGCAATGCCCATATAAGGTATAAACCCTTCAAAAATCTTCTTCTCCGGAACTGGTGGACCAATTTGGAAGAAACTTGGCATGAAGCATTGATGACACAATTAAAGTACTACAATGTATGTATAAATCATGACCATGTGATGACCTTGACCTATTTTAAGGCAAGGTCAACATGGATTGCCTATGTATTTGAATGGGTAAACTGTTAAAATGTCATTTGAAGGGAAAAACTTGTATGGACAGTATATTGATTATTCTGAAAAAAAAATGGCCCAAGGGCTTCATCTGCCCCTATACTGGGACTATTGTCTATAACATTCATATATACAGCAGATCTCAGGTGAGCGTTTACAGGACCATTGGTCCTCTGGTTTTTTTAATCACCCTTTAATATAGTGCTTTCTCTCCATCAGGAAATTTCTGATAAAGAGCCACAGTCTGCCTCCAATCCCTTTCTTAGCCGCTTTCTTTAATAATCCAGCCCTCCAAATTCTTTCATAGCATGACTCAAAATCCATCACTGTAAGAACTGAACTTTCTTTCTTATTTCGGGTCAAGTCCAGTATAAGACTAAAATAGTCCCTTGAGGATGTTTTCTTCACGCTCATACGTAAATCGGTTTTGTATTAAATATTCACTGGTACAGCTATAATAATTATTATTATGACGTTACATGTTGCTGCAACAATATGTTACTTAAGATGACGCCAAACGTTCATGACGTCGCGGGAAATCATGTTATCTAATAGTGTGGACTTTCAACTAGGGATGTCAACCGGAGTCCGAACGTTCGGACTTCGGATCCCGTACCGAAGTTCGGATCCAAATTTTAGCATCCGGACGTTCGCTAAAAATTCAGTATGTTCAATATCTAGGTAAATTGCCATTAATATTTAACAAAAATACATGATATCTTCTTGGCAGAATAGGAAACAAGGTATTTAATATGAATTTCTAAACATGAAGTGTCAAAGGTCACTAAGGTGTAACAGGTTAACGGGACAATGCAGGTCACGGGGAAGCGACAATAAACAAAGAAAGGATTAAAGATGATAATTGGCCTTTTGAAAACGATATGATTCACACTTACCGAGTTTTAAAAAATAATAATTATACAGACTGTCGCACATCAAAACAACATGTCAGATGATTTAACAGATTATGTTTTGGGATTAGACAAAAAACAAGTATGCTTACTTTGATCTTAATAGATGGATTCTTAAGCTGACCCGTTTATGCAAAGAAGAAACAAATTCAGAATACCATAATACTGTGGCAAAATTAAATTTTTTTTATGACGCGCCAGTTCGACAAAATTGGAACTCGGTTTTTGATAATGGCATATGAGAAACGCTGTTTTAGCGTGATTCTTGTTACTTTTGTGAATGTAAATGCATGGCGTTTCGTTTCTGCGTAGCATCAACGGAAACAACGCCAAGCTCAGTGACTCTTGATTATGAATGTTCTTTCAAGGACAGGCATGTAAATGTACATGTAATATTGACCTGATCCGAAAAAATGCGAACGTTCGAACCATCCGGATGTTTGTTTCCGAACGTCCGAACCTTAAATCTGGCACCGAATGGCATCCCTACTTTCAACCTGTCAACCCTGTCAACCTGGTTTTTGCATTACTACATATTTTACCTAGTGAACATATTGCAAGATTGAATGGTCGACAAGGTTGACAGGGTCGACAGGTTGACAGCTATAAATATTATGTTACATGTTGCAGCAACAATACGTTACTTAAGATAAAGTCAAATGTTCATGACGTCGCGGGAAAACATGTTACCCAATAGTGTGGAATCTCAGTCTGTCAACCCTGTCGACCTGTCAACCCTGTCAACCTGTTGACCTGTCAACCCTGTCAACTTGTCAACCTGTTAAGATAGTTCGCCGTAATAAGTGTATGATTGCGCATATTATGTTTGGGCTTCTGCTTATCTGCCGTAAAATTATGCGCATTTATGAATAACAATTTACATTATTAGTAATAGCCATATGCAGTGATATATTATTAGTAAACCAATCATGCACATTAATACATTAGAACACCGAACTATTTTAGTCTTATAATGGACTTGAGCCCTTATTTCTTGCCTCTGATATTGAATTGCATAGCCTTAAAACTGTCTTTGTGTTTGGTATGCTGATTGGGTCTTTGCTATTCCTTCTTCAACCTCCAATTTCCAAATTAATCTATTGCAAATAACCCTTTCCATTGTCTTTCCAATGACACTTTCTAAGGTGATAGGCCTATAAGACCTAACACTATTGTAATCTGATTTTTCTGGTTTGGATAACATTATTTTGGGTTCTAATTTGAAAGCCTATGGGATAACACCCTTTGACCATCCTTTCTGTATATTATAATAAAATGTATTCCCATGCTGACCGCTTCTCCTCCTTTCTTCAAATGTGTTAAATATTTGCTCTTCTGGACTTTGTGCACTATTGCTAGATCACTTGCTGCTTCAACTTCTTCTACTGAAATGTCACTGTTCTCTTGACCGCAATTCTTTGAGAAATCCTTTTCTTTGATTAGTGTCTCTTCTGTTTTCAATTTTACCTTCACTTCCTCCTCAACTTCACAGTACTATTAAAATATCTGTAAAATAATTCTGGGCATCTTCATCATACTTTTTTACATCTAGTGTCTCTTTACCATACCTCAACTTCATCTGGAAAATTTCCTCATCTGTAACAGCGACTGACCCGTCTTCTTTTACAATTGGCTGAACCTCTTCCTTTTTGTTGTTATTTCTCACTCTGTTTACTATTTTCCAGAATTCTCCAGAGTTTTGATGTCAGCTCTTCAATTTTTGTATGTAGCAAATTGTTTTAACATTCTTGGGATTCTATATCCTGTGTCATGGAAAACCCTTTATTAATGACCACCGGTCAGGACCTACTCCCAAGTAAAGCTTGAATCCAGCTCAGCACTGCTATTCTAATACCGTATTGGTGCAGTTTACAGAGAAGCTTACTAAGACAGACTTTATCGAAAGCCTTTGAAACATCAAGGAGTATGATGTGTCTGTCTGATTTCCTTCCCACACTTGCCCTCCAAGCAAGATCCGCACTCATCAAGGTGATAAATGGTGGCCTCGTTGTAGAGTGTCAGACTCTGAATTGAGAGGTTTGGGTTCGAACAGTTCTGGGGTGCAAGGGGTGCCATTTTGTGTCCTGAGCAAGACATTTACTCCCAGTAAGTACTGCTCATAATGTCCTGACCAAAATAAATATGGTATATCAAAAGCTTACATCTTAATTTAAGACAGAAGAAAGGTAAGTCTTGACTGGCCTGCCCAATGGAAGAATTGGGATACGGTATGATTATTTCCATGTTAATTTTTTTTTCTTGCATGTCGGCTTTCGTATGGTCACCTTGCTGAATAAATGAACACAATGGACTGGTCTGAAACTCACAACCTTGCATTCTAGTAAATTGAAAAATTGCGTGTTCATATGTTGCATGTATGTTCACTTTGAACGTAAAATTGATTTGAACATTAAAATATAGTTTTGTTTTATTTTGCACGATGCATTGTGATTGTTAACATACAGTGTATTTATTACAGGTGGTGTGAGAAGAACTGAGAATTTAACTTTCCCAAATGGACACAGCACCTGAGAGCAAGGGGTGAGCACTTAACAATTTCAGATAGTGTTGTTCGGTGTTCACAATATTCAATCACTCAAAATTGTGGTGTATTAAAATAATAATTGATTATACACCATTCATACTGTCATTCTGCCTCTCATTTAAATCCAGGCAAATAAAGATTAACCTGTATTCATTTTACATGAGATCAAGAGCAATGAGATTCATTGTAGCATGTATCAGAGTTCTCCATAAGGACTGGCACATGTATCAGAGTTCTCCATAAGGACTGGTGCATGTATCAGAGCTCTCCATAAGGACTGGTGCATGTATCAGAGTTCTCCATAAGGACTGGTGCATGTATCAGAGTTCTCCATAAGGACTGGTGCATGTATCAGAGCTCTCCATAAGGACTGGTGCATGTATCAGAGTTCTCCATAAGGACTGGTGCATGTATCAGAGTTCTCCATAAGGACTGGCACATGTATCAGAGTTCTCCATAAGGACTGGTGCATGTATCTAGAGTTCTCCATAAGGACTGGCACATGTATCAGAGTTCTCCATAAGGACTGGTGCATGTATCTAGAGTTCTCCAGAAGGACTGGTGCATGTATCAGAGCTCTCCATAAGGACTGGTGCATGTATCAGAGTTCTCCATAACGACTGGTGCATGTATCAGAGTTCTCCATAAGGACTGGTGCATGTATCAGAGCTCTCCATAAGGACTGGTGCATGTATCAGAGTTCTCCATAAGGACTGGTGCATGTATCAGAGTTCTCCATAAGGACTGGCACATGTATCAGAGTTCTCCATAAGGACTGGTGCATGTATCTAGAGTTCTCCATAAGGACTGGTGCATGTATCTAGAGTTCTCCAGAAGGACTGGTGCATGTATCAGAGCTCTCCATAAAGACTGGTGCATGTATCAGAGTTCTCCATAACGACTGGTGCATGTATCAGAGTTCTCCATAAGGACTGGTGCATGTATCAGAGCTCTCCATAAGGACTGGTGCATGTATCAGAGTTCTCCATAAGGACTGGTGCATGTATCAGAGTTCTCCATAAGAACTGGCACATGTATCAGAGTTCTCCATAAGGACTTGTGCATGTATCAGAGTTCTCCATAAGGACTGGTGCATGTATCAGAGTTGTCCATAAGGACTGGTGCATGTATCAGGGTTCTCCATAAGGACTGGTGCATGTATCAGAGTTCTCAATTAGGACTGACGCCTGGTGAATTGGCAGACTACAACAGTTGATGAGGTTGGCTACTTGTACAGGGTTCCCACGCTACCGGGAATTCGGGAAAGGTCCGGGAATTAGTAAAACGGTGTTCCCGGTCATGAAAAGTCCTGGAATTTGTAATTTTCATCATTTTTCCGTGATATGTCCGGGAATATAGTTTGCCCTGGAAATGTCAGGCCCAGAAAGAAGTGTAAGATTTAAAGCGGCGAACAATAAAATAAACAATAAAGTGAACAATAAAATAGGTAATATCGATCGTTGTTGATCATATTTTCGGGCGCGACGCTATATTCCGGTCTTTTTTGCAGTACCGTCTTATATACAGCTATGATGGGGCTTTCATACCCAACCGAACAAGGGAAATAATCGGTTTGGCCGAGGGAGTCCGAATACACACAGATCAAAGTTAACGCGGATGCGTTTTCGAATTTCGAGAAAAGGTTTGTTTAAACATAGTTTCTCAAAGTTAAGAACGTGCAAAGTTAAATCCTTACTCCCAATTACCGAGGTCCGCTGTTTCAGATAAGAAAAAACTGTTTCTTGTTGCGAGTTATAAATTTGACGATCCTGGAAAAGTCCTGGAATTTTGTTGTGATCAGACCTTGAAAATTACTCATCTGGCCTGGAAAAGTCCTGGAATTTGGTTTTGACAAAAGCGTGGGTACCCTGTTAATATCTAATTTGAAATAATGTGACCATGTATTGGCGGGAAAATTAAAACCCCGGCACATCCCCGGCACTGCCGGGACTCATCATAGGTTAAAGCCTGGCACTTTAACCCGCTGTGTCCGCTATCCCCGGCCCCCTACAAATGACTGGTGCATTATTAATATTATTATTATTATTATTATTATTATTAAGTCATCTATTAATATTCCATTGGGAATGAGGCCTTATTTCTGCCCCTTAGACACCTTAAAAAATCCCTGAGCATTCAATAGGCCTGTATTAAATTGTGTTTCCTTGCTAGTATCCTGGTTCAAATTAGTTTGACTGGCTTAAATAGCCAAAGGAACTATGTATTTCATGAAGATTCATTTGGCAACATTGTATTGTAACACCGTATCAACGTACACCGGATATAACAATTTTTTAGTCGAGAGAAATGCCATGATAGGCAGTATAAGGTCAGTTTGTTTTCAATTTGATTTTATCACTGAACTACCTAAAGTGTCACTGTAAAGCCATTTTACAATCATTGCTAATAAATTATGAATGTTTCTAATCACAGCAAATACTAGAAATCACCTTCAAGAACTACAAATTGACAAAAATGTTTCCATAATCACTGATATCTTGTGTTGCCTGTCACAAAAATACATGCTTTAAAAGCTGTTAAAATGAATTGAATTGTTTGAATTGGTGCTTTGCGTCCCAGTCAACAGCAAAGATCATGTCGGGATGCTGCCTCTATTTTTATTATCACACCTCTTATAGCAGGGTGTGATATAGGAGTCCAAATTTCAGTTCGTCCATTCATTCGTCGGCTCCCACGAGGAGGTCTTACGTGGCTTGGAATCAGCATTTTTATCGCACCTGCTTATAGCAGGGTGCGATATAGGAGTTCAAATTTCTGTCCGTCCGTTCGTTCGTTCATCCGTCCGTCCATCCACATTTACGTCAAAGTTTAGTTTTCTCAACATCAGTGACAGCTGCCAGTCTGAAACCTTGCATAGTAATTGTCCTTGACATAATTTTCAAGCACGCACCTTGACCCAGTACCCTTGACCTATATTTCACGGTCCACTGACTTTGAAAATTTTTACGTCGAAGTTTTGTTTTCTCGACATCAGTGATAGCCATGAGTGTGAAACCTTGCATAGTAATTGTCCTTGACATACCCTTCAAGCACGCACCTTGACTTGCTGACCTTGACTTCACGGTCCACTGACTTTGTTAATTTTTACGTCGAAGTTTGGTTTTCTCGACAGCAGTGATAGCTGCGAGGGTGAAACCTTGCATAGTAATTGTCCTTGACATACCCTTCAAGCACGCACCTTGACCCGCTGACCTTGACCTATATTTCATGGTCCATTGACTGTTGATTTTTACGCCGAAGTTTGGTTTTCTCTGCATCAGTAATAGCTGTGAGCGTGAAACCTTGCATAGTTATTGTCCTTGACATACCTTTCATGCACGCACCTTGACCCCCTGACCTTGACCTATATTTCATGGTCCATTGACTTTGTTAATTTTTACGCCGAAGTTTGGTTTTCTCAACATCAGTGATACAGTAAAAATCGCCGAATCGGCCACCTTTATAAAGAGCTCCACCTTCGTAAGAGCGCCAGTTCAAACATTCCCGACTGCTTTCCCTATAAAATGTCTCTTTATAAGAGCACCACCTCAGTATAATCGCCATCGGCCAGTTTTTTCATTCCCAAAAAGCCATTTGTTCTTCATAAGACGGCCGCATTATTACCTGAGCAAATCTCCAATTGTCCATAATGATCCATAATTGTTGATCAACCACAAAGTTTACAAAATAATCCAATCACGTGTGCGTAAATGCATGAAATTGTTATTGTGTCTAAAATACCTTGGGGGAAAAACCTGTTGTCACCTTGGCTACACACTCACGCGAAATCTCGCATAATCTTGTGTGTAGTTTGTTATTTTGGTTTCATTCATTGAAGACACATCTCATGTTTTTAATCGGAAAGTAATTTTGCGATCTCTGATTATCAATCGATTCTAAAATATGTAATTCCAAATACGAAATCCTGGGTCGAACTCCCTGCGATGTGAAAATCGCGTCGGAGTTTCGTTTTTTTGTCTGTGAAAACTCAATTGATCAGTGATTTGTGGCGATCATATGGAACATTTAGAGGTTTTGGTGTGATTTGTGAGTTTTGCGCTGCGAAATATGCTTTTATATGAACCTTGTCCCATTTTTTACGTGATCGGAGCGTGAAATATGGAGTGTTTTGGCCTTGTTAATTTCTGTCATTAAAAAAAATGCACAGGTACAAAATTGCTGCAAAAAGCATCCAATATGAAGCCGTTGCAAAAAAAAAATAAATAAATAAAAAATTCCCAGGTACAAAATTGCTGCAAAAAGCATCCAATATGAAGCCATTGCAAAAAAAAACACACAAAAAAAAACAAAAAACATTTAACTCTGTACTCATATTGTGCCAATTCTTTTTAGAAACTAGATTAAAATCATTTTGTTGTCACTATTTGATGTTTTAAATACCATTGTTAAAATATGCATTCAGATATTGGAAAATAGTGGTATTATTTTGCCATGCTGGCCTTTCTGACTGACTCTTGATAAGACAGACACCTCTGTATGACAGCCAGTTTAGCTTACTCCCAAAGGTGGCGCTCTTATAGAGGTTTGACTGTAGCTGCGAATATGAAACCTTGCATAGTCCTTGACATATCCTTTAAGCACGCACCTTGACCTGCTGACCTTAACCTATATTTTACGGTCCACTGACTTTGAAAATGTTTACGTCAAAGTTTGGTTTTCTGGACATCAGTGATAGCTGCAAGTGTGAAACCTTGCATAGTAATTGTCCTTGACATACCATTCAAGCACGCACCTTGACCTGCTAACCTTGACCTATATTTTACGGTCCTTTGACTTTGTTAATTTTTAAGTGGAAGTTTGTTTTTTTCTGCATCAGTGATAGATGCGAGTGTGAAAGCTTGCATAGTAAATGTCCTTCACATACCTTTTCAGAACACAGCTTAACCTGATGCCCTCGACCTATATTTCACGTTTTAAAGTATTTCGCCCGATGCAGGTGCGATATCGACCTCCGCAGCGTTCTTGTGATACTTGAGTGGCAAATAGCTCTTATGTGCCTATCCACCTAAGATAGTTGAATGGACTGTTCCCAACAACTGAGGGGGATATCTCCTAAACATTTGGTGTATAGGGATTAATCTTCTTCCTACCTACCTAATCAATAATCAATAAAGGTAATCTGTTAAATGTCACTTGACAATGAGTGAATCACTGTGATCAAAATTGAAAATAAAGTTTTGAAATCTGAAAAATATAGGGCGATGTCAACATCTCTTTTAAGGTTACAGAAACGCTTGTAACTGTACCCCTGGTACACTGTTTTGCTATAAATCGTACAATGACATGAAAATAACCAACTATAGACCATACAACAGGTAATAATTATTGTGTTTTACCTAAATATCAGAAAACCTAGAGGATTTGGGAAATGTTACTCCTTGTGTAAGTAACAAATCGTTTAAATTGTTTAATTGTTAAAAACGTAGATTTTGAGGAGGGCAAACAGGGATTTTTAGCTCACCTGAGCCGAAGGCTCACAAGGTGAGCTTATAGTATGGTAGTCGAGCCGTCGTCCGTGTGTGCGTGCGTCCGTCCACACTTTCAACAACAAATATCTCCACAACTAGTCAGTCAGTTGCAATCAAATTTTATCAGAAGCATCATTGGGGTGGGGGAAAGGTTGCATAAGGTTTTAGATCAGGTCGGATCAGAACTGTGGTTTCCATGGCAACTGATAGCTCCCATAGGGTTACAATGGGAAAAATGTTGTGAACACCCTAGCGCCTACATTTTTGATAGGATCTTCATTCTTGCAGGTAATGAGGACAGTCATAAGATCTCGGATGAGTTTGAAATTTGGGTAGATTCGACCATGGACTGCAGAGTAAGCTGGCCTTGAGCGTTTGAAAAAATCCCCATTGACTTACAATGGGAAAGATGTTGTGAACACTCCAGCGCTTTCATTTCTGATCAGATCTTCATCATTCTTGCAGGTAACAAGGACAACCATAAGATCTCGGATGAGTTCGAAATTCAGCAAAATTCGACCATGGACTGCTGAGTTGCCTGCCCTTGAGCGTTTGGAAAATGGCTGTTAAGTGTTGTGAACACTCTAGCACCTACATTTTTGATCGGATCTTCTTCATTCTTTCATGTAACAAGGACAGCCATGAGATCTCGGATGAGTTTGAAATTCGGCAAGATTCGACCATGGACTGCAGAGTTAGCTGCCCTTGAGCTTTTGAAAAAATCCCCATTGACTTACAATGGGAAAGATGTTGTGAATGCTCCAGCGCCTTCATTTCTAATGGGATCTTCTTCATTCTTGCAGGCAACAAGGACAGCCATAAGATCTTGGATGAGTTCGAAATTCAGCGAGTTTCGACCATGGACTGCAGAGTTACCTGCCCTTGAGTGTTTGAAAAATCAATATTTTGTGTTGTGGCTACTCTTGCGCCTTCAATTTTGATCGTGGCCACTCTAGCATCTTTGTTTTTCAGTAGATCTTCTTCATTCTTGTCGGTAACAAGAATAACTACAATGTCGGATGAGTTCGAATTTCAGCCAGATCCGACCACTGACTGCAGAGTTAGCTGCCCTTTCGTGTTTGAAAAATCAATATTTTGTATTGTGGCCTCTCTAGCCCCTTCAATTTTGATCGGATCTTCTTCATTCTTGGAAGAAACAAGGATAACCATAACATCTTGGATGAGCTCCAATTTGAGCCAGATTCAACCCTGGACTGCGGAGTTAGCTGCCCTTGAATGTTTGAAAAATCAATAAAAAAAAAACAAAAAAAAAACTTTGTCCAGTGACTGTACTTGTTGACTCTCAGGTGAGCGATCGTTGCCCTTGGGCTACTTGTTTTTGAGTGCCCCAGGGGCTGAAATAAGGCCCTATTCCCTATGAGATTTAGGTGACTTTTTTCCCAGTTTGGAGAAAAAAATTCCTAATCACAGCTGAAAATAATTCACTATAGTTCAATTCATTATGAAACTCAAGTTCTGCTGTTTGAAATGTTGTTGAAATTTGATTTTATGCTATTTTTGAATTATTCTAAATGCATAAGCTTGATTAACTATGTCAACTTGGAAAATTTGTCAACTTCGAATATTCTGAAAATTTTCCAAATTCAGGGTTTACGTCACTAATTTTCCCAATCAGAAAGGCCCTAGGGCCCCTTCCCAAAAATTGCCAAAAAATCCCTGGCAAATCAGGGTCAAGAAAATCATCGGTGATTAGGTAGCTTTTTTATGTTGATTCAAGCTCAGACATGCTTTTCCCAATCGTTTCATATAGATGTAGTCAGAGACATACATCAATGCATCAGCGATATAATCACTACATTTTCCAACCCGAATACCACAATGTGCGATAAATAATAGAAGAAATACACCTCAACCTCTTTATAACACTGTTGCTGGGGTCCAAGCCAATTTTCGTGTAATCTATCCAATCCGTGTTACAACAAGTAAAATGTAAAGACATATAGCAAAAATAGTTTGATTGGGTTGAACACATCAGTGTTATATCCAAAACCATGTTGGAAGAAACCATGTTATAAAGAGGTCAAGGTGTACTGATCCTGTATCTCACTGTGCAGAATATCCTTGATATCAGGTGTATGTTGATATACGGTGTGTGTATAGATAGTCTGCCAATGGAGAAGTACCTTCAACTGGAGTATTCTCCTTAGTGACTTACTTACAGGGACTTATATGATAATGATGTGTCTCTCATCGCTGTATTTACACTCACAGGTGTGGACAAGCAAACATTTTCTTATTGTTTAATGGGCTACATACAAAAAATAATAATAGTAATCACCAAATGAGTGTTAAAAATGTTTTTAATTAGAAAAGCATGCCTCCCTATCCCTCCAAAGCATTCTCACTTGCTTTGCTTGGCAGCGTCCTTTGCTTTGCTTGGTCACTTTGGCCACCAATATATTGGTTGGGCCACTTAGTGACTTTGGGTCACTGCCTTAAAAATGAGCACTGCCAAAACAAGTAAACTGCAAGGACTACTGCAGCTGCACTCCATGGTATTTAGAAGCAACTATTAGCTTTTGGTAAAAGCAATTTTTCCCATATTGTTCAAGTGTTGTGTTTCCTTGGAACAGTCAGAAGTATACTTATCCAGTTACTGTCTTGATGAAAAAAAAAAAAAATAAATCAATGAAAATTAACCTAAAGACCTTGCTTTTTTTTTAGGCCAAAAGCAGCCTCAATGTAGGCTTCAGAATGCACCAAACTGCATATTTTTTTCTAAAAACTTTCCAGGGTGAGGACTCCAATCCCAAGGGGAGGGACACATCCTACCGCACTTTCCCCCTCAATGGCTAATCCATCCCAGACCGGCAGACTGGTGGTACCTGCTACTTATGTTTCAGGGCCTGCTTCTTCAAATTTTTGGGAGAACAGTGATATTATCTCAATTTGCCACATGCATTTTCTTTGTCCTGGATTTTGTCAAAACTTTTATGGCCCATCAAGAGCATAATTAGACGGATCTGTCATATAAGCTACTTGGGCCCATGTAAAGTCTAAGACTGACAGGTGGTGTTTGGTCAATTTTGTGGCATTGAGGGAAACTGAAAGGATTTAAGAAGGTAAATGCAGGCAATTAGAAAGAAATACCCTCTACAAAAACTGAGGTGGGAAAAAAAACTAAACTAACAATTAGGTACTTATACTAAGAAAACATTTCATAAGCTGAGTGAGCAGCTTTTTCCCCAATAGGTGGCCACTCAGTTACCTAAACGTAATTTAAAATATGAAAACGCACATAAGGCGCAAAACGTACAATAATTCAGCACCAAAATATAAAATAATAAGAACCACCACAGAAGTATGGCCTTGGAACGATCAGTAATATGAAATTACTGGCAGGCTTAAACTAGTTTTACATGGCCATAAACTCACCCTCAGCTTCTGCAGTGGTTCACAACATAGTTAATTGTTCGGTTTCATGATGAATCTCAACTAGTCAATGAATCATCAAGGACAAACAAATAAATCCTGATAACCATCATGATGAATTACTGTCTGTACACCATCTTTCAAAAGCTGCATTTTTTAAAATCTCTCTCTTTCTGAAACACTACAAAAAATATTACCCTGTCCTTTTACAATCCAAAGTGCCGCAAAAATTTTGAAAATCGGTTCACTAATAAAATAATTATGCCCAAAAATATTTTTGAATAGGCCTTTGTATGTGCAAGGGAGGTAATCCAAACACCTTAAAATTGAAAACAAGCAAATCTGTTGAATAATTTTAAGAGTTTGGTGCTCAGCTATGCATATAAAACATGTGCGGATCCAGAAGTTTTCATGAGAGGGGGTCCAAAGAAAATGGTAATTTTTGGTCACAGACGAGGGGGGGGGGGGGGGGTCCAATCCCCAAAAAATCCCGAAATTACCTTTTTTTAGGTAAAATTTTCAAATTCCAGGGGGGGTCCTGACTCCCAGTCCCCCCCTCTGGATCCGCGCATGTAAAACAATTTTGTTTTGGTTTGGTGCATTTTAAATGAAAAATAACCAATTTAGATTTTTTTTATTTTTTTGCCCTTGCTGACATTTTACATTGGAAAAAGCCCAATTCAAAATTATTTTCTGACATGAAATTTTTAGTTGTTAACTGATTTTCAAAATTTTGGTTGCACTTTTTAAGACTTTTGAAATGCAAATTGGTGACATGGTAATAATTTTCTTGAAGGCTTTCAGTGAGAGTATGAGTTTCTGGAAGATGGTGCATAGACAGTAGTTGGTTGTACATCTAAGCAGGGAAAACAAAGGCACAGATCAGCTGTGTAGTTACCAGAATATTTTTAGCTCTATCATGTGTAATTCTCTTTTCTTTTTTCTTTATGTTCTTATTCCATGGCTCATGTCAGATCACTTCTGTTTTCTGCAGATTCATGGTTCCATGTCTCATGCATTAACATGTCACTTGTGGAATTATTGATTGTGTCTGCTGTTATAAGAAACATCAATGTTAGAAATGCACTTTAATGTTCTTTTCATCTTGTTATGTTTTATGTATAGTAAAAAACTCAAGATATAACCAGTTGGTGCTATTACATTTGCGCACATTTTTCAAAAGTTTCGTTTGCGCACATGTTTCATTTGCGCACAGAAATGTATATTATTTGCGCACAGTTTTAGTGTTACATTTGCGCACATGTTTTTGCACCTCTTCCTTGGCCAGCTGCTGGTAATTTATTATATCAAGGTACATGTACGATAAATAAAATATCAGCACTGTTACCCCTGTTCACCTACCTGGAGGTGGAAGAGTTCGAACAGGTTTACAAAACTTCTCCAACAGGGCTATCGGTATCATAAACTTCGAAAAACATTTTCTAAATTTTATCGTAGACACTATGAATTGATTTCCAAATATAATGTTGGGTTAAAGACGCTTTTAAGTGAGGGCCTTTCGGAACCTGAATTTTATGGTGACTTGGTTTACAAATTTAAGAAACTTAAAGGAATTAATGATTTTTCTTTTCAGTTCAGAAAAATCATAACACGTTACAGACGTATAGGTTATAACTTGAATGTTATGCGACAGTCTGCATGCTTAGTTTTTAACCCAATCATGGTTGATAACTATGCTGCCTTCTTTAATTGCACGCCGGTGGGTCGGGCGTCAGACTCTATGATGGCCCCGACATAAAGCTTTCATTTTAGTTGGTTGGGGCCGGAGCTTCTTGTCTGTTGCTTGGCCCACCGGGGTCCAACTGGTGTTTGTCTTTTGCTCCGGAGTTAGTAGGTTATTCGGCGCCCAGGGATCTCCATCGTCGGGCAGCTTACTTAGTCTGTGAGTCCTGGTTTTTGATTCATCAGGATGTTTATCATGATTTATTTGTTTGTTCTTGATGATTCATTTACTAGTTAGAGATTCACCACGAGGACCGAATAACTAACTAAATGTTATGAACCACTGCAGAAGCTGAGGGTGAGGTTATGGCCATGTAAAACCGGTTTAAGCCCGCCAGTAATTTTGTGTTACTGATCGTTCCAAGTCGATACTTCTGTGGTGGTTCTTTTTGTTTTATGTTTTGGTGTATAAAATTTTTTGTGCTGTTGGCGCCTTATGTATGTTTTCATATTTTTAGTTAAGTTAAGGTAACTGAGTGGCCACCTATTGGGAAAATAGCTGCTCATTCGGCTTACGATATGTTTCATGGTATAAGTACCTGATTGTTAGTTTGGTTTTTCCCCACCTCGGTTTTTGGAGTGGGAATCTTTTTCTGATTGCGCCTTTTCCTGATCTTTGCCTACTTGTACCTTTTTACACAGTCACTTAAAAGTCAATTTTAATGTTAGCTTAACATATTTACATTTGACGGCACTTTGTTTTGATCAATTGTCATAATCACGAACTGTCTTTATACTTTCTCAAGTTTTTAATTCGCACGTTCATCACTGGCTGTGCCTTGAATGCCATCTGTCTGACGAACTCCTTTCTGGAAATGACTAAGAAAGGTGTATAGCTTGGAATAAAATTGAGGGCTTGGCTTGTCTTTACCATTTACATACCATTTTCCTGAGAAAATCCGATGTGCGCAAATGTAACATTTACCTGGGGAAATTGTGTGCGCAAATGAAAACGCTTACCTGGGAGAAATGTGTGCGCAAATGAATCACATTCTTTCCAAAATGTGCGCAAATGTGCTGCCACCAACCAGTTACATGTATATTGTTTGGTTTTGTTAACTTGTTGTTCTAGCATGTATTTCTTTTTATCTCACATGGGCCATTGCTCATAGTAATCGATG
The DNA here is from genome assembly GCA_964017185.1 of Rugalucina vietnamica. NCBI lineage: Eukaryota > Metazoa > Mollusca > Bivalvia > Lucinida > Lucinidae > Rugalucina > Rugalucina vietnamica. The sequence goes on along the minus strand of OZ024872.1, from coordinate 25,950,070 downwards.
CTCTGTCCTATTTTGTCAGTTGTCATTGTTGAAACTCCTTGGCCAATCAGAGCCAAACTTAATGTGGAGTATTCTTAGGAAGTGGGCACTAAAGTGTGTGTAAAATTAGTGTAACACCAGGGCTATTTTAAATACCCAAAACCTTTAAAAGTCACCAATGCTTTTGAGTGGGGAAATTGGTAAAATTTCATTTGATGGGGGAAAACTTGAGAATAGGCAAAAGACAGAAGTTTAATGTTTATGAAAAAAGTTTGGCACTATAAATCATGGCCTATGGGGTTGTCTATCCCAGGTCTTTATACATATACATGTATGTGTATTCAACATTTTTGAAACCACTTGGCCAATCAAAGCTAAATTTCATATGAAGCCTCCTTGTGAAGTGAGAACAAAAGTTTGTATAAATGATCCAGGTGGCCACCAGTAATTATATAAATAGTAAAATCCTATAAAAATCTCCTCAAGAATCTCAGAATGCCTTTGATTTTGAAATTTGGCATGAATCAGTGATCGAAATTAGTGCTAGCCCGATAGCCCGACACTAAGCGGACAGCTGTCAGGCTAGGAAGAAATGCCTGTGCAGTAGCCCGACTAGCTAGTGCAATTTCCTGTTTCAAGTTCATTTTCCTGTCCAAAATGTCCAACTTTTCTGAAGCGATCGGATTCTTGCTGTCGTGTGTAGCATAAAATCGACAGTATGTAATCCTTCAGCCATGTCAGCTGTACACATTTGATGTCATTGTTCTTACTGACATCACTGATTGGTCAATTGGAGCTGTCTCGAAAAAGTTTATAATATTGATGGCAACTGGCGAAAATTGAATCGGAATATTATGGCAACTGGCGAAAATTGAATCAGAATATTATCAGTGATTGATGATTTTGCATTTGAACTGAGATTTTGTTAAGAAATTGCTATAACAGACCAATGGCAGCTCACTGATGGTTCTAATGCAGTTTAGACACAAAAAGTAGTAATAAAAAGTCTTGAATTGCGCTCCCCCATTTAACAAGTATTAGCTTTTTAGCTCACCTGCTCCATTTCCATGACAGCGTTAGTTGCATTTAAACAAATGTCAAACTGATGATGGATTTTGTAATTTACCTGTAGCTGCATTATTTGGTATTAATCATGTGATTTTTGTTTTATATTTAAGCAACAGCAAAAAACTTCCATTATTAACACAGCTTACAAAACTAGTAATCATAAATGATTTTCGGCTTTGAATCACTAATTCCACAGTTGTTTCCCCTGATATATTTATAGACATCTGCAATACCACATTTTCCACAGAAAAAATGAGGAACAATAATGTCTATTGACTGTAAATGTTGGTAAGCATGACAATATGACAATCCTGAAATGGCAGTAAAAATAATGCAGTAGTTATTTGTAACCACGCACCCAGTGCACCCCCCCCCCCCCACAAGTCTGGGGTAATAGCAGGGTTTTTAGCTCACCTGAGCCGAAGGCTCACAAGGTGAGCTTATAGGATGGCCATGATCCGGCGTCCGTCCGTCGTCCACAATTTCAAAGATTTCTCCTCTGAAACCGCTTTGCCAATCAAGTTGAAATTTTATGTGGAGCCTCCTTGGGTAGTGGCATTGAAATATTGTTCGCGATATCTTGGTCACATGACCAAGATGGCCGCCACGCCCATATATGGTAAAAACCACTCAAAAATCTTCTTCTCCAGAACCGGTGGGCTGATTTTCACGAAACTTGGTATGTAGCATCGGGGACTCCAGCCCATCATAGTTTGATAAAATGATGATAAAATGATGACCCTTGGATGACCTTGACCTATTTAACGGCAAAGTCAAATTTGGAAACATAGGCTTTTACATGGGAAAAAGTGAAAACTATGGATTTTTTGAAAACTATTGCAGCCTGAGGCCTGAAAAGTGGTAGATGCAAACAACTAATGGAGAAGATGAAGGTATGTGATTAATTTAGGTCAAGGTCATCTCTTGACCTTGGTTAGTCTGTTGTCTACAGCACCGTTTCATTAATAACATACCCCTGCAATGTCGCAAAATAAATTGACCCCGCACCCTATATTGCATGGCTCATTGCTGGATGGTTATTAGTCTGGCCTGGATGAAACTTCTACAATTTGCATATACATTTATGTGTTTTAAACTGGTAGTTTGTTTATTAGCTCACCTGAGCCGTCAGGCTCACAAGGTGAGCTTATAGTATACCCATGCTCCGTCGTCCGTCCGTCGTCCGTCCGTCGTCCACCATTTTCAAAGATCTTCTTCTCTGAAACAGCTTGGCCAATCAAAGCCAAATTTTACATGAAGCATCTATGGGAAGGGGGAACCAATGTGTATATAAATAATCCAGGTCACATGACCAAGATGGCCACCATGCCCATATATGGTAAAAACCCTTCAAAATTTTTGAAGCATGAAGCATCGATGACTCAAGTACTACAATGTGTATATAAATCATGACCTTGCGGTGACCTTGACCTATTTTACGGCAAGGTCAACATAGGTCGCCTTTGCATTTGAATGGGAAAAATTGTTAAATTGTCATTTAAAGGAAAAATCTTGCAGAAAATGAGCAGTAGGACTGAATATTAATGATTCTGAAAAAAATTGGGCACCAGGGGCTCATCCGCCCCCACCCGGGGCAATATACATGTATATTATCATAATATTCAAACATCTTCTTCTCTGAAACCGCTTGGCCAATCAAAGCCAAATTTTACATGAAGCATCTATGGGAAGGGGGAACCAATGTGTATATAAATAATCTGGGTCACATGACCAAGATAGCCGCCATGCCCATATATGGTAAAAACCCTTCAAAATTTTTTTTCTCTGGAACCGGTGGACCAATTTCAATGAAACTTGGCATGAAGCATCGATGGCTAAAGCACTACAATGTATATATAAATCATGACCTTGTGATGACCTTGACCTATTTTACGGCACGATCAACATAGGTCGCCAATGCATTTGAATGGGGAAAACTTTTAAAATGTCATTTAAAGTGAAAGTCTTGCAGGAAATGGGCAGTAGGACTGAATATTAATGATTCTGAAAAAAAATTGGACCCAGGGGCTCATGTGCCCCCACCCCGGGGCAATATACATGTATATCCTCACTATATTCAAACGTCTGCTCCTCTTAAAACCGCTTGACCAATGAAAGCCAAATTTTATGTAAAGCATCAATAGGAAGGGATAACCAATGTGTATATAAATAATCCAGGTCACATGACCAAGATAGACGCCATGCCCATATATGGTATAAACCCTTCAAAAATCTTTTTCTCTGGAACCGGTGGACCAATTTCAATGAAACTTGGCATGAAACATCGATGGCTAAAGCACTACTATGTTTATATAAATCATGACCCTGTGATGACCTTGACCTATTTTACGGCAAGGTCAACATAGGTCGCCAATGCATTTGAATGGGGAAAACTTTTAAAATATCATTTAAAGTGAAAGTCTTGCAGGAAATGGGCAATAGGACTGACTATTAATGATTCTGACAAAAAATGGACCACAGGGGCTCATTTGCCCCCACCCCATCTCCATAATATTCAAACATCTGCTCCTCTGAAACCACTTGGCCAATCAAAGCCAAATTTTATGTGAAGCTTCTATAGGATGGGGTAACCAATGTATATATAAATAATCCAGGTCACATGACCAAGATGGCCGCTAGGCCCATATATGGTAAAAATCTCTCAAAAAATCTTCTTCTCCGGAACCAGAAGACCGATTTCAACAAAACTTGGCTTGAAGCATAGATGGCTCAAGTACTACAATGTATATATAAATCATGACCTGTGATGACCTTGACCCAGTTTATGGCAAGGTCAACATGGGTTGCCAATGCATTTGAATGGGAATAACTGTTAAAATGTCATTTGAAGGAAAAAACCAGCAGGAAATTGGCAAATGGACAAAATATTGATTATTCTGAAAAAGAAAATGGCCCAAGGGCTTCATATGCCCCTGCACTGGGATTAAATGCCATAATATTCAAACATGTTTATCGGTATATGCAGCAGATCTCAGGTGAGCGTTTACAGGACCATTGGTCCTCTGGTATTGATCGTGAGCAGTCCGATTGGACAGGAAGCTGTTTTCGGCATGTACCAAAATTCCGACAGAATTATTGTCAAGTTTTCAACTTTCGGCGATTGGTATTATGTAAGTACTGTGAATACTGCCACTATCTGACCTGAATGTTATTCATTGACATCTATTTGATATACATTAAAACTTGTACCGCATTCGCAATACATATAAAGTTCAGAAATAATGATTAAGTAGACGCTATTTCCTTCATTACAGACATATTTCAAGGAAGCAAAACTGCTCTTAATGTCTACTTCCATCTTAGTGTGCTCTCTCGCGTTTAATATTTGATTCGTTGAAGTTTCTCTTGGATGATTACTAATATAAGCCGTCTTGTTAAAATCGCCAGTCACACTATTTCAATCAATTGTATTCAAAAACCATCAAATGTCCTTAATAAATATATGTTTAAGAATGTCATTACATAACTTAATACATTGTCATAGGCAGGTACACATTGCATTAGATACAAGGCTATCGTAACTCTCTTTAAATAATCATGTCAACTGTTAATGATATTCTCAGATGTCCAGTTTTTAAATTTGATAAACTTTCAGACAATTTATGTGCTGAAAACATGTATTTGCATGGTAGCATTATACAGGGTAGTAGGTATAGTTAGATATTCCATTTCTACTTCAGTACTTTAGCGAATGTGATGTAAGTGTTAAGGTATCTACAATAGATGCCAATGAACAACATTCATGTCAGAAACTGGCAATATTCACAGTACTTACATAAGACCAATCACCGAAAGTTGAAAACTTGACATTAAATCTACCAGAATTTTGGTACACGCCGAAAGCAGCTTCCTGTCCAATCGGACTGCTCATGATCAATATAAACAAACTACCAGTTTAACACACATAAATATATACACAAATTGTAGAAGTTTCATCCAGGCCAGACTAATAACCATCCAGCAATGAGCCATGCAATGTAGGGTGCGGGGTCAATTTATTTTGCGACATTGCAGGGGTATGTTATTAATGAAACGGAGCTGTATACACTTTTCAAAGATCTTCTCCTCTGAAACTGCTAGGTCAATCAAAGTGAAATTTTATGTGGAGCATCCATGGGTAGGGGAGACGAAAGTTTGATCGCGAAATCCAGGTCACATGACCAAGATGGCTGCCACACCCATATATGGTAAAAACCTCTCAAAAATCTTCTTCTTCAGAACCGGTGGGCCGATTTCCATGAAACTTGGTATGTAGCATCAGGGACTTCAGCCCATCATAGTTTGATAAAATGATGACCCTTGGATGACCTTGACCTATTTTACAGCAAGGTCAAATTCGGAAACATAGGCTTTTACATGGGAAAAAGTGAAAACTATGGATTTTTTTTAAATATATTGCAGCCTGAGGTCTGAAAAGTGGTAGATGCAAACAACTAATGGAGTAGATGAAGGTATGTGATTAATTTAGGCCAAGGTCATCTCTTGACCTTGGCCAGTCTGTTGTCCATACACACTTTTCAAAGATCTTCTTCTCTGAAACTGCTAGGCCAATCAAAGTGAAATTTTATGTGGAGCATCCATGGGTAGGGGAGAAGAAAGTTTGATCGCGAAATCCAGGTCACATGACCAAGATGGCCTCCACACCCATATATGGTAAAAACCTCTCAAAAATCTTCTTCTCCAGAACCAGCAACCCGATTTTCATGAAACTTGGTATGTAGCATTTGGGACTCCAGCCCATCATAGTTTGATCAAATGATGATCATAGGATGACCTTGACCTATTTTACGGCAATGTCAATTTTGGAAACATAGGCTTTTACATGGGAAAAGTGAAACTATGGATTTTTAGCTCACCTGAGCCATTAGGCTCACAAGGTGAGCTTATAGGATGGCCAAGATCCGTCGTCCGTCCGTCCGTCGTCCGTCCGTCCACAATTTCAAAGATCTTCTTCTCTGAAACTGCTTGGCCAACCAAAGCCAAATTTTATATGAAGCATCTATAGGAAGGTGGAACCAATGTGTATATAAATAATCCAGGTCACATGACCAAGATGGCCGCCATGCCCATATATGGTAAAAACCCTTCAAAAATCTTCTTCTCCAGAACAGGTGGATCGATTTCAAAGAAACTTGGCATGAAGCATCGATGGCTCAAGCACTACAATGTGTATATAAATCATGACCCTGTGATGACCTTGACTTATTTTACGGCAAGGTTAACATAGGTCGCCAATGCATTTGAATGGGGAAAACTTTTAAAATGTCATTTAAAGTCATTTAAAGTGAAAGTCTTGCAGGAAATGGGCAGTAGGACTGAATTAATGATTCTGAAAAAAATTGGACCCCAGGGGCTCATATGCCCCCACCCCGGGGCAATATACATGTATATTACCATAATATTCAAACATCATCTGCTCTGAAACCGCTTGGCCAATCAAAGCCAAATTTTATGTGAAGCATTATTAATGTGGATCGATTTCAAAGAAACTTGGCCTGAAGCATCGATGGCTGAAGTACTACAATGTGCATATAAATCATGACCCTGTGATGACCTTGACCTTTTTTTACGGCAAGGTCAACATAGGTCGCCAATGCATTTGAATAGGGAAAACTCTTAAAATGTCATTTTAAGTGAAAGTCTTTCAGGAAATGGGCAGTAGGACTAAATATTAATGATTCTGATAAAAATTGGACCCCAGGGGCTCATCTGCCCCCACCCCGGGGCAATATACATGTATATTACCATAATATTTAACATCTTCTCCTCTGAAACCGCTTGGCGAATCAAAGCAAAATTGTATGTGAAGCATCTATGGAATGGGGGGAATTAATGTATATATAAATTATCTAGTTCACATAAGCAAGATGGCTGCCATGTCCATGTCCATATATGGTAAAAACCCTTCAAAAATCTTCTCCGAATTTTGAGGACCGATTTACATAAATGTTTATTGAGTAGTCTTCCCCGTTTTAGGCAACTTATCAAAATCGCTTTATTCGTTTGCTTGCTATAGCAACGTAAAGGGTAAATTTTCGAAAAAATATTCAAAAATTTTCTTCTCAGAAGCTGTAAGGCAGATGAAGCTGAAACTTCGCATACATGCTTATGATATTAGCCTCTACAAAGTTTGTGTTTTTTATTGTCCTTGTCCCACTACTTTGGTTGCTATGGCAACTTAAAGTTTCCATTGACTTACAAGACGAAAAGCGGAAAATTGCAATTTTTTAGAGCGAACGATCATAATTGACATTTATTTAGATATTTCCATGATTGTGAGGATGTATATATACTTTTTTGTCGTGCAGAACTGCGACAAAATTGTCACATTTCTATTGTGATGTATGTAACCCCATGTACCACCTGTCAAAACACTTGAGTTGTCGCTCACCTGCACGATATTTCTCAATTTTGTGAGATGATCCAGACCTGCCTAACTACCCAACTTTTTTAGACAGAGTAGGGAGAGGCCAAACAGAAATTTTTGTAAATGCAGTCCAATGTAGAAATATTTGAACTACCATGTTTTTTATATGGCTTAACTCCAGGTTCAAAGCCTTTAAAATCAAAACAACAGATTTGATGATCATGGATCACATCTGTTGTTCCTATCAGTCGCCTGTTAAAGCAATTAAATAGCCTCATAAGCTCAATGTTTTTAAAAGTCTAGAATAAAGTCTAGAACAAATAAATGAGTTGCTACAGCAACAGACAATCATACAAGAGGCAACAAGTTCTCCAATCAATAAAGCAGCACATTGTACCAGATCAATAGCTTTATATAGATGGCTGCATACAGCTTCCAAGCTTTTATTGAACCAGGAATATATTCCATATATGGATGATTCCATTTCTTTTGGAAGGGTTGATTTCATGGCAGGTGCTAGAAATGAAGGCTGAAATAAAGGCTAATTTTCATAATTTCTTCAGACTTTGGCATAATGTTATGACATCACAAAAGGAGGACTTTACTATGCAGACTGAGCAGCTTTAATTGTGCTAAATAAGGTTTTATTTGAAGGGACTGTAATTATTTATTGACCTGTGCTCCCTTTTGGAAGGCTATTTGGGAATGCCTACTTCGTTAGTAGATGGTTTCTGTCATGGAGAGTACAATGGTGAGAATGCTCAGCTAACTTCTGTGATCTCTTGGACTATTCCAGCGGATATGGAGTCTGAAACTGCAAAAGCATTTAGGATGTAAGTAGATCCTACAGTTAGCCAAGGTGCCTATGGTTGGTTTGTTGTCCAGAGGGTGCCTAGAAGTATTGATTGAAAAGGTAGAAAATTATCCGATGATTTGTGAAAGCATGATGACTCATCTTAGTTTCATATTTTACTAATTAAAGAAGACTCTGAATGTTGCCTTGAATTTACAGTCCTAATTGAACTTTGTAGTAGATGTTGACCTAATGTTCATTTGTCTTTAATATGCACATTGTGTGTAATTATTGACTGAAATACTTATCTTTCAGTGATTTTAATCACCTGTTTAGGATCTTGTTTGCTCCTAAAATAAATCCATCATTCTAATACTGCTCATTTCATGTCAGAATGTTTAGTTCAGCTTTCCTTAGTGAAAACAAAATAAATGTTTTTTTTCTCCATCCTTAAAATTATTGGTATCATTATAAAGCTTGAACAATAAGGTTCTATCATGAATCAGTGTCTCCAAATTATGTTTTCAGAAGTGCATTAGTTAATGTCTTGATCAGACTGTTCCTAGTAGTAGATTGATCTTTGTCTACACTCTTGTGTCCATCCAAATCTGTCCTAAAGGATGATATTAATTAGCTGTAACCCAGTTATGTCTCTTTTAAAATTGAATATGGTAAATTGTTCACATTTGCTTGTAAAACAGTGATTAGGTATGCCCATACAACTATAGTATCTTCACCCTATTAGTGAATTGTTTAGAAATAGGTCAAGTTGTAAAGATCAAATCATGAGCATGAAGCAGAAACAATTGATTTACTTATAACTGGAAACAAAAACATCAGCCACTGGCAACGAAGTTTCCATTGACTTGTATGGAGAAAAAGTGGAAATTGGCATTTTCCCTTGTCAGGCTGGGGATATTTGAATTTTGTTTTTACATAAATGTTTATTGAGCAGTCCTTCACATTTAAGGCAACTTTTGTAAAAAATCGCTTTATTCGTTTTGTTGCTGTAGCAACATAAAGGGTAAATTTTGAAAAAAATATTCAAAAATCTTCTTCTCAGAAGCCGTATGGGAGATGAAGCTGAAATTTAGCATACATGCTTATGACATTAGCTTGTACAAAGTTTGTGTTTTTAGGTCACCTGAGCCGAAGGCTCATGGGGAGCTTATAGTATGGTAGTCAAGCCGGCGTCCGTCCGTGCGTGCGTCCGTTCACATTTTCAAAGATATTCTTCTCTGAAACCGATCAAAGCCAAATTTTATGTGGAGCATCCATGGGTAGGGGGAACGAAGGCTTGTGTTTTTATACCCCCCGCAAAACGAAGTTTTAGGGGGGTATACTGTTTTCAGCCTGTCCGTGATTCCGTCATTCCGTCATTCCGTCAACATTTTGACATCTTTGCTGAATAACTTAAGTAGTTTTTGCCCGATGTTCTTCAAATTTTCAACACACCTGCACCATTAGACAACACATGTGTGATATGAATTTAGGGGCCAAAGGGTCAGTTTTGCAAGAGTTATGGGACTTTTTAAACCTATACATAGAATGTTTGCCATAGTGCTAATAGTGCATACTTTGTGAAATCAACTCCTCCTACAGCTTTCAATATTCTCTTTTGATACTTTGCAGATATGTGCCAGAGATGTTGAAGATGTGCATGAAGAAGTATTATGCTGAAAAAATAAATTTTGACAAATTTACAGCATTTTGAACTTAGCCAATTTTCGATAATTGCCATATTCAACAATGGTTGGTAGTGCATAGTTTGTGAAATCAACTCCTCCTAGGGCTTTCAGTATTTCTTTTCAATACTTTGCAGACATGTTCCACACATATTGAAGATGTGCATGAAGAATTATAATGATGAAAAAATAATTTTTGACAAATTTACAGCATTTTCAAAATAGCCATTTTTTGACCATTGCTTATATACAATAATGGTTGGTAGTGCATAGTTTGTGAAATCAACTTCTCCTAGGGCTTTCAGTATTTCTTTTCAATACTTTGCAGACATGTTCCACACATATTGAAGATGTGCATGAAGAATTATAATGATGAAAAAATAATTTTTGACAAATTTACAGCAATTTTTAACATAGCCATTTTTTGACCATTGCTTATACAATAATGGTTGGTAGTGCATATTTTGTGAAATCAACTCCTCCTAGGGCTTTCAGTATTTCTTTTCAATACTTTGCAGACATGTTCCACACATATTGAACATGTGCATGAAGAATTATAATGCTGAAAAAATAATTTTTGACAAATTTACAGCATTTTTCAACATAGCCATTTTTTGACCATTGCTTATATACAATAATGATTGGTAGTTCATAGTTTGTGAAATCAACTTCTCCTAGGGCTTTCAGTATTTCTTTTCAATACTTTGCAGACATGTTCCACACATATTGAAGATGTGCATGAAGAATTATAATGATGAAAAAATAATTTTTGACAAATTTACAGCATTTTTTAACATAGCCGTTTCTTGACCATTGCTTAAACAATAATTGTTGGTAGTGCATATTTTGTGAAATCAACTCCTCCTAGGGCTTTCAGTATTTCTTTTCAATACTTTGCAGACATGTTCCACACATATTGAAGATGTGCATGAAGAATTATAATGCTGAAAAAATATTTTTTTACAAATTTACAGCATTTTTCAAGATAGCCATTTTTTGACCATTGCTTATATACAAAAATGGTTGGTAGTGCACATTTTGTGAAATCAACTCCTCCAAGGGCTTTCAGTATTTCTTTTTGATACTTTGCAGACATCTTCCTCACATATTGAAGATGTGCATGAAGAATTATAATACTGAAAAATTAATTTTTGACAAATTTACAGCATTTTTTAACATAGCCATTTTTTGACCATTGCTTATATACAGTGATGGTTTGTGATATCAACTCCTCCTAGGGCTTTCAGTATTGTATTTCTTTTCAATACTTTGCAGACATGTTCCACACATATTGAAGATGTGCATGAATAATTATAATACTGAAAAAGTGATATTTGACAAATTTACATCATTTTTCAACATAGCCATTTCTTGACCATTGCTTATATACAATAATGGTTGGTAGTGCATACTTTGTGAAATCAACTCCTCATAGGGCTTTCAATGTTTCTTTTAGATTCTTTGTAGATTTGTTCCAGATATATTTTAGATGTGCATGAATAATCTTCATGCTGAAAATTTAATTTTTGACAAACTTACACCCTTTATTTAACTTAGGGCTGAGTATCGCCCACTAAAACCGCATCGCGATATATCGCGGTACGGGAAATGCATATCGCAATGCGTATTGAATATATCGTACAAACAGGAAAGTCAATTTTCAATTTCTTATCGAAGCCAAAATTTGTTGCACTAGAATGGGAATCAATTTTACAACATTTGAAGTACATCTATGACTGATATTATTGTAAACAACATGCAAAAGTTTTATGCGACGTCAGGTTGTTTAAAGTGCCGAAATAGATGTATGTTCCAAAAATAACCACATGATTGACAGCTCAACAGGGGAGGCAAATACGCACATGTATTGGACTGGTTTCACGCTAATTACCTGTAAAAATTCGATAGCAGGACCGATTGTAAATACACAGTCTGTGGTTGTACTCGTTTGGATTATTTTGGGTGTTAGTATAAAACCCGGACTGTGTTACGATATACCGGAATCCTTGTATGGGCGTACCGGTATACCGTACCGCGAGCACCGTACCGCAGTATACCGATATATCGGTATATCGTTACACCCCTAATTTAACTTAGCCAATTTTTACCATTTCTCATGATAAACAATGATCATAGTGCATACAGTGAAATCAACCTCAAGCTTTCAATATATTCTTTTAATATCTTATAGATGTGACTGGCATACTGGGGATGTACATGGAGGATTATAATGCTGAAAAGATATCTTTGACAAATTTTCTGCATGTTTGACTTAGGAAGTTATTGGCCAGCTTCAGATAATTTTGCGGGGGGTATACTGAAAGCCTTGCTTGCTGCCAATTTCTAGTTTATCTTGATCGGATAAGAACTCTGGTTGCTATGGCAACTTATGCTTATAATGGAGAAAAGTGAAAATTGCCTATTTTTGCTGTCTTGTTTGAGATATTTGAATTTTGTTTTTGCAGAAATGTTTATTGAGTAGTCCTCTACGTTTCATGTGACTTTTGGCCTAATCCTTCATTTTGATTGGTTGCAGGGGCCCCATATAGGGCAAAATTTCGAAAAACATTCAAAAATCTTCTTCTCAAAAACTGTCAAGTGGATGAAGCCTATACTTTGTATACATGTTCCTGACAGTGGCCTCTACATAATTTGTGTTTTTTATTCCAGGCAGATAAGAACTCTGGTTGCTATGGCAACTTAAAGTTTCCATAGACTTATAATGGGAAAAGTGGAAATCGGCTATTTTTCCGCTAAAATTGCAGACACTTGAATTTTATTTTTGCAGAAATGTGTATTGAGTAGTGTTTGACGTTTCTTGCGAGTTTTGTCCTAATCTTTTATTTTGATTGGTTGCTGGGGCCCCATAAAGGGCAAAATTTTGAAAAAAAAAAACATTCAAAAATCTTATTCTCAGAAACTGTCAAGTGGATGAATCCTGTACTTTGTATACATGTTCCTGACAGTTACTGTAGCCTCTACATAATTTGTGTTTTTTTTATTCCAGTCGGATAAGAACTCTGGTTGCTATGGTAACTTTAAGTTTCCATAGACTTATAATGGGAAAAGTGGAAATTAGCTATTTTTTGAAAACTATTGCAGCCTGAGATCTGAAAAGTGGTAGATACAAACAACTAATGGATTAGATGAAGGTATATGATTAATTTAGGTCAAGGTCATCTCTTGACTTTGGCCGGTCTGTCGTCCATACACACTTTTCAAAGATTTTTTCTCTGAAACTACTTGACCAATCAAAGCCAAATTTTATATGAAGCATCTATAGGAAGTGGGAACCAATGTATATATAAATAATCCAGGTCACATGACCAAGATGGCTGCCATGCCCATATATGGTAAAAACCATTAAAATATCTTCTTCTCCAGAACCGGTGAACCGATTTCAATGAAACTTTGCATGAAGTATGGATGACTCAAGTACTACAATGTATATATAAAACATGACCCTGTGGTGACCTTGACCTATTTTATGGCAAGGTCAACATAGGTCGTCAATGCATTTGAAAGGGAAAAACTTTTAAAATGTCATTTTAAGTGAAAGTCTTGCAGGAAATGGGCAGTAAGACTGAAATTTAATGATTCTGAAAAAAAATGGACCCCAGGAGCCCATCTGCTTTTAAAATGTTATTTTTTGAAAACTATTGCAGCCTGAGAACTGAAAAGTGATAGATGCAAACAACTTATAGAGTAGATGAAGGTATGTGATTAATGTAGGTAAAGGTCGATTTTGGAAACATAGACAAACATGGAAACATGGGAAAAAGTGACAATTAGGTCTCGGGTAAGCTTTTACAGGACCAATGATCCTATGGAAACCATTGCAGCCACAGGCCTGAAACTTGACCAAGATGACTGTCATACCTATATATGGAAAAAAAACAACACTTTGTCCAGTGACTGTACTTTTTGACTCTCAGGTGAGCGATCGTTGCCCTTGGGCTACTTGTTTATTGTCTTTGTCCAACTACTTTGGTTGCTATGGTAACTTGAAGTTTCCATTGACTTATAAGTTAAAAAGTGGAAATTTGCAATTTCTGCCGTTTCATTAGGGATATTGAAATTTTGCTTTTACATAAATGTTTATTGAGTAGTCCTCCCCGTTTTAGGCAACTTTTGTCAAAATCGCTTTATTCGTTTGGTTGCTATAGCAACGTAAAGGGTAAATTTTCGAAAAAATATTCAAAAATTTTCTTCTCAGAAGCTGTAAGGCTGATGAAGCTGAAACTTTGCATACATGCTTATGATATTAGCCTCTACAAAGTTTGTGTTTTTTATTGTCCTTGTCCCTCTACTTTGGTTGCTATGGCAACTTAAAGTTTCCATTGACTTAGGCCGCATTCCCATGGACACTTTTTCTCTGGCAAAAAGGTACAAGTAGGCAAAGATCAGGAAAAGGCGCAATCAGAAAAAGATTCTCACTCCAAAAAACCGAGGTGGGAAAAAACCAAACTAACAATCAGGTACTTATACCATGAAAACATTTCGTAAGCCGAATGAGCAGCTATTTTTCCAATAGGTGGCCACTCAGTTACCTTAACTTAACTAAAAATATGAAAACATACATAAGGCGCCAACAGCACAAAAATATTTTAAACATCAAGACATAAAACAAAAAGAACCACCACAGAAGTATCGACTTGGAACGATCAGTAACACAAAGTTACTGGCGGGTTTAAATCGATTTTAAATGGCCATAACCTCACCCTCAGCTTCTGCAGTGGTTTGTCAAAGAAAAGTATGCTCGTGTAAACTCAATTCTGTGGCGAAGTTTCATTGTCAAATATCTGTGACAAAGGTGAGGGAGCTAAGTAGTATAAGCAATATTTGCTGTGTGTGAACACAAAATCATTGCCAAAGTTTCTGTGACAAAGAATCTTCGTCAAAGAAACAGTGTCCGTGGAGACGTGGCCTTCTAACACGGGGACCCAACTGTTAATCGTGATTATTGATGCGACGTGGAATGTTAATGCATGCCATTATAAAGTTTCGTATGCGTCGGCGAGTTCGTTACGAATGCGACGTTCCACATCCTCTGTCCTTGGACAGTAAGTACCACATGTTTTGCTCGTGAAAATAAACAAAGCCGAGTTTACAAAATCGGTGTCTACTATGATCTTCAAAATTCTTCTATATTCCCACTTGAAGTCAATTGGAATACTTACGGCACTTGTGCTTTTCAGCTAATGGTTTATAAAGTTGACAGGTAGATACAAGAGTGCCACAAATACACATTAAAGTCCTTTTGTTTTTCTAATTCTTGGTCGTAAACTAAGAAGTATAACACAGTCCTATGGGTGTCTTTATTGAAATATGTATCAAAATGGCTTTGTAAATGCACATTTATCTACTGAGCGTGAAAAACAGTAAGATAAGTATATTTTGTATGCATCGAAGATGAAGGTACGTACTACTAGATTGAGTCATGGAAGAATTAGCATTTTGTTGTGCTCTTACAAAAGTTATTTACGTCAATGCAGAAGCGTAACTTGCGCTTTTATCAAGCGCAATATTGCATGGCGTATTTTTTCCTTGTACTACACGTACTTCGTTGAGCGAGCTTCAAAGCATGTGCCACTTTTATTTTGAATGAGGTCACAGAGTGGTTTTCTGTTAATACAGTATAAAAACATGGTTGACCCCTTTAACATGTATCTAGAAAATATTAATTGAAGAAAATGCATCACTGTCTCCATATCGTAACTTTTGCTATTTTATTTTACTGATTCATCGGTCTCAATCTTCCACGATGCATTTCAGTGTCGCATATTAAATTTTAACAAAATCTACGATGCATACGAAAGATGCTTATCTTACTGTTTTTCACACTCAGTAAATATGTGTGCATTTACAAAGCCATTTTGATACATATTTCAATCAAGACACCACAAGACTGTGTTATACTTCTTAGTTTACGGTCAAGAATTAGAAAAACAAAAAGACTTTAAGAATGTAATGAGTTTTCGTGGCAATCTTGTATCTACCTGTCAACTTTATAAACCATTAGCTGAAAAACACAAGTGCCGTAAGTATTCCAATTGACTTCAAGTGGGAACATAGAAGATTTTTGCAGATCATAGTGGACGCCGATTTTGTAAACTCGGCTTTGTTTATTTTCACGAGAGCAAAACATGTGGTACTTACTGTCCAAGGACAGAGGATGTGGAGCGTCGCATTCGTAACGAACTCGCCGACGCATACGAAACTTCATAATAGCATGCATTAACATTCCACGTCGCATCAATAATCACGATTAACAGTTGGGTCCCCGTGTATAAGACGAAAAGCGGGAAATTGCAATTTTTTGAAAACTATTGCAGCCTGAGACCTGAAAAGTGGTAGATGCAAACAACTAATGGAGTAGATGAAGGTATGTGATTAATTTAGGCCAAGGTCATCTCTTGACTTTGAAGGGTCTGTCATCCATACACATTTTTCAAAGATCTTCTCTGAAACTGCTTGGCCAATCAAAATGAAATTTTATGTGGAGCATCTCTTCACGAAACTTGGTATGTAGCATTTGGGACTCCAGCCCATGGTAGTTTGATCAAATAATGACCCTAGGATGACCTTGACCTATTTTACGTCAAGATCAATTTTGGAAACATAGGCTTTTACATGGGAAAAAGTGAAAAATATGGATTTTTTGAAAACTATTGCAGCCTGATTCCTGAAAAGTGGTAGATGCAAAACAACTAATGAAAGTAGGTGATTAATTTAGGTCAAGGTCATCTTTTGACCTTGGCCGATCTGTCATCTATACACACTTTTCAAAGATCTTCTTCTCTGAAACTGCATGCCAATCAAACTGAAATTTTATGTGGAGCATCCCTGGGTAGGGGTAACGAAAATTTGATCCCGAAATATAGGTCACATTACTAAGATGGCCACCGCACCCATATATGGTAAAAACCACTCAAAAATCTTCTTATCCAGAACTGTCAGGCTGATTTTCACGAAACTTGGTATGTAGCATTTGGGACTCCAGTTTATCATAGTTTGATAAAACGATGACCCTAGGATGACCTTGACGTATTTTACGGCAAGGTCAATTTTGGAAACATAGGCTTTTATATGGGAAAAAGTGAAAACAATGGATATTTTGTTAACTAAATGCAGCCTGAGACCTGAAAAGTGGTAGATGCAAACAACTAATAGAGTAGATGAAGGTATGTGATTAATTTAGGTCAAGGTCAATTTTGGAAACATAGGCAAGCATGGAAACATGGGGAAAAGTGACAACTAGGTCTCAGGTAAGCGTTAACAGGTCCAATGATCCTATGGTAACTATTGCAGCCATAGACCTGAAACATTACCAAGATAAAAGAAAGAAAAAAATTCACTTTGTCCAGTGACTGTACTTGTTGACTCTCAGGTGAGCGATCGTTGCCCTTGGGCTACTTGTTGTTTACGTCATTCAGAACTCCTCGCCTAATCAAAATCAGTTAACTCTGATTGGATGAGACTGTTCCGATTGTGTTTAATTTGCTATGAGCATGCGCACTGACCCATAGATAACTCAGATTACCTGTATTATCTCCCCTTTTGGTGGGCAGAAAGTATCGATCTTCGTATAAACATATAGTGATATATGTTAAATTTGTCGCTTTATTTTGTAGAAATAACAAATAAAAACTTTGACAATAAATAAATAAACATCTTTAAATTTAATTTCCCTTGAATTTCACTATTTAAATTAAATATTTATGTTATTTTTGGGGTCAGATATTGCGGAAATACTGCCAATAAATGAGGTATTTCGATTCAATAAAATCTATCAAAACAATCTATGGAAATCTTATAAAAAGACTACAACTTTGTCAAATATGGATTAGATAAGTAAATCAACAAAATCAAATGTATATTCAATTAAAAACTGGGAATTTTGCGAAACATTTAACACAGACTTTCCATACGCCACTATAGTCGATATTGATGTTTTGCCACCCACCGGATATTGATGTTCGATACCGGAAAATAGTATCATTGTCTGATGACGTAAGCTTTGTACTTGTCTATATTTTAGAAATTTGGTGCAATTTGAAATAATAACACGCTTGTTATGAGCAATTTTCTGCTTGAGGGTAGGCCCGCGCGGGGCTGGTGTCAAAACGTGATAAAATTTGACGATTTTCACATTCTGTTTTTGCATGTGAAACGGCACTGAAGTGGGCCGTAACATTAAAATCTTTTAATCCTGAAAGAACGTTCAATCAACAATATTTTCTGAATGTTTGGACCGTGGCGGCAGTATAGTTTGATATTTGGGAATAAAATTTCAGATGTAGTCGGAAAAAAATGTTTTAAAAAAATTGCGTAATTTGACGTCGGAGAACAGCCGATAATCATAAAATTGTGTGATTTTGTTATGAAAATCGCCAACAAACACAATGGAAATGATACAAACAACAACATTAAGCTATCAGCTTTTCGGTCACTAGTTTACAAGTGGCATAGTTATTTTTTGGATGCTCAATAGATCATCTAAGATGATAAATGGCGGCGGAAGGGCACTCCTCATGCTCAGTGCATGAAAATGGTTTCATTTGTTCAACCGGTCATCAGAGAACTTAGCGACAGTTAGCTGCATTTGACACTGTATACACATAATAAAAATGTACCGATATCCCAGGACCCTATGTAGAAAAAGTATGTAACATCGGTTGAACTTTACAAAATTTAATATATAAAGCACTGACAGCAACAACCTTCAAGTAACGTCACTTGAGACGTTGACCCTTGCCCCACTCCCGGTCAGGAAGGTGCACAGAAAGGGCTGTATAAGAGGTCGTGTTCGTCAGATTTTCATAAAATTTCAACCATTTGCTCAAGAAATATTTTTGCAAACCCAGATATATTCATTTGATTGCATTTCTTTTCCTGTTGAAAATATTAATGGTGTCTACGAACTTTCCTGACAAACTACGTACATGTCGGCGTGAAATTATGATTGAAGGTGCACGTTTTGATCGTTAATTGAGGCAATTATCCGATAATTGAATAGGGATTAATCAATAAAAGTTATCTGTTTAATGTCACTTGACAATCAGCTGTGTCGCCGTGGTCAACCGAGAGGCGAATACTAGCGTTATTCGAGAGCTGTAAACAATCGAACGAGTGAATCACTTTGATCAAAATCGAAAGTAAACATTTGAAATCTGAATAAAATAGGGTGAAGTCGACTTCTCTTTTGAGGTTACATAAGGTGAAATCTTACAGCTTTAGGCGATCTTTTTTGCCGAAGAGCCCAGTAACTGGACCCATGAATAACTAATTTCTTGAAATTTTGATCAGTATGAAATGATGCAGACTTGTAATATTTTATTTTGTTTATCTTTTTCAGTAAAAAGATAGAAGAAATAGGCAAGATGACAACGCTATCGCAAGACGATATCATTGGAAATACTAAAACTGTGATACAAGGACTGGATACATTAAAAAATGAGCACCACCAGATTCTAAATGGATTATTGTCCTCCATGAAAACTATAAAGAAAGAGAATGGCGATACTAACTTAATGGAGGAAAAGACTAATATATTGAAAACATCTCTAGAAACTATCGAGCTTGGATTGGGAGAGGCACAGGTGAGACTGCAAAGTTATTGTGTTTTTGAACAGGAAAAAAATCAGTTGGTTCATCCATGCCAAAGGCCTTAAACAATTGGATTTGGAAACCTGCTTGTAAAAGTCAGTAGTCACTGGCTGTTTTAAAAAGCTTATAGTGAACATTGTGATGTGATAGCTCAGTGGTCTGGTGCAATAAGTTTGGAAGGGTTGGGGCTACAGCAGCAAGACACTCCCCATCAAGTACTTATGCACTAGTCATATTTAACCATGCACCCCCCAGCCCGGGGAATAGCGCTGACTTTGACAGTCCTTCCAGCAAATTAGCAAATTCCTGCCAAAAGCTCTGCACTGTGGGGAGGAACAGATGGTAAAATCTCTGCTATAAGACCCCGCTCTGCTGGGACAAAAGACATGGCTATAATCCCTGATATTTTTGCGCGAAAACAAAACCATAGTATCAGTACGGTGCAGAGATTATCAGTTTGCTGTGGCTATGTCCTGACATGACTTACTGTCATCTGAGACAGTGGCAACCATAGCATCAGTATGGTGCACAGAGTATCTGTTTGCTGTGGCTTTGTCCTGACATGACTTACTGTGAAGTGAGACAGTGGCAACATAGCATCAGTATGGTGCACAGAGTATCTGTTTGCTGTGGCTTTGTCCTGACATGACTTACTGTGAAGTGAGACAGTGGCAACATAGCATCAGTACAGTGCACAGATTATCTGTTTTGCTGTGGCTTTGTCCTGACATGACTTACTGTGAAGAGAGACAGTGGCAACTATAGCATCAGTACAGTGCACAGATTATCTGTTTTGCTGTGGCTTTGTCCTGACATGACTTACTGTGAAGAGAGACAGTGGCAACTATAGCATCAGAACAGTGCACAGATTATCTGTTATGCTGTGGCTTTGTCCTGACATGACTTACTGTGAAGTGAGACAGTGGCAACTATAGCATCAGAACAGTGCACAGATTATCTGTTATGCTGTGGCTTTGTCCTGACATGACTTACTGTGAAGAGAGACAGTGGCAACTATAGCATCAGAACAGTGCACAGATTATCTGTTATGCTGTGGCTTTGTCCTGACATGACTTACTGTGAAGTGAGACAGTGGCAACTATAGCATCAGAACAGTGCACAGATTATCTGTTATGCTGTGGCTTTGTCCTGACATGACTTACTGTGAAGTGAGACAGTGGCAACATAGCATCAGTACAGTGCACAGATTATCTGTTTTGCTGTGGCTTTGTCCTGACATGACTTACTGTGAAGTGAGACAGTGGCAACTATAGCATCAGAACAGTGCACAGATTATCTGTTTTGCTGTGGCTTTGTCCTGACATGACTTACTGTGAAGAGAGACAGTGGCAACTATAGCATCAGAACAGTGCACAGATTATCTGTTTTGCTGTGGCTTTGTCCTGACATGACTTACTGTGAAGTGAGACAGTGGCAACTATAGCATCAGTACAGTGCACAGATTATCTGTTTTGCTGTGGCTTTGTCCTGACATGACTTACTGTGAAGTGAGACAGTGGCAACTATAGCATCAGTATGGTGCACAGAGTATCTGTTTGCTGTGGCTTTGTCCTGACATGACTTACTGTGAAGTGAGACAGTGGCAACTATAGCATCAGTACAGTGCACAGATTATCTGTTTTGCTGTGGCTTTGTCCTGACATGACTTACTGTGAAGTGAGACAGTGGCAACTATAGCATCAGAACAGTGCACAGATTATCTGTTTTGCTGTGGCTTTGTCCTGACATGACTTACTGTGAAGTGAGACAGTGGCAACTATAGCATCAGAACAGTGCACAGATTATCTGTTATGCTGTGGCTTTGTCCTGACATGACTTACTGTGAAGTGAGACAGTGGCAACATAGCATCAGTACAGTGCACAGATTATCTGTTTGCCGCATCAATCCATATGCAACAGTTGTCTGCATCAGCTGCTGTTTTGTCAGCTGACTGTTAATATTTTCTCTCCAAGTTCAGGGCAATCAATAATCCAGATATCTGTAGCAGTAGTTAGTTATTTATTGGGATAACTTTTCTATTGATTTCCTCCCCAGCATCATCTAAGATGATAAGTCACATTTCATTGATTTTGTAAATCTAATCTTATGATGAATTATTAATTGTGGCTGCTGTTATTATAGCATTTAGCATTTTTAGGTGAGTTTTGTAGTATAGTAGTCGAGCCGGCGTCCGTCCGTCCACATTTTCAAACTTGAATATCTCTAAGACAACAAGGCCGATCATGATCAAATTTTATCTAAAGCATCATTGAGGAGGGGGAAAGGTGCCATTAGGTTTTTGGCCAGGTCGGATTGGAACTCTGGTTTCCATGGCAACAGATAGCTCCCATAGATTTACAATTGGAAAACATAAAAAAATCTTCTTCTCCGAAACCACAAGTCCCAGACCTCTCATATTTTGTATGTAGCAATGTATAGTGGTCCTCTTTATAAATCCTGCCAACGGTGCCTCTGGGGTCCATACAGGCCCCGCCCCGGGGGCGTGATGGGGCAAAACATAAAAAAATCTTCTTCTCCGAAACCACATGGCCCAGAGCCTTCATATTTTGTATGTAGCAATGTGTAGTGGTCTTTTTTATAAATCCTGCCAATCATGCCCCTATGGGGTCAAAAATGGCCCTGCCCCGGGGGTCATTAGCTCCCATAGACTTACAATGGGAAAAACATAAAAAAATCTTCTTCGAAACCACAAGGCCCAGAGCTTTCATATTTTGTGTGTAGCAATGTATAGTGGTCCTCTTTATAAATCCTGCCAACTGTGCCCCTGGGGTTCATACAGGCCCCGCCCTGGGGGGTCATGGGTAACACATAAAAAAATCTTCTTCTCCAAAACCACAAGGCCCAGAGCTTTCATATTTTGTTTGTAGCAATATATAGTGTTCCTCTTTATAAATCCTGCCAACCGTGCCCCTGGGGTCCATACTGGCCCCGCCCCGGGGGTGTCAAGGGAAAAACATAAAATTTTCTTCTCCAAAACCACAAGGCCCAAAGCTTTCATATTTTGTATGTAGGAATGTGTAGGGGCCCTCTATGTAAATCCTGCCAATCATGCCCCTGGGGTCAAAAATGGCCCCGCCCCGGGGGTCATTAGCTTCCATATACTTACAATGGGAAAAACATAAAAAAAAATTCTTCTCTGAAACCACAAGGCCCAGAGCTTTCATATTTTGTGTGTAGCAATGTATAATGGTCCTCTTTATAAATCCTGCCTACCATGCCCCTGGGGACAAAAAATGGCCCCGCCCCGGGGGTGTCAAGGGAAAAACATAAAAAAAATCTTCTTCTCCAAAACCACAAGGCCCAAAGCTTTCATATTTTGTATGTAGCAATATGTAGTGGTCCTCTATATAAATCCTGCCAATCATGCCCCTGGGGTCAAAAATAGCCCCGCCCGGGGGGTCATTAGTTCCCATAGACTTAACAATGGGAAAAACATAAAAAAAAATCTTCTTCTCCGAAACCACAAGGCCCAGAGCTTTTATATTTTGTCAGTAGCAATGTATAGTGGTCCTCTTTATAAATCCTGCCAACCATGCCCCTGGGGTCCATATGGGCCCCGCCCCGGGGATGTAAAGGGAAAAACATAAAAAAATCTTCTCCAAAACCACAAGGCCCAAAGCTTTCATATTTTGTATGTAGCAATGTGTAGTGGTCCTCTATATAAATCCTGCCAATCATGCCGCTGGGGTCAAAAATAGCCCCGCCCTGGGGGTCATTAGCTCCCATAGACTTACAATGGGAAAAACATAAAAAAATCTTCTTCTTCGTAGCCACAAGGCCCAGAGCTTTTATATTTTGTGTGTAGCAATGTATAGTGGTCCTCTTTATAAATCCTGCCAACTGTGCCCCTGGGGTCCATTCGGGCCCTGCCCTGATGGCGTTATGGGAAAAACATAAAAAAATCTTCTCCAAAACCACAAGGCCCAGAGCTTTCATATTTTGTTTGTAGCATTGTATAGTGTTCCTCTTTATAAATCCTGCCAACCGTGCCCCTGGGATCTATACTGGCCCCGCCCAGGGGGTGTCC
This sequence comes from Rugalucina vietnamica, assembly GCA_964017185.1. NCBI lineage: Eukaryota > Metazoa > Mollusca > Bivalvia > Lucinida > Lucinidae > Rugalucina > Rugalucina vietnamica. Next base: position 25,926,499 of record OZ024872.1, on the reverse strand, counting down.
GAAACCATATGGCCCAGAGCTTTCATATGTTGTGTGGACCAATGTATAATACTCTCCTTTATAAATGCTGCCAACGGTGCCCCTGGGGTCCATACAGGCCACGCCCCAGGCATGTCATTATCTACCATAGACTTATAATGGAAATATATGAAAAAATCTTCTCTGCAACAGCATGACACAAAGCTTGTATATTTGTCATGTGGAGCTCTACATAAATCCTGCCAATCTTGCCCCTGGGGTCAAATATCCCCACCCCGGGGGTCATTATTATAGGACCCTGACCTTGTTAGATGATTTTTTCACGTGAACCAAAATGGCAGAAAAGAGGAAACTCAATCCAGACAAGAGCTCTTCTGCTGATGTAAGTAGGGTTTCAAGGTCACATGACCAAGATGGTCACCATACCCATATATGAACCTCGACGCGACAAAATGTACCTTCGGACATTATGACATTACTTGTAGAAAGCAGCAAAAAGCGGAAAAATGATGAAATATACGTTTTAGAAATAACACTGCATTTGTAATCTTTGAACACTGGGCTACCAATTGAATGAGTTTTAAAGCATATTTATCTTCAATATATAGAGTTATCTGCCCTTGTTTTATGCAATAATACACATAATCTTCCCATATCTATCGATAAATGGTAACCATAGCAACCGCATTATCATAAAAATAGACAAAATAATTACGACAAATTGCCTGTAAGTATGGTATGCTTCTATCTTAACAATAGGTTCCGACCAGTGCTTAAACAGTTTTAAGCAAATGCACTGAGTTCTGTAAGCTCTACTAACATGCAGAAATGCATTACGCAACGTTGACGTCATTTTTCAGAGCAATGACATCTGTAGGGTCCATATAGTAAATTGGTCATAACCCACAAAATAATTGACATAATCTGGTCAAATAAAGACTGACAGACTCTAGAAATATCATGCATTCAAAGTAACTTCGTTTTTCTAATACTTAAAATAATATTCGAAGGTACATTTTCTCACGTTGTGGCCCATATGGTAAAACCCTCAATTACTGTACTTGTTGACTCTCAGGTGAGTGATTGTTGCCCCTGGGCTACTTGTTTATTTTCACCCCTCCCCCCCCCCCCTTCTTTCTGAGTTTTATTTTCGGGATTTTAATCAAATTGCATCAAATTTCTGTTGCCCATGTGTTCTGCCATTGAGCACAATGTGTTTTTTTACCTGTATTTGTTTATCTCAAAAATCGAGGACAGCCATTTTCGTGGTCTCACCTCCTATTTTTCTCTAAACTTGTAGTATTCACTATGCCTCTGATGAAACCGAAAGGTGAAAGCTAGCTCAGGCACAAATAAAACTTTGCACCGTTAAAGATGATAAAATCTCCACATATACTTATATCATTCAAGCATCCATTTTTGGATCCGGTGAAACCGACAGGTTTGTCTGTTTGATGTAAATTACCTAAATCACATACTATACTATTAATTTATATACATCTTGCATCTTTTGATCCAGTCAAATCCGGTCATTCTCCATAGGGTATTAAGTAGTCTTCAACTTAGCCAATTATTTAGGAAAATCTCACTGGCAGCGGTTTACATAACCATAAAAATGATCAATATTTGTAGCGTTGTGTTTAAAGTCACGCCCACCTTCAGTAGTTTTGCAACCTTCAAGGTGAACGGTCGTGTTTGTTTACTTCTACTTTTCTTTTCTTTTTTTATTCCCCCCCCCCCCCCCCCCCCAGGGAACAACCTAGGGGGCGACTGAGGCGACAAAGTCGCTTTTTCCGTCGGCACTTCGCTCCCGGCGGACCGGCGGGCGAAGTTTCAGTCGCCGGGTTTCGCTCACAGTGGGCCGGTGGGCGAAGTCCTTTTTTGTTTGTTTTTTGGGGGAGTACTTACGGTAATTCAGTAGCTAACTTGCCGTTAATCCCTTATCAATTAATGTCACCTGTACTATGATTGTCAAATTATCACGCATCAATAATCCGTGAACAAAAGGTGTGGAACAACAATCGACACGAGTTTGGCCTAATTAAGTCCAATAATCATGTTTACGGTACAATGATGTTTTACAACTTTGACACGCGCACTTAAGCTCCGCCTATTCTGCATCAGATTTTGTGTTTTCGTTTGCGTTTTATTACGAACTACGTCAAATATTTTCTATAATTAGGTTGTGTAACTGTGAAACCGATACATGTGTACTGATTGAAGTTTGTCGGCGTCTTCTTTGAAACTCGAAGACGCATTTTCTACGCGAAAAACATGGATGATCAACAAACGGATTAACTAATCATTCCTTAATTATTCCGGTGATTTGCTTTGTGTTTTTTTCTGGTAACGTCTGTCGAGTAGATCAGCAAAACACTGTACAAATGCATGTTTGTTTTGCTCATCGCCGATCATTATTACCAAACAACAGTTAGGGCCTGAATTCGGGCCAAAACCATGAAACTTTCTCATTGCGAAATCAACCAGGGAAGTGTAATATACAAGGAATAAGCTCAGAGCGACTTCAAACGCCCCATCATTGTAACCGCCAGTTTATCACCTTCTTGACATAAATTGATAAGTACTTGCGATAATTGCGCAATATTGCATTGTTTTCCGCCATACGGTATCGAAAATCCCTAATCTGGCCGAAACAGCATCCTGTCACGCTTTTATTTGCATCATTTATTTTTCATTTGCGCACATGAACAAATACTTTGAAACACTGTTGCATCACTATCTGTCGGCCGATTTCGGCGATAAAAAGTCTGCGTGACGCAGATTTACACCCCGCTTGTCACTATGATCATGTGCATTCTTAATAAATTGTCCACTTTAATAAAATTAAGAAAATTAACAGGTGCCTTACTCGTTAAATTAGTGGCTACGTGATAAGATTCTATCTTTTGTCCAGGTAGCGCGGTTACGATGATGGGGTTCAAGGTTATCAAATTGATTAGCACCTCTCTACGCAGTCCCCGTTGAGGTTCTACGTGGCCTAATTGGTGCTAATTGATCCAATTAGCCTGTACTTATTCCTCCTCTCTTACACTTCCCTGAATCAACCTTCAAAATGGAAAGATCGGCGTTGGCTCTAAACCGGGAAGTAAGCATAAGGCTGAAGATGCATCTGAGTAAGAAATTTACGAAAGAAGTTACCCAGAACAGCGTCGACTGGTATACACAAGACAAGGCTGTTCGATTTGCCGACTTGCTAAGGTCGACGGTGCATATTCTCGTGGTCACGACACTCCAGCTAAGAATACCAACCACACCAGATATAATCAGCTCACATATATATATTCAGCTCTTTAATAATTAAAAAAAAAAAAATAAAAAAAAATAAAAAAAAAAAAAAAAGGAAGAAAAAATATAACATGTACAAATACCCATGTTATAAAAGGCTTTTGTGACCAAAATAAAAAAAAATAAATGTAAAAAAAAATAAATAAAAACATAGCACCTGATGCTTGAAGCTTGAAGTACATGTATTAACAACATATATATACGCGTGTCATATATATATCAATGCAACACAGTAGTAACACAGTTATATAGTATAGACATGTTTCTGTTCTTCTGTCCGTCCGTCCATTTGTCATCCATGTTACTACCCTCACTTCTCCCTAAGATTAGAAAACTTCTCTCTAAAATTCTCAGAGGGAGAAGTCACTTCTCCCTAAAATTTTGGGCCAGGATGAACCCTGCCCCCCTTCTTTCTGAGTTTTATTTTCAGGATTTTAATCAAATTGCATCAAATTTCTGTTGCCCATGTGTTCTCCCATTGAGCACAATGTGGTTTTTTACCTGTATTTGTTTATCTCAAAAATCGAGGACAGCCATTTTCGCCGTCGGACAGCCATTTTCGCCGTCGGACAGCCATTTTCGCCGTCTCACCTCCTATTTTTAGCTCACCTGAGCCGTTAGGCTCACAAGGTGAGCTTATAGGATGGCCATAATCTGGCGTCCGTCCGTCCGGCGTCCGTCCGTCCGTCCACAATTTCAAAAATCTTCTTCTCTGGAACTGCTTGGCCAACCAAAGCCAAATTTTATATGAAGCATCTATAGGAAGGGGGAACCAATGTGTATATAAGAAATCCAGGTCACATGACCAAGATGGCCGCCATGCCCATATATGGTAAAAACCCTTCAACAATCTTCTACTCCAGAACCGGTGGACTGATTTCAACGAAACTTGGCATGAAGCATTGATGGCTCAAGCACTACAATGTGTATATAAATCATGACCCTGTGATGACCTTGACCTATTTTACGGCAAGGTCAACATAGGTCGCCAATGCCTTTGAATGGGGAAAACTTTTAAAATGTCATTTGAATTGAAAGTCTTGCAGGAAATGGGCAGTAGGACTGAATATTAATGATTCTGAAAAAATTGGACCCCAGGGGCTCATATGCCCCCACCCCGGGGCAATATACATGTATATTACCATAATATTCAAACATCATCTCCTATGAAACCGGTTGGCCAATCAAAGCCAAATTTTATGTGAAGCATCAATAGGAAGGGGTAATCAATGTGTATATAAATAATCCAGGTCACATGACCAAGATGGCTGCAATGCCCATATATGGTAAAAACCCTTCAAAAATCTTCTTCTCCAGAATCGGTGGATCGATTTCAAAGAAACTTGGCATGAAGCATTGATGGCTAAAGTACTACAATGTATATATAAATCATGACCCTGTGATGACCTTGACCTTTTTTTACGGCAAGGTCAACATAGGTCGCCAATGCATTTGAATAGGGAAAACTTTTAAAATGTCATTTAAAGTGAAAGTCTTGCAGGAAATGGGCAGTAAGACTGAATATTAATGATTCTGAAAAAAAATGGACCCCAGGGGCTCGTCTGCCCCCACCCCGGGGCAATATGTATATTACCATTATATTCAAACATCTTCTCCTCTGAAACCGCTTGGCGAATCAAAGCCAAATTTTATGTGAAGCATCTATGGAATGGGGGAATTAGTGTATATATAAATTATCTAGTTCACATGACCAAGATGGCTGCCATGCCCATATATGGTAAAAACCCTTCAAAAATCTTCTTCTCCGAATCTGATGGTTCGATTTCAAAGAAACTTGGCATGAAGCACCAAAGGCTGAAGTACTACAATGTGTATATAAATCATGACCCTGTGGTCACCTTGACCTATTTTACGACAAGGTCAACATAGGTCGCCAATGCATTGGAATGGGGAAAACTTTTAAAAAGTCATTTGAGGTGAAAATCTTGCAGGAAATGGGTAGTAGGACTAAATATTAATGATTCTGGAAAAAAAAATGGACCCAAGGCCTTGGGCCGTTTTCTTTTTTCAGAATAATCAATATTCTGTCCATTTGCCAATTTCTTGCTGGCTTTTCCCTTCAAATGGCATTTTAACAGTTTTTCCCATTCAAAAGCATGGGCAACCCATGTTGACCTTGCCATAAACTTGGTCAAGGTCATCACAGGGTCATGATTTATATATACATTGTAGTACTATAGCCATGGATGCTTCACGCCAAGTTTCACTGAAATCAATCTATTGGTTTCAGAGAAGATATTTGAAGGGTTTTTACCATATATGGGCATGGTGGCCATCTTGGTCATGTGACCTAGATTATTAATATATACATTGGTTCCCCCATCCTATAGATGCTTCACATAAAATTTGGCTTCAATTGGCCAAGTGGTTTTAGAGGAGAAGATGTTTGAATATTATGGTAATATTTATGTATATTGCCCCGTGGTGTGGGCATATGAGCGCTTCATCTGCCCCTGCACTGGGGTTAAATACCATAATATTCAAACATGTTTATTGGTATATGCAGCAGACTCAGGTGAGCGTTTACAGGACCATTGGTCCTCTGGTTCTCTAAACTTGTAGTAATCACTATGCCTCTGATGAAGGTGAAAGCTAGCTCTGGCACAAATAAAACTTTGCACCGTTAATGATAAAATCTCCACATATACTTATAGCATATCATTCAAGCATCCATTTTTGGATCCGGTGCTACCGACAGGTTTGTCTGTTTGATGTATATTACCTAAATCTCATACCGGCCTCGGTAGCTCAGTGGATAGAGTGTCCACTCCGAGATCGGGAGGTACCGGGTTCGATACCGGGCTGCGACATACCAAAGTCGTTAACAATGGTACTAGTTGCTCCCCGCTTGGCACTCGGATTTTCGGGGTAGGGCTAGGACTGGTCGCTCCGGTGTCAGTATAATGTGACTGGAGGTGGTATCAGGTAAAAGTGTCTGGGATCTGATACCACAGTGAGGCAGCACTATAAAAGTGGGCATTGAGCTCCCTGTCGCAACCAGACACCGTCGTGATATGACAGATAATGTTGAAAGCGACGTTAAACCCGAACAAACAACAACAACAACTAAAATCTCATACTATAAATATATAATTTCCTGTACTATATATATATAATTTCCTGTACCGTGGCATTCTCTGGTTCTTCAATACTTCTTCCCTATGCAGTAGAGCTTCTATAAATCTAATATAATAAATAAAATAAATAAAAAGCAAACACAAATAGAATAAAAATGGCCGCCGTCCGTAGGTTATAAAAAGAACCGAAAATGATGGGGTCGCCTATGGCGGTAAATGAAAGGCCACTGAATAGTGTCATTGACGTCAAAGGTTTATAGATGCTAAAATTGGCGTACAAAATCGGAAGACCGCGGTGGTGCAATGGTTAGCACGTCTGCCCGGAATGCCGGAGGTCCGTGGTTCAATTCCTGGTCGTGGCACGACCGATTTTTGTACGCTAATTCTGTTTGTTTATATAATTTCCTGTATCGTGGCATTCTCTGGTTCTTCAATACTTCTTCCCGATGCAGTAGAGCTTCTATAAATCTAATATAATAAATAAAATAAATAAAAAGTAAACACAAATAGAATAAAAATGGCCGCCGTCCGTAGGTTATAAAAAGAACCGAAAATGATAGGGTCGCCTATGGCGGTAAATGAAAGGCCGCTGAATAGCGTCATTGACGTCAAAGGTTTATAGATGCTAAAATTGGCGTACAAAATCGGAAGACCGCGGTGGTGCAATGGTTAGCACGTCTGCCGGGAATGCAGGAGGTCCGTGGTTCGATTCCCGGTCGCGGCACGACCGATTTTTGTACGCTTATTCTGTTTGTTTATATAATTTCCTGTATCGTGGCATTCTCTGGTTCTTCAATACTTCTTCCCGATGCAGTAGAGCTTCTATAAATCTAATATAATAAATAAAATAAATAAAAAGCAAACACAAATAGAATAAAAATGGCCGCTGTCCGTAGGTTATAAAAAGAACCGAAAATGATTGGGTCGCCTATGGCGGTAAATGAAAGGCCGCTGAATAGCGTCATTGACGTCAAAGGTTTATAGATGCTAAAATTGGCGTACAAAATCGGAAGACCGCGGTGGTGCAATGGTTAGCACGTCTGCCCGGAATGCAGGAGGTCCGCGGTTCGATTCCCGGTCGCGGCACGACCGATTTTTGTACGCTAATTCTGTTTGTTTATATAATTTCCTGTATCGTGGCATTCTCTGGTTCTTCAATACTTCTTCCCGATGCAGTAGAGCTTCTATGAATCTAATATAATAAATAAAATAAATAAAAAGCAAACACAAATAGAATAAAAATGGCCGCCGTCAGTAGGTTATAAAAAGAACCGAAAATGATAGGGTCGCCTATGGCGGTAAATGAAAGGCCGCTGAATAGCGTCATTGACGTCAAAGGTTTATAGATGCTAAAATTGGCGTACAAAATCGGAAGACCGCGGTGGTGCAATGGTTAGCACGTCTGCCCGGAATGCAGGAGGTCCGTGGTTTGATTCCCGGTCGCGGCACGACCGATTTTTGTACGCTGATTCTGTTTGTTTATATAATTTCCTGTACGTGGCATTCTCTGGTTCTTCAATACTTCTTCCCGATGCAGTAGAGCTTCTATAAATCTAATATAATAAATAAAATAAATAAAAAGCAAACACAAATAGAATAAAAATGGCCGCTGTCCGTAGGTTATAAAAAGAACCGAAAATGATAGGGTCGCCTATGGCGGTAAATGAAAGGCCGCTGAATAGCGTCATTGACGTCAAAGGTTTATAGATGCTAAAATTGGCGTACAAAATTGGAAGACCGCTGTGGTGCAATGGTTAGCACGTCTGCCCGGAATGCAGGAGGTCCGTGGTTCGATTCCCGGTCGCGGCACGACCGATTTTTGTACGCTAATTCTGTTTGTTTATATAATTTCCTGTATCGTGGCATTCTCTGGTTCTTCAATACTTCTTCCCGATGCAGTAGAGCTTTTATAAATCTAATATAATAAATAAAATAAATAAAAAGCAAACACAAATAGAATAAAAATGGCCGCCGTCCGTAGGTTATAAAAAGAACCGAAAATGATAGGGTCGCCTATGGCGGTAAATGAAAGGCCGCTGAATAGCGTCATTGACGTCAAAGGTTTATAGATGCTAAAATTGGCGTACAAAATCGGAAGACCGCGGTGGTGCAATGGTCAGCACGTCTGCCTGGAATGCAGGAGGTCCGTGGTTCGATTCCCGGTCGCGGCACGACCGATTTTTGTACGCTAATTCTGTTTGTTTATATATATATATATATATATATGTGTGTGTGTGTGTGTGTGTACCCTACTGACCTACTGAAAATATCCATTGTAATTTCACTGAAATTTCAGTGTAATTTCAGTGCAAAAATTCCCCCTCATTTCACTAAAATTTCAGTGCTATATCATTGAAATTTCAGTGCTATATAACTCAAATTTCAATGAATTTCATTGAAATTTCAGTGCTATATCACTGAAATAGCACTGAAATTTCAGTGCAAAAATTTCCCCTCATTTCACTGAAATAGCACTGGAATTTCAATGAAATAGCACTGAAATTTCAGTGAAATAGCACTGAAATTTCAGTTCAATCCCTGCCAGACACCAAGGTTGCAATATACCTGGAGGCTTGGTTAGAAAATGCAAACAAATACGAAGGAGTAATTATATAAAACAAACATACACATTTTCATTAACACTACCTCCAAGTTTTTTTAATGATATCTACCTGAACTGTCAGTTTTGCTTCTACTTGGCCTTCCATCCACTTAGTTCTTTAGTTTTCAAGGCCCAACAGGACTGGCTTGTGATTTGTAACTTTGGGAGGTAATGGGTGGGGTAATGGGACACTTCTACAGTATGAGAAATGAGAAACTATGTTGGGAACAACATGCACATTGTATATTTTGTATATAAAAGTTCTTCTAACTTACATATACTAGCCCTGCTGCCTTTATCAATTTTTCCATCCATGACTGTTCTCTCATTTCCTCATGTTTTCTACATAAGCATCCTCTAGACCAATTTCCATCAATGTTTTTTTGCACTATATCCTCATCCTGTTACAAACTCTGAACTTGTCTGCTGTTCTTCGAATTTCTAGTTTGTAGTCTTTCTGATACCTTAGATGTTTGAAGATTTAGTTCAGATTAGATTTTTGTTTGCCTTTCAAAATTATGTGCAACAGGAAAAGGAAGTAGGATCAATGGTCATGGGATTATGGGTAATGTGGTTATTGGTCATGTGATCATTGAAATTTCACTGAGATACTGAAATCTCAATGGAATATTTCAATATTTCAGTGAAATTCCATTGACATTCCATTGAAAAATAAAAGTTCACTGAAATTTCAGTGATATTTCATTGCTAATAAGGGTTCCATTGCAATTCACTGAAATTTCAGTGATATTTCACTGGTATTTTCAGTAGGGTATATATGGTAAAACCCCTTCAAAAATCTTCTCAGGAAACATTGGACCGATTTCAACAAAACTTGGCATGTCGGATTGTTGACTAAAGAACTACACTTTTATATGTATCATGACCCTGTGATGACCTTGACCTATTTTACAGCAAGGTCAACATAGGTCGCCTGTGCAATGTAATGGGGGAAAACTGTTAAAATTTCATCGAAAGGGAAAATCTTGAAGGAAATGGGCAGTAGGGCTGAATATTATTAATTCAGAAAAAAAAACCCATAAGACATGGACCCCAGGGGCTCTTCTGACCCCACCCCTGGGCAATATACATGAAATTTATCATAATTAGCTCACCTGAGCCGTTAGGCTTATGAGCTAATAGTATACCCATGCTCCGGCGTCCGGCGTCTGCTGTCCGTCCACAATTTCAATGATCTTCTCATCTGCCCCCATCCTCGGGCAATATACATGTATTACCATAATATTCAAATATCATCTCTGAAACCGCTTGGCCAATCAAAGCCAAATTTTATATGAAGCATCTATAGGAAGGGGGAACCAATGTATATATAAATAATGCAGGTCACATGACCAAGATGGCCGCCATGCCCATATATGGTAAAAACCCTTCAGAAATCTTATTCTCCAGAACTGGTGGACTGATTTCAACGAAACTTGGCATGAAACATCGATGACGCAAGTACTATAATGTATATATAAATCATGACCTTGTGATGACCTTGACCTATTTTATGGCAAGGTCAACATAGGTTGCCTGTTCATTTGAATTGGGAAAACTGTAAAAATGTCATTTAAAGGGAAAATCTTGCAGGAAATGAGCAGAAAGACTGAATATTGATAATTCTGAAAAACAAAATGGACCCTAGGGGCTCCTGCCCCCACCCCCGGGCAATATACATGTATATTACCATAATATTCAAACATCTTCCTTGAAACGGCTTGGCCAATCAAAGCCAAATTCTATATGAAGCATTAATAGGAAAGGGTAATCAATGTGTATATAAATAATGCAGGTCACATGCCAGGATGGCCGCCCTGCCCATATATGGTAAAAACGCTTCAAAAGTCTTCTTCTCCGGAACTGGTTGACCGATTTCAACGAAACTAGGCATGGAACATTGATGACTCAAGTACTACAATGTATATATAAATCATGACCCTGTGATGACCTTGTCATATTTTTTCAGCAAGGTCAACATAGATCACCTATGCATTGGAATGGAGAAAACTGTTAAAATATCATTCAAAGGGAAAATCTTGCAGGAAATGGGCAGTAGGACTGAATATCAATGATACTGAAAAGAAATGGACACCAGCTGCACATCTGCCCCCACCCTGGGGCAATATACATGTATATTATTTGCCCATATATGGTAAAAACACTCAAAAATCTTCTTCTCAGGAACTGGTTTACTGATTTCAACGAAACTTGGCATGAAGCACATTGATGATGGGTCGCCCATGCATTTGAATGGGTAAAACTGTTAAAATGTCATTTGAAGGGAAAAACTTGCAGGAAATTGGCAAATGGAAAGGATATTTTATTATTCTGAAAAAAAAAAAAAAAAAAAAAAAACGGCCCAGGGCTTAATCTGCAGTGCTGTACAATAGTACAGTGCTGATCATTACGAGATACAAGCTAGATATTTGTATGTGGCATGTGATCTAATTCAGTCTTTCCCAGACTTAAAAGAGTTCCTGAGTTTTTTCCTTTTACTTTCTAGGTCATGATGGCCTTAGCCAATCACCACCAACATGTAGAGGCAGAGAAACAGAAACTTCGAGCTCAAGTTAGGAGACTGTGTCAAGAGAATGCCTGGCTCCGGGATGAGCTCGCAACTACACAACAAAAACTACAAATCAGTGAACAAAAGGTTGCAACCTTGGAGGAGGAGAAGAAACATTTAGAATTTATGAATGAAATGAAGAAATATGATACAAATGAATCTCAAATAGTAAGTACATTCTTGTTTAGAAAAGTACATGACCAGATATCGGTTGGTTTGGCTGAATTGGTGTTAAAGCTAAGGAAAGCTGTATGGCGACAGGACCTTGGTTTAAAGTGTCATTCAAAAGACATCTGACATAAAACTAACCACTCCTGGTTTACAAGGGGATAGCTTTAAATTATAACTACTCCAGGCTGGCTTCTAGATCGGGATTCTAATATAAGCTGCTCTCACACATTCTGAGCTATTATGACAATTACCCCAGGCTACACACATTTGTTCCAATACTAAATATGAACCCTTTCTTATTAGGCATGTGGTTTACATAATTGGTATGCACACATTTGTTGACACTAAGACAGGGTTTTTCAGTGAAAACTAGGAAATAGAAAAAAGAATGATGACACATAAATGACTGTAAACCTATCAGCTAATTTCCCTAATGTAGTATTGCCCATATATAGAGTATGCAATACCTCCAAGAACACTATTGCTGATATTTAAAGGGAAACATTACTATTTAATTCCCGCATATGATTTTTATGAAACTTCCTCTGCTTCAAGATAATTCTATCCTTGGACTAAAATCGAAATAAAAGTGGGGAGTCACCGGCCTCGTTTCCATGGTATCAGAACTTTTTGGATGTTTCTCGTGAATTTCAGAAAACCGCACTCGTAGCGGACATGTGTTTTAATATATAAATCGTTACTGCAAAAACAACTTAAACACACAATGAGTGTTATTTTCTTACATTTTGATACTATTTGCTCTTAAACTGATGAGAATACATGCAAAATTAACTTTCCCGCCATCTTTTCAAGCCTGGAGAAAGTACGTATTTTTTCGATATCTCCTAAACTACGCATATGATTTTGATAAAATCCCACCAACAGATAGGAAACATGGTTACCATTTAGAGGTTCAAATAAAAAGTGGGGGTCACCGGATTGCGTTGGAAGATATAAAGAAAAAACGTTCAATATTCCCGCCTTTTTCCATTTTAACGCCAAACATTGCACTAACGTCGCGTATATTTATGCGACGTCATCAATAGCGAAATAAAAGTTTACACATATAATTAACCTTATGCACGAATTTGGGTATATCAATTGTCACAAAACTTCTTTTAAAATAAAAAAGAACAATATGTATGCCCGCTTTAGGACTTAATTATGCAGAAACAAACAAAATAAATTTCTAAAGCTTGCAACGTCATTGAGAAATCAAAACAAAACGACGTTAAAAACTACACATAACATGCACATACTAAACGCCGACGTTGCGCAAACAGTGTGCGCATAAACAATAGTAATGTTTACCCTTAACTGAACTGACACAGAGCTGACATGGAGACCTATAGGCTTGATTGAGATTACTCTGGAGAAAATCTAGAACACTATCCAAAAAATGTTTTTTTCTGCAGCATAATGTATTCTAGAAGTCTATATCTTGACAACCCCTTCTCAGAGAACATTCATACTTAAGACTGTAGGTACCTTGTAGGGTAGGTTTTCATTTCATTGCTTCAGATCTCTGGGTCCATGCCTGGGGGTGGAAATAGAGGTTGTCAGGAAGAAATAAAGAACACTGCCAAAACTGACTGTACTTCAGTATAGATCTGTAGATGTCTGTATCTTCACAACAAAATGATAATAAAGCGTTCATAGTAAATCATACTTAGATCTTATGTATTCGGTAGGTTATATGACATCTGACCACTGAGTTTTAGTCAAGGGTGGGGCTGGAGGTCCAAATCTAGACCTCTTTAAACTTTTTTTTCTTATTTCTAAGAAAAACATGTAGAAACAAATTCAAGGATGATGTTTTGTCAGTCATATTTCAACTTTGTGACACTGACTTGTGTGTCATGAAGTTAAGGTTTGGTTGACTTAAATTTCATGGTCCAATGATTTTGCCTTATATCTTGACACTCAGTAAGTATATTTACATACTTCTTTCAGATTATTGGTAAGTACTACTAGACCTTTGACCCAAGTATACAAGTTTACAGATCACTGTGACCTAATTTCTTGGTTCAGTGATTTTGCCTTGTATCTTGACACTCATTTGGTATATGAAAATACTTCTTCCATCACAGAAAGTAAGAAGGACAAGACCTTTGACCCCTAAGTGAATATAGGTCACTGTGACCTAATTAACATATTTTCACATTGAGTATGGTCAGACCTTTGACCCAAATTGGTGACTGGTCAGTGAGGTCACTGTAACCTGATTTCATGGTTCAGTGATTTTATCTAACATCTTTATACTCATTTGATATATGAAGGTACAAGTAGGTAATGAACAGGAAATGGAGCAATCAGAAAGAAATTCCCACTCCAGAAACTGAAGTGGGAAAAAACTAAATTAACAATTAGGAACTTATACTAAGAAAACATATAGTAAGCTGAGTGAGCAGCTATTTTACAATAGGCAGCCACTCAGTTACCTAAACCTCACCAAAAATATTAAGACACACATAAGGTGCAAACAGCACAAAAATTCAACTCCAAGACATAAAACAAAAAGAACCACAACAAAAGTATTGCCTTAGAATCAATCAGTAATATAAAATTACACTAGTTTTACATGGCCATAACCTCACCCTCAGCTTCTGCAGTGGTTTACAACATATAGTTAGTTGTTTGGTCCTCGTGGTGAATCTCTAACTAGTCAATGAATCATGATAACCACCATGATGAATAAAAAACGAGGACTCAAAGATTCAGTAAGCTGCCCAATGATGGAGATCCATGGGTGCCCAATATTAACTTACTGAAAATCCAGAGCAAAACAGAAACACCAGTTGAACCCTGGTAGGTCAAGCAACAGACAAGAAGCCCAGGCACCAATCAACTAAAATGAATAGCTTTACGTCAAGGGCCATCATAGAGTCTGACACCTGACCCACTGGCATGCAATTAAAGAATGCATCATAGTTATCAACCATGATTGGGTTAAAAGCTAAGCATGCAGACTGTCACATAACATTTAAGTTATATCCTGTATGTTTGTAACATATAATGATTTATCTAAACTGAAAAGAAAAATCATTCATTCCTAAAAGTTTCTTAAATTTATAAACCAAGTCACCGTAAAATTCTGGTTCCGAAAGGCCCTCACGTAAAAGGGTCTTTATTAATCCAACTTAAAAAAATTCTGAAATCAATTCATAGTGTCTGCGATAAAATTTAGATAATGTTTTTCGAAGTTTATGATACTGATAGCCCTGCTGGAGAAGTTTGGCTGTTAAATATTTATTTAGCATGTTGAAGTCCGCAACATGATTGCAGACTCTAGGGAAACTAATAAATTGCGAAATGGATACACCATAAGAAGCACGGCGAGGAACGTCACCATCCAAAAAAGGAAAATTTACTATATCAAAATCACAGTCATCATGTTTATCATAAATTTTAGAAGAAACAAATCCATTTGCAATAGAAAGGTGTAAATCTAAAAAGGGTGCTTCGGTATCTGTGGTGGTGGCTTTATTCAACTGTAGTTCAGGTGGATAAATTTGATTGACCATGCCTTCAAAATAAGGATTGTCAATGTTCAAAAGGTCATCGACGTACCTGGAAGTCATTAAAAAAAACTTTTTGTAGAGAAATCTGTCAAAAAGATGCAAACTGCACTGCTAACAGATCTTCATATACTCTGTTTGCCTAGGCCTGCCGTTCAAAAAGTATAAGATTGTATCCCCTTTTCAGTCTGAGAGTGGAGGAAGTGAGAAAGAGCAATCAGAGTCCTCCACATCACAGAATCTAGATCTTGGCTTCCCAGATGATGATGATGAACCAAACAATCCAGAAGGTAGGACACAGACACATATTTATTGTTACTGAACTTCTCAATTCAACATTTAGCCATAACCAAAACATACCAAAAACAAACTACTGGTAACTGGCTGAGGAAGGCTTGATAAGAAACAGTGTAGTTGTCGTATCAGGATCTCAGTTTGCTGTAGATGTATACCCACCAACCAAACAAATAAACAAATAGCCATATTGCCACACATTACATACACAAAAGGAAGAGATTTGCCATTGTTCAACAGGTCACAGGCCATGGTAGAACATAATTTACTAAAGATAAAACTATAAAGAGAATCAGTTGTTTTACTGAAATTAATCAGGTGTGACATTCATTCTTGCAGTTGTAGATATACATCGGTACAAATAGGCAATGGTACAAATAGGCAACGATGAGGAAAAAGCGCAATTAGAAAAAGATTCCCACTCCAAAAACCGAGGTGGAAAAAACTAAATTAACAATCAGGTACCTATGAAAACATATCGTAAGCTGAATGAGCAGCAATTTTCCCAATAGGTGGCCACTCAGTTACCTAAACTTAACTAAAATATAACATACATAAGGCGCCAACAGCACAAAAAATTTTAAACACCAAGACATAAAACAATAAGAACCACCACAGATGTATCACCTTGGAACGATCAGTAATATACAATTACTTGTATCATTTCTCCTTTCAGTTTTGTCCCCGTCTCAACCCAGTGCAATGGCTCAAGCTGCCAGCGGTGGCTATGAAATACCAGCTCGTCTACGTACACTCCACAATCTAGTCATACAGTATGCCTCCCAGGGCAGATATGAGGTGGCGGTGCCCCTATGTAAACAAGCTCTCGAGGATCTGGAGAAAACTAGTGGTCATGATCATCCAGATGTGGCCACCATGTTGAATATTCTTGCCCTTGTATATAGGTAAGGTCTTTCTAAACATACACTTCTGAAAGATTTCAAAAGAATGAGGTACAATTTTCTGTTCCCTCCATGAAGACTTAAAATACTTTATAAAAACAGGGTACCACTCAATTATGATTAACTTTGTATACATCAGACTGCCTTGAAGTGGCCACACTGTTTCAAGGGAATGTTTTGACAGCACCAGGACCAGTGGGCTACAGGTCTAGAAACACCTGAAAGAAAATGCCGAGGCCAAGGCTTATTAGTCCATATTACACCTCCAAATTATTGTCTGCTAAAAACTGTAAAGAATGTTTGCAACATCTAAGTTTATGTGTATTAATGTACAGATTCTATACATATATTTGTATCCAATGGTAGGTGAATACTTGACACTGTTGAGTATGAGTTAAACGGGATGTTCCCATTGGTGTTTCCTTATACCTCACATGGATGGGAACGGCTTGCATTGAACCATTAGTTGATAACCAAAGGAAAGACCGTTTAAAATTAGATCCCGTTCAACACATTAGGGTGTTAAGAAAGCATCTAATTTGAAAGCATTTTCAAGACAAAAAATAATTAAATGGTGCATTTTCCATTACCGTATTCATTATAATTAGCGCACATGCTCCAATGAGCGCACACCCTGGTCATTTCCGAAAAAACATATGCATAAGCGCACACTGTTCAACTAGCATATAAGCGCACACCCTGGTGGTTTCCGAAAAAACACATGCATAAGCGCATACTGTTCAACTAGCATATTTGTTGTTTTTTTTTACACAAATGTTACATTTAAATATTGTATCAAAACTTAACCTTTAATGACTAAATAGTATTTTGTAACGACAGAAATACTTAAATGCCATAATCAGTAATATTTTGGCATGTTTATTTCAACAGTTTATGCATCGTTTTAGTTCATAGGGTGGACTAATTAGAATGATTTTAGTTACCTTTACATTATTCTGAAAAGTTAAGCTTACTGAGCGCTAAGTAGAACGAATACTGTAATCTGTTATTTTCTAAGATACAATAAAGTAGTTGAAACACTGTCTAATGTCAAATTGCTTCACAGAATAATGTTTTCTAAGGATACTTTATTTCACAAATTCAAAAATATTTCTATTTTTCAAAAAATTGTGAAAAAATTGACATTTGAGGCCACATTTAAAATTATTTCTGTTTGCCCTCTCCCTACCCTGTCTAGAAAAGTTGGGTAGGTAGGTAGGATTTTTTTTTTTTTTTTTTTTTTTTCTATGCACTACTGTATTATGCGTTATTTTTGGTCAAAGGAATTAGCTACAGTATTGTCAAAGCTACTCACAATTACAGTTGCATTTTATGTTTTGTAGTGCTTGAACATAAGAACAAAATATCCAATTGGTGAGGAGGGTCATGGTTTAAATGAAAACACATTACTTTCTAGGGAAAACAATTTATCTTCTGACAGAAACATTAAAAAAAAAAAAAAAAAAAAAAAAAAAAATGAAAGGGCAATAAAATTTTTTGAGTAGGCCTTATTTTAGGTGAGTAGGTAGGGAGAGGGCAAACAAACAAATTTTTATTTTTGGCCTGATTGATTTTTGTATTATCACAAAAACTTTTATTGCTGGTGAACATTTAGGCTTTATTGATTAAATTGTAGATGATTTCTACTCATTGGTTTTAGTATCAGGAAGAGTAAAAATTCAAGGGTTAAAAAATGGGTGCTAGCTTTAGATGGCCATTTTGTTAATGATCAGGTATGAGATTTAAAACTTCTTTGCTTTTATCTTTTCATATACATCCACATAAAAGTTTGGTTTTATCATTTCTTAGTTTTGATTTATTAAAATCAAGAAATCATGAAAACAATTTTTGCATGGAACAAACTTTTTTAACACCCTTTATAACTTGAAACTGATTATACCAATGCAAAGAATGTATAGAATCATTAATAAATGCAATATTTCTTCAAAGAATATACTACATTTTGTCTGCAAAAAAGAATGCATCAAACTGAAAGTGGAAATAAATGAAAATCAATATTTTACTGTTTCCACGTACATGTAGTTTCAAAGTGCATGATAGTTGTCATCTGTGGATATTTGCTCCTGCTACAAGTACATACACATTTCCAACACATTCATCACCAAATGATGCAACTAAAGGTAAATTAAAAAATCCATAATCTGTTTGACATTAGTTGAAAGGCAGTTGAATGAGGTACCGAAGTGGAGCGGAGTGGAGGTTAGCCAATGAGTTAACCAATTAGCATATTGGAGCATGTCCCATAGTTCGACACAAATTGTTGTGTTGTATTTGGACTGATTGCAGTATAGATAAAATATAATTGTTCGATTTTTTGGAAGCAGTAAAAACATTCAAAGTTAGGTGGGCCATATTGTACAATTTCGGGTAATGAACCTTCATCAGTGACCCTTTACAAAACTGGCAGCGAAAGCCAGACATTCATGACTGCTGCAATTTCAAGAATTTTCATCTGTATTTCATCTGTAAAACCTTTATATTCTATACATCTTATGGCTGCAATATTTACAGAGATCAAGGAAAATTTAAAGAAGCAGGCAACTTATTGCATGATGCTCTAATAATCAGGGAGAAAACACTAGGCCCTGATCACCCAGCTGTAAGTTACTAGCTTTAGAAACTGTTCATACAGGATATGACTATCTCATGACAAAATCAGATTGTTTCCCTGTGTATCCAGTTGACTTCAAAGTAGCTGGAGCCAGTAACTTTCTGGTTTTATCATGTGATGTCATAGTCATTTAGAACTGTAAATGTGCATCATGCCCTTTAAGCAGTGTAATGCATTTTTAGCTCACATGAGCTGAAGGCTCACAAGGTGAGCTTATAGGATGGCCATGCTTTGTCATCCGTCCGCCGTCCATCCACAATTTCAAAGATCTTCTCCTCTGAAACTGCTTGGCCAATCAAAGCCAAACTTCATGTGCAGCATCTTAGAGAGGGGGAACGAAAGTTTTTATAAATGGTCTAGCTCACATGACCAAGATGGCCGCCATGGCTATAAATAGCAAAAACCTTTAAAAATCTTGTCCAAAACCAGAAGGCCTATGATTTTTAGCTCACCTGAGCCGAAGGCTCACAGGTGAGCTTATAGTATACCCATGCTCCGGCGTCCGTCGTCCGTCGTCCGTCGTCGTCCGTCGTCGTCCGTCGTTCACAATTTCAAAGATCTTCTTCTCTGAAACCGCTTGGCCAATCAAAGCCAAACTTCATGTGGAGCATCCTTAGGAAGGGGGAACGAAAGTTTATATAAATGGTCCAGGTCACATGACCAAGATGGCCGCCATGGCTATAAATAGCAAAAACCTTTAAAAATCTTCTTCTCCAGAACCAGTGGGCCGATTTCCACGAAACTTGGTATGTAGCATCAGGGAGGTGGGCCCATCATAGTTTATATAAATCATGACCTTGGGATGACCTTGACCTATTTTACAGCAAGGTCAACTTAGGTCGCCAATGCATTTGAATAGGAAAAAATGGTAAAATGCTATTTAATGGGTAAAACTTACTGGGAATAGGCAAATGGACAGAAGATTAATGTTAATGGAAAATTTTAGCCCCTGGGGGGTTGTCTGCCCCTGCCCCGGGGCTATATACATGTATATGACCATAATATTCAAACATCTTCTTCTCTGAAATCGCTAGGCCAATCAAAGCCAAACTTCATGTGGAGCATCCTTGGGAAGGGGAAATGAAAGTTTATATAAATGGTCCAGGTCACATGACCAAGATGGCCGCCATGGCTATAAATAGCAAAAACCTTTAAAAATCTTCTTCTCCAGAACCAGTGGGCCGATTTCCACGAAACTTAGTATATAGCATTGGGGATGTGGGCCCATCATAGTTTATATAGATCATGACCCTAGGATGACCTTGACCTATTTTACGGCAAGGTCAACTTAGGTCGCCAATGCATTTGAATGGGGAAAATGGTAAAATGCTATTTAATGGGTAAAACTTAATGGGAATAGGCAAATGGACAGAAGATTAATGTTAATGGAAACTTTTAGCCCCTGGGGGTTGTCTGCCCCTGCCCCGGGGCTATAGACATGTATATGACCATAATATTCAAACATCTTCTCTTAAACCGCTAGGCCAATCAAAGCCAAACATCATGTGGAGCATCCTTGGGAAGGGGGAATGAAAGTTTATAAAAATGGTCAAGGTCACATGACCAAGATGGCCGCCATGGCTATAAATAGCAAAAACATTTAAAAATCTTCTTCTTCAGAACCAGAAAGCCTATGATTTTGAAACTTGGTGTGAAGCATCTGGGAATGGAGCTCTACAAAGTTTATATAAATCATGACCCTGGGATGACCTTGACGTATTTTACGGCAAGGTCAACTTAGGTCTTCCATGCATTGGAATGGGAAAAAATAGGAAAATGTAATTTAACGGCAGAAAACTTGCTAGAAATGAGCAAATGGACAGAAGATTTATGTTAATGGAAAATATTTTGGGCCCAGGGGGTTGTCTGCCCCTGCCCCAGGGCTATATGCATGTATATGACCATAATATTGAAACATCTTCTCTGAAATAGCTAGGCCAATCAAAGCCAAACTTTTTGTGGAGCATCCTTAGGAAGAGGGAATGAAAGTTTGTATAAATGGTCAAGGTCACATGACCAAGATGGCCGCCATGGCTATAAATAGCAAAAACGTTTAAAAATCTTCTTCTTTAGAACCTGAAGGCCTATGATTTTTGAAACTTGGTATGAAACATCTGGGAATGGAGCTCTACAAAGTTTATATAAATCAAGACCCTGGGATGACCTTGACCTATTTTACGGCAAGGTCAACTTAGGTCGCCCATGCATTTGAATGGGAAAAAATAGGAAAATGTCATGTAATGGCAGAAAACTTGCTAGGAATGAGCAAATGGACAGAAGATTTATGCTTATGAAAATATTTTAGGCCCAGGGGTTGTCTGCCCCTGCCCCGGAGCTATATACATGTAGATGACCATAATATTCAAACAGCTTTTTCTCAGAAACTGCTTAGCCAATTAAAGCCAAACTTTATGTGGAGCATCCTTAGGAAGAGGAAATGAAAGTTTATATAAATGGTCAAGGTCACATGACCAAGATGGTCGCCATGGCTATAAATAGCAAAAACGTTTAAAAGTCTTCTTCTTCAGAACCAGATGGCCTATGATTTTGAAACTTAGCATGAAGCATTAAGGTACGGAGGTCTACAAAATTTATATAAATTATGACACTGGGATGACCTTGACCTATTTCACGGCAAGGCCCATGCATTTGAATGGAGAAAATTGTTAAAATGTCATTTGAAGGGCAAAACTTGCAGTTAATTGGCAAATGGACTGAATTTTGATGATTTGAAAAAGACATTGACTCCAGGAGTTATTCTGACCCTGCCCTAGGGTTATATACATGCATTGTAACATTCTAGTCTAACAAGTTTATTGGTACTTGTATATATCTCAGGTCTCAGGTGAGCGTTTACAGGACCATTGGTCCTCTGGTTTAATCTTGGCATGAAGCATCAGGGAGAGGAGCTCTACAAAGTTTATATAAATCATGACCCTCAGATGACCTTGACCTATTTTACGGCAAGGTCAACATAGGTTGCCCATGCATTTGAATGGGGAAAATTGTCAGAATGTCATTTGAAGGGAAAAACTTGAAGGCAATGGACAAATGAACTGAAAATTTATGATTTTGAAAACATTTGGTCCTCAGGGGCTAATCTACCCCCACCCCGATGCAATACAAATGTATATTCTTTTGCTCTGAAACCACTTGGCCAATCAAAGCCAAACCTCATGTGAAGCATCCTTAGGAAGGGGGAATGAATGTATGTATAAATGGTCTAGGTCACCTGACAAAGATGGCCACCACGGCTATAAATAGCAAAAAGCTTTAAAAATCTTCTCCATAACCAGATGGTCTGTGGTTTTGAAACTTGGCATGAAGCATCAGGGAGAGGAGCTCTACAAATTTTATATAAATCATGACCCTGGGATGACCTTGACCTATTTTACGGCAAGGTCAACTTAGGTGACCTATGCATTTGAATGTGGAAACGTTGGAAAATGTCATTTATTTGCAGAAAGCTTGTTGGAAATGAGCAAATGGACACAATATTTTATGTTTATGAAAAAATTTTGGCCCTAGGGGGTTGTTTGCCCCTGCCCCGGGGCTAATTACATGTATATTATTGTAATATTCAAACATCTTCTCTGAAACTGCTAGGCCAATCAAAGCCAAACTTAATATGGAGGATCCTTAGGAAGGTGGGGACCAATGTATACATAAATAATCCAGGTCACATGTCCAAGATGGCTGCCATGTCTATATATAGTAAAAAAACAACTCTTCAAAAATCTTCTTCTTTGGAACTGATGGACCAATTTCAACAAAACTTGGCATGTAGCATTGTGGACTGTAAATGTGCACCATGCCCTTTAAGCAGTGTAATGCATTTCTAGCTCACATGAGCCGAAGGCTGTATACATAAATTATGACCCTGTGATGACATTGGCCTTTTTATGGCACGGTCAATATAGGTCCCCCATGACCATAATAGTCAAACATGTTTATTGGTGTGTATCCTAGATCCCAGATGAGCGTTTACAGGACCATTGGTCCTCTAGTTCACTTTTTTCAACAGTTGTTAAGAAAACCTAGATGAAGGTGGAAATAGATGCATTTCTTCAAGGACATGGTACATTTGACAGTATTTCAAATATTTCAGTACCAATGATTTGTATACGACTTGGAACATTTTGGGGTTGAAAATTGGAAAAGGAAATCATGTTGACCTTCCTGGATCTCAAACCCTAAGTCTGAAATGCAGAAGGTATAGCCCCTAATATGGACTCTGATCAGATTTCAGCTTTATATGTTGTTTTTCTCCCGAGTATACATTGTTTGTCTCGACAATGTAGTCTGGAGAAAAACTTTGCTGCGTAAGTGAGCTTCAGCCTCAAATGTTAATAGTTGATGCAGAATCATTGGTATTTTGATTGTATTCATGCAAAACATGTATATTTAAAATTCTACACTGTATTCCTTTCAGAGATCAAGGCAAATATAAGGAGGCTGCTAATTTATTAAACGATGCCCTAGGCATACGTGAAAAAACATTAGGACCTGATCACCCGGCTGTGAGTCTTTGTATCTGCATGTTGTACGCTAATTTAATATTTTGGCTAAAAATTTTACTTTGATTTTCATTGAAGAGAGAATGTGGGTATTTTTAGCAGCACTGTGATGTATGATGTGTACCTTAGGATTCTAGAGTTCTATCAGCTTTGTTTTTATGGAAATATTTTTTTTTGTTTTGTGGAGAAGAGATAAAGTGTTTCTTATTAACAAAGTCAGAATTTATTTAAGTTTCAGATAAAAATACCCACCTTCTTGTTTCATTGTTATGTTATTTGGTTTGATTTTTCAAAACTGTTGTATTGGTTTTGCTTCAAATTGCATCATAAATTGCATATGTATATTGATTATTGATTTGTCACTCTGATCTTTTCATGAGAAATATTGGTGAAACCTGAAAATTTTAAAATTACCTCTATTAAAGGAAGAAGATTCATACATTCATACCTTTATTTATACTTTAATGATTCTAAGCTGTATCACACAAGGCTGTGGACACACAGTGCAGACACAGAATAGACATTCTGATCAGGAACTAACTGCCGTTCTATTTCCATATTTGACCAAATTACCCTATGCAGACCGTTTTAGCGACATAACAGAATGCACACTGAAATCGATGCATGGGAACTATTTTTTTTATTAGTCAGTATTAACTCACCTGAGCCGAAGGCTCACAAGGTGAGCTTACAGTAAGGTAGTCGAGCCGGCGTCCTTGTGTGCTTCCACTCTTTCAAATGCAAATATCTCTGCAAGTAGTCAGCCAATTGCAATCAAATTTTATCAGAAGCATCATTGGGGTGGGGGAAAGGTTGCGTCAGGTTTTGGGCCAGGTCGGATCAGAACTCTGGTTTCTATGGCAACAGATAGCTCCCATAGACTTACAATGGGAAAAACATAAAAAAATCTTCTTCTCCGTAACCACAAGGCCCAGAGGCTTCATATTTTGTGTGTAGCAATGTATAGTGGTCCTCTTTATAAATCCTGCCAACCGTGCCCCTGGGGTCCATACGGGCCCCGCCCCGGGGGGCGTCATGGAAAAAAACATAAAAATCTTCTTCTCCGAAACCACAAGGCCCAGAGCTTTCATATTTTGTATGTAGCAATGTATAGTGGTCCTCTTTATAAATCCTGCCAACCATGCCCCTGGGGACAAAAATGGCCCCGCCCCAGGGATCATTAGCTCCCATAGACTTACAATGGGAAAAACATGAGAAAATCTTCTTCTCCGAAACCACAAGGCCCAGAGCTTTCATATTTTGTGTGTAGCAATGTATATTGGTCCTCAGTATAAATTGTGCCAACTGTGCCCCTGGGATTCATACAGGCCATGCTCCAGGCATGTCATTATCTACCATAGAAATACATGAAAAAAAAATTCTACTCTACAACCGTATGACACAAAGATTATATATTTGATATGCAACAATGTCATGTGGAGCTCTACATAAATCCTGCCAATCATGCCCCTGGGGTCAATTATAGGACCCCGACCTTGTATGATGATTTTTTTCAAAACCAAAATGGTGGACAAAAGGATACACAATCCAGACAAGAGTTATTCTGCTGATGTAAGTAGGGTTTCAAGGTCACGTGACCAAGATGGCCACCATACCCATATATGGTAAAAACCCCAACTACTTTGTCCAGTGACTGTACTTGTTGACTCTCAGGTGAGCGATCATTGCCCTTGGGCTACTTGTTAGCTCACCTGAGCCGAAGGCTCACGGGGAGCTTATTGTATGGTAGTCGAGCCGGCGTCCCTCCGTCCGTGCGTGTGTGCATCCGTTCACATTTTCAAAGACCTTCTTCTCTGAAACCGCTTGGCCGATCAAAGCCAAATTTTATGTGGAGCATCCATGGGTAGGGGGAACGAAAGTTTGTGTTTTTTATCTGGATCGGATAAGAACTCTGGCTGCTATGGCAACTTGAAGTTTCCATTGACTTGTATGGAGAAAAGTGGAAATTGGCATTTTCTGTTGTCAGGTTGGGGATATTTGAATTTTGTTTTTACATAAATGTTTATTGAGTAGTCCTTCACGTTTAAGGCAACTTTTGTAAAAATCACTTTATTCTTTTGGTTGCTATAGCAACATAAAGGGTAAATCTTCAAAAAAAATATTCAAAAATCTTCTTCTCAGAAGCCGTATGGGGGATGAAGCTGAAATTTAGCATACATGCGTATGACATAAGCCTGTACAAAGTTTGTGTTTTTTATTGTCTTTGTCCAACTATTTTGGTTGCTATGGTAACTTGAAGTTTCCATTGACTTATAAGGCAAAAAGTGGAAATTTGCAATTTCTGCCGTTTCATTGAGGATATTGAAATTTTGTTTTTACATAAATGTTTATTGAGTAGTCCTCCCCGTTTTAGGCAATTTTTGTCAAAATCACTTTATTGGTTTGGTTGCTATAGCAGCGTAAAGGGTAAATTTTCGAAAAAATATTCAAAAATTTTCTTCTCAGAAGCTGTAAGGCGGATGAAGCTGAAACTTTGCATACATGCTTATGATATTAGCCTCTACAAAGTTTGTGTTTTTTATTGTCCTTGTCCCACTACTTTGGTTGCTATGGCAACTTAAAGTTTCCATTGACTTATAAGACGAAAAGCGGAAAATTGCAATTTCTGCCATTTCGTTTGAAATATTTGAGTTTTGTTTTTACGTAAATGTTTGTTGACTAGTCCTAACATCTGTAGGAAGTGGGAACCAATGTATATATAAATAATCCAGGATACACGACCAAGATGGCCACCATGTGCGTATATTGTAAAAACCCTTCAAAAATCTTCTCTGGAACCAGTGGACTGATTTCAACGAAACTTGGCATGAAGCATCTATGACTCAAGTACTACAATGTATATATAAATCATGACCCTGCGATGACCTTGACCTATTTTTTTGCAAGGTCAATTTTGGAAACATTGGCTTTTACATGGGAAAAATTGAAAACTATGGATTTTATGAAAACTATTGCAGCCTGAGACCTGAAAAGTGGTAGATGCACACAACTAATGGATTAGATGAAGGTATTTGATTAATTTAGGTCAAGGTCATCTCTTGACCTTGGCCGGTCTGTCGTCCATACACACTTTTCAAAGATCTTCTCTGAAATGGCTTGGCTAATCAAAGCCAAATTTTATATGAAGCATCTGTAGGAAGTTGGAACCAATGTATATATAAATAATCCAGGATACAGGACCAAGATGGCTGCCATGCCCATATATGGTAAAAACCCTTCAAAAATCTTCTTCTCTGGAACAGGTGGAACGATTTCAATGAAGCATTTATGACTCAAGTACTACAATGTGTATATAAATCATGGCCCTGCGATGGCATGACCTATTTTACGGCAAGGTCAAGTTTGGAAACATTGGCTTTTACATTGGAAAAAGTGAAAACTATCCATTTTTTGAAAACTATTGCAGCCTAAAACCTGAAAAGTGGTAGATGAAAACAACTAATGGATAAGGTGAAGGTATATGATTAATTTGGGTCATGGTCCTCTCTTGACCTTGGCCGGTCCATCGTCCATACACACTTTTCAAAGGTCTTCTTCTCTTAAACTGCTTGGCCAATCAAAGCCAAATTTTAGCTACTTTTCTTTAGTCCAGTGACTGTATTTCTTGAACTCTCAGGTGAGCGATCGTTGCCCTTGGGCTACTTGTTTTATTTTTTCATAGAAATGGAGGGTGTGTCAGTACATTGTAAAGCGGCCCCCCATTGCTGAGCAGTTAAGAGCGCTGTTTCTTAATCACTCGATCATCTCACCGCTGTGTCTGGTGTGGGTTCGAGCCCTGCCCTGGCCACATGTTAGACAAGTCAAATTCTGCTTGTGGGTGTGCCAAGTGTTTTTTCTTGGGGTTCTTCCGTTTTTTCCCACCTACTGATTGGCCCGTCTCATATGAGCTGAAATAAGCTTGAAAGGGACGTAAAACAAAAAAAAACAAAAAAAAAAAAAAAAAAAAATTGTGTCAAGGTAAGTATGGCTATGTCTAAGATGTATCTGGGTTTTTTTTCTGTCCTAAAATTCCAAAAGTTTGAATCTTGAATATATGTTGATCATTTAACATGTTTAAGAGGCAGAAATATAAAATTAAATCCTTTATGGTCATTTTGTGTGCATTAAATGTGAACTGGTATGTTTAAAGTGCTGTTTAAAGTGTCTGTTTAGAAATGTTATGTGAATGATAATATTGGCTGAGTGAACCAAGAATGCCAGTCTTAGCAGTCACAGAACACTTAAATGAAATATACTATGCAAAATAAATTTAACAACTTTTGATGTTTCATATGTTTTTGCTCATCTTAGAGCAACTATGGACTTTTGTTGCATTAAAGTGACAAGCACAGGGTCTTAGGCGCATGGTACGATGAATTAAAAACGCCATCCTTTAAAGAGGCTTTTTGAACATCCAAGAAATTCAGAAGGGATGTGAAAGGAAAATTCACAACCATTAAACACAATGCAAACAACTGACTTTTTGTTTAGTCCATTATACACATCTTTTTCATCTCTTCTTTATCAACCATATTGATTATGTGACAAATGAGATTGGGCTTTGGTGGTACAAACGTTACCCGCCGAAAAATGACGTCATACGGTCGAAGTTGTCTTAATTTCGGGTTTCTTGGTTTCCATAGATTTTCAGAACAACAAAACAAGACAAATGAAAGAGAATGTAGCCAATACTCTGGCGAGTAAAACTTGTAAGTTTCTGAGCCATAACGTGTCATGCTAGTGAAATAACGCTGCCATAAAACTCATTCTTTAAGCTCACGTTTTGAAACCAGGAAAGGGAATTTTGCAAAACCACTTTATTTTAAAATATTGGTGTGCACCAGGCAATTATCGCCTTAACATTGGTGTTTTTCGAAAGTTTTCGCTTACAACTTCTTGTCGAAAGGTTGCCACTTATGCCTATATTCATTTTATGCAGAGAGTGGCGGATGTAACGAAAATTGCTCAATTTATTGTGCATAGTATATATTATTTCTGATGTTTTGACCACCAAATTTACTTGTTTTAGTGGTTAATTTGAATGTCATTTAGAGGTAAATGATCCAAAAGAGAGTTAACTGAGTACATTTGAGTGTGTGTGGTTTGTAGTGACAATGCGATTTCTCGCAATACATATGATAGACAAGCTGTACCGTACAGTGGTCCCACAAATTGACTATTCCGGAAATGACCTCTGTACTTCATAAAGGACAATGTACCTCCAATGGACAAGTAGAAGAAGAAAGTGCCAAATGCAGTAATAAATATCATTCTGAAGAAAAGCCATAATCATATGCAATCCACGTTTATTCTCGGATCCACAATAATTGTTCATTGGGTCCAAGGTTTATTGAGGATCAAGAATGTACATACTGACCATCTGAAACTTAAACCATTTTATTGATGCTTTTATGTGTCAATTCTTTCAATATGAAAAGAAGGCAGTAAGCATGACTTGCCACAAAACGTTGTGTTTTTGCCAATTTTACCATACTTCTTCATTTATTATACGCAGTTTTTTTTTTGCCCATATTGAGCTGTACAAAATTTGGGGCGTATTATAGAGGAGAACACTAAATTTTAGACCTTTTTTGCAAAACGTTTTTTGAGGTCGCGAAAACCCATGACAATTGCCAAAAATGCGCTAATGCGCTTCGAAATGTATACACAAGTTAAACGGAGTGAGGAAATGTATAGGCTTATTGTTTCATGAGCTCTTCCCGACCTTTTGATGACCAATTCATTAGTTTCAGTACATTTTGTAAGTTTCTTCTGTCTTTCTCAATTTCTCCATCAGAAGTTCGACCTTGACATTGTTTATCCATGAAGAGAGGTAACTCTTGCAAATCGGTATATAAGAAATAGATTTAATAAAAAGAGAATGGAAAAAAGATAATGCTGCATTTTGCTTATGTTTCTATGGAAATAATATGAAGATCATATGCGGTAGATGTTAGTGTGTATAGGGAATCAAAACAAAGTAAAGAAAAAAAATTTTCTTCTGTTTTTTTTTTTTTTTCGTATGTCTTTTTTTTTTTTCCTTCTGTGTTTCAAATTCTCAAAGTAAACTTAACCAAGCTCTGATAATTGGGAGTCCTAACCTGTGTTCACGATCAAAGGTGGCAGATTATTGGAAGTGTGCAATCAACAATGCAATAATTGGCTGTCAAAACAACTTAACGCCAACCTTAATTGGTGTTTGCATTGAGATGTGAATTTTGTCTCAATTAACGAACTGACACCTGAGAAGGTGTTAACAATGAAAACTGATGAGGTACTCATGTCTAGTATGATCAGAGTTTCCAAGGCACATTACCCAGAGCTAGAGGAAGAACTGATGGCCTAGGCCTATGTCATAGACAGGCGCCGTCGCGTTGAAGTTTGAACTTGAGAGTTGCGCAAAGAAGATCGCGGTCTTTGTTTTCGCATATACTTCACGTCAAAGTATCATAAAGAGAAACTTTAAGAAAAGTGCACACTGGCGAATGCCTCAGTAGCAAACAATCTCCTAATTTTTTTTTTAGCTCACCTGAGCCGAAGGCTCACAGGTGAGCTTATAGGATAGGCAGGCATCCGTCGTCGTCCGTCCACAATTTCAAAGAAGAATATTTCTGAAGCTAGTAGGCCGATCTTGATCAAATTTAATGTGAACCATAATTGGGTTGGGGGATTGATGGCATTAGGTTTTGGAGCAGATTGTATCAAAATTGTGGTTTCCATGGCAACAGATAGGTCCCATAGACTTACAATGGGAAAAACTAAAAAAATCTTCTTCTCTGAAACCACTAGGCCCACAGCTTTGATATTTGGTATGTAGCAATGGCTAATGGTCCTCTACATAAATTGTGCCATTCATGCCCCTGGGGTCAAATTTGGCCACGCCCCGGGGGTCGATAGTCTCCATAGACTTACTATGGGAAGAAATTTAAAAATCTTCTTCTCTGAAACCACAGGGCCCACAGCTTTGATATTTGGTATGTGGCAATGGCTAATGGTCCTCTACATAAATTGTGCCAATCATGCCCCTGGGGTCAAATTTGGCCACGCCCCGGGGGTCGATAGTCTCCATAGACCTACAATAGGAAAAAACTAAAAAAATCTTCTTCTCTGAAACCACTAGGCCAACAGCTTTGATATTTGGTATGTAGCAATGGCTAATGGTCCTCTACATAAATTGTGCCATTCATGCCCCTGGGGTCAAATTTGGCCACGCCCCAGGGGTTGATAGTCTCCATAGACTTACTATGGGAAAAAAATTAAAAAATCTTCTTCTCTGAAACCACAGGTCCCACAGCTTTGATATTTTGTAGGTGGCAATGGCTAATCGTCCTCTACATAAATTGTGCCAATCATGCCCCTGGGGTCAAATTTGGCCACGCTCGGGGGTCGATAGTCTCCATAGACCTACAATAGGAAAAAAAACTAAAAAAATCTTCTTCTCTGAAACCACTAGGCCAACAGCTTTGATATTTGGTATGTAGCAATGGCTAATGGTCCTCTACATAAATTGTGCCATTCATGCCCCTGGGGTCAAATTTGGCCACGCCCCGGGGGTTGATAGTCTCCATAGACTTACTATGGGAAAAAAAATTAAAAAATCTTCTTCTCTGAAACCACAGGGCCCACAGCTTTGATATTTTGTATGTGGCAATGGCTAATAGTCCTCTACATAAATTGTGCCAATCATGTCCCCGGGGTCAAATTTGGCCACGCCCCGGGGGGTCAATAGTCTCCATAGACCTACAATAGGAAAAACTAAAAAAATCTTCTTCTCTGAAATCACTAGGCCAACAGCTTTGATATTTGTTATATAGCAATGGCTAATGGTCCTCTACATAAATTGTGCCATTCATGCCCCTGAGGTCAAATTTGGCCACGCCCCGGGGGTTGATAGTCTCCATAGACTTACTATGGGAAAAAAATTAAAAAATCTTCTTCTCTGAAACCACTAGGCCCACAGCTTTGATATTTTGTATGTAGCAATGGCTAATGGTCCTCTACATAAATTGTGCCATTCATGCCCCTGGGGTCAAATTTGGCCAGGCCCCGGAGGTTGATAGTCTCAATAGACTTGCTATGGGAAAAAAATTCAAAAATCTTCTTCTCTGAAACCACAGGGCACACAGCTTTGATATTTTGTATGTGGCAATGGCTAATGGTCCTCTACATAAATTGTGCCAGCCATGCCCCTGGGGTCAAATTTGGCCACGCCCCGGCCCCCGGGGGTAGATAGTCTCCATAGACTTACAATGGGAAAAACTAACAAAAATCTTCTTCTCTGAAACCAAAAGGCCCAGAGCTTCTATATTTTGTATGTAGCAATGTTTGGTAGTCCCCATTATAAATTGTGCCAGTCATGCCCCTGGGTCAAATTTGGCCATGCCCCGGGAGTCAATAGTGTCCATGCATAGACTTTCATTGGTCGATTCTCAATTAATTTAAATCTCATGAGCTTACAATGTCATAATCTCTCAGGTGAGCTACAGGACCAATGGTCCTCTAGTCTTCTTCTTTTCTCATAATATCCTAAAGAGATGCTGTAAGAAAACTGCAGCTTGGCGAAGGCCTTTAAGCGGCAAACGATCTCTCTCTCTCTTTTTTTTTTTCTTTCTTTTTTTCCTTTTCTCATAGTACCATAAAGAGAAACTGTAAGAAAATTGCACCTTGGCGAATGCCTTGCAAAGGATCTTTTTTTTTTTTTATTTTGCGTGGCGAGCACACGGCAGGGCTGTAACTCTCTCTCATCAGTGATAAAATGCCAGTAACATATAGTACGATGGGTGTTTCAAATCTGAGAAAATTGGCACTCTGAATTGAAAATGCTCAGTTTAATACTGCCACGATTTGTGGTCAAAATCTGCCGCGTGTTATGTAAAGGAACAAGACTTTTTTCACCCGATTTGACCACCAAAAATTGAGTGCGTGTTATGCATGAGTGCGCATAATACGCCGTGAAGTACGGTAGTTTACGTCATTTTAGGTATTTTTAAGAAGTAGTTCATCAAATGCCATTACAAGGCATTCCCAAATTGCATTGGAATTTATGAAAAGGCATTCTCATTGCAATTTTGATTACTCGCTTCTTGGGGGCCTGAATAGCGTAGTGGATAACACACTCTCTTGTCTCCTCTGCGATCCGTGTTAGAATCTGGGTCAAGAAGTGTGACTGGGTTGTGGTCACCTGCCCAGGTTTAGTGGTTTTCCCCGAGTTTTCGGGTTACCTCCACCACGTTTGACCACATAAGGCCAACATCCACCCCTTTAAGAAGGTGAATATAAGTTCCATGAGCTTTCTGTGTAATTGAAGTAAAATAAATAAAGTTTAAGATAAAACCTTTTCTTTTTTTACCCCTTCTTTATGAAACGGCACATAGCTTAGTAGCTGAGTAGTGAGACTATGTTATGTCTACACTGGACCACGTTACGTCCTAAACAGTTTAAGGACATGGCAAGGATGGGGTGAAAATGAGACAAATTTTGGTTTTTAAGTTCATACTACGTCCTCACCACGTCCTTATTACGTCCTTACTACATCCTTCAGGTTTCCACTAGGTCCTCACCTTGCACTCACCAAGCTCATCCTGTTTCCACTACGTCCTTACAACGTTCTCACGAGCGTACTATATTTTCAGCATGTTCTAACTATGTATTAAATACGTTTTATTCACCCATCTATTAAGTATGCTCAGTTGAAGAACGACCACTGAACCTCCATGCTCAACTCTGTTAATACTAGTAATCTGTTGTAATGTCCATAGTGAAGTCTTTTTCTAGATCATCATCATCATCATCATCATCATCATCATCATCATTGAGGGGAGGAGTCAATTAAATAAATATTAATAAAACGCGAAGGACATGGTAAGAACCTGGTGTGAACGTGGTAAGAACCTACTGAGGACGTTATAGGAACCGCAAGGACATGATAAGAACGCACTTCAGTCTTCTAGGACGTGGTAAGGACATACGGGAAGCATGGTATGGTCTTAGTGAGAACCTGATGGACGTAGTGAAGACGTAGTGAGGTCTTGATGGTCTGCAACAGGTTCATATACCATTTCCATGAAGACCACACTACGTTCTTTCTACGTCTTACAAGCTCCTACTGCGTCCTTACCACGTCCTTACTGCATTCTAATTCCACCCTGTCCTCACCACGTTTCTTTGGAGCATGTTCAAAATTTGACTAAGACCTCCATGTCCGTCAAGACGTCCTTACGTCCTACAAGACTGTAGCACATCCTTACGGCGTCCTTATTTTTTAGGACGTAGTAAGGATGTGGTGAGAACTTGTCCCAGTGCAGAGGTAACATAAGGTGATGGGTAGGGCAGATACGTTTTTTTTTTTTAATATCATATTCATAACGAGAATATACGATATTAAGCTGATTTTTACTTTGTACATATTGTAGAAAGAAGGTTCAAATCGATGTCATGGTCTTAATAAAATGTAATCAGAAACAACTTTTGCACAGAACTTATCATAGTTTAGTCAACACAAGCTATGTGAAGTCATTTTGCGTCATCCCATGGTGTTAAAAGTTAATTGTTTTAAGCGTAGCACTGACATATAAAAGTTGTTTATGCTCATCAATTTCTGTGTACATTCTGTATGGCCGCCTACAGTGTTTGAATATTAAATGCAGTTATCTTTATAAAATTTCAAAACCATAAATTTGTATGTTCGTCAGTCAAATGTATATGGTCAGAGTAACTTTTCAATTGGTGCCCACAATACCCCACAATTACTTTGATGTCTTACATATTGGTTATTACCATTAATTGATATTTTTTTTCATCTTTTAATTCTTTACGTATATTGGTTGTTGTTGCATGACTTGTTTTATCTATGTTAAAGTTAAACTATTGTTACTACCAGTTTAATATTTATTTCAACCCTCATTTCATTTCCATTTGAGTTCATCATTTTTGCTTTGCTTTATTGTTTTGCTGTGTCGTTATTCCTAGAATTAAGATAATGATTATTGAATTTCCATTTTTAGCTCACCTGAACTGAAGGCTCACGAGGTGAGCTTATAGCATGGCCATGCTCCGTCATCCATCTTTCATTGTTGTGGTCTGTCGTATTCATCCACAATTTCAATGATCTTCTCCTCTGAAACCGCTTGGCCAATCAAAGCCAAACTTCATGTGGAGCATCCTTGGGAAGGGAGAACAAAAGCTTATATGATTAAGGTCACATGACCAAAATGGCCAACATTACTCTAAAATAGCAAAAACCTTTAAAAATATTCTTCTCAAGAACCAGAAGGCCTATGATTTTGAAGCTTGGCACGAAGCATTGGAGATAGGAGCTCTACACAGTTTATATAAATCATGACCCTGGGATCACCTTGACCTATTTTACAGCACAGTCAACATAGGTCGCCCATGCATTTGAATGGGGAAAATTGTCAAAAAGTTATTTGAATGGGAAAACTTGAAGGAAATGGGCAGATGGACTGAAAGCAATATACACTTTAGACCCGTTATAACGCGCTGGTCGGGGTCCA
This sequence comes from Rugalucina vietnamica, assembly GCA_964017185.1. NCBI lineage: Eukaryota > Metazoa > Mollusca > Bivalvia > Lucinida > Lucinidae > Rugalucina > Rugalucina vietnamica. The sequence continues at coordinate 25,891,398 of OZ024872.1, read as the reverse complement.
CAAGTAGCATGCGCGCTATAAGTGAGTCGCGTTATGCAAATCTACTGAGTCGGACCAGGCTGGTCGCAGTTTCTGTAGTTTTTGGTGGGTGGGGAAAAGCGCCTATATGGCGTGTGTGTTTATTGGCTTAACCGAGCAAATTTGCGGTTTTTTGTGGAGTCCTTTTAAAATGGAATAAACAAAAGTGAAATCTTGCGTGTTCCGACATTTTGATCCTTCAGAAACTATCTACAACGATGAAATTCGTTTATTTACAGCGTATGGTTGAATGTGAAAAGCGTCCATGACACCGCGCTTATGTTGCTGTTGTTGTTGTATCGTATAGTTCCGCCTTTGACTTATTTGCGCACCCGGATATTTAATGCGGACAAGTTTTTGCCAATACAGTAATTATTATTTTAATTCGCCGTTCTTAATCGAGAAAGTAGAAATGCATTTTCTGATCGGATAAAATTATACAAGATTTAGGTGTCCCAATGCTTAGACAATCTTTGGTTTGCGTCACCGTCGAAAATGAGCAACGTTGCGTAACGGGTGTCATCAATAGCCTACAGCAACCTGTGTTTACGGTCTCGTTACGGTCTATCGATAATCCCCGAGCGCGTTTGGCTTATTTTCACAACTTTTATTGCTAATCTTAAGAAAACAATGTGTCATTCATGCTTCGCGAGCGGTGGATTGTGCCGGTCTAAAAATTACTGAAATGGCAATTATCACTAGTGAATATACACGCAGCCGACACGGTTCGTAATCACATTATGCTTTCTATTAGAAAGCGTGATCTTTCAGTTTTAAATATGCAAAAGATAATTTACATTGATTGTTCTCATTGTACCATAAAGAGAAACTTTAAGAAAATCGCACCTTGGCAAACACCTGTTTTTTGTTGTTGTTTTTTCCGAGTACCATAAAGAGAAACTGAAAGAAAACTGAACCTTGCTGAATTCCCTGCAAACAATCTTTTTAACAGTGAATTATTCAGCACATAAATGCCTTTAACTGTAATACAATAAAGGAATATATAAGGGTAAAACGGCGCCTTCGCGTGCCCGCGATTTTTTTTTTTTTTTTTTTCAAAAGTGGATGGGCGAAATTTTGGAATCCAAGGTGCCCTCGCGTTATATCCAACACCGCGTTAATTCAAGGCGCGGTATAGCGGGTCTGTCCTGTACATGTATATTACCATAATATTTAAGTATCTTCTTTTGAAACCACTTGGCCAATCAAAGCCAAACTTCATGTGGAGCATCCTTAGGAAGGGGGAACGAAAGTTTATATAAATGGTCTAGGTCACAATCAACAACCAGAAGGCCTATGATTTTGAAAGCGTGAAGCATCAGGGAATGGAGCTCTACAAAGTTTATATAAATCATGACCCTAGGATCACCTTGACCTATTTTACAGCAAGGTCAACATAGGTCGCCCATGCATTTGAATGGGGAAAATTGTCAAAATCTTATTTGAATGGAAAAACTTGAAGGAAATGGGCAAATGGACTGAAGATTTATGATTCTGAAAAAAAAATGGATCACAGGGGCTGGTCTACCCCCACCCCGGGCAATAAACATTTGTATTGCCATAATACCACTTGGCCAATCAAAGCCAAATTTGATATGAAACATCTATACGAAGGGGGAACCAATGCATACATAAACAATCCAGGTCACATGACCAAGATGGCCGCCATGGGCATATATGGTAAAAACCTACAAAAATTTCTTCTGAACCGGTGGACCGATTTCAACGAAATTTGGCAAGTGGTATCTGGTACTAGAGTACTACAACATATACATAAATCATGACCATGCGTTGATCGTGACCCATTTTATGGCAATTTGAATGGGGAAAATTGTTAAGATGTTATTTGAAGGGAAAACTCAGGAATGTGCAAATGATTTGGTCCCGTTTCGCCTACTCCCATTTCGCCTACTCCCGTTTCGCCTATTCTCATTTTCCCTACTCCCGTTTCGCCTACTCTGGACATTCAATGAATTCCCGTTTCGCCTACTCTGCACTTTTTGTCAGCTAATATTTTTATGTCCCCCCTCCGAAGGGGTGGGGGACATATTGTTTTTGGCGTCGGCGTAGCTTTTTGTCTGCACGATATCTCCTGAACCACTTGATGGATTTAGACCAAACTGGCACAGAAACTTCATTGGGACAGCCGAATGGAGTGATTAGATTTCGGTGACCTTGACCTAATTTTCAAGGTCACAAAGGTCAATTAACTTTGAAAATCCAGGTGGCTCCATCCGTTTGCGCTCTCTAACTTGAGTAGTTTTTGACCGATTTTCTTCAAACTTTGCATATGAGTTGATACCGGCAAGGAGTGGTTTGGGATTGTAGATGGGTAAATTTCGTCAAACGACCTTAGAGTTATGGCCCTTGATTGATGTTAAAAATTGCATTTTGTTCGTTTCCGCTCTCTAACTTGTGTAGTTTTTGACCAATTTTCTTCAAACTTTGCATATGAGTTGATACCAGCAAGGTGTGGTTTGGGATTGTAGATGGGTAAATTTCATCAAATGGCCTTAGAGTTATGGCCCTTGATTGAGGTTAAAAATTGCATTTTGTTTGTTTCCGCTTTCTAATTTGAGTAGTTTTTGAATGATTTTCTTCAAACTTTGCATATGAGTTGATACCGACAAGGAGTGGTTTGGGATTGTAGATGGGTAAATTTCGTCAAACGACCTCAGAGTTATGGCCCTTGATTGATGTTAAAAATTGCATTTTGTTCGTTTCCGCTCTCTAACTTGAGTAGTTTTTGACCGATTTTCTTCAAACTTTGCATATGAGTTGATACCGGCAAGGAGTGGTTTGGGATTGTAGATGGGTAAATTTCGTCAAATGACCTTAGAGTTATGGCCCTTGATTGAGGTTAAAAATTGCATTTTGTTCGTTTCCGCTCTCTAACTTGAGTAGTTTTTGACCGATTTTCTTCAAACTTTGCATATTAGTTGATACCGACAAGGAGTGGTTTGGGATTGTAGATGGGTAAATTTCGTCAAACGACCTTAGAGTTATGGCCCTTGATTGAGGTTAAAAAATGGATTTTGTTCGTTTCCGCTCTCTTACTTGAGTAGTGTTTGACCGATTTTCTTCAAACTTTGCATATGAGTTGAAACCGGCAAGGAGTGGTTTGGGATTGTAGATGGGTAAATTTCGTCAAATGACTTTAGAGTTATGGCCCTTGATTGAGGTTAAAAATTGCATTTGTTTCGTTTCCGCTCTCTAACTTGAGTAGTTTTTTACCGATTTTCTTCAAACTTTGCATATAAGTTGATACCAGCAAGGATTGGTTTGGGATTGTAGATGGGTAAATTTTGTGAAACTTCAAACTTTATAAATATGGAAAGCTGAAACATGTGATATTTTAAAATGTTTGTCGGTATATATTGGTTTTAATTTAAAATGTCTGTTGGTATATATTTTTCAGGGTTATATGTAAAAATTTAAAAATTAAAAGTGGGTTGGGGCAGAGAGGGGGGACATATGTTTTCCTCTGAAAACTCTTTCTAGTTTTTTTCTTTTTCAATCTTATTATCATTTATTTCTATTCTACATGTTTTATAGTGAATATAAATATATGAATATTGTGCTTGTTTTAAATGTAAAAATAAAATTAATTTAGATCAATAATTAATGACTTTGCAGTGTTAATAATTGCTCAGGGGCGGATCCAGGATTTCTGGAAGGGGGGTTCAAAGCCATCAAGAGGGGGTTCGTTTTCAACATTTTACCTGATTTTCATACATTTCCCCATGAAATTGAAATAATTTGCTTCCAAAGAGGGGTTCAAGCGAACCACCCGAACCCCCTCTAAATCCGCCACTGTTGCTTGCACAACCCCTTTAAATAATCATTTTCTTCAAAAACAAAAATAAATAAATAAAAATACTTACTTCACTTTTCTGTGGTAAAAATAAAAATGTATCTGCATACTTAAATGGATATCGTGTTTTAAAACAACATTCTATTCTTGTTATTCATCCATATTGAATGAGTAGGAGAAACGGGAATAGTGAACATTTCTGCTGTAGGCGAAATGGAAGTAGGCGAAACGGGAATAGGCGAAATGGGACAAATCATAGGCGAAACGGGGAGTAGGTGAAATGGGAGTAGGCGAAATGGGAATATCCCGTGCAAATGGACACAATATTAATGATCCTGAAAACATTTGACCCCAGGAGGCAGGCTTTGGCAGCATTAGCTAGCAAAGTAATGCATTGCCATTAGCATTAAAACTGATTTGGAGCATTGGCATTAGCTAGTTTTTAAAAATAATGCATTGGCATCTGCATTATTTGACAAAATAATGCATTGGCATTAGTTTTCAGGTTATTTTGCAATAGGGTTTTGAACCAGTGCAATGTTGGGTTGTACATGTATCTTCATTGAACATATAATCAATATCATACATATCCGATTCTGGTATACTTCAAAGTTATTTAACACATCCATGAAAAAGACGATTAACTCAGTATAAAATCAAGAACTGATATATTATAAATCCATAAGTGTTTAACTTCAAACCTAGTTTCCATACTGAAACATTTTGTAAATCTTATGGCTGTACAGCTGTAATCTTAAATTCTATTATTGTGAATTTGAAATGGTGCTGTTCAATAACATGCCTCAATGGATGTATTCCCCTGACAAAAAATCTTCATAAAAGAACATAGGTAACTGCAGATTTTTAAGTGACATTGTTTGTAACACACACACAATACTGCTAGGCAATAGCCAAAGGCAAACTTCTCAAGTAACTATATGTATTAAAGTGGCAATTTATCACACTTTGGAAATAGTTTGTAAACAAGATCCTAATTAATGAATTTAGTATGTTAATCATAGAAAAAAAAAGTTGTTTTTTTTTTAGCTAATGCCCAATCTAATGCTAATGCATTAGTGAAATTTGCAAAAGTAATGCATTAGAATTAACATTGTTCTAATGCCAAAATTAATAATATAATTGGTATTAGCATAAGTTGAGAAATATTGAATGCATTGCTAATGCATTTGCATTAGTTTAATGCATTTCCCAAGCCTGCCAGGAGGTTCATCTGTCCCTGTATTGCGGCTATATACTAGTATATAACCATTATATTCAAACATGTTTATTGGTATATATATCAATCTCAGATGAGCGTTCACAGGAGCATTAGTCCTCTAGTTTCTTATTGTGAAATAAAAATTATTTACTTAGCATACAGATTTGCATTGATGATTGTCCCTTGATCTGTTGGTGTATGCAAACTAACTTTATATTGGCAAGCTAGCGTGCCATGCGTGCATGTGATATTGCAAGATAATGTTTTTGATGATTTTAAACATTTATGTAAACATGGTAGTGCTTTTTATGTACCATTAGGCATTCTTTTTGTGTTGAATATAGGACTATGAAGTGCAGACCCCTGTTTGTGGATATCTATTCACTTAAGTGTATAATGATTGATTCCATATCAATAGTTTGCTGGTTATTTAAAGCTAGATAGAATATTCAGTAGAAAATATTAGATATACTATTGAAGATCTAGCGGGAACCTTGATTCTTCATATCAGAATGGATTTAGATTAGTTACATGAAAATGGGGTGTGCCACGGGGACCCAACTGATAATCGTGATTATTGATGTGACGTGGAATGTTAATGCATGCTATTATGAAGTTTGTTTCGTATGCGTCGGCAAATGGTTTATAAAGTTGACCAGTAGATACAAAGGTGACATGGAAACTCATTACATTCTTAAAGTCCTTTTTTTTAGCTCACCTGAGCCGTTAGGCTCACAAGGTGAGCTTATAGGATGGCCATGATCTGGCCTCCGTCCGTCGTCTGTCGTCCGTCCGTCCGTCCGTCCGTCCGTCCACAATTTCAAAGATCTTCTCCTCTGAAACCGCTTGGCCAATCAAAGCCAAATTTTATATGAAGCATCAATAGGAAGGGGGAACCAATGTGTATATAAAAAATCCAGGTCACATGACCAAGATGGCCGCCATGCCCATATATGGTAAAAACCCTTCAAAAATTTTCTTCTCCAGAACCGATGGACCGATTTCAATGAAACTTTGCATGAAGCATCGATGTCTCAAGCACTACAATGTGTATATAAATCATGACCCTGTGATGACCTTGACCTATTTTACGGCAAGGTCAACATAGGTCGCCAATGCATTTGAATGGGGAAAACTTTTAAAATGTCATTTGAAGTAAAAGTCTTGCAGGAAATGGGCAGTAGGACTGAAAATTAATGATTCTGAAAAAAATTGGACCCCAGGGGCTCATGTGCCCCCACCCTGGGGCAATATACATGTATATCTCCATAATATTCAAACGTCTTCTCCTCTGAAACCACTTGGCCAATCAAAGCGAAATTTTATGTGAAGCATCAATAAGAAGGGGTAACAAATATGTATATAAAAAATCCAGGTCACATGACCAAGATGGCTGCCATGCCCATATATGGTAAAAACCCTTCACAAATCTTCTTCTCCAGAACCGGTGGACCGATTTCAACAAAACATGGCATGAAGCATTGATGGCTCAAGCACTACAATGTATATATAAATCATGACCCTGTGATGACCTTGACCTATTTTACGGCAAGGACAACATAGGCCGCCAATGCATTTGAATGGGGAAAACTTTTAAACAGTAATTTGAAGTGAAAGTCTTGCAGGAAATGGGAAGTAGGACAGAATATTAATGATTCTGAAAAAAATTGGACCCCAGGGGCTCATGTTCCCCACCCCGCGGCAATATACATGTATATTTCCATAATATTCAAACGTCTTCTCTGGAACCGCTTGGCCAATCAAAGCCAAATTTTATGTGAAGCATCTATAGAATGGGGGAATCAATGTGTATATAAATAATCTAGGTCACGTGACAAAAATGGCTGCCATGCCCATATATGGTAAAAACCCATCAAAAATCTTCTTCTCTGAAACCAATAGACTGATTTCAAGGAAACTTGGCGTGAAGCATCGATGGCTAAAGTACTCCAATGTATATATAAATCATGACCCTGTGATGACCTTGACCAAGTTTATGGCAAGGTCAACATGGGTTGCCTATGCATTTGAATTGGGAAAACTGTTAAAATGTCATTTGAAGGGAAAAGCCAGCAGGAAATTGGCAAATGGACAGAATATTGAAGATTCTGAAAAAAGAAAATGGTCCAAGGGCTTCATCTGCCCCTGCTCTGGAGTTAAATACCATAATATTCAAACATGCTTACTTTATCTAGGTATTTTAGACATTATATGTAGAAAAAGTGAGTGTGGAGGTAAGGATTAATAGTATAAGAGCATAGAATGAAGCGATTTTCACGAGAAAACTCCTATATTTTTTACTCAAAATGAACTAAAACCTCCTATATTTCTTAGAAAAAAAATCCTATGTAAACTCCTATATTTTTAGAAGACTTGGTTGACAGCCTGCAAACCTGAATCAAAAACCCCACTCTGTGACCTAATTCAAAATAAAAGTGACATAATACTTTTAAGCTCGCTCAGTCCAAGGAAAAAATAGGCCATGCAATATTGCGCTTGATAAAGGCACTGGTTGTGCTTCGCATTGACGTAAATAACTTTTGAAAGAGCACAACAAAATGCTAATTCTTCCATGACTCATTCTAGTAGTACGTACCTTTGTCTTCGATGCATACAAAAGATGCTTATCTTATTGTTTTTCATGCTCAGTAAATAAATGTGCATTTAGAAAGCCATTTGGATATTTCAATAAAGACCCCACAGGACTGTGTTATACTTCTTAGTTTACGACCAAGACAAAGAAAAACAAAAGGACTTAAGAATGTAATGAGTTTCTGTGTCACCTTTGTATCTAATGGTCAACTTTATAAACCATTAGCTGAAAAACACAAGTGCCGTAAGTATTCCAATTGACTTTAAGTGGGAACATAGAAAAATTTTGCAGATCATAGTGGACACCCATTTTGTAAACTCGGCTTTGTTTATTTTCACGAGAGCAAAACATGATACTTACCGCCCAAGGACAGAGGATGTGGAACGTCGCATTCGTGACGATCTCGCCGACGCATACGAAACTTCATAATAGCATGCATTAACATTCCACGTCGCATCAATAATCACGATTAACAGTTAGGTCCCCGTGTGTGCAATGATTACATATTCTAACACGAAATCCCATTGAGCCTAATGTAAACATCATCGTTTACAAATTAACAGTAATTCACTGTAAACAAAATTACGCGCGTAACATGGCATTTTTATGACGTCACATATAAGCATTCATGTCTGATGAGAATGAGTCCACTGGAAAACATTTTAAAAAGTAAGCATTTATTTATTAGTCGTGGTAGAATAGAAATAATTTTACTTTACTGTGAAGTAACTTTGATTAACGCTTGATGTTGTCGGGCAGATGCGATATTTAATTCACTCGGGCTGCGCCATCGTGAAATAATACATCACAATCTGCCCTCCAACTTCCCGCGTTAATCACAATAATTCACCACAAAGTTAAATTATTTCTTAAGTAAATGAGCACTGCCAATGTTTATTATATGAACCTCACACGACAAAATGTACCTTTGAATATTCTGACTTTCCTAGTAGAAAATAAAAATTAAAACTGAGATCCTTTAGGAGCAGTAAGCATATAAATGAGAAATGGGACGGGTCATACCATAGTTACGGCTACTTAAGCAGAGACTAGCATTATCCAAAGAGGGCCATTTATATCAAGTCTTGGTTAGAAAATATTTCTAAACTGATAATAATTTTCCGATTTCTCAGAATATCCACGCTGATCTCAAAGGATCAAAAGGAAAACATAATCTGCACTATGGATGATATACGGGGAGACTTTTAAGGGCCACCACATATCACAACACTAGCTGCAGTAATAGCAAATAAAAATTAAAACTGAGATCCTTTAGAAGCAGTGAGCATATAAATTAGAAATGGGATGGGTCATGATTTCGGCTACTAGCGGAAAAATTCATGTGATATATATTTTTATAGTTTTTAGAAATAAAACTGTATTTGTAATCTTTGCATACTTGGCTATAGAATAAATGAGTTTATAACGTATTTATTTTCAGTATTTAGAATTATCTACTCTTGTTATACCCCCCGCTAAAACGAAGTTTTAAGGGGGGTATACTGTTTTCACGTTGTCCATCCGTCCGTCCATCCGTCCGTAACACTTTGTTTCCTTAATATCTTGAAGCCCCTTAGCCGGAATTTCATGAAACCTTGCACACACATACATATTGATGGGGCAAGTATTATGATAAAACATAAGGGGCTAGGGGCCAGTTCTGTGAGAGTTATTTCCCTTTGTAATTCTTAATGGCTGTGTTAATATGCATATTCTTTAATATCTTGAAGCCCCTTAGCGGGAATTTCATGAAACCTTGCAAACACATACATATTGATGGGGCAAATATTATGATAAAACATAAGGGGCTAGGGGCCAGTTCTGTGAGAGTTATTTACCTTTGTAATTCTTAATGGCTGTGTTTATATGCATATGTATAGTGCCTTCATGGGCCGATCAACTCCTACCACAGTTTTCCATGAATAACTCTGAAACTTTACCAATACAATGGTGACATGTTTGACATTTGCATGAAGTAGTTTGATAGTGAAATAATTTTTTAAAAAATTACAACTGAGAGAACATAGACAATTTTTCATGAGCATTTTCTATTACAGGGGATGTGCATGTGCTATGGTAGTGGCTATACGGGCCGATCAACTGCTACCACAGTTTTTGCTGGAGTCATTTGATACTTTTCCATCATGATACAGACACAATGGACGTGCATGAAGAAATATTATTTTGGAAAAATAATTTTTAACAAATTTGCAGCTTTATGAACTTAGACAATTTTTGTGCATTGTTTCCAACATGGGTTCCATGGTAGTGCCTATACGGGCCGATGAACTCCTACCACAGTTTTTGCTGGAGCCGTTTGATATTTTGCCATCACGATACAGACACACTGGACATGTGCATGAAGAAATATTATTTTGGAACAATAATTTTAACAAATTTGCAGCTTTGTGAACTTAGACAATTTTTGTGCATTGTTTCCAACATGGGTTCCATGGTAGTGCCTATGTACAGGCCGATCAACTACTACCACAGTTTTTGCTGGAGCTATTTGATAATTTGCCTTCACAATACAGACACACTGGACATGTGCATGAAGAAATATTATTTTGAAAAAAAAATATTTTTGACAAAATTTCAGCTGTTTGAACTAAGACAATTTTTTGTGCAAGTTTTCAACATTTATTCTAAGTTGTGCAGATATGGGCCGATCAACTCCTACCACAGTTTTTCTTAGATTTTTTTGATATTATGCCTACATAATGTACACCCATTGGACATTTGCATGGAGAAATATTATTGCAAAAAAATAATTTTTGACAAAATGACATCTAAGAGAACTTAGACAATTTTTTTTTATTTTTTACAGGTAAGGGCATTCATGGGCCGATCAACTCCTACCACAATTTTTGATGGAACAATTTCATATTTTGCCTACATGATGTACTCCCATTGGTCATTAATTTTGCATGAAGAAATTTTATTGCGAAAAAAATAATTTTTGACAAAATGACACCTATGAGTACTTAGACAATTTTTCTTCTTTTTGTTTACAGGTAAGGGCATTCACGGGCCGATCAACTCCTACCACAGTTTTTGATTGAACAATTTCATATTGTGCCTTCAGGCTGTACACCCATTGGACATTTGCATGAAGAAATTTCATTGCGAAAAAATATTTTTTGACAAAATGACACCTATGAGAACTTAGACAATTTTTCTTCTTTTTGTTTACAGGTAAGGGCATTCACGGGCCGATCAACTCCTACCATAGTTTTTAATGAAACAATTTCATATCCTGCCTACATGATGTACACCCATTGGACATTTGCATGAAGAAATTTCATGGATTTCATGGAAAGAGATTTCATGGATTCTCTTAACCATGATAATCAAGCTGATGTTATCGAGGCTTTTAATTCCACATCTAGGTACCTCGATGACCTATTGAACATTGACAACCCTTATTTTGAAGGTATGGTCAATCAAATTTATCCACCTGAACTTCAGTTGAACAAAGCCAATATCTCAGATACTGAAGCCCCCTTTTTAGATCTACATCTTTCTGTTGCAAATGGATTTGTTTCTTCTAAAATTTATGGTAAGCGCGATGACTTTGATTTTGATATAGTAAATTTTCCTTTTTCGGATGGTGACGTTTTTCGTCGTGCTTCTTATGGTGTATACATTTCGCAACTTATTAGGTTTGCTAGAGTCTGCAATCATGTTACAGACTTCAACGCTCGAAATAAATGTTTAACGGCAAAACTTCTCCAACAGGGCTATCGGTATCATAAACTTCGAAAAACATTTTCTAAATTTTATCGTAGACACTACGAATTGATTTCCAAATATAATGTTGGGTTAAAGACGCTTTTACATGTAAGTGAGGGCCTTTCGGAACCTGAATTTTATGGTGACTTGGTTTACAAATTTAAGAAACTTAAAGGAATTAATGGTTTTTCTTTTCAGTTCAGAAAAATCATAACACGTTACAAACGTATAGGTTATAACTTGAATGTTATGCGACAGTCTGCATGCTTAGTTTTTAACCCAATCATGGTTGATAACTATGCTGCCTTCTTTAATTGCACGCCGGTGGATGGGCGTCAGACTCTATGATGGCCCCGACATAAAGCTATTCATTTTAGTTGGTTGGGGCCGGAGCTTTTTGTCTGTTGCTTGGCCCACCGGGGTCCAACATGTTTTTCTTTTGCTCCGGAGTTAGTAGGTTATTCGGCGCCCAGGGATCTCCATCGTCGGGCAGCTTACTCAGTCTGTGAGTCCTGGTTTTTGATTCATCAGGATGTTTATCATGATTTATTTGTTTGTTCTTGATGATTCATTGACTAGTTAGAGATTCACCACAAGGACCGATTAACTAACTAAATGTTATGAGCCACTGCAGAAGCTGAGGGTGAGGTTATGGCCATGTAAAACCGGTTTAAGCCCGCCAGTAACTTTGTGTTACTGATCGTTCCAAGTCGATACTTCTGTGGTGGTTCTTTTTGTTTTATGTCTTGGTGTTTAAAAATTTTTTGTGCTGTTGTCGCATTATGTATGTTTTCATATTTTGGTTAAGTTGGGGTAACTGAGTGGCCACCTATTGGGAAAATAGCTGCCCATTCGGCTTACGATTGTTTCATGGTATAAGTACCTGATTGTTAGTTTGGTTTTTTCCCACCTCGGTTTTTGGAGTGGGAATCTTTTTCTGATTGCGCCTTTTCCTGATCTTTGCCTACTTGTACCTTTTTATTGCAAAAAAAATTTTTTTGACAAAATGACACCTATGAGAACTTAGACAATTTTTCTTCTTTTTGTGTACAGGTAAGGGCATTCACGGGCCGATCAACTCCTACCACAGTTTTTGATGAAACAATTTCATATCGTGCCTACATGATGTACATCCATTGGACATTTGCATGAAGAAATTTTATTGCGAAAAAATATTTTTTGACAAAATGACACCTATGAGAACGTAGACAATTTTTCTTCTTTTTGTGTACAGGTAAGGGCATTCACGGGCCGATCAACTCCTACCACAGTTTTTGACGGAATAATTTCATATCGTGCCTACATGATGTACACCCATTGGACATTTGCATGAAGAAATTTTATTGCGAAAAAATAATTTTTGACAAAATGACACCTATGAGAACTTAAACAATTTTTCTTCTTTTGTGTACAGGTAAGGGCATTCACGGGCCGATCAACTCCTACCACAGTTTTTAATAAAACAATTTCATATCGTGCCTACATGATGTACACCCATTGGACATTTGCATGCAGAAATTTTATTGCGAAAAAATAATTTTTGACAAAATGACACCTATGAGAACTTAGACAATTTTTCTTCTTTTTGTTTACAGGTAAGGGCATTCACGGGCCGATCAACTCCTACCACAGTTTTTGATGGAACAATTTCATATCGTGCCTACATGATGTACACCCATTGGACATTTGCATGAAGAAATTTTGTGAAAAATTTGTTTTTGACAAAATGACACCTATGAGAACGTAGACATTTTTTCTTCTTTTTGTTTACAGGTAAGGGCATTCACAGCGGGGGTATCTAATAAGCCTTGCTTATTGCCAATTCTTGTTTTAGCTTGTTTTAATTTATACATCATTTCCAGTATCTGTCATCAAACAGTTACCATAGCAACCACATTGTCACAAAATAGACAAAACTATTTCTACAGATTTCCTGTAAGGATGATATCTCTATATCTGAACAATAGGTTCTGACCAATGCTTAAACAATTTTAAGCAGTTGCATCAATTTTTAGGCACTACATGCAGAAATGCATTATACAACTTTGACATCATTAGCTCGCCTGCACGAAGTGCATAGAGCTATTGTAGTCACCTCGGTCGTGCGCGTTTACGTTTACGTTTACGTTTACGTTTACGTTTACGTGTGCGTCCGCGTCACACTTTCGGTTAAAGTTTTTTAAAAGTCTCTATCTCTTGACCATGTTGATGGATCAAGTTGATACTTTGCATGTTGCTAGATATTGGTCTGAAGGTTTACGCAGTACCATCATGACCCACCCTGGGTGACCTTGAGGTCAAGGTCACAGACTTAGAAATTTTGTTTAAGTTTTTGGTTAAAGTTTTTTAAAAGTCTATATCTCTTGACCATGTTGATGGATCAAGTTGATACTTTGCGTGTTGCTAGATATTGGTCTGAAGTTTTACGCAGTACCATCATGACCCACCCTGGGTGACCTTGAGGTCAAGGTCACAGACTTAGAAATTTTGTGTTTAAGTTTTTGGTTAATGTTTTTGTAAGTCTATATCTCTTGACCATATTGATGGATTGAGGTGATACTTTGCATGTTGCTTAGCAGCTAGATATTGGTCTGAAGTTTTACGCAGTACCATCATGACCCACCCTGGGTGACCTTGAGGTCAAGGTCACGGACTTAGAGAAATTTTGTGTTTAAGTTTTTGGTTAAAGTTTTTGTAAGTCTATATCTCTTCACCATATTGATAGATTGAGTTGATACTTTGCATGTTGCTAGATATTGGTCTGAAGTTTTATGCAGTACCATCATGACCCACCCTAGGTGACCTTGAGGTCAAGGTCACAGACTTAGAAATTTTGTTTTATATTTTTTGGTTAAAGTCTAAATCTCTTGAACATGTTGATGGATAAAATTGATACTTGCATGTTGATAGATATTGGTCTCAGGTTTTATGCAGTACATCACAACTCACCCGGATGACCTTGAGGTCAGGGTCACGGACTTGGAAGTTTTGTGTTTAAGTTTTGGTTAATGTTTTTATAAGTCTATATCTCTTGAACATGTAGATTGATCAAGTTGATACTTTGCATTTGTCTAAAGTTTATGTTGTACCATCATGACCCACCTGAGTGACCTTGAGGTCAAGGTCATGGGTCATAGATTTTAACCGGCAGATGTAGTGGCAAAGCACAAGTCAGGCGAGCTACGCTGTCCTGCGACAGCTCTTATTTTTTCTTGGCAATGACATCTGTAGGGTTCCAAGGGTAGATTTGTTATAACTCACAAACTAACTTTAATAAACCGGTCAAATAAAGACTATTACTCTATAGACATTAATATTCATAGTAAAATTGTTTTACCATTAATAAAAAACATTGTCCAAGGGTACATTTTCTCGTGTTGTGGCCCATATAACAGCTACTTTGTGACAACCAGATTTGTTCCAAGACTGATTTTGCAAAAAAGAAAAAAAAAAAAAAAAAGTTACATTGTTTATATCAATATAAACCGATATATCAATATATATACCCGATATTTCAATTATGAAATACTATTTTACAGGTTGCAGCCACATTGAACAACTTAGCTGTGTTATATGGTAAACGGGGGAAATATAAAGAAGCAGAACCTCTTTGTAAAAGAGCTTTAGAGATTAGAGAAAAAGTAAGATCTTACAATGATTCTTCAACAAAATCATCAAAAAAACAAACAAAAAAAAACAAACAACTTTTGATGTCGGTTGTAAGGCAGATAAAATCAGTAGTGTGTAGAGCCAGTGATGTAGCTGACAGACAAACAGTAAATTATACTGTGGACCCGGAAATTTTTGCGTGACTTTTATTTTGCGAATTTTCTGTATCCCAATTATTAGCGAGTTCTTGAATTCGTGAGGGTGTACTCATATAAAGCTTTTAGTAAATCTTTATTAGCGAGAACTTAAAATTTGCGAGGAAACCAATTGTCGATTATTCATGAAAGTCAAGTACTCGCGAATATTTTTGAACTTACAGTAACTTGACAATTTATGCCCTTAAGCTGATCTATTTTGATTCAAACAAACAATGAATGGTGAAAATATATTTCTTGAAATACCAAAGACCACTGCAATATTTTCAATATGCGAGGGGCAATCAGAAAATATGTGTAAAAACGGTTTAAAATAATTTTGCGTGAGCAGAAGTACAAATAAATATTGATCCTTACCTGACATTGTCAGTTTAAAACAGTGACATCAGACATTCATGCACAAGACACCGTCATGACGTCACTTTGCCTGACCCGGCACACCTGTACCCTTGGGTTGACTTTGTTAGTGTATTCAGTTGTTTGTGAAAGTTGGTCGACATTTTTTTTTTTTATGAAAAATAATTTTCTTACATTAATTGATCAGTTCCTGATATCATACAGCATTATAATGCTTTATTTACCAATACAGAGGAATTGAATTTAAGAGGCTAGCACACAATATGTCAGAATTTCGATGTAAATTCAAACCGATGTTTAATGAAATAATAAAATGAATGGCATAAACTATAACCAGTAGAGACAATGTAAAGAATAAAAATGTTTCGAGCTTGCAATTTACAAACGTATATATTTAAAGAAAAAAAAAAATGTCAAAAATCTGATCAGCTTTGTCTATTTGACAGGGTCCGCATTTGCAATACTCTAGAGACAAATCGATTCAATAAAAATCCTTGTAACTTTACATACATGAGCCAATTACGTTGTAGTTAACAAGTTTCAAATAAAATGTGGACTAGCACAATCAAAACAGGTGCTACAAGACTTCGAACTAAGATACATTTTGAAATACGAATTAAGCTTTGACATTTTATGGTGCCACATAACGTTAGATGGTGTTTCCATAATGACAGGTTTAATGCTCAAATAGCATGCACACGTTAGCATGCACATGTTATTACAATGAAATAACTGCATATGTATTGCTGCATTATGTTTTCATCATGAAATATCAAAAAATGCAGAAATGACAACATTTTTATACATATATTCTGGTCACCCCACGTACATGGGGTGATAACAAATATTGTTGGAAAAGTGTCAACATTTCTACATTCTTTGATCAAAATTGACAAAATTTTTAAGAATAACACATATGCCACAGATTTGCTGAGCTGCAAGACATGCCTAACTCGCCTATATGCATTGTAGATTTTATAAAGGAAACACTTGATGATGTCATGTGGTGCAATTTAAGTTGAATTTTGTCAAAATTAACTAAATGTTTTTAACCCAATCACGGTTGATAACTATGCTGCCTTCTTTAATTGCACGCCGGTGGGTGGGGCGTCAGACTCTATGATGGCCCCGACTTAAAGCTATTCATTTTAGTTGGTTTGGGCCGGAGCTTCTTGTCTGTTGCTTGGCCCACCGGGGTCCAACTGATGTTTTTCTTTTGCTCCGGAGTTAGTAAGTTATTCGGCGCCCAGGGATCTCCATCGTCGGGCAGCTTACTCAATCTGTGAGTCCTGGTTTTTGATTCATCAGGATGTTTATCATGATTTATTTGTTTGTTCTAGATGATTCATTGACTAGTTAGAGATTCACCACGAGGACCGAAGAACTTACTAAATGTTATGAACCACTGCAGAAGCTGAGGGTGAGGTTATGGCCATGTAAAATCGATTTAAACCCGCCAGTAACTTTGTGTTACTGATCGTTTCAAGTTGATACTTCTGTGGTGGTTCTTTTTGTTTTATGTCTTGGTGTTTAAAATATTTTTGTGCTGTTGGCGCCTTATGTATGTTTTCATATTTTTAGTTAAGTTAAGGTAACTGAGTGGCCACCTATTGGGAAAATAGCTGCTCATTCGGCTTACGAAATGTTTTCATGGTTTAAGTACCTGATTGTTAGTTTGGTTTTTTCCCACCTTGGTTTTTGGAGTGGGAATCTTTTTCTGATTGCGCCTTTTCCTGATCTTTGCCTACTTGTACCTTTTAATGTCATTGAAAGGTTCAAGTAGGAAATGATCAGGAAATGGCGCAATCAGAAAGAAATTCCCACTCCAAAAACCGAGGGGTGCGAAAAAACCAAATGGACAATTAGGTACTTATACTAAGAGAACATATCCTAAGCTGAGTGAGCAGCTATTTCCCAACAGGCCGAACTTAACTAAAAATGTGAAAACGTACATAAGGTTCAAACACCTTAAAAATTTGACTCCAAAACATAAAACAATTAGAACCACAACACTAGTATCGCCTTGGAATGATCAGTAATATTAAATTACTGGGGGGCTTAAACCGGTTTTACAGGGCCTGGGGGCCATAACCTCACCCTCATCTTCTACAGTGGTTCACAACATTTAGTTAGTTGTTGTTAGGTCCTTGTGGTGAATCCCTTACTAGTCAATGAATCATGGATAAACAAATAAATCATGATAACCACCATGATGAATCAAAAACTAGGACTCACAGATTCAGTTAGCTGCCCAACGATGGATATCCCTGGGCGCCGAATAACTTACTGAAATTTCGAGCAAAAGAAAAACACCAGTTGAACTTTTCATTGTTGTGATAGCCCATATATTCCTTCTTTACCAATGTGTATACTTTCTAACAGAAAGATTGTGTGGTTTTAGCATAACCAGAATCTGTTTTATTTATGGCACTAGGGCTAATGAATTAGTCGGCTAAAAATAACTTTATGAGCTTTAGTGTTTAAACATTGACATTTTCAACCATATTTTAGGAAAACTTCCTGTTCAAACCCACTGTTAGAGGCTTACAGGTGAGCTTACAAATAGGATAGCCAGGGTCCCTCATCTCTGTCCATCCACTATTTTCCAAATGTTGCTATAAAACCGCTAGGTAAATAAAAGCCAAATTTTAAAAGCAGCATCTATGTCATGTCATGAAGCATCAATCTAATCAGGTCTAGAGTGCTACAATGTGTTTCAGTACCTTAATTAATTTTTTAGCCTATTGGGTATTTACGCACCCCTTTTTCATTCAATTGCGTATCTGGAATTTTAATTGGGTAAGTTCAATTCTGTTACGCACTCTATTTTCAATCAATTGGGTAAAATGGAAAACAATTTGGTAAAAATGATGTTCGAGGTGGTACCTTCCTTATTTTTCTTCTACTTTCGCTTTTGCATAGCATAAAATAAAAGGGAAACATTGATTGGTTGAGAGAATTAACTAAAATCGCAGTCAACCAACGAAAAAACAGAAAAGAAATGGCTTCCAATCGATCGATTTGCGCATGTCCAATGACATTTTTAGCTCGCCTGCACGAAGTGCATAGAGCTATTGTAGTCACCTCGGTCGTGCGCGTTTACGTTTACGTTTACGTTTACGTGTGCGTCCGCGTCACACTTTCGGTTAAAGTTTTTTATAAGTCTATATCTCTTGACCATGTTGATGGATCAAGTTGATACTTTGCATGTTGCTAGATATTGGTCTGAAGTTTTACGCAGTACCATCATGACCCACCCTGGGTGACCTTGAGGTCAAGGTCACGGACTTAGAAATTTTTTGTTTAAGTTTTTGGTTAAAGTTTTTGTAAGTCTATATCTCTTGACCATATAGATGGATTGAGTTGATACTTTGCATGTTGCTAGATATTGGTCTGAAGTTTTACGCAGTACCATCATGACCCACCCTGGGTGACCTTGAGTCAAGGTCACGGACTTAGAAATTTTATGTTTAAGTTTTTGGTTAAAGTTTTTGTAAGTCTATATCTCTTGACCATATAGATGGATTGAGTTGATACTTTGCATGTTGCTAGATATTGGTCTGAAGTTTTACGCAGTACCATCATGACCCACCCTGGGTGCCTTGAGGTCAAGGTCACAGACTTAGAAATTTTGTGTTTAAGTTTTTGGTTAAAGTTTTTGTAAGTCTATATCTCTTGACCATATGGATGGATTGAGTTGATACTTTGCATGTTGCTAGATATTGGTCTGAAGTTTTATGCAGTACCATCATGACCCACTCTTGGTGACCTTGAGGTCAAGGTCACAGACTTAGAAATTTTGTGTTTAAGTTTTTGATTTAAGTTTTTGTAAGTCTATATCTCTTGACCATGTTGATTGATCGAGTTGATACTTTGCATGTTGGTAGATATTGGTCTGAAGTTTTATGCAGTACCATCATGACCTACCCTGGGTGACCTTGAGGTCAAGGTCACAGACTTAGAAATTTTGTGTTAAATTTTTTGGTTAAAGTCTAAATCTCTTGAACATGTTGATGGATAAAGTTGATACTTGCATGTTGATAGATATTGGTCTCGGGTTTTATGCTGTACATCACAACTCACTTGGATGACCTTGAGGTCAGGGTCACGGACTTGGAAGTTTTGTGTTTAAGTTTTGGTTAATGTTTTTATAAGTCTATATCTCTTGAACATGTAGATTGATCAAGTTGATACTTTGCATTGGTCTGAAGTTTTATGTTGTACCATCATGACCCACCTGAGTGACCTTGAGGTCAAGGTCATGGGTCATAGATTTAAACAGATGTAGTGACAAAGCACAAGTCAGGCGAGCTACGCTGTCCTGCGACAGCTCTTATTGTTTAATGTAGACGGCGTAAGCCGTTGTGCGGCAAAAAAACCGGTACGCAATTGATTTTTCCGGTATTGCGTATCGGCGATTTCTTTTGCGTTTTCTTACGCTACCAGATCGTTATTAATTGCGTTTTTTCATATTTTAATTGGGTAATTACGCAAATACGCAGCCTAATTAAGGTACTGGTGTTTATAAATCGTGACCCTCTGATGACCTTGACCTATTTTACACCAAGGTCAACATGATTCACCTATGCATTTGAATGGGTAAAAATTTTGAAATGTCATCTGAAGAGTAAAACTTGCAGGAAATGGGCAGATGCACAGATTCTGTTAAATCATAATATATATACCAGGGGCCAGTTGTTCAAAACATTGTTAGTGCAACATCATCCTTAAGACCTCAGCTCGTTAAGTAAACATTGACTACAATGCAAAGGATTCTCACATTTTATCAACCAAAAATAACAGTGAATTTGTAATATTCCTGTTTGAAATTTTAATTTTGAACAACTGGGCCCAGATTTCGGATGAATGTTTACAGAACCATTGGTCCTCCAGTAATTGATAAAATATTGGATTTCAATAATACCATACAAAATGATTAGCGAATGTTCATAAGTTCATAAATTGCATTTAAGTAGACCTTTTCGAAGAGACTAGTCCAAAAACATTATTTTTAGCCACACGACAGGTCAAGCTAAGTGCTGTCACAATGGCAGTTTATACATCTGACATCATATTTGCAGAAACAAATTTGCAATTGACTACAAAAGGCCAAAGGCTTATAAGTACTGATATCAATGCTATCGATTGACACAAAATGGTTTTATGGCACTTCTTTTCGTATTTGTTGATCGCCCATCGTATGTTTAACCCAGATTTAATGGCAATCCCAAAAGACCAAGAATGTTCTCTTCTGTTGTATTATTTAAGAGAGTTACCATATATAAAAAATTTGAAACAGTGACTGCTCTGCCAAAACCCATGCAGATTATACACATACATGTAGTTTCCATCTTACATGCTTAAAGACAAACTGTTTTCTGACTCTGTTACTGGTTAGAGGTGGTGCACCTAGAATTGGTAAACCTCTTGCAAAAGAACAATATGCAAGATACATTATTGTCTACTTAGTTGTAATAATGTAAACAAGACTCAACGAAGAAAGTGGATAGATTCTGGTCTGTGTCAATTTGATTGATTGTGGAAAATAATTGTGCAAATCATCTGTCCATGTCCTATGGATTTACTTTTGCAGGTTTTAGGTAAAGATCATCCGGATGTAGCGAAACAGTTAAATAATTTGGCATTACTATGTCAGAATCAAGGAAAATATGAGGAGGTAAGGGAATGAAGTATTTTAGTATAATTGGTTTATTAATTAATGAGGATAGCACAGATTCTGACTTGAGGGTATGCACCCACTGGGGCACATAGTTACTGCCCAGATTACTGGTAAATACACAGAAAGCAGTGGCTCTTGTCCTAACATGATTAAAAATTGTTGACTGGGATATCTAACCACAAAACAATTTATCAGGCTTTTTAGCTCGCCTGTACGAAAGTACAGGAAGAGCTATTGCAGTCACCCCGGCGTCGGCGTCGGCGTTAGCGTCGGCGTCGGCGTTGCTCAAAATGTTAAAGTTTTTGGTTAAAGTTTTTATGAGTCTATATCTCTTGAAGTTGTGGATGGATCAGGTTGATACTTTGCATGTTGGTAGATATTGGTCTGAAGTTTTATGCTGTACCATCATGACCCACCTGGGTGACCTTGAGGTCAAGGTCACAGACTTAGAAATTTTTTGTTAAAGTTTTTGGTTAAAGTTTTTATAAGTCTATATCTCTTGGATATATAGATGGATCAAGTTGATACTTTGCATGTTGGTAGATATTGGTCTGAAGTTTTATGCTGTACCATCATGACCCACCTGGGTGACTGGGTGACCTTGAGTTCAAGGTCACAGACTTTGAAATTTTATGTTTAACAGTTAAAGCTTTTGCTTAAAGTGTTTTGAACTGTATATTGCTGGAACAGATGGATGGATCTAGTTGATACTTTGCTGTTAGATATTATTCTTTTATTATGCTGTAGCATCTTGACTCACCTGTGGTCAAGGTCACAGACTTAGATTTTAGGTTATAAGTCTATATCAAATATGTAGATGGATCAAGTTGAACTTAGCTTGTTGGTAGATACTGGTCTGAAGTTTTATGCTGTACCATCACGACCCACCTGAGTGACATTGAGGTCAATGTCTTTGGTCATAGATTTAATAGATTTAGTGGCAAAGCACAAGTCAGGCGAGCTACGCTGTCCTGCGACAGCTCTTATTCTTAAAACAGATTTCTAGAAAATTGTAAAAGTAGTATATCCTTGTAAAATAATGATTCTTTGTCTATTAGAAGAAAACAGCAATGTTATACTGTGTGCTGGTTTATAAAGGAACTTTTTTTAAAAAAAGGTGAATGAAAAGTTATGATGAAGCCATGTAAAATTTTTTTACATTTTTGCTGCATGGATCAGGTAGAGCAATATTATCAAAGAGCCTTAGAAATCTATGAAAGTAAACTTGGACCTGACGATCCTAATGTTGCTAAAACTAAGAATAATTTGGTAAGACTAGAAGTTGTCATGTATATCTGTATATTTAAAGCTACTGAAAATGTTAGTATGTAGACATTTACTACCAAATTGGTCAGTATCTATCTTAATAAAAAAATAAGAACAAGATCAACAGCAATGAGAACAAAAATAAATAAATAAAAGAAATAATAATAATAATAAAAAACAAAATCCAACATTTTTAGTGGCTGTCTAGTGCTGTTATATTGCTAGATCAAGTTATAGTCATCAAAATCTTATGTGTATTTTGTATTTAGTTTTCAAAAATCAAAAATATGTGACGGAATTGTATTCTGGGAAAGCAAAGCTGTTCTGAATGCTTTCTGTTCACAAAATAATTGATTTCCCTAATATGTTTGGTTTAAAGTGTTATTAAATTATTTTGCTGAATGTAGGCCAGGCGTTTAATGGCCAGAGCTTTGGAATATATTCTGAGGTTTTAGGCTATGCACTGGACATAGATTTGTGGACTTTTAATCACCCAGTGCACAACAGCTAAAATTACTCTCCTTGGCTATGTACATTAATATAGTGGTATGACAGCACTGTGTATTGGTGTTGTTATGTTGCATGTATGCTATGATATTATCGGCCATTTTCAGGTGGAACATTATTATAGAAGAGCATTAGAAATATACCAGAAAAAATTGGGTCCTGATGACCCTAATGTCGCAAAAACTAAAAATAATTTGGTAAGCATCATTTTCTTTTTACATAAGTTAGTAGACTCACTGGTAAAGAAGATTGTTATACCCCCAGCATTTATATATGTTACAGCCAATCTGTGAAATCAGCCTTTTCATGAATTGGCTAAAAATTTTAGCCTTTTCGTGAAATGACTAATTCACTCAGCCATTTCATGAAAAGGCTAAATGTTTCAGCCTTTTCGTGAAATGACTAAAATCTCCATGTAGTTGTTACACAGATTTACTGGTTCAGTTTCAGCCAATCTATGTAATAGTGCCTTCAAGCTGAGTCTCATTTATGCCTTTGATATCATAACATGAATAATTCATTTGATTAAACCACAAAAATTAATATGATAGTAAATACTCTTCCATTTTCACTTTTAAAAGAATATTATTGTAGGCATAAATAATTCAATTCAATTCTTTATTCAGATTGCCAAATACATTTTAGCGCATCTACAAAACATTCAATACAAATACACAAATACACTAACTTGACATGTTTTATCGTGAGTACTGGATGACCGCAAAGCAAATGTTGAGGAATGCTGATGCAGTGCCCAGAGCAGTTATACTAATATGGCATCCCTGATCTAGGCTGCGTCTGCCAGCAACCATAAGATTGCGATCAGATCGGACATCCAATATGCATGAAAAATAGATACATGTAGGATGATAAGCATATGAATGGTAATATAACAAGATTATGACATGACGTAGGTGGCATCTCCAAAGTAGTATATCAGTACGTGTGTTTCAAAAGTTACACATAATATGAACTAAGCTATAGTGAACTGACATAGACTGAATTGAAAAATTGAAAATGTTACAGTTCCCTACGACATGACTATATGTATATATTTAAACATATATATTAGTAGTTACTACTTCATTGTAACAAAATCTATCAGAAAAACAGATGTTTCTATGTAGCGGCTATTATAAGAAAATAACAATAGCCAAACCATCTACTTATTTTGTGGACACTTTCTTATATGTAAAGCGTCACCAATAAAATTACAAATGCTTTTACAATTTTGTTTAGTTTGTGGGTTAAGAATATGTTTAACTGCGTCTATTCCTTTGCCAAAATCATGTACAATTTCTGATATAAACCTATTGTTTTTGCGTTTGGAATCATACTTATTGCAGTTTAAAAGGAAATGTTCCTCAGATTCTATTGTGTCCGGACAGAAGGGACAGAATCGTTTCTGTCTTACAATTTTCGGTCTACAATAACGCATTGTTTCAATATTAAGTATATGACAACTAAGCCTAAGTTTGGTAATTAAAGATCTCTTAGCTTTACTAAAATTCATGTTTAAATAACATGGTACACTAAAACTATTATAAAGGGTACTAAAAAGTTCGAGTTTACTATCAAATAATAATAATAAAATAATAATAATAATAAGAAGAAGAAGAAGAAAAAGTAAAGTTAAAGATAAGATTATGATAACTAAGATGTTTAAACCATTGCTTTGATCATAGTTAAATAAAAGCTAATAAAAGCAAAGTTTGCAAGCTAATTAAAATGTTTGATAAATTCCACTGGACTACCTTTTGATTTGAAGTGGGAGACAATGTTGCGCTTCCTATACCTGAGTCAATGTCAAAATTCGTCAAATTTTGAATGTGGGAAAAAATAAAAAGCACCTGAAAGAAAGTTAAAATTTTTTTGTGTGAAAGTAACCGAGCTAACCCTAAAGTAATCAAAACAAACTAAAGGTAATCTTAACAACCAATCAGATTGCTTAAATAGATCGTCAAAAGTCACATGACCAGGAAAAATGTCCATACCGTAACAAATTTTAAATTGTGTTTTTCTTTTAAATATGCAACAACTTTTTATTTCTGATGTATGCAATCTAATGAATAGATTGAACATGTACTGAAGAAAAAAAAATCTACAGCTGTAATGATAGTAGAAAAAAACAGTGATCATACAAGCAAAAACGACTTTTTACAGATTTTAGATGTTTTCCGCTTTAAATAACATTTTTAAAAAGCATGTTGCTATACAACAACAATACTGCAGACAATTTATTCATCTTGATAATATTGATTTTGTGGTAATGATCCACATGAAGTCTTTATAAAGAACTTATTTTCAGAAATTTCTTACCGTTACGGTACTGGACAAGATGCATGTTATGGTATGGACATTTTTGACTTTGGGCACTAATATGTTGCTAAATGAAGACAGTGATTAAGAAAGATGTTTATTTATTTTCACCGATAAATCCTCTTAGTGTGAATGCAAAAGAATGTAAACATAGAAAAGCAACTAATAAAATGTTACACAGTATATTCTTTTCTTATGTTGTTACGGTATGGACATTCTCTGTTACGGTATGGACAAGATCTTATATTGATAAAATCGTTACGGTATGGACATTTTTAGAATAAATATCATTGCTTGCCTTTTTGACAGCAATACAGGCAAGTATGATTGAATGATATAACAAGTATTTAATCTTTTGGTATCTTCTATGGTGATTTCAGTCTAATAAGTTTTGTAAGTTTTCTGGTACAGTTAAACATTCTGAGATATCGCTACGGTATGGACCAGCATGTTACGGTATGGACATAACACATTTTGTAGGAAATAATTGTTCTCAATCATAATCCTGATAGCTTTCTTTTTCAATAAAATAATATATACAGTCGGACAAAAGTTAAGCATCACTTAAATATTTTCCGAAATAATCAGTAAAACCTTCAATACAGAACTATTTTCTTTTAATATCTGTGATATTTGTTTTATTGGTAATGAATTAAAGCAAACGCGGATGAGGTTGTTCTTAAGGTAAACATGTAGGCGTTGTTTAAGCAGACACACCCCCGCATAGCCAAAAATCGCTGTTTCCTAGTCCATATGACACTGCTAAAAGGCTTTAACTTTGACCTCGAAATGTTTAGTGCTATGGAGTTCTTTGTTGCTCTGTCCTTTTCGGGTGTCATAAAAACAATCTGGCTTGAATGACAGGCTGTCAACTTTGGGCAATTCTTGCAATTTGCATGTATCAAAAATGGCCTCCAGAAAAATGCGCATTTTTTAAACTGCGAAACAGCTTAAAAAGATAATGCCATTTTGTTACAATTTAAAAACCATAATCAGTCTGAAAATTTCAGATAAATATCTCTAAACATCAACAGTTATGGGCGTTTAAAGAATGGCATGTTACATAGTGAAAACGTCGTGCTAATAAACAAGAAAATAAGTTTACCTGAATCAGCATGTAACTGCCATTAAACCTTTGGTAGAAGAAAACGTTTTTGGGACAATTTTACAACATGATACTTCTTTCTTTCCATGCCTATAGAAACCCATTTGCGATCATATAGGGGACATTAATGCAACTTTTAATGGCAACCCCCCAAAATAGGGGTAGGTGTATTTAGTACACCATATAACTTGAGCGACATGGTAAAAAGCCATTCGGACAGACCTAAACAGTCAGGGATAGACGTGAGTTAAAGACCCTTACTAATTTATTGTGGTTTTGAAGTTATTCATTTAGAAAAATGTTCGGGTAATGCTTAACTTATGTCTGACTGTATATTTTACATGACATACAATTGTATTGCTTCTAGTTTCGATTTCCAAATGATTTTCCAAAAAGGCATGGTATTTCACCAAAATGTCTTTACCGTAACGGAATAATTCCTATGAACGTATTTGTCTAAAAATTTCATTTATAAAATTGGGTTTTAATAATCCTATTACTCTAATTGAAACAAGTTACAGTTTCTCATAGCAATTATATCTACATAAATAACACACAGGTTAATTTATTTTGCTGTTTATCAGTTGATGTCCATACTGTAACAATACAAGTCCTTACCATAACATTTTATTTTGTTACGGTAAGGACTGTTACGGTAAGGACATATTTTAAGTAATTTCTATCTTAAATAATAGTAATGCATTAAAACATGGTAGCAAAAGTGGTTTGCTATTGAGAAATGTAATTGGATCAATATGTCAGAATCTGACCTTTTTCAAAGTATTCACTGTGCTTATATCTCGTTACGGTCAGTGGACACACAAAAAATATACTCTTCTGGGCTTACTCACTGAAACAGTATTTTCCTTGAGCAGTTCAGTAGCAGCATTTCAAAACACATGCAATGCTTCTAAATAGAAAGTGCCCAATGAGCATGACAGAAACCAGATTTGCCAACATACGGGATCCTATATTATTTTGTCGATTTATCACTGCGTTACGGTAAGGACGGATTTATTATTGCCAAAAAATATGAAAAATAAAATGAAATATCCCATTTTGAAACCTCTTATATTTACCTTAATAATGTTCTTTTTGATACAACCAGTCAAAACTACCCAAATATTTACAGCGACTTGCAAAAGTTGTGCTGAATCTTCAATTTTTTTCGAGGGACAGGCAAAAATGATGAAAAATGAGGTTTTAAATCTGGAAAAAGGTATTTCTACACCAATCAAATACTGTTTTATCATTTACTATTATTAAACATGATCAGTAGTATCATATGAAAAAATTCAAATCACGATCTGGTAAGTGGTTTTCATAAAATATTGAGAAGACAAGAATTTTGACGAATTTTGACATTGACTCACCTATGGTTGACAGAGGTAGAGGTGACCCATGAAACATTCTTGGTGTAATTCTGGTTTGTGATGAACAAAATATGTACACTATTGAGGCTTGTTTGGGGTATTTTGGGATACGGGATATTCACCTATTTTTATTCTGGGATATGGGATATTGACCCTATTTATTTTGGGATATTGACCATACATGTGATATCTCCCGATCTCGTCGGGTTTTCCCGATTTTGGGCTTCCTAACCCGATTGTCCCCCGCCGAGCCCAGTAGGGCCCAACTCTCCCGATTTCAGTATTTGCCTATCCCAATTTTTCGGCAATGTTCCATTTTTAATATTGCGGTAATATACAGTATGTGTTATTGATCATTGACCCGATAAATACCTTGGAGTAATTTAGGAGACAATGCAGAATAGATGGCATGTCACTTTATTGGGTAATTGGCGAAGTGAGAAGGGATTAATGATGCGACAAATTGTCAGTCTTACAGGTACAGTGTACGAGGGTGATCCAAGAAGTAATGCGAACTAATGTGTAATTTCTTTCACCATTGCCGTTTTTCAATATAGTTTACATCAGAATTATGATGCATTATCGAATTTTCCAGATCCGATTACTATTTTGACTGAATCACATATCAACCCTCGTTGCCTAGCAACAAGAGAATGCAAGGTAAACGACCTTGGCCACGGTTAAAATTGATTTTATTTATGTACTGCAGTGTCATATGCAAAGCACAATTACGTCAATAAGCGTTTTATTCCAAAGTACAATAATCCCTTGAATCCATTTACAGTACATACCTTTATTAGTTTGACACAGCGCAAATTATTGAGGTTTGGCTATCTGTACCCCCTAGAATTTGAGTCAATTTTGATCTCTAAAATTCTCCACATTTTCATCAACGCCTATTCTACTTAACCAAAAAGGTTAAATCCCATACAATATTCATTTTTTGAATAAAAATTCTTCGTTGCGATAGGCTCTGGGCATAAATATCGATATTTACAATCTTATCGGAGTCAAATATACGCACGAATTATAGGTATTTGTCGTACATCGTCGAAATCGTGATATTTTTGTCAGATGCCGTTGCTAGGCAACATAGAATAGTCCTTGCTGATCTTTGCATTTCGCTTTCTCTATTATTTCCAAACGTAAGGCATATATAACACAACTGATATGATTTGTATGTATATAAATGTCAATTTAATAAATTGGAGCACAAAATCTTTCGCTGTACCCCTAACAAAATTGACGTTTTCAGTCAATTTCGCGTCCATGTCGACTTCGGGTCGACAAATCAAATATTCCTTAAATCTCAATTCGTCATCCGAACTTCATGATATTACACCTAATAAATGCACATATATCCACGTGTACACATGCCAAATTATTTAATTGTATCTGCGTTGGTTACTAAAATACAGTTGTGTTCGCATTACTTCTTGGATCACCTACGTATAATGTAAACCGCTAATTTGATCAGAGTTCACCTTTAGAAAGATTAATGCGTCTTTAATTTGGAGGGCATGGATTAAACATTGCCGACAACCTCAAAAGGACAATTAATTATGATTGTCCTTTAAAGATTACCGGGCATTTTCAAGACGCGGGACCGATTTATCTTTCATTTTTGTGCATTTTTATCGGTCCGAGTAAAAAACATTTTTTTCCGATTTTTCCCTGAAAAAAGTTTGCCTTTTTTTTTTTTTTTTTTTTTTTGTTCGATCGGTCCTTATATTCACAAGTTTCAGACGCAATATACCACTACTACACACGTGTCAACATGATAAATGCCCCTGTTAATTGCCTAGTTATCAAAACAATTTTTCGCGGAAAAGTGTGAAAGTTACTGAAACGTGAGGACAGCTAGGTAACCTTGCGTTTTAATGTGTTGCGTAAACATCGCAGTAATTCATGCAACACGTGCTGATTGGCCCATTCTAACTAACGCGTGGGCGGAGCTTCTCAATAATCTACCGAAGCCGCTTTGACATTGTGCAATTTGCTGTAATAATGTCCGTCTGTCTTTTCAACACTGCGTAACAATTTTCTGATTTTGAGCTCAGAGCAAAAATTTAATATTAAACTTCAGACAGATAGTGACCAGCGATAATTGGGTGGCGGCGCGATTCAATTTCAAATGATTAAGTTTAAAACAAATGCCATATAGTTCCGAAAGATCAGATTGAACGGGTATTTCGTACACATGAAAATGCCGCTTGCGTTGAACGTAGCGTTAGGCAAAAGTCGGGTAAAGTTTCCGACCTGCAAACTATGGGAACGAAACGGTTATAATAAGGGGGAGCAACTGCGTTATCGAACCTGAAAAATGCGGGGTACCAGCTGATAAAAGTAAACATTGGAAACTACAAAAACTTGAAACACAAATTTCTGTGGAAAATGGAAAGAAATTAGTATGTTTTTCTGCTTTTTTCGTTGTCTGTTTTATTTCAATACATTGAAATCTTTAAATTTTCTCGAATTGACGCTGATACAATGGACATAAAGTATGAAATGATAAATGTCATTAGTTTTCGCGACTTCTTAGATACGCCTTTTACATGCATGACTGCATGTTGTATGTCCATGATGACGTCATCACTTAGCTAGACCGATTTGGGAATTAAAATTTCCTCAGCTGTGATTATATTTAATTATGGAATTATTAGTTTATAAAATTACCACCCATTAGCAAAGTCATGAAGATATAGGGGATCATAAGGCAAATATAATGCATCTTTAGCCAAAAAATGGCAAAAAAATCTTCGCTTTTTAACCGCGCTAAAATCTCCCTATTTGAGACCCAATCTCCCTATTTCAAAACACAAATCTCCCTATTTGGGCCAAAGAAGATATCACATGTATGATATTGACTATTCAGGAATTATGGGATATGGGATATTCAGGAATTTATTTTGGGATACGAATTAAATTTAGACAGTTTATTTTGGGGTACGGGAAATTGCCTACCCCCCTAAACAAGCCTGACTATTGCTGTCAAGTCTAAAGATGCAAGGGCGGCCCCCGTGACCGAGTGGTTAAGAGCGCTGATATTCTGTTACCGCACTGTTAACCATTCGATCATCTCACCGCTGTGTCTGGTGTGGGTTCGAGCCCCGCTCTGGCCACATGTGAGATAAGCCAAGTTCTGCTTGCGGGTGTGTCAGGTGGTTTTTCTGGGGGTTCTCCCGTTTTCGCCCCACCTACAGATTGGCCCGTCTAATATGAGATGAAATAATCTTGAAAGGGACATTAAACTGAATCAAAAATAAATAAATAAATATGCAAGGATTCTATTTGATCTATGTCCACAAAAGCTCCAGACTAATCGTGATGTTAACATGGTATGTACAGTGACTCTTCACCAAGCTGTGAAAGCAACAACTACAGGAGGTCAAGGTTTGTTATGATGTGATTGTGGAAATGGTAAAAAAACAATGTCAAACCAACAGATGTAAGTGTTTTAAGGCTGGTAAAATGTGTAACAGCAGATGCCATAACAGTCTGACATGTAAGAGTATAGAGACAATGTGTGTGAATTGTGTGGTATTGAAAATGTACACTATTGATACGTGTTTCTAATGGCATGTTGCTGATATTTTACTATTTTATAAGTGAATGCTTAGTATCTTATATTGGGTGATTCAATAACTTTGAATTTTCTCAAGACAATAGGAAAAAATGACCGAAATTATTGTGCCAGTAAGAAATTGAAAATCTCAACATATTTGCTGGATTACTCATGACACATACAATTGATCATTTGATGTGCTTACATTATGTGCTTTATCATGTAGAGCTTTAATAAAAATAAAGTTCAGTCTTGTTTTGTTTAAAAGGTTCCCTTCTTAGTTTAGCCATTTCATGAAATGGCTTGAGCAAATTTTTAGTCATTTCATGAAAAGGCTTAAATAATTTAGCCGTTTCATGAAATGGCTGAGTGAATTAGTCATTTCACGAAAAGGCTTAGCCATTTCATGAAAAGGCTGATTTCACAGATTGGCTGTAACACATGTATTATTTTTTAGCTCACCTGAGCAGAAGGCTCACAAGGTGAGCTTATAGGATGGCCATGATCCGGCGTCCGTCCGTCCGTCCGTCGTCCGTCCGTCGTCCACAATTTCAAAGATCTTCTTCTCTGAAACCGCTTGGCCAATCAAGTTAAAATTTTATGTGGAGCCTCCTTGGGTAGTGGCATTGTAATTTTGTTCGCGATATCTTGGTCATATGACCAAGATGGCCGCCACGCCCATATATGGTAAAAACACTTCAAAAATCTTCTACTCCAGAACCGGTGGGCTGATTTCCACGAAACTTGGTATGTAGCATTGGGGACTTCAGTCCATCATAGTTTGATAAAATGACGACCCTTGGATGACCTTGACCTATTTTACGGCAAGGTCAAATTTGGAAACATAGGCTTTTACATGGGAAAAAGTGAAAACTATGGATTTTTTGAAAACTATTGCAGCCTGAGGCCTGAAAAGTGGTAGATGCAAACAACTTATGGAGTAGATGAAGGTATGTGATTAATTTAGGTCAAGGTCATCTCTTGACCTTGGCCTGTCTGTCGTCCATACACACTTTTCAAAGATCTTCTTCTCTGAAACTGCTTGGCCAATCAAAGTGAAATTTTATGTGGAGCATCCATTGGTAGGGGAGACGAAAGTTTGATCCCAAAATCCAGGTCACATGACCAATATGGCCGCCACGCACGTATATGGTAAAAACCACTCAAAAATCTTCTTCTCCAGAACCGGCAGGCCGATTTTCATGAAACTTGGTATGTAGCATTTGGGACTCCAGCCCATCATAGTTTGACCCTAGGATGACCTTGACCTATTTTACGGCAATTTCAATTTTGGAAACATATCCTTTTACATGGGAAAAGTGAAAAAAAACTTGCAGCCTGAGACCTGAAAAGTGGTGGATGCAAACAACTAATGGAGTAGATGAAGGTATGTGATTAATTTAGGTCAAGGTCATCTCTTGACCTTGGCCAGTCTGTCATCCATACACACTTTTCAAAGATCTTCTTCTCAGAAACTGCTTGGCCAATCAAAGTGAAATTTTATGTGGAGCGTCCATGGGTAGGGGGAACGAAAATTTGATCGTGAAATTCGGGTCACATGACCGAGATGGCCACCATGCCCAACTGTGGTAAAAACCACTCAAAAATCTTCTTCTCCAGAAATGGCTGGCCGATTTTCACGAAACTTGGTATGTAGCATTTGGGACTCCAGCCCATCATATTTTGTTGAAATGATGACCCTAGGATGACCTTGACCTATTTTACGGCAATGTCAATTTTGGAAACATAGGCTTTTACATGGGAAAAGGCGAAAACAATGGATATTTTGGAAACTGTTGCAGCCTGAGACCTGAAAGTTGCTAGATGCAGACAACTAATGGAGTCAATGAAGGTAAGTAATTAATGAAGGCCAAGGTAATTTCTTGACCTTGACCCAAGGTCAATTAAATATCAAAATTAAAATTATGGTTTTCTCAGAAATCACTGGGTTTGGAAACTATTGCAGCCTGAGACCTGAAACTTTGCAGATGCAGACAATTTATGAAGTCAATAAAGGTGTGTGAGTATTCAAGGTCAAGGTCATTTTATGATGACTTCATACTCCAAGATCAGACTTCAGGTGAGCGTTCTCAGGACCAATGGTCCTCTGGTTTACTATAGTAATGTAACTTTGTAGTTTTATTTTCTGTCATCTTTTAGAGAAGCATGTACAAACTTTGTTTGTAATAATAATGAATTTCAGTGTTATTTGATCTGTATTTCTATGTAAAGTTAGAATTAAAGATATTATTTGCTTATTGAAAGCATGCTTGTCTCACATGCTTAATTCATACTCAAGGTCCCATATTTGATAAAAATGTATACATTTAGAAGTAATAGGACAATGTAATATGACAAGTGTCCACTTTTATGGAATTCATAAATACAGAAAGCTCAAGATACTTAGTCTGTATACAGTAGCATTTTCTGCTAGTCCATGTGAAGACCATTTACAACTGTGGCTCTGTCTGCTTCTTTAGCCTCCTCTTTGGTGTATTTAGGACAAATCTTGCATGAAACAAGCTGTAGTTGAAGTCATGTGTTAATCTTTTTTTGATGATATTGACATCTAAGACATTCTAGAATGTGATGAAAGACATTAATTATCTCACCATTCATTGCTCTTTCTACTTAACACATACAGTTCTTGAATAAGAAAAAATCTGATACTACTTGTAGCACAAAGTGATGGTAAGCAGTAGTAATAATCTGGTTTTCCATAACATTAATCTATTTGCTAAAGCTTGGTTTGGTCTCTCTTAAGCTTGGAAAATGCTTAATTGGGTGTCCAACATGATCTTAAATGTCAAACTACTGTAGTATGTAGTATTTTGTCACAGTTACTGTTCTGCTGTTTAAAAGATTTCCATGTTTTGACACAATAGTCTGATAGATGTGTGATGTCACATAAGCCAACTTTGGTTGGATTGCTATGTAGTTTTCAGACATTGTCTTTTTCTTGGCTTGAAGCCACAAGTGCATTGAATAAAATTAGGGCAAAACCAAGCCAATTTCTTAAAGGCTGTTGAGAGCTCCTCATGTTCATTAAAGTGTAGTAGTTGTCTGCCTTTGATGTAAAATATTTTGGTCTCCTTAACCTACTATTGTAAGCTTGTTGGTTTTCAGCCTGACTTTGTTAAT
Organism: Rugalucina vietnamica; assembly: GCA_964017185.1. Taxonomy (NCBI): domain Eukaryota; kingdom Metazoa; phylum Mollusca; class Bivalvia; order Lucinida; family Lucinidae; genus Rugalucina; species Rugalucina vietnamica. The sequence continues at coordinate 25,856,885 of OZ024872.1, read as the reverse complement.
AACATCTTATATAATCATGGTATTTTTTTTGTTAGCTCACCTGAGCCAAAGGCGCAAAGGTGAGCTTATAGGATGGCCATGCTCCCGCATCCGTCCGTCGTCTTCGACCACAATTTCAAAGATCTTCTCCTCTGAAACTGCTCAGCCAATCAAAGCCAAACTTCATGTGGAGCATCCTTAGGAAGGGGGAACGAAAGTTTATATAAAAAATGGTCCAGGTCACCTGACCAAGATGGCTGCCATGGCTAAAATTAGCAAAAACCTTTAAAAACCTTCGCCTCAATAACCAGACGCAGGCTGCCCAGTGCTCCTATTTTTCCTATTTTTTCCTATATTTTCAGGGCTTCCTATTTTTCCTATATTTTGATCCCAAATCCTATATTTTTCCATCAAATTCCTATATTTTTCAAAATGCTGCAGATAATAATGAAATATCAAGGAAAAAATCATGGAATTTTGGTTTGAAATGCCAGTTTTGATGTCTTTGGCATACATTTTTTTCCTCGCTCGTTTCGCTCGCTCATAACTTGATAAATAAAGTATTTTTTCTTCATCAGAAAACAAGATAATCCCATGAAGTAAGTTACTTCTACAACTTGGAGTAGGTTTTAAAATAATGGGTCACACACCTGTACCAAAATTACTCCAGTAAGATTTAACTTCTTGCTGCTATATGTTAATATTTATGATTTTCATTGCTATAAAAAAGCCATCTTAGGCCAATAATTTCCTATTTTTCTCCTATTTTTTGGATAAACTTCCTATTTTTTGAAGCCCAAAATATATATTTTGTACCAAACTGCACTGGGCAGCCTGCAGACGGCCTATGATTTTGAAACTTGGCATGAAGCGTCAGGGAGAGGAGCTCTACAAAGTTTATATAAATCCTGACTCTGGTATGACCTTGACCTGTTTTACAGGTCGCCTATGCATTTGATTGGGGAAAATTGTCAAAACTTGACATTTGAAGGGAAAAACTTGAAGGAAATGGGCAAATGGAGTCAAGATAGAATTTATAATTCTGAAAAAATTTGGACCCCAGGGGCTGGTCTCCCCACACCCCCGGGCAATATATATGTATATTACCATAATAACAAAAAAATCTTCTTCTCTGAAACCGCTCGGCCAATTGAAGCCAAACTTCATGTGGAGCATCCTTCGGGAAGGGGAACGAAAGTGTATATAAATGGTTGAGGTCAAATGACCAAGATGGCCATTATGGCTATAAATAGCAAAAATACTTTATAAAAAATCTCCAGAACCAGAAGGCTTATGATTTTGAAACTTGGCATGAAACATTAGGGAGAGGAGCTCTACGAAGTTTATATAAATTATGACCCTGAGATGACCATGACCAATTGACGGCAAGGCCAACACAGGCCACCTATGCATTTGAATGAGAAAAATTGTCAAAATGTCATTTGAAGGAAAAAACTTGAAGGAAATGGGCAAATGGACTGAAGATTTATGATTATGAAATAAATTTGACCACAGGGGGACTGGTCTGCCCCCATCATGTGGCAATATGCATATATATTACCATAATATTCAAATAACTTCTCTGAAACCACTTGGTCAAAGCCAAATTTGATATGAAACAACTATAGGAAGGGGGAACCAATGTGTACATAAATAATCCAGGTCACATGACCAAGATGGCCACCATGCCCAAATAAGGTAAAAACCCTTCAAAAATATTCTTTTCCGGAACCACTGGATCGATTTCAACAAAACTTTGCATAAAGCACTTGGGACTGAAGTACTACAATGTATTTATAAATCATGACCCGGTGATGACCATGACCTATTTTACGGCAAAGTCAACATACGTCACCCATGCATTTGAATGGGGAAAATTGTTTAAATTTCGTTTGAATGAAAAAAGCTTGCAGGAAATGAGCAAGTGGACTGAAGATTTATGATTCCAAAAAAATTGGACCCCAGGGGTTGGTCTGTTCCAACCCCGGGGCAATAATACCTATTTATTACCATGAAATTAAAAGATCTTCTCTAAAACTGACTGGCCAATAAAAGCCTAATTTTACATGAAGCATCTATAGGAAGGGGGAACCAGTGTGTACATAAATAACCCAGGTCACATGACCAAGATGGCCACCATGCCCATATATGGTATAAACCATTCAAAAATCCTCTCTGGAACCAGTAGACTGATTTCAACAAAACTTAGCATTTAGCATTGGGGACTAGAGTACTACAATGTGTTTGTAAATGATGACCCTGCGATGACATTGACCTATTTTACAGCAAAGTCATCTTATATTGTGTATGCAGTAAACTGTTAAAATGTCATTAAAGGGAAAAGGCTTTCCACGAAATGGGCAAAAGGACAGAATATTTACGATTCTGAAAATAAAATTGACCCCAGGGGTTCATCTGTCCCTACCCTGGGGCTATAAACGTATATGACCATAATAATAATACAAGTTTATTGGTTTATATCCCAGATCTCAGGTGAGTGTTTACAGGACCATTGATCCTCTGGTTTCCTGTAAACATTTATTTTTTGGGGGGGTGGGGCGGTGGGATGTGTGCTTGTCCCTCCAGGCAAGTTATAAACTACTGACAGACCAACAGGTCTGAGCCTGCCCTGAAGAAACGGTTTAATCAAACCATCCATACATATTAGCTGTAGTTGCTTACAGGTGCGTTCACTTATTAATATACCCCTGCAATATTCAGAAATAAATTGACAACTTTTCTTGTTTTTGAACAATCGTCACTGGCAAGAAATTGACAACTGGATGAATTTTCTTGTATAATATGTTCAGTATGTCTATGTCTATAAATATTTACTCTGGATATAAAACTTCCAGATCTTGTGATGTTGTATGCCTATATTGATTACATAACATATGGAGACAAATTTTTAACAAAAATTTTGCTGATATTCGAGTTTCAAAGATTCCACAAGGAACCATGGTTAATGGTTTGTAATTTTATTTGTGAATTATGAAACGGCTGAAAACTTGGTGTCTTTATGAGCACAATTTACAGAGTTACACCCTGATTTTCATTTTATTGTACACTTTAGAATTTCGTGATGAAACGGTTCTTACAATATAAAACTAAGCATGTCAGTGTTATTTTGCAAGAAAACTAATATTCTACCAGGACGGTTTTACGAACAAAGCTTGCTAGTGGGTTCCTACTTGAGGTAAGCACGTCTTAAAGCACTATGGAGTCACCTATGGCTTTGTATTCTGCCAAAATGTGGGATGACATTTCATCATACAATTCATGGTTTGTTTCTCGGCACAGAATACCGTAGGGGACTGAGACTTTCACAGAGAAACTTTCATATTTAGACGATCTCTCAATGTTCATATTCGTGATATTCAAATCCTCTTGTTTAGGCATAGAATCAAGGGAATCACCAGGACATTCAAAGACAGACGTTCCTCTAATATCAATAATAGGGATGAATGCAAAGAACATTGCTTTGCATGAATACTATTTTGACATCCTTTATTGGCATGTTAATGTCCATGACTTAATCGCTATACAACAAGTTTGGAATATCACGAAGAGGAGATGTGATTCATTGTCCAACAATATATTTAGCCCACTTAGCCCCTCGGTGAGTAGGAAACAATAATGAAACAGTATGATAAAAAGCCAACCCACGTTTTAGCAGAATAAAAAGTCATAGGTGACTCTATAGTGCTTTAAGACATGCTTACCATATAAAGGAACCCACTAGCAAGCTTTGGTCGAATAACCGCCCTAGTAGAATAATGAGTTACAAAATAACACTAAGTAAGTAAGTAAAGTAAGTAAAGTCTTTATTTAAAGAGGGTAACAACATTTAGTATTACAACTAATCTTCCATGAGGCCCTCATATATACAAATATACACAAATGTAACACAATATATAAAACAAAACAGTTAAAAAGTAAAAATTCAAATTCAAATGTATCACAATTCATACTAGATGTAACTAATGCTGGAACCACAAGTAGATACATGTACAATAATGATCATATCCAACTACTAGAACTAATACATGTACTCAACCTCAGCATGACAGTTAATTTGAAAGGAGGCAAGACGTGATACTAAGTTACAGTAGTGATATGCATCACTGTATTCATATCCATTTAGTTGCACCTTAACCAAAACGAAATGAGAAGGTACTCAAAAAAGTAGATGAATAAAGGTACCAATAACTAACATATGTAATTTCAATAATGATACATATGATTAAATTACAGAATAAAATCTATATGTGCACATTATCTGACCACAGTGTGTTGAAATGACAAAGATGATAATAAGAAACAGTTAAGTAACACAAACACTATATACACCTGGACCTCGATAAAACACGCTTCGTTATAGCGCCAATTCGCTTATAGCACGGATTTGCCTTGGATCCCAAATTTTCCCTTACCTTCCATTTTCATTTTTGCGATCATAAAAAAGAGTATCAAAAAATTACCAATGTGAGAAAAAAATGTTAGCACGGTAGTTTTCATTACAAGACTTGATACCTGTGGAAATTAGCAGCAATCAAAACATGTTCACACTTTCAAAGTCAATAATAAAATAATTAGGCGTAAACAAACAAAGACCGATTGACACTTCTTAATCCCAAAACACGTGTGAAATACACACTGTCCTAGTTAAAGTTCAAACATCAATTACGTCCCTGACACTTTACTGAGCTGTGTCACAAAAAAGTTGAAGCATTCAAAGGCAAACATAGTGTAAGGCTACTGTGCAGCTAAGCATCTCTTGTGCAGCTGAGCGTCTATTTTATTTGGTAAAATCTCCTATTTTCATTGTGATTGAAATACTATGACTGCACAGTCTGATCTGTGATTGCCATTTTCGGAAAGCTCAACAGAACTTTTTTTTGTGACATTGCTCTTCTGTCTAGTCGGCCCAATTTTCGGAGAATGAAATCAGCGGCCTAGATAAGTCAATGTATTCATACTTGGACATAACTGTCCAAAAATTGTATTTCTGTTTAAAGTTTCTGAATAAAGAACTTTCTCCATCTCATTATAATAAATCAACAATGGAAATGATCACTTGATATTGAGTAAAAAATTTTACTGTAAACAGACAAATTAAAGATGATTAGCATTATCGACTTTCTCTTGAAAAGTTGTTCAATAAGAACTGCAAACCGAAGGTTGCACATCAGTAATTATTTGAGTGGTTATATCGGCTAATTTACAGGTAAAGTGAAAGTAAGATGTTGTCTATGCGCAGATTATTAGTGTGGATGATATGAGAAATTCTGTGTCACTTTGTGTATCAGAGAAAATGTGTCTATTTACAAATAAAAAAATGGAACTTTATAACAGTGCAAGGTATGCACTTTACCTTTCAGCGTGTATATTTAATTTTCAGTTAAAGGACACAATCAAAAGGCTTGCCAAAATTACTTGAAAACAGCAGCACCTAACTTTCATTTAGGGTTTTCTGAGCTCCCATTATAACACGGTTCGTTTAGCTAACACGATGAACCGTATGGATCCGGTCTTCCGTGTTATAAAGAGGTCCAGGTGTACAAGCACAAAAGAAGAGTTTGGACTAAGTGATGATTTTCTATGAAACTTGATTTAACTCTTGTAGCCAATTTAGACATCTGTTATGGAAGGACCCTAAAGTATTGGCAGTCTTTACTGCTTCAGGAAGGCTGTTCCATATTATACAACCAGAATAACGCATACTCTGTTTAAAAGCTTCAGTGCTAGGCTTAGGAGGAACAAAACACTGACATGCTTAGTTGAATCAACCGCTTTATCATGAAATTCTAAAATTTACAATAAATGAAAATCAGGGTGTAAGTCTGTAAATAGTGCTCATATAGACACCAAATTTTCAGCCGTAGTACAAAAATAGTTATTCTTTCATAATTTTCAAACAAAATTATAAACCATTCACCATGGTTACTTGTGGAATCTTTGAAACTCAAATATCAGCGAAATTTTTGTTAAAAACTTGGTTCCATATGGTATGTACTCAATTTAGGCATACAACATCTCAAGAGCTGGACGTTTTATATGCAGAGTAAATATCGATAGACATACTTAACATATTATATAAAGAAATTTATCCAGTTGTCAATTTCTTGCCAGTGACGATTGTTCAAAAACAAGAAAAGTTGTCAATTTATTTCTGAATATCGCCGGGGTATATTAATAAGTGAACACACCTGTACTTTGGTGTTGTTGTCATGACATCCTTATGTTCGGTAAAAGTCCCATTAAATAGAGGAAACATCTCAACATGACAGTGGCTGTTTACTGGGATATAAAGCATCAATTCAAACAAATTTCAGTTTAAGGAATTTTCTTAGCTATATCAGCAGACGTGATTTCCATTTTGATGCACTGTGATTCTTAGATTTCTATACTTCTTTAATATACTTTGACAGTTGTAAAATGCTTAAAATGCTTTATTACACAAAACAATACTAATTGTATCAAACTATTTTTAATCCTGTATTATGTATCTTTCAGGCATCTGCCTATTTAAAACAAGGGAAATACAAACAAGCAGAAGTGTTATATAAAGAAATTTTAACTAGAGCACATGAAAAAGAATTTGGAAAAGTAGATGGTAAGTTTATATGACCTAATGAAAGCGCCTATTTTGTCAATAGCAGTATAATGGGATTCTTGGTAATTAGACCTGGGTAAAGTGACATTCAGTGATATGAACAAAATAGGATTTATTAAGAGAATTCCAGTACTATGAGAGTTTTTGTAGCATGATTTTATCCACTGAGGTAACTCGTAACAAACATTATTATTAACTTCAATGAGTTTTGGGGTAGCTTTGTGTAAACAGAGTGAGCAGACCCTTAGTACAGTGGGAGTCTTTGTGGCATGCGGTGGCCCAGTAGTAGACTGTGTTGAGAGCCCCCACTGGTATCAAGTTGAGTTAGACACCTCCCCAAAGTTCTACACAGGAAGCAGTGGCTCCTGATGTAACCAGTCGATCGTGTGGCTCTGTAGCTCAGTGGTAGAATGCTCACACGGTAAGCGAGAAGCCCTGGGTTCGAGTCCTGGTCAGGTCACATTCTTTTTCCTCCCCTGAGACATTTGGTGGCTCAGTGTGGGTCCGTGCTCGGGCTGCGAGCAGCAAAGGTACTGTCTCGTCGGTTCCGGCATGGTTCCGAGCAGATTCGGGGACGAATCTAATTAAGCAGGGGGAAATGTAACCATCGATCGTGTGACTTGGTAGCTCAGTGGTAGAATGCTTGCATGGTAAGCGAGAGACCCTGGGTTTGAGTCCTGGTTGGGCCACGTTCTTTTTCCGCCTCTGTGACACTGACATGATTGAATATTGGCACGAATGGAAGCAAATACGTCATTGGAGTTGAGGGTAAACTTGTAAACTTTACATGTGTATATACTGAAAATCAAAAGTCTTACACCACCCTGTTAGTAAATTTATGATTAACAACATTTTTTTTCTAATATTATCCTAGATCAGCTGGCTAACTGTCACTCCGCTCCACTTCAGTACCTCGTTCCACTTCCCTGACAGCTTAGCATAGGTTGCATTGAAACCATTGTCCAAGTGATTGCGGATTTCGTAAGCAACCTGCAGCTATGTTATTTTGCTATTAATCGTATTATTTTTATGTATTTTTACCAGTGCCGAATATCTTCCAGTAAACACATAAAGTTGCCTAAAGTAGAAAAACAAATGATTTTCAACTTTGAGTCGCTGATTCTACAGTAGTCTGTCCTGATCTATTTATCTTTGAAATTTTCCATAGAAAAAAAAATGAAGTATTTTATGATTGTGCATACTCTAACAACTAGAATATTTAAAATGTATGTCATATATGCAAGAAAGATCTAACATAAGTTAGAATAACACAGTTTTGCAGTTTTGCTGAAATTTCATTTTCGACCAAAGGCTGAATATATCCCATTTCTGTCGGTATGAAGAGTTTTAACAGAATACCTATGGAAATATTTTGTCTAATATTATCCTTGTTTAATTCCAATATCAATTCTTTGATCTTGCAGCAAATTCAAGAGTGTGGATGGTGATGAAAAAATTTTGAGGAAAAAGTGTAAAATAGCAATTTTGGGACTAAGAAGATTACCAAAGAATGTTTTCAAAATTTTTTCCTTGTTCATGTGATCTGCATAATGTCAGTATCAGCAAAACAACAAAACCGTTTGAATTTTTGAGAACTGATATTTTTAGCTCACCTTAGCCGTTAGGCTTATAGTATACCCATGCCCCATCTTCCATCGTTGTCGTTGTTCACACTTTTCAATCATCTTCTCTGAAACTGCCTGGCCAATCAAATTCAAATTTCATGTGGAGGTTCCTTAGGAAGGGGGAACGAAAGTTTATATAAATGGTCCAGGTGACATAACCAAGATGGCCACCAGGGCTATAAATATCAAAAACCTTTAAAAATCTTCTTCTCCAGAAGAAGTCTGTCCGTCGTCCGTCCGTCCGTCGTCCACCATTTTCAAAGATCGTCTTCTCTGAAACCACTTGGCCAATCAAAGCCAAATTTTATATGAAGCATCTATAGGAAGGGGGAACCAATGTGTTTATAAATAATCCAGGTCACATGACCAAGATGGCCGCCATGCCCATATATGGTGAAAACCCTTCAAAATTCTTCTTCTCCGGAACCACTGGACAGATTTCAAAGAAATTTGGCATGAAGCATCGGGGACTAGAGTACTACAATGTGTTTATAAATTATGACCTTTGGATGACCTTGACCTATTTTACAGCAAGGTCAACATAGGTCGCCCATGCATTTGAATGGGGAAAATTGTTAAAATATCATTTGAAAGGCAAATCTTGCAGGAAATGGGCAAATGGACTGAAGGTAGGTAATTCTGAAAATAATTTGGACCCCAGGGGTTGGTCTGCCCACACCCCGGGGCAATATGCATGTATATTACAAAAATATTCAAAGATCTTCTTCTCTGAAACCGCTTGGCTAATCAAAGCCAAATTTTATAGGAAGCATCTGTGGGAAGGGGAAATCAATGTGGATATAAATAATCAAGGTCACATGACCAAGATGGCCGCCATGCCCATATATGGTAAAAACCCTTTAAAATTCTTCTTCTCCTGAACCAATGGACCGATTTCAACAAAACTTGACATGAACCATCGGGGACTGATGTACTACAATGTGTTTAAAAATTATGACCTTTGGATGACCTTGACCTATTTTACAGCAAGGTCAACATAGGTCGCCAATGCATTTGAATGGGGAAAACTTTTAAAATGCCATTTAAAGTGAAAGTCTTGCAGGAAATGGGCAGTAGGACTGAATATTAATGATTCTGAAAAAAATTGGACCCCAGGGGCTCATTTGCCACAGCCCCTGGGCATTATACATGTATATTACCATAATATTCAAACATCTTCTCCTCTGAAACCGATTGGCCAATCAAAGCCAAATTTCATGTGAAGCATCTATAGAATGGGGGAATCAATGTTTATATAAATAATCAAGGTCACATGACCAAGATGGCCGCCATGTCCATATATGGTATAAACCCTTCAAAAATCCGGTGGACCGATTTCGAAGAAACTTGGCATGAAGCATCGATGACTCAAGTGCTACAATGTATGTATAAATCATGACCCTGTGATAACCTTGACCTATTTTTTAAGGCAAGGTCAACATGGGTTGCCTGTGTATTTGAATGGGTAAACTGTTAAAATGTCATTTGTAGGGAAAAACTTGTATGGACAGTATATTGATTATTCTGAAAAAATAATGGCCCAAGGGCTTCACCTGCCCCTATACTGGGACTATTTTCTATAACATTCGTATATACAGCAGATCTCAGGTGAGCATTTACAGGACCATTGGTCCTCTGGTTTTATGGCAAGGTCAACTTAGGTCGCCCATGCATTTGAACGGGAAAAAATGTCATTTAATGGCAGAAAACTTGCTAGGAATGAGCAAATGGATAGAAGATTTATGTTTATGAAAATATTTTGGGCCCAGGGGGTTGGCTGCCCCTGCCCCGGGGCTATATACATGTATATGACCAAAATATTTAAACATCATCTTCTCTGAAACCGCTTGGCCAATCAAAGCCAAACTTTATGTGGAGCATCCTTAGGAAGAGGGAATGAAAGTTTATATAAATCAAGGTCACATGACCAAGATGGCTGCCATGGCTATAAATAGCAAAAACCTTTAAAAATCTTCTTCTTCAGAACCAGAAGGCCTATGATTTTGAAACTTTGTATGAAGCATCTGGGAATGGAGCTCTACAAAGTTTATATAAATCATGACCCTGGGATGACTTACGGCAAGGTCAACTTAGGTCGCCCATGCATTTGAATGAGGAAAAATATGAAAATGTCATTTAATGGCAGAAAACTTGCTAGGAATGAGCAAATGGACAGAAGATTTATGCTTATGATAATATTTTAGGCCCAGGGTGTTGTCTGCCCCTGACCCCGGGGCTATATACATGTATATGACCGAAATATTCGAACATCCTCTCTAAAACCGCTTGGCCAATTAAAGCCAAATTTTATGTGGAGCATCCTCAGGAATAGTGAATGAAAGTTTACATAAATAGTCATGGTCACATGACCAAGATGGCCACCATTAGCTATAAATAACAAAAATCTTCTTCTTCAGAGCCAGGAGGCCTATGAACTTGAAACTTGGCATGAAGTATTAAGGAATGGAGGTCTACACAAATTATATAAATCATGACCCTGGGATGACCTTGACCTACCTTATGGCAAGGTCAACTTAGTTCGCCCATGCATTTGAATGGGGAAAATTGTTAAAATGTCATTTGAAGGGAAAAACTTGCATTAAATTGGCAAAGGGACTGAATTTTCATGATTTGTAAAGACATTGACTCAAAGGGTTATTCTGACCCTGCCCTGGGGTTATTTATATACATGCATATTACCATTGTATTTCAGGTCTCAGGCAAGTGTTTATAGGACCATTGGTCCTCTTGTTTACAAAATTTTGAAAATTGGCATGTTTTGAAAATTAACTGGTGTTTTTAAAAATCTTTTAAACGGCAGTGAATACAAACAAAAATGCATTCTAAGGTTATTGTAGATAAGTACATGCCCCATATGACTGCTTTGGCATGTTTCATTAACAGAAGTCATATTTGTTTGCTGTACTTCAGGTTTGTATACAAGAATTTTGGATTTTGATTCTACAGCTACCATAGTCTTTGCTGTTTAAAGGAAAATTAAAAAAACAACAAACACACAGTTTAATTTTACAAAAATGTCAATTTTCAAAGTCTTGTAAAAACTACCAGTTCTCAAAAATTCTAAAGGTTTTGTTGTTTTTCGGATACAGATATTATCCAGATCACATGCACAATAAAAATTCTTGGTTGTCCCCCCCCCCCCCCCCCCCCCCCAAAAAAAAATAAAAAAAAAAATGCAGTTTCACACTTTTTGCCCCCAAAATGTTGCAATACCATCCACACTCTTGAAATTGCTGAAGAGTCAAAGAATTGATATTGGAAATGTACAGTTGGGAATAAAAATGGTTCTAGGTAATCATTTAATTTTCAAAAAACAGGCTTGTGCAGGACTTTGATTGTCAGTATTCAGATATACGTTTTTGCAGGTGAAAATAAACCAATATGGATGCAAGCAGAAGAAAGAGAAGAAAATAAGGTAGGTGTTAAAATAGGTTTAGAAATACCCAGAAGCAACTGATGTCATATTTTGTATGATTATGTACAAGAAGTGTACATGTATATAAAGGCACAAAAACATAAGCAGCACATATAACAGTAATTTGCAATCATGTGCCTTATGAGCCTGGGGAATATTGTTGCCTGCAGCCCTGGTATAGTAGGCATATTTGTTCTCCTGGCACTACCCTGTATTACATGTGAAAGTCTCTCAAAGTCTAGCTGTTTCAGGATTTACAGATCAAATGCGGAAATCAAATCTTGTACTTGAGTGCTGCAGTTCTCAGTAAATGCCCTATTGGAGAAGTGGCTATAAATTATAGTACATTTAACACATAAGGCCATAGAAAATATTTTATTTCAGATTTTTACAGTCAGCAGATATGAACGACTAGCCAAAGGGCAATGGTCGCTTACCCGAGAACCAACATATACTGGACAAATAAAGTTAGGGATCAAACTTTTAACATGTAATTTCTAGAAGATTTCGGACAGCTGGTAAAATGAAACATTTTTATCATCAAGGTAATTCATTTTGTAAGCTTTGTACACTTGAGGATCGAAACAATAGTCTTTGCATTCAACAATACCAGGCTTCAAGTCAGACTACCCTTAAAATGAAGTAATATGAAATTCACATTAAACTTGATGACTACCATGCCAATTCACAAAGTTTTCATGAATTGGCAAAACTGAATTTTTTTATGTAATCAGTTTTTATGGACTTTTTATCACCTTGTAGTGTGTTGTGCTCAAGTCAGATGATAAACAGTTTAAAAATTGGTGGCATAAGCAAGTGCGCTAAAACTGCTAATGCACCATATATTTTATGTAATCAGTTTTTATGGACTTTTTATCACCTTGGTTTATAGGGTAGTGTGCTGTGCTTAAGTCAGATGATAAACAGTTTAAAAATTGGTGGCATAAGCAAGTGCGCTAAAACTGCTAATGCACCATATAAATGAAAAAATGATGAATTAACGATTTGCCTTAACATGCATCCTTAAAAGTTTGATCCCTAACTTTTTTTTTTTTGATATTTAGAACCATCAATAGAAAACTTTATATAGATCGTTCTCATATTCCAGGGCACCTAATTCAACAATCACAAGTGTGATTTGTTAAATATTAATTTTCAAAATCATCCAAGGCTTCGTAGATGTTTTTTATTACCTGCATGAATGAAGAGATTTTTTTTTCATACGCTAAGGGCTGCTAATTCTGCAATATGTGGTGGGATCTGACCAAATTTCAAACTCAATTGAGAATTTATTGCTGTCCTTTGTTACGTGCAAGAATGAAGAATACATAAACAAAAATGAAGCAGTTAAAAGACCCATATCGAATAGTCGCATTTGACGATTCTCTTGTCATTAATATATCAACAACATGTTTCTTATTAGGCTAGAAAGTCAAATTTTCTAATGTTTTACATTTTAAACACCTTTTTATCGAAAACAAAAATGCGCTTTACGCGGTGTCGGAAAAGTGCCGAAAAATCAAAGGGGAAAAACTCTGGCGAGACCAAACCGGAAGTGACGTTTAGTCGTACAAAATATAAGCCATTTAAATGGAAGACACACAAAGTAAATGCTTACACAAAACATTTATCACAAATTTTACGCCATGCAACGCCGACGTTTTACTTTTTCTTGTTCTTTGATAATTATCGACATTATCGGAAACATTTTATAAACAAAACATAAAAGGAAAATAAATTATGGTACATTACTTGCATGTGAAAATAGCATTTCGCATATGTCCCGCATTTGAACCAGTTTTTATCACTGACAACTTCTCGTTGTTCATAATCTTTCTTTTGTTACGGCCGCTAAAACAACAAATTTGAATACCCGACACTTTTATTACCTTACCTTACGCGGTGTGTATGTCGGTGATCTATGATGTTTTTTATGTGACACACGCCGACACACGTCGCTAGATTGCGGCATATATCACTCGGCGGCACGTGGCAGATATTCAAAGACATTCCAATCTCATTGAGTAAACGAGTCTACCGACATTTACTTTAGTTCTAGATATCCTAAGGCCTGAATTAAGAATAGACTACTATTATTTTGATCTTTCTTTCTACATTTAATAAAATGTACACGCATTTATTATGATATGATTTTTAAGAAAGCGACGTCATGAGAAGAATTGCATAAACCAAGGCAGAATTCCTATGATTTTATGTGACGAATGTATAAGTTGTATTTAAATGGTAGTAACCCCATACAGTCACGACGCATACATGCGCATGAGACGTTCAAGGCCAGACACCCCGTAATTCATTCATCCCGCCCTTCCTGACCTTATATTTTTAAAAAGGTAGAGACGATGACCGGCTAGCTGTTAAGTGCCGTTCCCACTGAATTGTAAGGAATCGTACGATTGTCTAATTATAAGTTTACTGATAAGACTGCGTATGCAAAATATGTATTTTTTTTTCCAACGTGATTCTGCCTTCTTAATTTGCACATCGGTGTCAAAGAAATGATTCCCAAATTAATATTAAGACAATCGTAGAGCAATCTTAAGCGCAGTAGGACCGGGACTTTACGCGGCTGCATTAAAATATTAACAGAGAGAGAGAGAGAGAGAGAGAGAGAGAGAGAGATGTGATTCGGAATACACGGCATATGACTTACATGAACAAGTATATCGTAATGTTTTCTTATGAGCGCTCATATACCCATATTTGCGGTTTTGCTTCTTGATCAAAACATTGTTGTCGATACGTGTAATTGTTAACTGAACTTCTGTATATAATGATGATTGTTTTAACAACTACATGTACCTTTATTATTGTGCGTAACCCCCAAAATAAAGAACGGATTAAATCAGGTCCCTTGGGGCTTGTGTTTTATTGGTTAACCGTGTTGATTGCACATGATTTGTATTTGTTGATTAACATTAAGATTTGCAAATGTGTCCTTAAAGAATGAATGCACTTGAACATCTTTTTATTCGCCGGAATGGAAAATGATGTAAGTGATTTGTACACTAGAGAGAGAGAGAGAGACAGAGAGAGAGACAGAGAGAAAGAGAGATAGAGAGTTTATTTTCGATTTGCAAAACTTAGTCGTCACATTGGCAAATGCATGTCATGAGATAATCTCTAATTTGCGAGTAACGGCGCTCACGCTGAATACTTTCGTTCAGACGTTGATCTCTCTCGCACACGCACATGCCGCCAATAAGAATATTATTTCGTGTATTCTTACGCAACATAATCAGCATAACACGGACAATGGTATCAAAACAAGTTTGTGATCGCGCAAGTAATGAAAAAATATGATAAAAAACGGATGTTTTATCCTTCATGTCACATGTGAAACAATGAAAATCAAATTATTATTTTCCCGAGATTTTAATTTTATAAGAACGGGTAAAAACGGCATGTATCCCTTATTACTTTGATACTCGGATCACTTTACCAAACTTTGGTAAAGTGCTAAAGGCCTCATGTGTATGAATGAAGAAAGTGTGTTATTTTTTGTCTAGATTTTAAAAAAAGCATATAAAATCATTTCGTAAAACAAAACTACATAATTTATGGTAAAAAAATGAACATAATCATGACACGAATGGCCTTGTTATTACGTTATCCAATGGTCTGACTTTATTGGACTTGTACGAGATGACGTCACAGATACTAAGCCACGCCCACACAGGTAAGACAGCGGAAAAACCCGGAAACAACCGATAATTTGGTTCCGTACTGCAATATTTAAAAAAGTCATTAATTTGAATACCCGCATATGAAATTTTGCTTTTTGGACATGGATCGATATATTAATATGATTTTTTTTTATTTTTAATCGAAATAGTACGTGGAACATCGTCTTTAAGACTATAAACAGTCAAGAAGAATTCTTGAAGAGGAAGCTGGAAGGATGTTGTATTTACAGGCATGCCGGTATTGATTATATTGCATTTTGGGATAGTTTGCTTCCAGTTCGAAAACTTTTTGCATCACATTTAGGTACCTATGTTCAAATGTTCTCACGACTTACATTTTGAATTAAAATCTTACTAACCTGGATAAATTAATTCTAGACTTCAATTCCAACAATTCTACCAAGTCAGATTTTTTTATTGCCTCTTAAGCTAACCTGAGCCGAAGGCTCGAAGGTGAGCTTATATGATAGGCGGGCACCCTTGTCTGTCCGTTGTCCGTCTGTTGTCGTCCACCATTTTCAAAGATCTTCTCTCAAACCGCTTGGCCAATCAAAGCCAAATTTTATATGAAGCATCTTTTATAGGATAGGGGAACCAATGTACATATAAATAATCCAGGTCACATTACCAAGATGGCCGCCATGCCCATATATGGTAAAAACCCTTCAAAAATCTTTTCCGGAACCGGTGGACCGATTTCAACAAAACTTGGTATGAAGCATCAATGGCTCAAGTACCACAATTTATGTATAAATCATGACTCTTGCAGGAAATGGGCAGTAGGACTGAATATTAATGATTCTGAAAATTTGGACCACAGGGGCTGATCTGCCCCCACCGGGGCAATATACAAGTCTATTACCATAATATTCAAACATCTACTCCTCTGAAACCGCTTAATTGGCCAATCAAAGCCAAATTTTACATGAAGCATCTATAGGAAAGGGGAACCAATGTATATATAAATAATCCAGGTCACATTACCAAGATGGCCGCCATGCCCATATATGGTAAAAACCCTTCAAAAATCTTTTCCGGAACCGGTGGACCAATTTCAACAAAACTTGGCATGAAGCATCAATGGCTCAAGTACTACAATTTATGTATAAATCATGACTCTTGCAGGAAATGAGCAGTAGGACTGAATATTAATGATTCTGAAAATTTCGACCCCAGGAGCTGATCTGCCCCACCTGGGGGCTATATACATGTCTATTACCATAATATTCAAACATCTACTCCTCTGAAACCGCTTAATTGGCCAATCAAAGCCAAATTTTACATGAAGCATCTATAGGAAAGGGGAAATCAAAATACAAGTGTATAAGTAATCCAGGTCGCATGACCAAGATGTCATATACCATACATGTAAAACTTAGCTTTTGACCGATTATAATGTTTTTGTTTTAATACAGTAATCGACGGTAAATAAAGTTTCTTGTATAGTGCGATTTCTTTGACCGCACCAATTTACGGTGACCTCTGACCTTCCTATAGCAAATATACTTATACCAGAGGTAAAGCGGCACAGTCAAAGAAAATGCACTATTATCTTGTATAAGCACACTGTTTGGAAGACCTATGGCACTTAAGCATGAAATGTGCTTATTTTTATTACTGATCATTCCAATGTGTTACTTCTGTTGTGTTTCAATTACCTGTAATTGTTTTACGGTTTGGTTTTGAATCTATATGGTGTTTGCACCTTTAATGAACTTTTTCATATGTAGTTAAGTCTGTGTAACTGATTGGTCACCTATGAGGAAATAGCTGCTCAAAGAGCTTAAGATATCCCTTCGCCTCTATATGATTATAGCTGTTAGCTGTTGGGTGAGAATTTAATACCAACAAAACATCTTTCAACTTTTATGAAACACGAAAATCCAATCCTTTTGAGGTCATATAGGAGAAAATGAGGTGGCAAGAATGCTCGCTGTTTCGATATGGTTTGAAAAATGTTAAAGGCCGTAAGAAAAAAAATCTGACTCTGTAGAATTGTAGCAATATTAGTCTGGAATAAATATATCTAGGTTAATCACGAGCACATATGAACATAAGTGTCCAAAGATGACGCAAAAACTGCCGGAACTTGAAGCATACTATCCCAGAATACAATATAATCAATACTGGCATGCCTGTAAGTCCAACATCCTTCCGGCTTCCCCTTCGAGAATTTTAGTTGACTGATAAACAAAATTCCAGTCTTTGGGAAATCTTTTTAACAGCTGTCTGAGAGACTAAAAAAATTTGCTGGACAGAAAAAAAATCCGGACAGAAAAATATGCTGTTGATATTCCTGGTCATGACATAGAATGTCCAAGAGGGTGAATGACAGTATATAGAGAAAGATTGTATTCTAGATAAGGTTAATATGACAAATTTAAATGCCGTAATTTCCTGTAATTTTACATATAGCTTATATGATAAATTTTAGTTAAAAAGCTTTGAGGTCTAAAACTGGACAGACATACAAGCAAATACAAACTGCATTACTGTAGGTTGTCTAACATTTGTTTTTGCATTTTTTAAAACTTTTGCTTATGAAACAGCTCTGTTAGTCTGATTATAAAAAGAAAAAGTAACAAAAAAAAAAAAATAAATAAAAATGAAAAAAAAAAAAATATGGTTGTCCTTGTTATCTTAAAGAATGAAGAGAATTCAAACTACTGTCTGTTTCGCAGTGTGTGATAATGGTTTTTCGCAGATATTTACAACTGTTCAAATGTGGAAGAAATATTTTCTTGACACAATTTAGCATCCAGTTTGTCGCAAAATGTGCAGCAAAAATTTTGAAAATCGGTAGACAAATAAAAAAGTTCTGGTCAAAAACATTTTTGAATAGGGATTTCCTGTACAAAAATCTTATGGAAGGGAGGTAAATATTTTCCCGCAAAAATTTTAAATTCTAACTATTTAATCATGATTGCTCAATATTATTATAAATTGACACAAATGACATACCTGAGACAAAATCTTCATGATCAGGTAAAAATTCTCGAAAAAGATGCATTTTCACTATCATCGATTATCTCCCTTGCCAATGCAAAATCCCCATGCAAAATTCATTTTGGCCATAAAAACTTTATTTGTTCACGGATTTTCAATTTTTTTCAGGTCCTATTAGGACAAACTAAGATCAAGATTTTAACATGAAAATATTTTTTCTGTCGTCCCCCATACAAAAATTTTCTGCGAAAAACCATTATCAGAGACAAGTTTTCAGACTATAAGTGTGTTGTCTTTGTTATCTTCAAGAATGAAGAGAATTCAAATTAAGTGTGTTCACAAAGTGATCAGTTTGGAGATTTTTCAAGATGCACATGGGCAGCTTCAGTTTGAACTTCTTCATTCTTGGTAGTAATGAGGACAACCAAAATATCTTAGATGATCTGATCCCACCACTGATTCCTGAGTCAGCTAAGTCCACAGTCTATGAGCCAATCCAAGTGAAATTAAATCTCATACGAGGTATTATAATTGTCCTCGTTACTGCCAAGAAGGATGGATTTGATCAAAAACGAAGGCACTAGAGTGTTAATAACACAAATTATCAACCGGGCAACTAACTTCACAATCAGTGGTGGCTGCTTGACAATTTTGAGCTCATCCAACTACTCAGGTGAGCTAAAAATACATATTGATAATGGTATATTGCAGAAAATTATTTTTTCTTTTGAACTACATGTTTGTCCCCATGAAATTTAATTAAAAACCAAAGAAAAATGCACATTTGTATCATTTATCTGTAGGGACCATTCTATAAGAGAATATTGGTATGCACAGATCTCTGATTTTAGCCTTCTAAACTTTCCTCCCAAAAATGTATAGGTTTTGGTCACCAATTAATTTATTAATTGTGCTTTTGATGTAAAATAAATGGTCTTCAGCGCAAGGTTTGGGTGTTTCCTCCCATTTTCACAACCTTTTGTGTTGCATTTTGACTTTGAAACTACTAACATTTACTATTAACTGATCTGTGATTTGATGTACTAGAATTAAAGAGATGTATAATGTTTCATGGCTGTGTTATTAATGGTTTTAGAGGATAGACCATAAAAAGTGAGGCAATATCTTTGCTTAGTTGCTCAGTATAGATGACACATTACAATGAACTTGGTAAGAAAAAGCCATTCAGTACTTTAATGTGGGCTCCATCTATTGTTGGGTGTTAGGATTTACTATTGTGCTTTTGTGTGCCTAGAACGGGTTTTCTGTGGTGCTGGTTCATATTGGAAGGTACTGAAAGACAGGAAGAGCTATTGCAATCACCCCGGCATCGGCGTTAGCGTCGGCGTTGCTCAAATATTAAAAGTTTTTATAAGTCTATATCTCTTGAAAATGTTGACAGATCAAGTAGATACATTGTACTTTGTATGTTGGTAGATATTGGTCTGAAGTTTTATGCTGTACCATCATGACCCACCTGAGTGACCTTGAGGTCTATGTCACAGACTTTGAAATTTTTTTTTAACATATTAAATTTTGCTGAAAGTGTTTAGAACTATATATTGCTTGAACGTATGGATGGATCTAGTTGATACTTCCTGCTATTAGATATTATTCTTGAGGTTTTATTCTTGAGGTTTATGCTGTACCATCCTGAGTGACCTTGAGGACTTTGAAATTTTATGTTTAAGTTTTGTTTTTTTTTATTAAAGTTAAGTCTATATCTCTTGAATATGGATGAATCAAGTTGATACTTTGCATGTTGGTAGATATTGGTCTGAAGTTTTATGCTGTACCATCGTGACCCACCTGAGTGACCTTGAGGTCAAGGTTGTGGATCATAAATATTAATAGATTTATTGGCAAAGCACAAGTCAAGTGAGCTATGCTATCCTGCGACAGCTCTCCAAATATGACTTGAATCGAAAATTTATTTGAAGAACTTAAAGAAAACAGACTACATGTATGTGCCCCAAATAGTAGCTGTGTTGAACTGTTGTTCGACATAAATTATTTCGGCTTTGCACCACTGTGAGACTAAAATCAGCTTTTGGATTCAACAAGTCTAATTAATTTTGTATGCGAGTTTTAAAGCCTAATTTGACCATGGTTTCTCCATTATTTCAGGGGAAAACTAAGGATGGATCTCAAACACCAGAATATGGTGCTTGGCATAAAACAGCCAAAGTAGATAGGTAAGCCTATTGTTATTTTATGTAAGCTTTGTCGTGACAAAACCTGTTGCTTGATTTATGATAGGGTCATATAAAACCAGAAATGTTTATATCAGATGGTAATTAATATTTCATTCACGACACACACATATTATGGTATGACACACATTATGGTACGACACACACATATGGTATGACACACACATATTGTGGAACAACACACACACATATTGTGGAACAACACACACATATTATGGTACGACACACATATTATAGTACGACACACACATATTATGGAAAGACACGTATTATGGTACGACACACACATATGGTACGACACACATATTATGGAACGACACACACATATTATGGTACGACACACACATATTATGGAACGACACACATATTATGGTACCTTTGAAATTCGGTGTAGTTAATGTTTAGTTGTAAAGTATAGCTTTCTCTACAATCTCAGGATGAAAACAATTTTTGCACAAATGCAGTGTTATACTCTACCAACAGATCAATTGTGTCAAGAGAAGTAACCTTGAGTGAGTGGTGTTGCTAAGGTAGGATTTTCAGCCAGACAAAAAGTCCCTTCTAATGTAGTATTAAACAAAGCTCAAAATAAAATTATCCAGTGGTGCCATAACAGCCTGATTGTCAGCAATTTGTAGCGCTGGATATCCCCAAAGTAGTACTCATGGTAATTGAAATTATCTCCTGCCTGGTTTGTATTTGGGGTGAATTTAATCTAAGGGCCTATATTTTATTAAGAATTAGCTTTTGTTCATTGCTGAAAAAATGACTGTCAATTATAAGTGCTTGTGGGCTTGCACAACATTGTTGTACAGCCGGGGTAGCCTAATGGATAGCATATTCACTTAGCAATCAAGAGGTTGTGGGTTTGATACCCTGCTGGTACATATGTCTTGTTGGTGACAAATGTTCACCCTGATATAATAAAGGCAAACAACCCATAGGGGTGCAACATAGGGATACAATTTTCATACTATTTTAAAGTGCAAACATCCATAACACTTCACATAGAAAGAGAGACTGTGAGAAACATAAATTACACTGAATTTCGAATTGCCCCAAATTTCAAATGTTCTCCATACTAGAAAATGATATGGATCGCGCAAGGCTTGACAAAGGCATTAAAACTGTCTGTTATTTGTATGCAGGTTAAATAGGTTTTTCCATGACAGATCTCAAATGTAAGTTAAGGTGATTTGGTTCCTAAACTCGACCATCATGCCAGCTTTTACAGGATATTACTGACAGTGTTGCTACAATTACCATATTGGTTCTATTTACCATAATTTCCTTATAAGTCTCCACAGTGTTGTCTGTGAAAGCTGTGTGCATAGTCATTTGAATGTTGCCACTGGCTTTATGGGATGTTCCCGTTTCGCCTACTCCCGTTTCGCCTATGATTTGTCACATTTCGCCTACTCCTGTTCCGCCTACTCCCATTTCGCCTACACCAGAAATGTTCACTATTCCTGTTTCGCCTACTCACTCAATATGGATGGATTACAAGATAAGAATGTTATTTTTAAACATGATATGCCTTTAAATTTACCATAATTTTGGTAAATAGTGGATATAGGCATAGCCTGTATGAACCCTCTCCTGAAATGCTGATTTGATGGTGGAGGTTTTTGTAGATTTAAAAAATGAACAGAACAGTTTGTTTATAGTCAATAACATTTGCTTGCCGTATGGATATTTGCAAGAAATCTTTTTATACATATTTCAAATCTTGAAAACTGCTTGTTGTTAATGATAAAGATTTTTTCCGCATGGGAGATAAATGATATTATAATGCAACAACCGTACATAGATTATGAACAAAATGTTCTGCTACTGTGGCAAATTTTGAGAAGTCGTTCTGTGGAATGATTGCTGAACTGTTGACTAAGTAAACAAAATGGCGGGTGAGTTTTTTGGCAACATTTGTCGGATTTCATTGCATAATAAAGTGAATAACTGCCCTGTGACCAAAAATAAACCGATTAATCACGCTCAGACCATAAACAGATGAAATGGCTTGCTGTTTACTAATCCTTGCATGATAAACCGGTTTATTTTTGGTCATGGGGTAGTTATTTACAATCTTTGAGGTGTCTGATACACAATTTATGAGAAAGAAAGTGGTTGTCTTCTCAGTTTGATTGTTCGAAAATCTAGACCCCCAGTATTTTTCTCTCCAGTACTTACATCATGTGCATAGGCGTGCCGCACATTACGCACAGTACGCATGTGCGTAATGTAAAAAGTTAAAAGTAGCTAAATTTATGGTGTTTTTGTCATTTTTCAATACAAATTTAGCTTTTTTTGCCCTTGGTGCGTATAAATTGAAATTTTCTGGTTACGCCTATGATGTGATAACTTTTCTTGACAGGACAAGTGGGCAGGCCACTGTTCAGGCCAACACACCGTAAGACTTTTATATGGATGGTGTTCATGAAATGGATTCTTTCATAAAAATCTTCATTGAACATTAACCTTTTTCTGACAGTGTTTTTAGCTCACCTGAGCCGTTAGGCTCACAAGGTGAGCTTATAGGATGGCCATGATCCGGCGTCCGTCCGTCCGTCCGTCGTCCGTCCGTCCGTCCATCCACAATTTCAAAGATCTTCTCCTCTGAAACCACTTGGCCAATCAAAGCCAAATTTTATATGAGGCATCTATAGGAAGGGTGAACCAATGTGTATATAAGAAATCTAGGTCACATGACCAAGATGGCCGCCATGCCCATATATGGTAAAAACCCTTCAAAAATCTTCTTCTTCCAAACCAGTGGATCGATTTCAACGAAACTTAACATGAAGCATCAATGGCTCAAGCACTACAATGTATATATAAATAATGACCCTGTGAAGACCTTGACCTATTTTACAGCAAGGTCAACATAGGTCGCCAATGTATTTGAATGGGGAAAACTTTTAAAATGTCATTTAAAGTGAAAGTCTTGTGCAGAAAACGGGCAGTAGGACTGAATATTAATGATTCTGAAAAAAATTGGACCCCAGGGGCTCATGTGCCCCCACCCCGGGGCAATATACATGTTTGTTATATGACTAAAGAAAATCATGTCTCCTGATTGGCTCATTCAGTTTTAATAAATCCTAATATTTGCTTGAAAACAAGACCAAACTGATGAAAACCGGATCAAACCAGTCCCTCGAGGTTAATTATTTTGACAGTTTTTCTATATTAACTTCCAAAATCTATATTACCCTCCTGAGTACCCATCACCATGAAATCAGCATGGGCTAGGTGAAATTGACATGATTTGCTGTATGTGTATAAAACCTGCCAGTTAGCTATAAATAGCCTGAGCTCATTTCAGTTCATGAAATCTACATGCTTTGCAGTAACAAACTTTTACAGGTAAACAAAGCACTAGATAATGAGGTGTATTTGGTGATAGTTAAGGGATAATTTTGTTTATTTTTCATAAGAACCTATGTTTTTGGTACCCACTGGAATTGTCTCGTTGTGGTGAATTTTATGAGTACCCATAAGATAGGTTTTATTCAGAACAAACAAAATTATTCTTCAATTATAATCAATTGCTCCTCTTTATCTACATGTAGCTGTTTATATGATTTTGTCCATTTATTTATTTTAATGAAAATATAAGATAAACATTAAAACAGTCAAAAAGTCATATAACAAAACAGTTATTGACTTCAATTTCGGTAGATATAAGGATTTATCTACCTTCAAAAGTGATATTCACCTCGGTGAATATCACTTTCTCAGGTAGATAAATCCTTATATCTACCTCATTGAAGTCAATAATTGTATAATATCTTCATAATATTCAAACGTCTTCTCCTCTGAATCCGCTTGACCAATCAAAGCCAAATTTTATGTAAAGCATCAATAGGAAGGGGTAACCAATGTGTATATAAATAATCCAGGTCACATGACCAAGATGGCCGCCATGCCCATATATGGTAAAAACCCTTCAAAAATCTTCTTCTCCAGAACCAATGGACTAATTTCAATGAAACTTGGCATGAAGCATCGATGGCTTAAGCGATACAATGTATATATAAATCATGACCCTGTGATGACCTTGACCTATTTTACGGCAAGGTCAACATGGTTGCCAATGCATTTGAATGGAGAAAACTTTTAAAATGTCATTTAAAGTGAAAGTCTTGCAGGAAATGGGCAATAGGACTGAATATTAATGATTCTGAAAACAATTGGACCCCAGGGGCTCATGTGCCCCCACCCCGGGGCAATATACATGTATATCTTCATAATATTCAAACATCCTCTGAAACCGCTTGACCAATCAAAGCCAAATTTTATGTGAAGCACCTATAGGATGGGGTAACCAATATGTATAAAAATAATACAGGTCACATGACCAGGATGGCCGCCAGGCCCATATATGGTAAAAATCTTTCAAAAATCTTCTTCTCTGGAACCAGTGGACCGATTTCAAAGAAACTTGGCTTGAAGCATCGATGGCTCAAGTACTACAATGTATATATAAATCATGACCCTGTGATGACCTTGACCCAGTTTATGGCAAGGTCAACATGGGTTGCCAATGCATTGGAATGGGAATAACTGTTAAAATGTCATTTGAATTAAGGAAAAAGCCAGCAGGAAATTGGCAAATGGACAAATATTGATTATTCTGAAAAAGAAAATGGCCCAAGGGCATCATCTGCCCCTGCACTGGGATTAAATACCATAATATTCAAACATGTTTATTGGTATATGCAGCAGATCTCAGGTGAGCGTTTACAGGACCATTGGTCCTCTGGTTTTTAGGTCACCTGAGCCGAAGGCTCATAAGGTGAGCTGATAGTATGGTAGTCGAGCTGTCGTCTGTCCGTCTGTCCCTCCATTCACACTTTCAAATACAAATATCTCCACAACTAGTCAGCCAATTGCAATCAAATTGTATCAGAAGTATCATTGGGGTGGGGGAAAGGTTGCATTAGGTTTTGGCCAGGTCGGATCAGAACTCTGGTTTCCATGGCAACAGATAGCTCTCATAGACTTACAATGGGAAAAACATAAGAAAATCTTCAAAACCGCAAGGCCCAGAGCTTTCATATTTTGTGTGTAGCAAATGTATAGTGGTCTTCTTTATAAATCCTGCCAACCATGCCCCTGGGGTCCATACAGGCCCCGCCCCGGGGGCGTATTGGGAAAAGCATAATAAAAAATCTTCTTCAAAACCAATGTGTAGCAATGTATAGTGGTTCTCTTTATAAATCCTGCCAACCATGCCCCTGTGGTCAAAAATGGCCCAGCCCTGGGGGTCATTAGCTCCCATAGACTTACAATGCGAAAAACATAAAAAACTTCTTCAAAACCACAAGGCCGAGAGCTTTTCTATTTTGTGTGTAGCTATATATAAAGGTCCTCTTTATAAATCCTGCCAACCTTGCCCCTGGGGTTCAGGGCGTCATGGGAAAAGCATAAAAAATCTTCCTCTCTGAAACCACAAGGTCCAGAGCTTTCATATTTTGTAGGTAGCAATGTATAGTGGTCCTCTTTATAAATTGTGCCAACCATGCCCCTGGGGTCAAAAATGGCCCGCCCTGGGGGTCATTAGCTCCCATAGACTTACAATGCGAAAAACATAAAAAAAAAAAAAAAAATCTTCTCGGAAACAAGTCAAGGCCAAGAGCTTTCATATTTTGTGTGTAGCAATGTATAAAGGTCCTCTTTATTAATCCTGCCAACCGTGCCCCTGGGATTCATACAGGCCACGCCCCAGGGGCATCATTATCTGTCATAGTCTTATAATGGAAATACATGAACAAATCTGCAACTGGACTTAATATTTATGATTATGAAAAAATTGGACCCCAGGCTTTCATCTGCCCCCAGCCTGTGGCAGTATACTTGTATATTACCATATACATGTATTCAAGCATCTCAGAAACTGCTTGGCCAATCAAAGCCAAATTTTATATGAAGCATTTATAGGAAGGGGAAACCAATGTATACATGAAAATCCAGGCCACATGACCATGATGGCCACCATGCCCATATATGGTAAAACCCCAGGTACTTTCCTTTTGTCCAGTTACTGTACTCTCGGGTGAGCGATCGTTGCCCTTGGGCTATTTGTGTTTTTTTGGTGTGTTTGTTTCAAATTAGATACATGTACAATGTAAGTGATGATATACAAAATTGTGATGAGACAGAGGACGAGAAAGCAGTTAGCCGCATTCATCTCCTTGTTTAAATGCTTACCCAATTTTATAAACTAGTGTATGAGTGTTTATATATTAGTATATTTTGTTTTGGGCTAAATTCTTTCATGAACACCATGCCTTCACCTAATACAGCTTAAGGGATAGAAGTACATGTACATCATTCTCTGACCATTTGGTGAAAATGCTTCAGCACCAATTTTTACTCTATCATTTCACCAATTTTCGTTTTTATATTTTTTTTTGTGAGAAAGATCTAATGGTATGATGATTTGGTGTAGTACCCAACTTACTTAGGATTTGCTTTCAGAAGGCTTTTTTTTTTTTGTTTTTGCTTTTTTTTTTTTTTTTTTTTTTGTTTTTGCTTTTTTTTTTTTTTTTTTTTTTTTTTTTTTTTTTTTTTTTTTTTTTTTTTTTTGCTCTGTCACATATTCTTTTATTCTGAGCATGAGAATGTAAAAACAGTCAAGGCACAAAGCTATAAACAAATAATTTTGAGCCTTATTTCACCACACAATTTTTAACCTCACAATGTTATGTCTCTTGATGCCTGAAGCATTTTCACTTTCATGCCTGAAGCATTTTCACTTCCATCTCCTATATACTCACACCTTTGCTTTCGGTTAGCAGTCATTTTTAACATTTTCTAAATATATACAGACATGTCTTTATGAAATTTGTTTACTGTAAAGATACAGGGTCTTAACTGTTACTTTCAATGTTAAGGATCTCGGAAGAAAATATAGGTTTTCCGCCCAAAGTTTGAGTGTTTCTGGCAGCTTCTGTGTTTATCTTATGGAAAAAATGTTGCATTCTCCGAAAAATAAAAGGTTTGTTTAATGCAACAACATGGCGGAAACCTTTTGATGTTATATACCTGCAGCATAAATCTGTGCCAAAGGGGGAGGGGGTCAGATTTTTCGAAAAATTATTTTGTCAGAAAACAATTTTTTTGCCATAGAATATCAAGAAAATACTACAATATGCTTATTGCAGCCTAAAATAGTGGGTAGAAACTATTTATGGACTAATAACTGGTACATCATGTTTATTAGATTTATAATTCTTAATAACACTGCCCATCACTTTGGCAAAAACCTGTACCTTAAATATACTATGCAAAAATATTAAGCATTTTTAACTTTGAACAGTGACTCCATATGGTTTGTAGACATTAGGGAAGTTCTTCTGACAGAGCCTTGCATGTATCGAATTAAGGTAAAACCAATAGTTGTGTGTTGCTAATGTAATGTTAGGTTTTAAGTCCACGGACGCACATCTCAAATACAACATAAACCGTCAAAAATTGAGAAACATATTTTGCACAGTATATTTATATGCATTGTAAGGTGTACACTTAATGTGTTTACCTATTAAAATAGGACAGATAGTCTGTTCATTCAGGTAGAACATACATATACAGTATATTTCCATAGCCTTGGTACATTACAAATAATAGAGCTGAGCCGGTTTATCGGTTTTTTGGCTTTTTGACAGCCTTCCCCCCCTTGCCCAAACATGACATTTAGATATAATATGTCGTTTACAAAAACACAGTTGTGTTCAAAATATTTTGATTGGGCAAGGGGGGGAACATGGATTTATAAAAAGTTTCCTATTTCCTATATGCTCCTATATGAAATTCAAAATATTTTGATTGGGCAAGGGGGGGAACATGGATTTATAAAAAGTTTCCTATTTCCTATATGCTCCTATATGAAATTCAAAGATTTTGTCCAATTTTAAAAGTAGTCACTTCTTGACTTACACACAACATTACATGTCTAAATACAACAGAAACTTACTTTTCGACTGTAATAAACTTCATTTAAGTGCCTGGAACTTGAGATTTTGAAGATTTCTTGGGCAATCTCACTAAAGAAATCTTCCGAGATCCTTTTCAATGTTAATTTTGAATAAAGCCATTGAATATCATGTAGATTCATTTTTACTAAGCAGAATATTTTCTGATCTAATTCTTCTATTTCTGCACAGTTGCTTAAGACTGAATTGTAGTATTCATTTATGCTGACCCAAACTTGAATGCTTCTAAGCAATTTACTAGTTACACTTTCTGGTTAAAGATTAATTTGATGTGACATATGTTTATATCTGTCCTACAGAATTGCTGAACTACCAGATACATGTTGTATTTAACCATTCAGAGCCAGTTTTTCTTGCTGTAGATCAAACTTTATCCAGCACCTCTTTCATAGATAAACCTTTACACAAGCAAGAATATTGGATACTATATATTGATAAACTGTAGTCTCTATTCTTGTTAAGGATCTGTATTTACCGCGGGACAGCCCTTTTCACTCGAACTTGTCATTAGATGTCCTTACAACATTTGTATTTCACAAGAAGACCATGTGTTCTGAAGATCTAAGATTATTTTCATGTTGTCCACAAAGATATCTGGATTGATTATCTGCTGATTTGAGTGACAGTTTGAAACTAAATGACCTTTAAAATGACACGCTCAAGTGAAATTTTTATCTTACTACATATATAAGGCGGCAAATAGGTTACTGTATAGGCGGCAACTTTAATATTCATATCTGGGCGTGGTCGGCTAGTCCATCTGTTCAAGTAGGGAGATTATAGAAAAATTGAACTCAATCAGCCTGGACAGCAGTCACATATTTACCGTTAGAAATCAGCTACCTGTATTTTGTACAATCCAGTGAATTAGACAAACTCGTATTTCATTCTTATTCTCTAACGGAAAACATGTGAGTGTTCAGCTTTTACCTAAGTCAAAGGTAGACCATTCATGAGGTAACGCCCATACAGTGACCTATTTGCCAAATTATATGTGGAATTTGGTCATGTGGATACCAATAAGTAACTGCCAAATTAATATAATTCTGCATTTGTTCCTATCCTGTTTCAAATGTGTGTTCTTAATATGCATTGTATAATTATGCTGTGCAAAGAATTTTTAAATAAAGATGTGCTTTAACAATTACAATGTTTTTATCAGAAGAGGTGACCTAAAGGTACATTGTAAATGCTGAATAGATTTTTAGAGCACCTGGCACCTGGGACACTGTTTCAGTTCTAAAATAGAATTAAAAGGTTACCTGATTTACACAAAAACTTGATTGACCTAAATGCTGAAACAGCAAGCTCGAGGGAAAATGGCTGTATCTACTTGACCAATACTAAAATACATTTAAGCCAAAAATTGATCGATCTATCTGTCTTCTGATACTGAGTCGATCAATTTCTGATCATCACCTCAGGTGTGGGGTGGGTGGCTAAATTTAGAATTTAGTCAAGGGGAAAAAAGCATTTGGGGTGGACCATTAAAACTTTTTACAAGATATAGATGATAGGCATACTAAAATGCATGTCTCTGAGCCAATTATTTAAATAGAAGCCTTAAATTCCTCAATGGTCTTGGATGAGATCACTGGAGAAGGGAGACTATTCCAAACCGGAATAGTTCTGGGGAAAAGGGAATTTTTCCGGGCATCACTACAGGCAAATAGTCTTGTGTATTGTGATTCATACGATGCCCGAGTACGCTTTAGGTTGGGTGGCGGGGTCAGGTATTTGTCTTTATGAAGAGACACTGTAGATTATTCAAATCATTTGCCTATTTTTAGAGAAAAAAAATACAGAAAAGCTTATGATGGGTCATTATATTTTCAGTCAAATTGTTTCCGATCTGTTAGATCTGCAGTCTTTTGGTTTGTAAATGTTGAAAAAAAAATTGCCCACAGGTGAACATTGAAGGACATGGCATGACACATATTGAGATACATTATGGATTTATCACTGCAACTCCAGATTATTAGAATACAATGTGCTTTTAAAGTTTTATTTGCATGCATGCTCTTTCAATTTCATAATTGAGGAAGTACTAGTGGAAAATTTATGCCACCATTGAAAATCTTAAAGAAAGGTTATCATGTTATTTAGTTTGTTTTGTGTGAACCTTCTCTTGATGTATGGTATTCTCCTTTCAGTCCTACAGTTACCACAACTCTTAAGAATTTAGGAGCCCTGTACCGGAGACAAGGGAAATATGAAGCTGCTGAAACTTTAGAAGAATGTGCTATACGGTCCAAGAAAAATGTGAGTACATAATATTACTGGTAAACAGTGGAGATAGAGTTCACAAAGACATGACGCCCATTACGCACATTATGCACACTATGCACACTATGCACGTGTGTAATGTAAAAATAATTGTGAATACCTTCTGTCATTTTTTTTTTTTTCATTTTTTTTAGCTCACCTGAGCCGTTAGGCTCACAAGGTGAGCTTATAGGATGGCCATGATCCGGCGTCCGTCCGTCCGTCGTCCGTCCGTCGTCCATCGTCCGTCCACAATTTCAAAGATCTTCTCCTCTGAAACCACTTGGCCAATCAAATCCAAATTTTATATGAAGCATCTATAGGAAGGGGGAACCAATGTTTATATAAGAAATCCAGGTCACATGACCAAGATGGCCGCCATGCCCATATATGGTAAAAACCCTTCAAAAATCTTCTTCTCCAGAACCGGTGGACCGATTTCAACGAAACTTGGCATGAAGCATTGATGGCTCAGGCACTTCAATGTGTATATAAATCATGGCCCTGTGATGACCTTGACCTATTTTACAGCAAGGTCAACATAGGTCATCAATGCATTTGAATGGGGAAAACTTTTAAGGATGTTCGCTGCTAACATTTGACATTTCGGAACTTCCGGTTTTTCTTTTGTTGAATATCTCGTAAACGGTTGCAGATATTTTCCTAACATTTTATATTTGGATACATATTGATGATATGCATTGAATGAGCCATGAAAATTGTCAATCTAAGAAACTTCATTTTTTCACCCCATTTTCTGCAACTTTTCAGGAAATTTAAGTTGTCAGGAAAATTTAGGGGGTAGGGTAGATTAAACTTGAATATTAGTCATCTTCAAATTAATTACACTAGTTCGATGTTTATTTTAGCTGCAGTATATGTGTGCATGGTCTTCTAAGTCAGTCTTTGTGTATTTGATGTGCTGGTTTTAAAATTTTAGGTGGTTTTATGAAATGGGCTTTATGAAACAAAACAGCCGAAAAAAGGCTGAAAATGGTGATTTTCAAGTTGTTGGTTCTCTCTTATATGCACACTACCCTATATATTTCTTTCTTTTATTCGAACAATATTACCAAGTTCTATGTTTTGTGAAAATACAAGAAAAAGTTTGAATCAACAAATATGGATTTTGCACATTTCAAAATATTGAGTTTTTCCGACTTTTCAAGTATGGGGGTAGGGTTGGAAAAGGAGTCGTAAAATGTTGTCATCGACTTCAAGTTGCAAATTTTTCTATGCTTGTAGCCCAAAATAGTCTTCGTAACGTAAATATTATGACTTTTGAAAGCATTCTAGGTGTATTTTTGTTCAAGACAGGTTTGTTTCAAAAACTAAAAAATTAAATTAATTTTACTGAATTTAAAACATTGTGCTCAGAGGCCTCATTCAGAGGCCTGTAGCTTGAAAAAATGCACACTACCCTATATTTATTTTGTTTTCAAATGTCTTGTGTTGTATTTTGGAATCCAAAAAGTGTGGTTAGAAAAAAAGTTTGAATACTTTTTCATTGGCAGCGAACATCCTTAAAATGTCATTTTAAGTAAAAGTCTTGCAGGAAATGGGCAGTAGGACTGAATATTAATGATTCTGAAAAAATTTGCACCCCAGGGGCTCATATGCCCCCACCCCGGGGCAATATACATGTATATTATCATAATATTCAAACATCATCTCCTCTGAAAGCGCTTGGCCAATTAAAGCCAAATTTTATGTGAAGCATCAATAGGAAGGGGTAACCAATGTGTATATAAATAATCAAGGTCACATAACCAAGATGGCCGCCATGCCCATATATGGTAAAAACCCTTCCAAAATCTTCTTCTCCGGAACCGGTACACTGATTTCAAAGAAACTTGGCATGGAGCATTGATGGCTCAAGTACTACAATGTGTATATAAATCATGACCCTGTGATGACCTTGACCTTTTTTATGGCAAGGTCAACATAGGTCGCCTATGCATTTGAATGGGGAAAACTTTTAAAAAGTAATTTGAGGTGAAAATCTTGCAGGAATGGGTAGTTTGACTGAATATTAATGATTCTGAAAAAAAAATGGACCCAAGAGGCTCATATGCCCCCCACCCCGGGGCAGTATACATGTATATTACCAAAATATTCAAACATCTTCTTCTCTGAAACCACTTGGCCAATCAAAGCCAAATTTTATGTGAAGCATTTATAGAATGAGGGAACCAATGTGTATATAAATGATCCAGGTCACATGACCAAGATGGCCGCCATGCCCATATATGGTAAAAACCCTTCCAAAATCTTCTTCTCTGGAACCGGTGGACCGATTTCAACAAAACTTGGCATGAAACATCAATGGCTTAAGTACTACAATGTATATATAAATCATGACCCTGTGATGACCTTGACCTATTTTACGACAAGGTCAACATAGGTTGCCTATGCCTTTGTTTGGGGATAACTGTTATTTGTCGGTTATTTGTCGGTTGAAGGGAAAGACTTGCAGGACATTGGCAAATGGACAGGATATTGATTATTATGAAGAAAAATAATGGACACCAGGGAATCATCTGCCCCTTTACTGGGGCTTTTTTCCATAATATGCAGACATGTTTATTGGTATATACGTACAACAGATCTCAGGTGAGCGTTTACAGGACCATTGGTCCTCTGGTTTTAATTCTAGGGTGATTGGTAGGAATGTGGACCCCATTGGAGCCTAAAGAAGTAGATGGTCTGCTCATCTGCTTATACGTAACTAAATGACCATCTGATTATTTTTGTTTGTTTGTTTTGAATTGATGCTTTAAGTCCCAGTCAACAGCAATGGCCAAGTCGGGACGTTGCCTCCATTTTATGGGACTTTTACCCAACATTAGGATGACACTCAAAATGTGCTTCATAAATATAACCACCCAACTAAGCCAATAAGGCTTATATGTATGGATGGTTTGACTAAACCACTCTTCCTGGGCTGAATTAGACAGCGGTTAACCAGTAATCAGATGGTTGGTCAGTAGATTGGAAGCTTTGCCTAGAGGCACAAGCAGCCCATCTATTTCTTTAAGGCCCCAATGGGCGGGGGCCCATATTCCCACCCGACCACCCTTCATCTGATCATTGGTTAGCCACTCACTTCTGAGCCTGCCCAGGAAAAGTGGTTCAATTCAAATCATCATGATTTTTTACTTAGTTGGGTGGCTACATTTGAAACAATTTTTGGATGTCATGACATCTAATTTGGGGTACAAGTCCCATAAAACGGAGGCAACGTCCCGACATGACCTCAGCTGTTGACTGGGACATTAAACATCAAACAAACATAAAACTTTATGCTAGTAAATTCTTATTAACAAGCCAGTCTCAAATACATTGTACACAATGATGTCATACAAGTAATAATATTGAATCGATTTTCATTTATTTCTTCTCAGGTGATCACTATTGGATGACGTCGTAATAAATTGTAACCTCGAGGCAACTGCACTTTCAAAGTTGTAACAAACCTGAAAGCATAAAAAATGTGTTTTTTTATGGTTTAATATGACATTTCTAATTCAATTTTATCAATTCCTGGTCTTTCTGTTCTTTTTATTAGCTCGACTGCACGAAGTGCATAGAGCTATTGCAGTCACCCCGGTCGTCCACGTTCCCGTTCCCGTGCGCGTCACACTTGCGTTAAAGTTTTCTAGAAGTTCATATCTTGGCAACCACTCATCAGAAAGCATTCATACTTGGACCATAGATACCCTATAGGGTTAGCTTTCATTCCATGGCATCGGGCTCCTGGGTCCAGGCCAGGGGGTGGGGCTGGAGGTTAAAATCTAGAACACCTTCAAAAATGGCAATTCTTGCGTTAAAGTTTTCTAGAAGTCTATATCTTGACAACCACTCATCAGAAAGCATTGATACTTGAGCCATTGACACCCTGTAGGGTCGGCTTTCATTCCATGGCATCAGATCCCTGGGTCCATGCCAGGGGGTGGGGCTAGAGGTTAAAATCTAGAACACCATTAATAATAATGGCTTTTCTGTGATATTATATTCTAGAAGTCCATATCTTGAAAACTTTTTATCAGAGGGCTTTCATACTCGGACCATAGGTACCCTGTAGGGTTGAGTTTCATTTCATGGCATCGGATCTCTGGGCCCATGCCTGGGGGGTGGGGCTGGAGGTTAAAAACTAGAACACTGTAAAAAATAGATGTACTGCTGTGTAACTTTTACAAGGACAACAACTTATCATAAAGCATTCATACTTCATACACTTTAGGTTCCATGACATCGGACCTCTGGGTCGGAGTCAAGGGGGGTGGGGCTAGAGGTCAAAATCTAGAACTCCCAGAATTTTTTTTCTTTTTATTTCTTAATAGAAACAACTTAGGAGGATGGTTGGTCATTCATCTTTTGACTTTGTGACACTGACTTGTGTGTCATGACGGTAAGGGTCGGTTGACCTACTTTCCATGGTTCAGTGATTTTGCCTTATATCTTGACACTCAATTAGTATATTTATGCCCCCAACTTCGAAGAAGTTGAGGGGGCATATTGGTTTGGGTCTGTCCGTGCAGTGAGTGAGTGAGTGCGTGCAGTCAGTCAGACTGTGATGCGTGAGCATGCGTGAGCACTAGGTCAGGAACCGTTAGAGCAAGGATCTTGAAATTTGGTATGTAGTTTGTATATGAAAATTAAAAGGACCCGTATTTTTTCTTTCAGGTAAATTCAAGGGGCTAAGGGCCAATTCTGTGAGAGTTATTTCCCTTTTTGATTCTTGATAAAGTGAATAGATAGTGGATACCTTGTGTGCGCAACTCCTCCTACAGTTTTATTCCGATTCTCTTGAAACTTTACAGATGTTGTGACCATGCTTTGAAGATATGCATGTGGTTTGGATATAATCCTCAGATTAATTTTTGTCACTTTTTTCGCAATTTGAACTTAGCCATTTTTCGGGCATTTTGACAATGAAAGTGAATGGGCAGTGGGTACCTTGTGTGCGCAACTCCTCCTACAGTTTCATGCCAATTCATTTAAAACTTAACATGTATTATGGGCATGGTCTGAAGATATGCATGTGGTTTGGATATAATCCTTGGATTATTTTTTGTCATTTTTTCATAGTTTGAACAGTCATTTTTTCGGGCATTTTAGTGGATGGATAGAGGGTAACTTGTGTGCGCAACTCCTCCTACAATTTAATACCAATACTTTTGAAACTTTGCAGACATTGTGACCATGCTTTGAAGATATGCATGTGGTTGGTATATACTCCTCAGATTAATTTTTGTCACTTTTTTACAATTTGAACTTAGTCATTTTTTGGACATTTTTACATCTTGAAAGTGGCTTACCAGTTGGGGGCATAGTGTTTCACACATTTTCTAGTTTCTTACTTCTTTCAGATTATGAGTGAGTACGACCAGGCCTTTGACCCCAGTATACTTATAGGTCACTGTGACCTTACTTCACGGTTCAGTGATTTTGCCTTACGTCTTGACACTCAATTAGTATATTTTCATACTTTTTTCAGATTATGAGTGAGTATGACAAGACCTTTGACCCCAATATACTTATAGGTCATTTGACCTAATTTCACGGTTCAGTGATTTTGCCTTATATCTCGGTGCTCAAATGGTTTATGAACAAACTTCTGTCAAAGTATGTTTGCGTATGACAAGACCTATGACCATGAAGTAGTCCTAGGTCACTGTGACCTAATTTCACGGTTCAGTGATTTTGCCTTATATCTTGACACTCAATTAGTATATTTTCATACTTTTTTCAGATTATGATTGAGTGAGTATGACCAGACCTTTGACCCCAATATACTTATAGGTCACTGTGACCTAATTTCATGGTTCAGTGACTTTGCCTTATATCTCGACACTCAAGTAGTTTATGAACAAACTTCTTTCACACTATGTTTGCGTATGACAAGGCCTTTGACCCTAAAGTAGTCCTAGGTCAGTATGACCTAATTTCACGGTTCAGTGATTTTCCTTTATATCTCGGCACTCAATTGGTATATGAACATACTTCTTTCACGATATGTATGAGTATGACAAGACCTTTAACCGTAAAGTATTCCTGGGTCACTGTGACCTAATTTCATGGTTCAGTGATTTTGCCTTATATCTCGACACTCAGTTGGTATTTTTTCTAACTTCTTTCTGATTATGAATGAGTATGACCAGACCTTTAACCCAAACATACTTATAGGTCACTATTACCTTATTTCATGGTTCAGTGATTTTGCTTTATATCTCAACACTGAATGGGTATATGATCATATTTCTTTCACATTATGAGTAAGTGTCACTAGACTTTTGACCCTGAAATACTTATAGGTCAGTGTGACCTTATTTCATGGTTCAGTGATTTTGCCTTGTGTCTTGGTATATGAACACACTTCTTTCACAATATGAGTGAGACCTTTAAATCTTAGGTAGTTATAGTTAACTTCCATGGTTCAGTGATTTTGCCTTACTGCATCAAGGCAAAAAGATGTATGAGCATAATGCTTTGGGTTTCTGGTCGGGTTTGGCCTTATGTTTGACAAAGGTCAGAAGCAGTCGAGCACGCTGTCCTGCGACAGCTCTTATTAGCTCACTTGAGCCTAAGGCTCAAAGGTGAGCTTATAGGTTAGGCTCGTCCGTCCATCCATCCGTCATCCATCAACATATTCAAACGACTTCTCCTCTGAAGCTGTGAAGCCAAAACTTTTGATATTTGGCATAAAGCATCCACAGGAGGGATGAACCAAAAATGTTGTTTTTTGTTCAGATCGAATAAGAACTCTGGTTGCCATGGCAACTTATACTTCCCATAGACATGTAATGGAAAACAAGTGGAAATTGCAAATCTTTGCTTTCTCATTGGAGATATTTGAATTTTATTTATAGAGAAATGTTTATTGAGTAGTGCTCTACGTTTCAGATGACCTTCATCCTGATGGCTTATTTTGATTGGTTGCTGGGGCCCCAAAAAAGGGCAAATTTTTGAAAAAAATCTTTTCCACAGAAACTTTTTGCTTTATGAAGCTGATACTTTGCATACATGTTCCTGGCATTAGCCTCTACAAAAAAGATGTTTTTTTGTTCCAGTCAGATAAGAACTCTGGTTGCTATGGCAACTTTCAGTTTCCATAGACTTATAATGGGAAAAGTGAAAATTTTATATTTCTGCAGTCTCATTGGAGATATTTGAATTTTGCTTTTGCAGAAATGTTTATTTAGTAGTTCTCTATGTTTCATATTACCTTATTTTGATTGGTTGCTGGGGCCCCAAAAAAGGTAAATTTTCGAAAATAATCTTACAAAGTCTTCTCTTCAGAAACTGTTTGGGTTATGAAGCTGATACTTTACGTACATCTTCCTAGCATTAACCTCTCCAAAACGGTTGTTTTTTGTTCAAGTCAGATAAGAACTCTGGTTGCTAGGACAACTTTCAGTTTCCATAGACTTATAATGGGAAAAGTGAAAATTTGCTATTTCTGCAGTCTCATTGGAGATATTTGAATTTTGCTTTTGCAGAAATGTTTATTTAGTAGTCCTCTATGTTTCATATTACTTTTGCCCTAATACCTTATTTTGATTGGTTGCTGGGGCCCCAAAAAGGTAAATTTTTGAAAATAATCCTACAGCATCTTCTCTTCAGAAACTGTTTGGGTTATGAAGCTGATTTTTTGCATATATCTTCCTAGCATTAGCCTCTACAAAACGGCTGTGTTTTGTTCCAGTCAGATAAGAACTCTGGTTGCTATGGCAACTTTCAGTTGCCATAGACTTATAATGGGCATACATGGATATCTTTTGATCTTGTCGGGTTTTCCCGATTTTGGGCTTTCTAACCCGATGGTCCCACGACGAGCCCAATAGGGCCCAAATCTCCCGATTTCAGAATTTGCCTATCCAATTTTTCTGCAATGTTCCATTTTTAATTTTGCGGTAATATACTTTATTGATCATTGACCCGTAAATACCTTGGAGTAATTTAGGAGACAGTGCAGAATAGATGACAGGTCACTCTTATTGGATAATTGGTGAAGTGAGAAGGGATTAATGATGTGACAAATTATCAGTTTTACAGGTATTATGTTAACCGCTAATTTGATCAGAGTTCATCTTTAGAAGATTAATGCATCTTTAATTTGGAGGACTTGGATTAAAATTTTGCCAATAATCTTATTAGGACAATTAATTATATAATTGTCCTTTTTAAGTTTTTTGGCGATTTTGAACTGGTAGGACCGATTTATTTTTCATTTTTGTGCAATTTTATCGGTCAGGGTAAAAACACATCTGATTTTTTACTTGAAAAAAATTTTGCCTTTTTTTTCCCGATCAATCCTTATATTCAGGAGTTGCAGATGCAATATACTTTGACTACACAAGTGTCAACATGATAAAAGCCCCTGTTAATTGTCTAGTTATCAAAACAATTTGCGATGAAAATTGCTGTGTTGCATAAACACATACATGTGATTATTCATGATCTCGGCGTATTCTCCCGATATCTAGAACCCTTCTGTGCCCCTTTCCCGACGGTCCCCCGGTAAATCCATTTATGCACTTTATTTTACATTTATTTTTTATCCAAGTGTTCATTTTTTTATGTAAAGTGTAGTATAAATACAGTACCCAATACAGCGTGTGTATTCAATATTGACTCGTGTGTATTCAATATTGACTCGATAATATGTGTCATTGATACCTGGAGGCTATTTATAGAGCAGTTAGAGTGTCAAAAATTGATGTTTTTTACAACAAGGATTATTTAAAATTAGCTGATTAATCAAGCCTGGTGTCAGCTATTTAATTGAGCACCAAAATAATGTGCCTTTGAAGTGACAAGCACTGTAAAAATAGATACAATTAGAAAGATTTCAATCAATTATGGAATGACCAAAATGTACAGAGGTACCACAGTGAGTCCAAAGAAAATCCCATTGTAATGCTGACATTGGATTTTAGATCAGCTGGCTAACTGTCACTTCGCTCCACTTCGGTACCTTGTTCCACTTCCCTGACACCATAGCATTGGTTGCATTTAAACCAATGTCGAACGGATTGCGGATTTTGTAAGTGACTTGCAGCTAAGTTATTTTGCTATTAATCATATTCTTTTTGTTATGTATTTGTACCAGTACCGAAGATCTTCCAGTAAAAACATACAGTTGCCTAAAACGTTTAAATTAATGTACAAAAACAAACGATTTTCGACTTTGAGTCGCTAATTCTACAGTAGTCTCCCCTGATCTATTTATAGACATCTTTGAAATTTTCCATCGAACAAATGAAGTATTTTATGATTCTGCATACTTTAACAACTATAATATTTATAATTTATGTCTAATATGCAAGAAAAGATCTAACATAAGTTGAAATAACACAGATTTGTTGAATTTTCATTTTCGACCAAGGGCTGAATATATCCCATTTCCGTCGGTATTGAGAGGTTTAACGGAATACCGATGGAAATATTCTAATTGGATTTAAGCACTTCATATTCAAAATAGTATGGATGTAATTGTTGCTTTGTTAAAATAAAATGGTAAGCATGTTAAAATAAAATGGTAAGCATGTACAACCTATCTAATATTATATTATCTTTTATTTCTACTTCAAAAACATCTCCCAAAACGACTGAGCTCTTGAATGTAATTGGTCATGACCACGAGAAAACAAACCTCCCAATATGACAGCCAAATTTACGATATCAAACTGAAAATCTCCCGACCGTGGAGATAAAAAAATCACATGTATGGTAAACATCGCAGTAATTTATGCAACACATGCTGATTGGCCCATTCTAACTGTTGCTTGGGCGGAGCTTCTCCGTGATCT
The DNA here is from genome assembly GCA_964017185.1 of Rugalucina vietnamica. Lineage (NCBI taxonomy): Eukaryota > Metazoa > Mollusca > Bivalvia > Lucinida > Lucinidae > Rugalucina > Rugalucina vietnamica. The sequence continues at coordinate 25,816,292 of OZ024872.1, read as the reverse complement.
ACTGGAGCTGCTTTGACATTGTGGAATTCGCTGTAATAATGTCAGTCTGGCGTTTCCGCTTTACAGTCTGGCGTTTCAGTAGTAACAGAGTTTTTAGCTCACCTGAGCCGAAGGCTCACAAGGTGAGCTTATAGGATGGCCATGATCCGGCGTCCGTCCGTCCGTCGTCCACAATTTCAAAGATCTTCTTCTCTGAAACCGCTTGGCCGATCTAGTTTAAATTTTATGTGGAGCCTCCTTGGGTAGTGGCATTTCAAGTTTGATCGCGAAATCCAGGTCACATGACCAAGATGGCGGCCACGCCCATATATGGTAAAAACCACTCAAAAATCTTCTTCTCCAGAACCGGTGGGCCGATTTCCACGAAACTTGGTATGTAGCATTGGGGACTTCAGCCCATCATAGTTTGATAAAATGATGACCCTTGGATGACCTTGACTTATTTTACGGCAAGGTCAAATTTGGAAACATAGGCTTTTACATGGGAAAAAGTGAAAACTATGGATTTTTTTGAAAACTATTGCAGCCTGAGGCCTGAAAAGTGGTAGATGCAAACAACTAATGGAGTAGATGAAGGTTTGTGATTAATATAGGTCAAGGTCATCTCTTGACCTTGGCCAGTCTGTTGTCCATACACACTTTTCAAAGATCTTCTTCTCTGAAACTGCTTGGCCAATCAAAGTGAAATTTTATGTGGAGCATCCATGGATAGGGGAGACGAAAGTTTGATCGCGAAATCCAGGTCACATGACCAAGATGGCCACCATGCCCATATATGGTAAAAACCACTCAAAAATCTTCTTTTCCAGAACCGGTGGGCCGATTTCCACGAAACTTGGTATGTAGCATTTGGGACTCCAGCCCATCATAGTTTGATAAAATGATGACCCTTGGATGACCTTGACCTATTTTACGGCAAGGTCAAATTTGGAAACATAGGCTTTTACATAGGAAAAGGTGAAAACTATGGATTTTTTGAAAACTATTGCAGCTTGAGGCCTCGAAAAGTGGTAGATGCAAACAACTAATGGAGTAGATGAAGGTATGTGATTAATATAGGTCAAGGTCATCTCTTGACCTTCGCCAGTCTGTTGTCCATACACACTTTTCTGAAGATCTTCTTCTCTGAAACTGCTTGGCCAATCAAAGTGAAATTTTATGTGGAGCATCCATGGGTAGGGAAGACGAAAGTTTGATCGCGAAATCCAGGACACATGACCAAGATGGCCGCCACGTCCATGTATGGTAAAAACCACTCAAAAATCTCCTTTTCCAGAACCGGTGGGCCGATTTCCACGAAACTTGGTATGTAGCATCAAGGACCTCAGCCCATCATAGTTTGATAAAATGATGACCCTTGGATGACCTTGACTTATTTTACGGCAAGGTCAAATTTGGAAACATAGGCTTTTACATAGGAAAAAGTGAAAACTATGGAATTTTTTGAAAACTGTTGCAGCATGAGGCCTGAAAAGTGGTAGATGCAAACAACTAATGGAGTAGATGAAGGTATATGATTAATATAGGTCAAGGTCATCTCTTGACCTTGGCCAGTCTGTTGTCCATACACACTTTTCAAAGATCTTCTTCTCTGAAACTGCTTGGCCAATCAAAGTGAAATTTTATGTGGAGCATCCATGGATAGGGGAGACGAAAGTTTGATCGCGAAATCCAGGTCACATGACCAAGATGGCCACCATGCCCATATATATGGTAAAAACCACTCAAAAATCTTCTTCTCCAGAACCGGCAGGCCAATTTTCATGAAACTTGGTATGTAGCATTTGGGACTCCAGCCCATCATAGTTTGTTGAAATGATGACCCTATGATGACCTTGACCTATTTTACGGCAAGGTCAATTTTGGAAACATAGGCTTTCACATGGGAAAAGGCGAAAACAAACTGTTGCAGCCTGAGACCTGAAAGTTGCTAGATGCAGACAAGGTCATGTCTTGAGTCTTGACCTTGGCCCAAGGTCATTTAAATATCAAAATTAAAATTATGGTTTTCTCAGAAATCACTGGGTTTGGAAACTATTGCAGCCTGAGACCTGAAACTTTGCAGATGCAGACAACTTATGAAGTCAATAAAGGTGAGTATTCAAGGTCAAGGTCATTTCATTATGACTTAATACTCCAAGATCAGGCTTCAGGTGAGCATTCTCAGGACCAATGGTCCTCTGGTCTGATTTTGAGCTCAGAGCCAAAATTAGATATTAAATTTCAGACAGAAGACTGCTATAGTGACCAACGATAATTGGGTCGCAGCGCAATGTCAAAAGATTAACTTTAAACAAATGCCATAAAGTTCCGAAAGATCAGATTGAAAGGGTATTTCATGAAATGAGGCAAGTGTAATGCAATTTTTGCAAAAAAAAAAAAAAAAAAAAAAAAAAAAAAAAGGCAAAATGTCTTCGCTTTTTAACTGCGCTAAAATCTCCCTATTTGAGACCCAATATCCCTATTTCAAAACACAAATCTCTAGTCTGTACCCACTACCAGTAAGAAAAAATTATCTGACAGACCACCCAAAACAAATATTGGCAATTTTGAGGTTACCAAAAAAAAAAAAAACATAAATAAATAAATAAAAAAAAAAATAAATAATAATAAAAAAAAATAATGAAAACTCCTCAAAAATGATGAAATTCAAATTTTGACAGCCCCCCCCCCCACCCCCACCCCCCGAAATAAACCATAACCTGGCACCTCAACTATAATTAAAATTTAATTTTAAGTAGACTATATAAGATGTTTAGGAATGTTTTACAGTTACTCTCCTTACACCATCCTTTGGAAACCACCTTTTTAGCTGGCCTGTACGAAAGTATTGCAGTCACCCCGGCGTCGGCGTCAGCGTCGGCGTTGCTCCAAATGTTAAAGTTTTTGGTTAAAGTTTTTATGAGTCTATATTTCTTGAAGTTGTAGATGGATCAAGTTGATACTTTGCATGGTGGTAGATATTGGTCTGAAGTTTTATTCTGTACCATCATGACCCACCTGGGTGACCTTGAGGTCAAGGTAACGGACTTAGAAGTTTTGTGTCAAAGTTTTTGGTTAAAGTTTTTATAAGTCTATATCTCTTGAACATGTGGATGGATCAAGCAGATACTTTGCATGTTGGTAGATATTGGTCTGAAGTTTTATGCTGTATCATCAAGACCCACCTAAGTGACATTTGAGGTCAAGGTCACGGACTTAGAAATTTTGTGTTAAAGTTTTTGGCTATTTTTTTTATATGTCTATATCTCTTGAATATATAGATGGTAGTCACATTCTTACAGGTGTTCCCTAACTTATTTCCATGTGTATATTTAGACATTTTGAAAAGCCGCTCGCACAGGTATTTTAATTTCTGCGTGCATCATTTCTTTATATACGTTTTTGCTCGTAAGCAGTAGGTATTTTGTGTGTGCAGAGCAGTTTCTGTACGTGAATTACGTACTGCAGTACGTGAATGGGCATGCTGAAAATGGCAATTCTTGTGTTAAAGGAATAGGCCCACAAACTATTGTATGTGCGTTGTATGAAAGCCTTCATGTAGCTGAACAGTTAGCAACAAATTTCATGAAACCAAGGTATAGGAAAATTATTGCAGTTTGAAAATTTTGATGGCCCAAATCCAGAACGAGGCTGTGAGGGTATGACGTCACTCACAATCATGGAATTATAAATATCTGCCATTTCCATGCATATTAAAGTATGAAAGTTGTTGAAATACTTTTCATTCACTTAATAGAATCATACTGATCTGTTTTCGAATGTAAAAAGTAAATAAGCATTTTTCCTTTTTGGTCACGTGACTAGCTAGACAAAATGGGGGCCACCATAGGCGGCCATTGTTGAATCTTAAAACTTTCGTATCTTCAAAACCGCTTAACCGATTTTAATAAATGTGGTGTCAAAATGTTTGTTTCGCTAGTCTCTTTCTTTTGAAATGAAGAAAAATGTTTGTAAACCTATTCCTTTAAAGTTTTCTAGAAGTTCATATCTTGACAACCACTCATCAGAAAGCATTGATACTTGGGCCATTGACACCCTGTAGGGTCGGCTTTCATTCCATGGCATCAGATCCCTGGGTCCATGCTAGGGGGTTGGGCTAGAGGTTAAAATCTAGAACACTATTAATAATAATGGCTTTTCTGTGATATAGTATTCTAGAAGTCTATATCTTGAAAACTTTCATACTCGAACCATAGGTACCCTGTAGGGTTGAGTTTCATTTCATGGCATCGGATCTCTGGGTCCATGCCTGGGGGGGGGGGGGGGGGGCTGGAGGTTAAAAACTAGAACACTGTAAAAAAAAATAGATGTACTGCTGTGTAACTTTTACAAGGAGTCCATATCTTGACAACAACTTATCATAAAGCATTCATACTTCATACACTTTAGGTTCCATGACATCGGACTTCTGGGTAGGAGTCAGGGGGCGGGGCTAGAGGTCAAAATCTAGAACTCCCTGATTTTTTTTTCTTTTTATTTCTTAATAGAAACAACTAAGGAAGATGGTTGTGACACTGACTGGTCATTCATCTTTTGACTTTGTGACACTGACTTGTGTGTCATGACGGTAAGGGTCGGTTGACCTACTTTCCACGGTTCAGTGACTTTGCCTTATATCTCGGTACTCAAATGGTTTATGAACAAACTTCTTTCAAAGTATCTTTGCGTATGACAAGACCTTTAACCCTGAAGTAGTCCCAGGTCACTGTGATCTAATTTCATGGTTCAGTGATTTTGCCTTATATCTTGACACTCAATTACTATATTTTCATACTTTTTTCAGATTATGAGTGAGTATGACCAGACCTTTGACCCCAGTATACTTATAGGTCACTGTGCCCTAATTTCACGGTTCAATAACTTTGCCTTATATCTCGGCACTCAGGTGGTTTATGAACAAACTTCTTTCAAAGTATGTTTGCGTATGACAAGACTTTTGACCCTAAAGTAGTCATAGGTCAATATGACCTAATTTCACGGTTCAGTGATTTTCCTTTATATCTTGGCACTCAGTTGGTATATGAACATACTTCTTTCACGATATGTTTGCGTATGACAAGACCTTTGACCGTAAAGTATTCCTGGGTCACTGTGACCTAATTTCATGGTTCAGTGATTTTGCCTTATATCTTGACACTCAGTTGGTATTTTTTCATACTTCTTTCTGATTATGAATGAGTATGATCAGACCTTTAACCCAAACATACTTATAGGTCACTATGACCTAATTTCATGGTTCAGTGATTTTGCTTTATATCTCAACACTGAATGGTATATGATCATATTTCTTTCACATTATGAGTTAAGTATCACTAGATCTTTGACCCTGAAATACTTTTAGGTCAGTGCATGATTCAAAATTTCCAATCTAAGAAATATTCTCCAGAACTCAAAGTATTAGTATGATCTCCAGAACTCAAAGTATGATCTTGGAACTTGGCATATAGCATCAGGGACTCAAGCATTATAAATGTTTACACAAAGTTTGAAAAAGTGGGGCTATACTGGATTCACCTTGTCCTTCCGTAGTTCTGTCCTTCCATTATTCTGTCATTCCGTCCTTCCGGTATTTTGTTTCCGTTCATTATCTTGAGAATGGCTTGTCAGAATCGGACCAAATTTTGCATACACATCAACATTGACAAGACCTAGTTGGGATTGTTACCCATCATTTTTTTGCAAAATTTTGACAGAGTTACGGCCCTTGATTGACGTCAGAATTTTGTTTCTGCTCAATATCTTGAGAATGGCTGGACAGAATCTAACCAAATTTTGTATGCACATCAACATTGACAAGATCTAGCTTGGGATTGTTGCCCGTCATTTTTTGCAAAATTTTGACAGAGTTATGGCCCTTGATTGACATCAGAATTTCATTTCCACTCAATAGCTTGAGAACAAATTGACAGAATCTGACCAAATTTTGTGTGCCCATCAGAATTGACAAGATTAGCTTGAGATTGTTGCCCGTCAATTTTTGCAAAATTTTGACGGAGTTACGGCCCTTGATTGATGTCAGAATTTTGATTCTGCTCAATATCTCAAGAATTAATTTACAGAATCTGACCAAATTTTGTATGCTCATCAACGTTTACAAGATCTAGCTTAGGAATGTTGCCTGTCATTTTTCACAAAATTTTGACGGAGTTACAGCCCTTGATTGACGTCAGAATTTCCTTTCCGCTCAATATCTTGAGAACAAATTGACAGAATCTGACCAAATATTGTATGCACATCAATGTTGACAAGATCTAGCTTGGGAACGTTGCCTGTCATTTTTAGTATTATTTTGGCAGAGTTACGGCCCTTGATTGACATCAGAATTTCAATTCCGCGCAATATCTCGAAAAAGAATGGACAGAATCTGACCAAATTTTGTTTGCACATCAACATTGACAAGATCTAGCTTGGGATTGTTGCCCGTCAATTTTCGCAAAATTTTGATTGATGTCAGAATTTCGTTTCTTCTTAATATCATGAGAACAAATTGACAGAATTTAACTAAAATTTGTATGCACATCAACATTGACAAGATCTAGCTAGGGATTGTTGCCCGTCAATTTTGACGAAGTTACGGCCCTTGATTTACGTCACGGTCAGAATTTTGTTTCCGCTCAATATCTTGAGAATGAATTAACAGAATCTAACCAAATTTTGTGTGCACATCAACATTGACAAGATCTAGCTTTGGATTGTTGCTCATCATTTTTCGCTAAATTTTGAGGGAGTTACGGCCCTTGATTGACGTCAGAATTTTGTTCCCGCTCAATATCTTGAGAACGAATTGACAGAATCTTACCAGTCTTTTTATGTGCATCAACATTAACAAGATCTAACTGGATTGTTACCTGTCATTATTTTTCTCACCCTGGAAAAAAACTCAGAAGCGGGGCTATAGTCAGATCCTCTGACAATTCAAGTTTGGCGATTTGATGGGCTAGCATCATAAATTTGTTTTTGAGCATTTTGACAGTCTTTTCCGTCGATCAATCATGTTTAGATACTTCACAAAAAGTACACAGATTTTCCAGCAGACGCATTTAGTTACACCCGTAACGGAGTAACAAATGTAACAAAAATTAAGAGTAGATCGCACTAGAAATTCTTCAGGACATTTGTCAATGTAAAATTGGGGACATCTTTTTTTTCGTGTAACGATAGGAACAAATGTAACAAAGGGAGTTTCAATGATAAAGCCTGCATCTCTGTGTCCAGCACTATGTAACAAGAGTAACCATGGATTCTGATGGGTGTATAAATCACTGTAACGAAACGAAACAAAAAAGTAAAAAAAAATTGGGGACATTTTTTCTCATGTAACGATCGGAAAAAATGTAACAAAGGGAGTTTCAGTGATAAGGCCTGCATCTCTGTGTCCAGCACTATGTAACAAGAGTAACCATGGATTCTGATGGGTGTATAAATCACTGTAACGAAACGAAACAAAAAAAGTCCCCAAAAAATTGGGGACATCTTTTCTCATGTAACGATCGGAACAAATGTAACAAAGGGAGCTTTAATAATAAGGCCCCATCTCAGTGTCCAGCACTATGTATCAAGAGTAACCATGGATTCTGGAGAGTGTATAAATCACTGTAACAAAACGAAACGAAAAAGTGCCCAAAAAATTGGGGACATCTTTTCCCACATAACGATTGGAACAAATGTAACAAAGGGAGTTTTAATGATAAGGCCCCATCTCAGTGTCCAGCACTATGTAACGAGTAACCATGGATTCTGGAGAGTGTATAAATCACTGTAACGAAACGAAACGAAAAAGTCCACAAAAAATTGGGGACATCTTTTCCCACGTAACGATTGGAACAAATGTAACAAAGGGAGTTTCAATGATAAGGCCTGCATCTCTGTGTCCAGCACTATGTAACAAGAGTAACGATGAATTCTGATGGGTGTATAAATCACTGTAACGAACGAAACGAAAAAGTCCCCAAAAAATTGGGGACATCTTTTCTCATGTAACGATCGGAACAAATGTAACAAAGGGAGTTTTAATGATAAGGCCCCATCTCAGTGTCCAGCACTATGTAACAAGAGTAACCATGGATTCTGGAGAGTGTATAAATCACTGTAACGAAACGAAACGAAAAAGTGCCCCAAAATTGGGGACATCTTTTCCCACGTAACGATTGGAACAAATGTAACAAATGGAGTTTCAATGATAAGGCCTGCATCTCTGTGTCCAGCACTATGTAACAAAAGTAACGATGGATTCTTAAGGGTGTATAAATCACTGTAACGAACGAAACGAAAAAGTCCCCAAAAAATTGGGGACATCTTTTCTCATGTAACGATCGGAACAAATGTAACAAAGGGAGCTTTAATGATAAGGCCCCATCTCAGTGTCCAGCACTATGTAGCAAGAGTAACCATGGATTCTGGAGAGTGTATAAATCACTGTAACGAAACGAAACGAAAAAGTGCCCAAAAAATTGGGGACATCTTTTCCCACATAACGATTGGAACAAATGTAACAAAGGGAGTTTCAATGATAAGGCCTGCATCTCTGTGTCCAGCACTATGTAACAAGAGTAACCATGGATTCTGATGGGTGTATAAATCACTGTAACGAAACGAAACAAAAAAAGTAAAAAAAAAATTGGTGACATCTTTTCTCATGTAACGATCGGAACAAATGTAACAAAGGGAGTTTCAATGATAAGGCCTGCATCTCTGTGTCCAGCACTACGTAACAAGAGTAACCAAGGATTCTGGAGAGTGTATAAATCACTGTAACGAAACGAAATGAAAAAGTTCCCCAAAAATTGGGGACATCTTTTCCAACGTAACGATTGGAACAAATGTAACAAATGGAGTTTCAATGATAAGGCCTGCATCTCTGTGTCCAGCACTATGTAACAAGAGTAACGATGGGTTCTGAAGGGTGTATAAATCACTGTAACGAACGAAACGAAAAAGTCCCAAAAAAATTGGGGACATCTTTTCTCATGTAACGATCGGAACAAATGTAACAAAGGGAGTTTTAATGATAAGGCCCCATCTCAGTGTCCAGCACTATGTAACAAGAGTAACCATGGATTCTGGAGAGTGTATAAATCACTGTAACGAAACGAAACGAAAAGTCCCCCAAAAATTGGGGACATCTTTTCCCACGTAACGATTGGAACAAATGTAACAAAGGGAGTTTCAATGATAAGGCCTGCATCTCTGTGTCCAGCACTATGTAACAAGAGTAACGATGGATTCTGATGGGTGTATAAATCACTGTAACGAACGAAACGAAAAAGTCCCAAAAAAATTGGGGACATCTTATCTCATGTAACGATCGGAACAAATGTAACAAAGGGAGTTTCAGTGATAAGGCCTGCATCTCTGTGTCCAGCACTGTGTAACAAGAGTAACGATGGATTCTGATGGGTGTATAAATCACTGTAACGAAACGAAACGAAAAAGTGCCCCAAAAATTGGGGACATCTTTTCCCACGTAACGATTGGAACAAATGTAACAAATGGAGTTTCAATGATAAGGCCTGCATCTCTGTGTCCAGCACTATGTAACAAAAGTAACGATGGATTCTGAAGGGTGTATAAATCACTGTAACGAACGAAACGAAAAAGTCCCAAAAAAATTGGGGACATCTTTTCTCATGTAACGATCGGAACAAATGTAACAAAGGGAGCTTTAATGATAAGGCCTGCATCTCAGTGTCCAGCACTATGTAACAAGAGAATCATGGATTCTGGAGAGTGTATACATCACTGTAACGAAACGAAACGAAAAAGTCCCCAAAAAATTGGGGACATCTTTTCCCACATAACGATTGGAACAACCCGTCTGTAGAAAGTCCATAGATTCCATGGACATCCTGGACATTTTCCATAGAATCCATGGATATTTTCCACAGAATGCATGGACATTGTCCATAGAATCCATGGAATGTGTGGACAATGTCCATGGAACCCATGGAATGTGTGGACAATGTCCATAGAATCCAGGGACAATGTCCAGGGTACTGTGGACATTGTCCATGGAATTTTTCCAGCATCTCCTCATGAAAGAGTGGACAAATTCCATGGACATTGTACACTGTCGTCCATGGACAATTTCCACTCTTAGAATTACCCATAATCCCATGATATCTGACATCACTTCCTTTTCCTGTTTCACATAATTTTAAAAAGTAAACAGAAATCTAGTCTGAACAAATCTTCAAACATCTAAGGCATCAGAATGCCAGCAAGCGAGAAACTTGAAGAATATACTGCAGACAGACTCAGAGATGCTAAATGAAAGAGAAAACTGCAAAAAACATTGATGGGAACTGGTCAAGATAAAGCTTTTGTAGAAAGCATGTGGGGAATGAAAGAACATTTCTAGACAGATAAATTGATAAAAGCTAGGAGTTGCAAAAGCAAGGTTGTTACACTTACTGCCTTGCAGGTAAGCATTTTAGATATTGATGTTAAAATATGAAAAAAACATGTATGTGCATGTTGTTCTTATTTATCATACTGCAGAAGTGTCTGGTTAATTGGGGCATGTTAGATTTCATAATTTGGCCTGAATGAGAAGTCATTTTCAGAAAGACTTCCCGTCTGTAGAAAGTCCATAGATTCCTCTAGCTTCATGGTTGATACTAGACTGTTGGCTACCTTGTTGAGAAAGAGCTAGTCATCTTGCTCTTGGTGCATGTTGTACATGTAATAATTATTCTTATATTTAAGACACAGAAATTGATCTTACATTTAGACACAGAAAATGATCATAACATTCATTTTAAAATCCCAACCCAGAAAAGATTTTTTTCCGCCCCGCCTGGTGTCTGGGTTAGGATTTTAAAATCAATGTTATGATCAATTTCTGTGTCTGTGTCTTTTAATTTTAAGATCCCAATCCAGACACCAGGCGGGACAGAAAAGATTTTTCTGTCCCACCTGGTGTCTGGGTCTGGATTCTAAAATTAATGTTATGATCAATTTCTGTGTGTTAAATTCTTATGTAGTACATGTACATGACATAATTTGTCAGCTTTTCTGTCCCACCTGGTGTCTGGTTTGGGATTCTAAAATTAAGAATATGACCAAGTTCTGTCTCCTACATTCTTACATTTAAGACACAGAATTTGATCATAACATTTAATTGTGCATCATTCCTGTCCCGCCTGGTGTCTGGGTTGGGATTTTGAAATTAATGTTTTAATCAATTTCTGTCTTAAATTCTTACATTAAAGACAAAAATTGATTATAAAATTAATTTGTACATCTTTTCTGGCCCCCTGGTGTCTGTGTTGGGATTTTAAAATTAATGTTATGATCAATTTCTGTGTCTTAATTTCGTATATTGTAATTAATGTTAAGATGAATTTCTGTGTCTTAAGAATTTATGTTGTACATATAATTGTGCATCTTTTTTCTCCCGCCTGGTGTCTGATTTGGGATTTTAAAATTAAGGATATGATCAATATCTGATGATGAATCTTTGTGTCTTAAATTCTTAATTTAAGACACAGAAATTGATCATAACATTAATTTGTCCAGCTTTTCTGTCCTGCCTGGTGTCTGGGTTGGGATTTTAAAATTAATGTTTAGATCAATTTTTGTGTCTTAAATTCTTACATTTAAGACACAAAAATTGACCTCAAAATTAATTTGTGCATCTTTTCTGATCCGCCTGGTGTCTGGTTTGGGATTTTAAAAATTAATGTTATGATCAATTTCTGTGTCTTAATTTCTTACATTGTAATTAATGTTAAGATCAATTTCTGTCTTTTAAGAATTTATGTTGTACATATAATTGTGCATCTTTTCTGTCCCGCCTGGTGTCTGATTTGGGATTTTAAAAATAAGGATATGATCAATATCTGATGATGAATTTCTATGTCTTAAATTCTTACATTTAAGACACAGAAATTGATCATAAAATTAATTTGTCCAGCTTTTCTGTCCCGCCTGGTGTCTGGGTTGGGATTTTAAAATTAATGTTTTGATCAATTTTTGTGTCTTAAATTCTTACATTTAAGACACAAAAATTGATCACAAAATTAATTTGTGCATCTTTTCTGGTGTCTGGTTTGGGATTTTAAAAGTTAATGTTATGATCAATTTCTGTGTCTTAAATTTCTTAAATAATCAAATTTATTACAATTGAAATATAGAAATCAAATTTATTACAATTGAAATATAATTCTTTTGCACTGGAATTGTGTTTGCTTTTAATAACAACTGTCATCAAGAGATACTGTTAGTGTTAACCAGAGATGCATCTTGCCATAATGTGCATGAAAGCAATATGATTCAAATGTCTTCTCAGGGTTTACACTGCACAGCCATCTGCTATATATCAGTGGACAGTGTCCATGGAAATATTCCATGGACAATGTCCATGGATTTTGTCCACAGTGTACCTGGACAAATTCCATGGACATTGTCCATGGAACTTTTCCGTGGACATTGTCCATGGAACTTTTCCATGGACATTGTCCATGGAACTTTTCCATGGACATTGTCCATGGATTTTGTCCACTGATTCCCTGGACAATCTCCATGGACTGTGGAAAAAGTCCATGGATTCCGTGGAAAAACTCCATGGATTCCATGGAAAAGTTCCATGGACATACTGGAAAAATTCCACGGACATACTGGAAAAACTCCCTGGACATTTTCCATGGATTCACTGGAAATTGTCCAGTGTTTTCGTTCCAATACTCCAGCCGGACAATGTCCATGGACTTTGTCCACTGATTCCATGGACTTTTTCCACTGGTTCCATGGACTTTCTACAGACGGGAAATGTAACAAATGGAGTTTCAATGATAAGGCCTCCATCTCTGTGTCCAGCACTGTGTAACAAGAGTAACGATGGATTCTGAAGGGTGTATAAATCACTGTAACGAAACGAAACGAAAAAGTCCCAAAAAAATTGGGGACATCTTATCTCATGTAACGATCGGAACAAATGTAACAAAGGGAGTTTCAGTGATAAGGCCTGCATCTCTGTGTCCAGCACTATGTAACAAGAGTAACGATGGATTCTGATGGGTGTATAAATCACTGTAACGAAACGAAACGAAAAAGTGCCCCAAAAATTGGGGACATCTTTTCCCACGTAACGATTGGAACAAATGTAACAAATGGAGTTTCAATGATAAGGCCTGCATCTCTGTGTCCAGCACTATGTAACAAAAGTAACGATGGATTCTGAAGGGTGTATAAATCACTGTAACGAACGAAACGAAAAAGTCCCAAAAAAATTGGGGACATCTTTTCTCATGTAACGATCGGAACAAATGTAACAAAGGGAGCTTTAATGATAAGGCCCCATCTCAGTGTCCAGCACTATGTAACAAGAGAATCATGGATTCTGGAGAGTGTATAAATCACTGTAACGAAACGAAACGAAAAAGTGCCCAAAAAATTGGGGACATCTTTTCCCACATAACGATTGGAACAAATGTAACAAATGGAGTTTCAATGATAAGGCCTGCATCTCTGTGTCCAGCACTGTGTAACAAGAGTAACGATGGATTCTGAAGGGTGTATAAATCACTGTAACGAACAAAACGAAAAAGTCCCCAAAAAATTGGGGACATCTTTTCTCATGTAACGATCGGAACAAATGTAACAAAGGGAGTTTTAATGATAAGGCCCCATTGTAAGTCTATGGGAGCTAATGACCTCCGGGACGGGGCCATTTTTGACCCCAGGGGCATGATTGGCAGGATTTATATAGAGGACCACTAAACATTGCTACATACAAAATATGAAAGCTTTGGGTCTTGTGGTTTTGGAGAAGAAGATTTTTTAAAGTTTTTCCCATGATGGACCCCAGGGGCACAGTTGGCAGGATTTATAAAGAGGACCACTATACACTGCTACTGACAAAATATGAAAGCTCTGGGCCTTGTGGTTTCGGAGAAGAAGATTTTTTTATGTTTTTCCCATTGTAAGTCTATGGGAGCTAATGAACACCGGTGCGGGGCCATTTTTGACCCCAGGGGCATGATTGGCAGGATTTATATAGAGGACCACTAAACATTGCTACAGACAAAATATGAAAGCTCTGGGCCTTGTGGTTTCAGAGAAGAAGATTTTTTTATATTTTCCCCATGACGCCTCATGGGGAAAAAAGTTTTGAAAGTTTTGTATCTCGTGACCTGAAAGTTGGTAGATACAGAGATACATACAACTTATTAGCTCATCTGAGCCAAAGGCTCACAAGGTGAGCCTATAGTATAGCAGTCAAGCCATCGTCTGTGCACTTTCAAACAAGATAAGGCCAATGGGCCAATTGCAAACAAATTTTGTCTAAAGCATTGGGGTGGGGGAAAGATTGTGATAGGTCTAAGGCCAAGTCAGATCAGAACTCTGGTTTCCATGGCAACAGATAGCTCCCATGGACTTATGCTTATCCCCAAACATGTCTTAGTACACCTTTAAGATTTGTCCTAAGAACTTTTTGATGAAACTGGCTCTATTAATTAAAATTTGAAGAAAGATTGGCTTTAAAAACAGGCCAAAAAATTGGAAGAAGAGTGACTTTAGAAATCAATTGTTATATACTGTCCCCGTAAATATACTATTGGCATAAATTTAAGCATATTCATTTTGTGAATTTCTTTTGGGACTTTGGAACTCTAAAAATAAAATCTTTTGAAACATTTCAAAATTTTGTTATAAATTTTGACAAAAACAATATACATATACCAGCAATTTAATGAAGAAAAGACAATCAATGCACAAGTTAGCAAAGGGCTGTAACTGCACAAAGAAAATTACCCATAAAATTGTTAAAATTCAAAAGAAAAATTTTGGAGGCCATAGGTGAGCACAACTTCTCAGAAACCACCAAGACAGTGAAGAACTTTTCTAAAGATTTAGTTTTGAACATCCAGTTTCAGAATATGCTGAAAAATTGCAAATGGCACGACAGAAAACTTGACCACTTCCGGTTCACATTGCATGTATCATCCCCTCTGTCGAATAACAACTTAGCCTGCTGGTCATGGAAATCACTAGTTTCTCGCGCTTTTCACCCAGTACCTGTCCCACTTCTACAGAAGAGCTTGGTAAAGCTCATGAATAATGGTATGACTGGTTCCCGGTTTCAAACTCGTCGGCCGAGCTCGTCCCTCAAGTGTTAGATGGGGTACAAAGCCATGGAAAACTAGCGATGTGGCGCTGATATTCGTTTTCCTCTGTGGTGTCTGCACGGTGTAGCATTGCAGTTTCATCTTGTAGTACCATATGCTGGTCATTAGGGGAGTTAAGGAACGATGGGTTCAAGCATCTTGTGTTGTCACGTTCGGGAATTCAAAGTACCGTTCAACACTTTTTAATTACGAATGCGGTCGGAAGAGAACACACCCCACACCACCTCCCCAGCCACAGTTCCTTACACACAGGGCCCAATTAAGCGTTCACCAGGAAGGCGTTGAACATGGACACGACCATCTACAACATGTATGATACAGATACGGTCTCGTCTGGCCAAAGAGCTTTCTGTCAGTTACGTAGTCGCTTCTTTTTCAAAATAATACATACCAGATTAAAACCGCATTAAAACTAAACCGTAAATCAAACACAATAGGTCAAGGTATCTAGGTCAAGTTCACACTCACAGCTATCGAAGGTGCAGAGAAAATCCAACATCGATATAAAAAAAATTAAAAAGTCAATAGACTATGAAATATAGGTCAAGGCCACCAGGTCCTGCATTCTATGAGAAAACCAGGCATTTAATTCCATAAGGCATTTGTTTCAACGTCATTGTGTATCCCAAAATGAATGCTTTCACATTCATCAGACTTGTATGATTTGATTCATTCTAACATTAAGAAATTTGTCTTGAAAAAGTAGCAAAAAATATTAGGTGGTGCAAAACTTCTTTTGATGAGCATATTATAAGGATGTTCATTTATTTGCAAGCAATTTCACAGTTGTACCATTATCCTTATACATTATTTTTTTTTTTTTATGTGTGTGTGTGTGTGTGTGTGTGTGTTTTGGGACAGGCCGTAACGCATTAAGTATGCGGACTGCTCTAAAAACCTGTTTATATATACTTTTGACCATTTGGGGCCTGCAACTGTCTGTAATTACTATTTTTATTCCTTTAAAAGCCAGAATTAAAGAAAATCTAAAGCAGAGATCTTAAAAAATAACCTTCGCTATGCACTGCATGTTTGATTAGATTATCAGAATTATACAGGGGTATTGAAGACCAGTACTATGATGCTCACAAGCTTATCAAACCTGCTTCAATACACAGTGTGTGTATGTGACTTATTGATGGGGACATTTCAGCTCCAGTAAACACTGATTGCAATAAAGTTCTCCAATACACAGTAGCACTGTTTCCAATACACATGTGATCTATTGAAATGAAGTGTATAATCCCCTCCAATATACATGGATGGTAATACATCTCTCCAATACACAGTAGCACTGTTTCCTCCAATACACAATTTAGCACCTGTGAATGCAGCTTCAATATGTACTGATTGAATAATATAAACAGATATTTTCACAAGAAAAAACATGTGTTCAAAAACTGAAGAATCTTGTTAATTATTGTTTATTCAATAATAATAATAATAATAATAATAATAATAATAATAATAATAATAATAATAATAATAATTAATAATAAAGATGCATGTTTCATGTTCACCTGAAGAAGTTCATAGGCTATATCAAACCTGTTGCAGAAATGTTGCTCTTCATGATACCTTGCTGGTATATTTTATGAAACAACGAAATAACAAAGTGAGAAAACTATAGAAAATGTGTTTATGAAACACTATGCACCCAACAGGTACCTCACTTTTTAGTTTCATTATGAAAATGTCTGAAAAATGACTAAGTTCAAATTACAAATATAGTGACAAAATTAATCTTATGAGTATATCCCAACCACATGCATATTGTAGGAGGAGTGCACTCACAAGATACCCTATACCCATTCACTAAAATGCCCGAAAAAAAGACTAAGTTCAAATTGTGAAAAAAATGACAAAAATAATCTGAGGATTACATCCAAACCACATGCATATCTTCAGACCATGTGCATAACACATGTAACTTGATGATGTAAGTTTTAAAAAAATTAGCATGAAACTGTAGGAAGAGTTGCGCACACAAGGTACTCACTCACGGCTGGTAATGTTGTTAGGGGCAATCAAATGTTATGCAAACTGACGCATTACTAGAGCTTCCGGACATGAGTAACAGAAACATAACACGAATAAGAGCTGTCGCAGGACAGCGTAGCTCGCCTGACTTGTGCTTTGCCACTACATCTGTTAAAATCTATGACCCATGACCTTGACCTCAAGGTCACTCAGGTGGGTCATGATGGTACAACATAAAACTTCAGACCAATGCATAGTATGAACTTGATCAATCTACATGTTCAAGAGATATAGACTTATAAAAACATTAACCAAAACTTAAACACAAAACTTCCAAGTCCGTGACCCTGACCTCAAGGTCATCCAGGTGAGTTGTATGTACAGCATAAAACCTGAGACCAATATCTATCAACATGCAAGTATCAACTTTATCCATCAACATGTTCAAGAGATTTAGACTTAAACCAAAAAATTTAACACAAAATTTCTGTGACCTTGACCTCAAGGTCACCCAGGGTAGGTCATGATGGTACTGCATAAAACTTCAGACCAATATCTACCAACATGCAAAGTATCAACTCGATCAATCAACATGGTCAAGAGATATAGACTTACAAAAACTTAATCAAAAACTTATACACAAAATTTCTAAGTCTGTGACCTTGACCTCAAGGTTACTGAGAGTGGGTCATGATGGTACTGCATAAAACTTCAGACCAATATCTAGCAACATGCAAAGTATCAACTCAATCCATCAACATGGTCAAGAGATATAGACTTACAAAAACTTTAACCAAAAACTTAAACACAAAATTTCTATGTCCGTGACCTTGACCTCAGGGTCACCCAGGGTGGGTCATGATGGTACTGCGTAAAACTTCAGACCAATATCTAGCAACATGCAAAGTATCAACTCAATCTATCAATATGGTCAAGAGATAAGACTTACAAAAACTTTAACCAAAAACTTAAACACAAAATTTCTAAGTCCGTGACCTTGACCTCAAGGTCACCCAGGGTGGGTCATGATGGTACTGCGTAAAACTTCAGACCAATATCTAGCAACATGCAAAGTATCAACTTGATCCATCAACATGGTCAAGAGATATAAACTTATAAAAAACTTTAACCGAAAGTCTGACGCGGACGCGGACGTACACGTAAACGTACACGTAAACGTAAACGGAGACGACCGAGGTGACTACAATAGCTCTATGCACTTCGTGCAGGCGAGCTAAAAATAACGTGACATTTGTTTATGTTTAGGCAAATTTCTTTGTTGGGAGGTAAATATTCTGAAATCGGGCAATACTATTCCAAGAAGTATTTATTTCTGCCTATTTTTTTTTGAGATCGTAGGAGAGGGTATTGTTGTTGTATGTCTAAAATCCAGGTTTTCCTGGATGCGAGGTATGTTGTTTGTTCTGTTCTGAGCTGTTACTGGACATGTTTTGGTGCGTTGTCGGCGAGCTTATGTAGACAAACCTAATTCATATGAGCCTTTCACTGTATAATGCCTTGTCCAAAGCGTTTGCCATAGACATCTTGCTTAAAAAGTTTGCAACAGAAGAAACGAAAAAAAGTTATGACTTACGACATGACTACCCCTATCGGACCGGTTACCCCTAACGAGTGGACCTGCAGAAGGGCTCATGGAAACATCCAAAACCTACTCAAACATTCAAAAGCCGTGTGATCGGTTAGCGAAAAACAATTTCCGCGCAGATATGGGGTTTTGTGCTTAAACATTATAATGTTGTTTTAAAGGCAAATGTTTGTTATACTGATCAAAATAAGTTTATTCCTACTATAATGTTTTGAAAATATTGTGAGGTATTAAGCAATTGGAGCAGATTCTTTTACTCTGAAAGTAAATTTCATCTCTCTAAATGATTGTTACACAAACATTATGGCAAAAGATAGGCAGAGAGGAGGAGACCTATCGACCCTGATTCCAAGAAGGGGTCACTATGAAAATTCACACATCAAGCTGCTGAAAAAGCAAGACTTACGGCAAGCCTTGGATCGGCATTTACACGGACAAAATTTGATCTCTATATTAAGCACAAATAAACACATGTCAAAATTTCATTTCCGCTTGGAATTTGGTGCATATTAATGCGTGTATTAGTGTTACAAGTGACGTCAAATTGTAGTGACAGAAAACAGCATCATTTCGCTTAAAACAGAGGTTGGAAATCATTTACATTTAGGTCACCGATATAAACATTTTGTATTCTCTTTTATCATTTGAATCATTAAAGGCTGTCTAAATATTGGATTAAGCTAGCGATCAAAAACTGCTTTCCGCATAACACGACTGAAACGTCAAAGCTGACGTTAAAAGTAAAGTCGTCCGTGTTCTTTACTGATAACTTCATTTTGTGATTTAAACACCTCTTTAACAATCTTTATTTTGTCTCTTTTTGAAAAGCAGTGATTGAGATTTGATTCATTTCAACGTAAACGAACGTCAGCCGCGCAAAATTATGCACAATTTTCTTATTCGGTAGACTATCCAGAAATGTACAGACTAAATTTTTGTCATAATCAGAAGCCCAAGATACAGAGAGCAATCATTCAGAAAGAAATTTTCTTAATTGAGAAGTTTTGAACGTTTTAGGGCACATTGAAAAATAAGGCAACTTAACGTCAGAATAACATAGTCTCTCACGCGTGTCTGAAGAAACAAAATGCAAACCTTTGAGCGGATTCCTGCTTCCTTGACACCAAACAAATGTTTTAAAGCAAGTTTTGTTGAATTTGACAGCACATAAAAATGTGGGCACTTCAATTGTATAAATATGGATAAAATGACGTTAAATGACGTCAAGACAATTTTAAGTCAACTCTTGCCATGAACCCTTTCTTGAATGTGTTTCTCAATTACTACATACCACAAATTAAGAAATACTCCACGCTTCTAAGAATAATCGAGAATCATAAAGTCGGAATAAACTTATTTTGATCAGTATATATGATAGGAAAGTGCAGTGAATGCCCAAAAACCGAAAGAAGAAGGAATACCTCCTGAACAGACAAGAACTCCGCGGAGGTCGATATCGCACCTGCATCGGGCAAAGTCAATAGACCGTGAAATAAAGTTCAAGGGCACCGGGTGAAGGTGCGTGCTTGAAGGGCATGTCAAGGACAATTACTATGCAATGTTTCAGACTCGCAGCTATATCTGATGTCGAGAAAACCAAACTTCGACATAAAAATTATCAAAGTCAGTGGACCGTGAAATATAGGTCAAGGGCACCGGGTTAAGGTGCGTGCTTGAAGGGTATGTCAAGGACAATTACTATGCAAGGTTTCAGACTTGCAGCTATCTCTGATGTCGAGAAAACCAAACTTCGACGTAAAAATTTATCAAAGTCAGCGGACCGTGAAATATAGTTCATGGGCACCGGGTTAAGGTGCGTGCTTGAAGGGTATGTCAAGGACAATTACTATGCAAGGTTTCAGACTCGCAGCTATCTCTGATGTCGAGAAAACCAAACTTCGACGTAAAAATTTTCAAAGTCAGTGGACCATGAAATATAGGCCAAGGGCACTGGGTTAAGGTGCGTGCTTGAAGGGTATGTCAAGGACAATTACTATGCAAGGTTTCAGACTCGCAGCTATCTCTGATGTCGATAAAACCAAACTTCGACGTAAATGTTGACAAAACTTTGACGTAAAAATTTTCTAAGTCAGTGGACCGTAAAATATAGGTCAAGGGCACCGGGTTAAGATGCGTGCTTGAAGGGTGTGTCAGGGACATTTACTATGCAAGGTTTCAGACTCCCAGCTATCTCTTATGTCGAGAAAACTAAACTTCGACGTAAATGTTGAAGGACAAACGAACGGACGGACGAACGAACGAACGTACGGACGGACGGAAATTTGAACTCCTATATCGCACCCTGCTATAAGCAGGTGCGATAAACCACACAAAAAATGCTCGTTAGTAGAAGTAATTTAATCGCAAAATCTCACCTATTAATACAATAGGAGATACGAAATATAATATGAGTAGCACGCCAGAATTAATGCTTTACAAGGCCACCAATCCAGCATGATATCACATGGGCGAAACTATTCTTGCTTTTTAGATAAAAACCAGAACAAGAGCAATGCCATGTGCTATCATGCACAAATTCAACTTGAAAAAGATTAATACCGATTTTATATGCAATCATAAACCGGTCGCACAACGTGTGTTGCTGTGGAAAAATGCATGTTTCAAACTATAACATACATGAAATGGTCAGGTTTTCAGGGGTTTAATGGGTGTTTTGGAATGTAATTCGTACCACAAGCGCTACAGTCCCATTTTACTCACGTCGTCTCCGCAAACGACACGAAGGGAAACGTGTAAGGACACTAAATTTTTACGACCGGCGCAGATCCAACCTAGGGGTCAGTGTCCTTACTACTGAAGTATACCGCGATTCAATCAGTTACTGGAATAATATTGCCAATATTTCAGTAAATTTCCGTTTTTGAGTTGTTGCTTTATTATAAAATAATCTTCAAATGGACTTTGCTGCAATAGCAGGAATTCGTCTCATTTGGTGCAATAGTGCTGATAGGGGTAACCCATGTCGATAGGGGTAACATAAACGAAAACCTCAGCTTCTACACAAGTGACACTTGGGGGGGGGGGGGGCTATTTTTTCATGAGGTTTTGAAATTTTTAAACTCTACCATGCACTACTCAAAAGTTTAAAAAAGTGACTAACAGATGCACAGACAGACACACTCACAGACAGACAGACATGCCCAAAGCAATATGCTTTCAACTCTTCCAATGTTGGGGGCATAAATACTAAGCTTGTTCACATCATCATAGGCTAGCACTTAGCATTAAATATCAATAAGATTAATAAATTATTAACAATAATCTTATTTGTTTACTTGTTTAATATATTGAAATATTGCAACACATACTATTTGGGATTAACAGAACAGAATAAGATAATAGAATAGATTTTATTTCCAAATTTACCTTTTGGGTAGTTAAAAATGTATATACGTATATACGAAGGGTGGCCCAGTAAATCGTGGACTGTGCTTGCTGTTTAAAAACTATTACATGCAGAGGCTTCCAATTTATAAGTATATTACGTACACATGTTCTGGGTATGCATACAAAATTTCAGAAAAATACACCTAAGAATTAAATCTCAGTACACAATACAAAATACAAGTCATGCAGACCTGGCGCACGCTGACGTCGTCTACTGGTATGCGTCAATTTCATGTACTACGTGTTCTTACCGTTTACTCTTTATAGAGGTACGCTTTGTTGTGTGCGATACACCAGCGATGGTACCCTTACGAAACAGGTTTCTGGCAATACACTGGTAATAAACTGGCAATACACTGGCTATAGTCTGGTAATACACTGGAGTGACTGGCAACACAATGGCAATACACTGGTGATAGGTTGTCAATAAAAATATGACATATGGTAATATACTGGCAACAATTACCAGCTATTGCCAGCTACCTGACAGACTGGTATTAGGCTGTTTACAGACTGGTAATACAATGGCAACACACTGGCAATATTGCCAGTCTATTGCCAGTTGCTGGTAGTAAATGCAGTTTCTTCAATCTTGTTTGCAGCTGGATACACAAGGTATTAAAAAATGAAAAACACCTGGTAATACACTGGCAAGAAAAATCTTTTATGTTTTGACAAGATAAGCATCTGGCAACACACTGGTAACACACTGGCAAGAAATAACTTAAACTTTTGAAGATAAATTTGAGCCTGGTAACACACTGGCAAGAAATGTCTTTAACTTTTCAAGAGACTGTGTCTGGCAACACACTGGCAAGAAATGTCTTAACATATGGCAAAGGTCAATAAAGGTTGGGGTTCCTGTGGGAATTACTGGTCCCTCTCACAACACTGTCAGGAAGTCCCTCCACATTCACAATGGATTCATGACCAATTTCTGAAAAAAAAAAAAAAAAAATACATGTAATAATAATATGAAATGAATTATACTTACTCTGAATAACAAAGCTAATTTGGTTCATTTGATCATAATTAAGATTATAAAACTTTCTTCATGCTCCACACAGCTGAGCATAAAATTTGGCTTGAATTTTCACTGACACTGTAAGCCTCTGCAATGACTGATTAATTTAGTCCAAAGCCTATATATAATTAACTAAGGTTATGTTGGGAACTTGGGGCGGACAGCTATTACCCTTGTAAAATCATTTCTAGGGCAAGCCCCACAGAGGCAGATTACCAGTATTTTATGCTCATTTTTTCACCACTAGCTGTTCTTGAATCAGTAGAAGAAGAATGGCAATATAAATGCCACCCAATGAGTCATTGTGCACTTAACTGAATATTTCTGAGCAAAAATACCTGACTGATAAGAAATACCTTCTAGAGCTACATGCCATGGCCCCCGTGTTGTCGCACGCTCTTGTTTCTGCAGAGGTCGCCGTCTTTTAGTGGAAGGCAATTGTGACTTCTTTTCGGTTGGCGCATTTATCTGCATACTTCATAGTATGCCAGCTTTTGTATTTATCTGGAAATGAACAAATTAAATCATACTGATGACTGCTAAAGCACGAACACAACAAAACAAGCTTGTACGATGAATGTGAATCGAGGGATTCATGTGAGGATAGCCGGATGGCTACCTTGTTGGGATACAGCTAGTCATCTTGCTTTTTCTTGCATGTTGTAACATTTTTAATTGTATAGTTTTACTGCCTGGTGTCTGTGTTGGGATTTTAAATTTAATTTACCCTATTCACACGAGTGTAACATGCAGTTTTTTTTGCTCAGAATGTGGTGTACAAAATTTGGTGCACATTTTATATAAGAACACCAAATTTCAGACTTTTTCCATAGATGTACAGTCATCGGACCCTGTGCATGTTAAAGATCCCTACACAGGACTGCCGGGACCCATTGGATCTGAACAGCTTACTGATGAATGATCCAAAATGATGATTAAATCCTGGCACTTTAAGCCAGGCTATGGTGCCAGTTTTCTCCGGCCACACAGGTGTTACAAATGTTGAATTATTAATATATTTTTTTTTTTTGTGGGGGGAGGGTACAATTTCAGTTATATACTGGGAAACACAATTTATATTATTTGTGCGGGTAGGCATTTTTTTGGGGGGAGGGGGGGGGGGAGGATACAGAGGTTGTAAAATTCAAGTTGCCCCACCCACTAATCAAAACTTTTTGGACGACAGGAGCAGGCCAAAACCCTTTCACTGTTTCGGGTCGGCTCATTTTAAGCTCAACTGTCTTCATTTCATCAGACTCTTACCAGTTTGTTTAGCAAAGTACTTGTCTAGTTTCTGTTGTGACATTCTGGAAATTTCTAAATTGTCGCGCGTACAAAAACTTTTTCATTTTATAGACCGGAAATAATCAATAGGCGAACTCGTTTAATTAAGAATGTAATACGTCGTTATCGGCGCAGCGTAGGCCATAGTCTGTAAACGGCGACGCTATCGAGTTTATCTTCTGATGTTGAGGCTAAATTTAGAACTTAGTCAAGGGGAAAAACATTTTGGGTTGAAATACATCGAGCAATTTTTTTTTTTTTTTTTTTTTTTTTTTTTTTTTTTTTTTTTTTACAAAAAAGTAGACTTTTTTTACAAAAAAGTAGACGGCGCAAATCGGCAGACTAGACGGCGATATCGCCGGCCGTGCGATATCGCCGCCGGCTGCTTTTGAGAGCACTGAACTGTTACAAGCTTTAATTAATAATAGGGCCGATTTTTGAGCCTGCAAATGATTTTCTCTTCGATTTTGGGTCTCAATTCTAGCTTGGGTTGGCAGGCAGGCAGGCAGGCAGGCAGGCAGGTAGGTAGGTAGGTAGGTAGGTAGATAGATAGATAGATAGATAGATAGATAGATAGATAGATAGATAGATAGATAGATAGATAGATAGATAGATAGATCGTGTGCTTAATGATTCATTACTGCTTCGATTAATGAACCGTAACTGCTCAATTAACTTCTTTATCTGGCACGTGCCGGGTGACTAAGATATAAAGTTATTTGAGTATAACTCATGACAATAGCTAAAATGGTTGATGATGAACTTCGAAATGCATACAAAGGCCAAACGAAGTGAGAAAACGTAGAAACCATTTTGTTTCCAAGCTTTTCCCTGTTTGTTACTCACTAGAATCACGGTGTTTGTATATTTTGTACGTGCCAAGATGTTTTCTGGTTAAATTGGCCTCCATTTTGTAAGAAAGGTAACTGTTCTGTTCTGTTCGTAAATCCCACCTGTAGGAGCACCTCCTTGCGGAGTAAAAGTTAAGTCATATAAAATAAATAAGATACAAGGTCACACTTCACTGTCACACAAACCTTCAGAAAAAAAATCACAAATGAAGTTTACACAGTAAAATCCACTGTATATATACACTTAAAAAAAGTTATATTGACAATCACCGAGTAGCTAAGTCTTGGTTGAAGCCCTTTTGGCAACAACAGAGAGGGCAAATTTGTAAAAGCCCCAGTCCTTCCTTTGACAGTCTGTGCTGCAAAATCTAGTGATGTGACAGCGGGCACAGCGCTTGAGTTCAGTTCCCTCTACAGTTAGCACACACTCCTGCATCACCGAAATCGTCGTCACTGTCAATGTTGCTATTAGAAGCTAGGAAGTCCTTTAGGATGGCCTGTTCCTCATGTAAAGTAGCCGGAAGGGCAACACTCGACACCTGGCTATCAGAATGTGTGGAGCTGCTTGTCGGGCTACTGGGTTCAGATTCCACCAGCACATATTGATCGGTTCTCTCCTGATATCTGATCTCCGATGAAAGGTCCAGTTCTTTGGGAACGGATTCCGGTTCCTTAGGAACGGCTTCAGAAGTAGCACGTTTCGGTGAGGTAGCTTTTTCAGCAGCCTTCTTCTCCAGGAAACGTTGCTGTCTCTTTCGAGCACGTCGTTTGGTAACTCAGCGTTTTGTTGTTTCGTAGAGCTCCTCCTTTGACTTTTCGGCGCACCCGGACTTGAACCACTTACTGTATTTACAGTGTGCCGTTCGTTATTGCGAACGTAGAAGTACATTATCTGAACGGTAGAATAATACAAGATTTAGGTGTCCCAATTTTTTGACTTCAGTAATCACCTACTCAAAACATGGAGCAACGTTGCGTAATACGTGTCATTAATAGCCTTCAGCCATCTTTGTTTACGGTCAAGTTATGTTTATGGATAATCCCCTAGCGGGATATTGTGCATTGCTTGACTTATTTTCACAACTTTTATGGTTCACGCTTCGCGAGCAATGAACTGTGTTGTCAAAAATGACGATTATCACTTGTGATTTAGGCAGCCGATACGGTTCATACACACATTATGCTTTCTGTAAGAAAACATGATCATTCAGTTTTTAATATGCAAAAGGTAATTAAAATTACTTCATCTCCTAGTAGCATAAAGACAAACTGCAAGGAAACGGCACCTTGGCGAATGCCTATAGGCAAATATTTTTTTCACATAGTACCACAAAGAGAAACTGTAAGAAAACGGCACCTTGGCGAAAGCCTGGCTTTTTTCTCATAGTACCAAAGAGAAACGGTAAGAAAACTACACATTGGCATACAATCTCTCCTTTTTTCTTTCTTTTTCTTCTTTTCTCATAGTGCCATAAACGGAAACGGTAAGAAAATTTCGCCTTGACAAACGATCTTTTTTTCTTCTTCTTTTATTTTTGTACCATAAAGAGAAACTGTCAGAAAACTGCACCATGGGGGTTTCAAATCTGAGAGGAATGATAATTTGAACTGAAAATGTACAGTTTTAGTACAGCCACGATTTGTGGTGCTAATCTGCCGCGTGTTATGTATAGAAATTGATCGAATCAGTATACGAAGATAGGATAGAACCTGTGTAGGATCGATCTTTAACCTGCACAGGGACTGTCCCTGCAAAGGGGTCCTCTAGGTAACGTCCCGATCCGAAGGACGGTGCACTGAGTCATGTCATCCCTGCAAACGACACGAAGAAAAGCGTGTGCGTACACCGATTTTTCCTCCCCGCAGACTATGATCGAACCTGGGAGCTCTAGCACCCGAGGCCATCGCCCTAACCACTGAGCTACCCCGCTTAATAATGAAAAAATCAGTCACCTGTACTATGTACAAAGCGTGGCATGGTGTAGAATCCTGTTTGTGTGTCTCCCCAGTCTACTGTCAGCTAGCTGGTTCTAGTTTGTTTATAATATGAGCTGATTACTGCTAGCAAAAATAGAAACACGCAATTCAGCTCTTTCGAAAAGTCGTTACTTGTCATATATTTTTTGTCGAAAAAAATCGTCCTGCAACTAACGCGATATATCACGCCCTCTATCGACAGGCAGAGGCTCCAGGGAGGACAGACATGAACGACGTAATAAGACGACTGGATCAGCCGGGTTATCCTGCAACACGCTGTGCGTGCTGTTGCTAGCATTTCTTATTAGCATTAATTCCAAAACAACAACTTTGTTCAATCTCAAATGTTGATTGAATCGTCTCCTCTTAAATAGCGATTTTTTAGCCAATTTTATATTGCAAACTCGCAGCAGTAAAATGTTACCGGCCGTATGCTATGTTTCGTAGTGTTCCGCCGTTGACTTATCGACGCACCTCGTTTCAACCCCTATCTATCTATCTTCTGATACTGAGTCGATCAATTTCTGATCATCACCTCAGGTGTAGGGTGGGTGGCTTAATATAGAATTTAGTCAACGGGGGAAAAAACATTTGGGGTGCATGGTGGGCCATTAAAACTGAAGTATAATAAATCAAGAAAAAAAAAAAAAAAAAAAAAAAAAAAAAAAAAAAAAAAAAAAAACTTACCCCGCAAAATGCACGTGCTGGCATAAACATCTATGATTTTAGTATCAGATTATACTTTTTCTTCGGTCCTTTGAGACTGGGCCGAGTTGTCTTTTATGAATTGGGTCGAGTTGTCTTAATCCGAGATTTTACTGGGCAGAGTTGTCCAGGGTCGAGTTGTCTTTGGGCCGAGTTGTCCTAAACCCTACTGGATGGTAACATGACACACGTTTCATGCCTATTTTTAACATAAACAGAGAATTGTTTTTGAATTTATTGATTTTATAAATTATGCTACCATGCAGTGGCCCATAATTGTTATTAAATTTTCATTCTGTTCTATTCTTTTCTGTCGGAATATGATCGTGCATTTCCGTATAGAGTAAATACACTTTTTCAATATTGAAATTTGCCACTTTCGATAACTTTAAATGTTTTCTTTCAAAACTATTTTGTCCTATCTTTTGTTAATTCAATCAAAAATGAGCAGTATCACAGTAGTTAGAATAATTAAGCTAAATATTTCGTGTCCGTAATAGTTCGGTAGATTCCGATGGCTTCGTGCCATGTGGCCGCGCGGCGGATGTGACGTCACAGTTCGTAGGCGCCAAAATTTGACCTGCGAGCGAGGCGTCTCCAATATGCGGTAATGAAATGGACAAATAACGGTAACAAACTCTCACCACACCATCTTAAACACGTGAAAGAACCGAAAAAAAAAACACCCTGCAATGAATATGAGATTGGAGACGCAGGCCAGGCGACAGAGACCTGGAGACAGAACTTTCGAAATTTTCCAGCTTGGTGGTAGCGTTCAACCCCTTAAAAAGTCGATACACCCCTAAAGTCGATACCATGTTTGTTTTGTTCCGTTTCAAGTAGGAAAATCACCTTTTGTCATGTGTCATTTGGAAATTTTTTCACTGTCATATTGTCTTCATTTACAAATGAAAATGAAAGAAAATCTGTTTCAAGGAGGCAAGTTCCATATCAAAAACTTATTCGCATGCCTATTTTCAGTATTTCCACTATTACTTTTTGTACCCCAGGCTTAGTATTGGGTTTTTCAGTTGTAAACAACAGAAATATTTTGCGCTCTGTATATCTGTTATTGTTTATATTTCAGCCATAACAATCCTGCACAAAATGTAAAA
Organism: Rugalucina vietnamica; assembly: GCA_964017185.1. Taxonomy (NCBI): domain Eukaryota; kingdom Metazoa; phylum Mollusca; class Bivalvia; order Lucinida; family Lucinidae; genus Rugalucina; species Rugalucina vietnamica. Next base: position 25,787,211 of record OZ024872.1, on the reverse strand, counting down.
AAAATCAAGCAGTTGAAGAAAAATATGTGCTTATTGATCTTAGTGCTGGTTATTTGTGTGGGGTGAAATTTTGGATCCGAAAAGGCCAATTTCCACACGTTTCAATTCATCCCAAAACAGAATGCTACATTCAGCCAAGTAAATGGCATTGTTGTGATAATTTAGAGAAGTGACTAAGTGTTTATAGCTTGATAAAACACAGTTTGCAGCCATCGTTAATATCTCTGCTCACCCTCTGGCCGAAAAGACAAAATTTTAGACAAATTTAACAAACTACTTCTACTTTTGCATGAATACTTGCCCATATTCATTCTTGAAACAGTTTTTATTTGTTTTCTTGTGATGTGGTATGTCTTCAATATCACCAAAATACTTTAAACTAAAAACAGTTTGCTTAGCTCCTAAAGAACGAGCGACATCCTGTGGTATCGACCTTAGGGGTGCAGGAAGTCGTCATCTTGAATTTGGGGTCATCCAGATAAAAGCTTGCATTGAGGTGTCTTATGGGGTTATGTCAAGTTTATTTATGGAAAATAATTGGCTAATAGTTGGTCTTCTTGGGTGAACGTGATTAAATTTTTTATTGTTTTATTTTTATTTTTATAAGCCATTACTTCTTATGGTATCGACTTATGGGGGTTCAAGGATAACTGGTAAGCTGATCAGAATCAGAATAGTTTACTGGTGACACGCCAAATGACATTATTTCACCAGGGGTACAAAAGGTAAAGGTAGATATAATGCACCAGGATGGCGGGATCATGCGCGGATCCAGAAAATTTTCTCAGGCTGGGGGGGGGGGGGGGGGGGGTCCAAATTCCCAGAAGGGGTCTGACGGAAAATTTCTCAACATGGCAAAAATTATCCAAGGATAAATCTATGGCAATTCCAGAGGGGGTCCGGACCCCTGTCGGACTGTCCCCCGATCTGGATTTGCCCATGGGGATACCCAGGGGGAATTTAATAGGCAAATTTGACAATGTGGTCTAATTCGGCTAGATTGCTCTTTCTAGTCTAGATTACATTTGGTCGATTCTGGTGAAGTAATCTACCCCACCCCCGGGGGAATAGTGAATCCCCGGGGACAGCTGTTTGGTAAAACCATGGCTAATTTCCCCCGCTGTCCACTATCTTTTCATTTCACTGCCCTCTTTGACTATAATGCAAACACCGGATAGTTCCCCCGCACTGCCAGGGCTAAGCTTTGGTAAAAACCCCGCTCATTTCCACGGCTGTACCCCGCCCTGTCTGGGGGGGGTGCTGCCGGGGTTACAAATGACTACAGTAGTGCTTAATTCTCAGGGGTTGGGATTTATAAATTGAAAACATTGACAGTAGTGCTTAATTCTCAGGGGTTGGGAGTTATAAATTGAAAACATTGATAGGTGCATAAGCAATGATCAGGAACTGGCGTGATTAGAACCAAGTCCCAGCCTACAACCTATGTGGGAAAAACCAAATCCTGGGCTCTATGTTCTTACTTTAAAAGCCAAAATGCACTTCTCCCTATTGCCTATTCTACCACAAGCCTGGGACAAGGTAAAAATAAAATGGTTGCTCCCGTATGTATGACCCCGGATGTATGAATACCATTTTCTTGCACCTCAGATCGAGTTTTCTGCTCACTACTTTGAATGTTCTTTTAATTTAATTTCTGAACATCTGAAATCTGAGCATAAAATGACATTCAATTGTTTATTTGGTGGTGAAAGAACTTCTGATTTGAAACAAGCTAATTAAAGAGTTACTGATTTGAAACATTTTATTCATAATTCTATAGCCTAGCAGTGATTGTCAGAATGACCCATCCCATACCCAGCGTTGGAACAGTCTGGAGATAGTGAATGGATCGTACGGACAGGATGACTCACTGTGTTAATGATATAGCGGAGATCAAGTTTGAACATCCTATACCTATTGGGGTGAGTCTTGTGACAAAAATTTAAGTCTCAAAATGATGTTTAAGTCTATTCTCCTTGAAAATAAATCTTAAAATGCATCGCCATCCTCTGACAATAAACTGTACGGGGTGGCCCCCGTGGCCGAGTGGTTAAGGTCGCTGACTTCAGTGCACTTGATCATTCGATCATTTTACCTAGAGCTGTGGGTTAAATTCGCATCTCGCTCGGGGCACGAGTCACATGTGGGACAAACCAAGTTCTGCTTGCGAGTGTGTCAGTTCACTCAGTTGGTTTTTCACCGGGTACTCCGGTTTTCGACCCACCTACCGATTGATTTGTCTCGATATGAGTGAAAAAGCTTGAAAGGGACGTAAAACTGAATCCAAAAAAAAAATAAATAAATAAATAAATAAATAAACTGTAGTCAGTAATTATTTTTTTCTATCCAAAAGAATGACAACAAATGAAATCAAATTTATTATCAAAAATACATAAAACAACAAATTTATGCATTCAAAACAATGTTCAGTTAAGAATTTGAGTCGAATCATAATGAACATGATGAAAAAATAGCAAATTATTGGAGGAAAACTAATATTATTGGTGCGAGGGGAAAAAAGTTTTCGATTTTGAAGATCATTAATAAAATTTTTTGGGTAGGGCCATTTTTCTAGGGTCGGTCAAGTATGGGGAAACAAATAAAAATTTTAATTTTGGCCTAATCATATTAGCGATTATCACTTTGGGCATCGATTAACCAGCTCTACATATGAATGTTTTTCAAGACATTGGAAATTGATACATATAATTTATGATGTGGCTGTAAGACATTGAAAATTGATACATATGGTGCGGCTGTATGTTTTGCAAACACTGGCCAATGATGATTCTCTTTTCTCAGGGCAACCAAACAAAGTAACAGCAACCGAAGTCACCCCTTTCAAGTCTTCCACAAAACTGGGTAAGTTATTCTTATTTTATAAGAAGATACATTCATACACAACATTACATCTTTAAGGGAAAGTACAACTTACAAACAATCTCACAATTAAGCAAACTGAGTCAGCAGTCCTTTCCCAAATAAGTAGTGACTCAAAATATAACAATTTACCAACCTAACAAAATTAAAGCAATATACATAAGAGTTGATCTCAGGTCCACTTCATTACAACTTGGTCATGCTACTGATTAGCTATCGCACCTGGTAAAGCAAGAATTCACTTAGAAAATAGTCCGACCAAGGGAATGCAGGAAAAAAAAATCTTTATATTTTAAAATGGGCTAACAGTCCATGCCGTCCACACTTGCATAAATTAATTTTGTTTCTGTCTCAATTTTGTTTCAGTCTCAGAGTCAGAAGAAAACAAACAGTACTTGCAACAGGAAACTCCAAGGTAATAGCATTTGAGGGATAGTATGGTGTCACTATGATTAACCCACGGATTCCCATCTAATGAACTCGATCCTTAAATATTGGTAGAGTCCATTCCTGATTTTAGGGGTGCTAGGTGTAATTCATCAGGAAAACAAGTCTGTGCAATATATACCCCCTTAAACCCCACTTTCATATAGTAAAACTGGGGTTTGCAGGGGTATACCTATTTTTTAGCTCACCTGAGCCGTTAGGCTCACAAGGTGAGCTTATAGGATGGCCATGATCCGGCGTCCGTCCGTCCGGCGTCCGTCCACAATTTCAAAGATCTTCTCCTCTGAAACCGCTTGGCCAATCAAAGCCAAATTTTATATGAAGCATCAATAGGAAGGGGGAACCAATGTGTATATAAGAAATCCAGGTCACATTACCAAGATGGCCGCCATGCCCATATATGGTAAAAACCCTTCAAAAATCTTCTTCTCCAGAACCGGTGGACTGATTTCAACGAAACTTGGCATGAAGCATCAATGGCTCAAGCACTACAATGTATATATAAATCATGACCCTGTGATGACCTTGACCTATTTTACAGCAAGGTCAACATAGGTCACCAATGCATTTGAATGGGGAAAGCTTTTAAAATGTCATTTAAAGTTAAAGTCTTGCAGGAAATGGGCAGTAGGACCGTAAATTAATGATTCTGAAAAAAAATTGGACCCCAGGGGCTCATGTGCCCCCACCCCGGGGCAATATACATGTATATCTCCGTAATATTCAAACATCTTCTCCTCTGAAACCACTTGGCCAATCAAAGCCAAATTTTATGTGAAGCATTAATAGGAAGGGGTAACAAATATGTAGATAAAAAATCTAGGTCACATGACCAAGATGGCCGCCATGCCCATATATGGTAAGAACCCTTCAAAAATCTTCTTCTCCAGAACCGATTGACCGATTTCAGCGAAACTTGACATGAAGCATCGATGGCTCAAGCACTACAATGTGTATATAAATCATGACCCTGTGATGACCTTGACCTATTTTACGGCAAGGTCAACATAGGTCGCCAATGCATTTGAATGGGGAAAACTTTTAAAATGTCATTTAAAGTGAAAGTCTTGCAGGAAATGGGAAGTAGGACTGAATATTAATGACTCTGAAAAAATTGGACCCCAGGGGCTCATGTGCCCCCATCCCGGGGCAATATACATGTATATTTCCATAATATTCAAACGTCTTCTCCTCTGAAACCACTTGGTCAATCAAAGCCAAATTTTATGTGATGCATCTATAAAATTGGGGAATCAATGTGTGTATAAATAATCTAGGTCACATGACAAAGATGGTCGCCATGCCCATATATGGTAAAAACCCATCAAAATTCTTCTTCTCTGAAACCAATAAACTGATTTCAAGGAAACTTGGCGTGAAGCATCGATGGCTAAAGTACTCCAATGTATATATCCAATGTATATATAGATCAAGACCCTGTGATGACCTTGACCAAGTTTATGGCAAGGTCAACATGGGTTGCCTGTGCATTTGAATTGGGAAAACTGTTAAAATGTCATTTGAAGGGAAAAGCCAGGAGGAAATTGGCAAATGGACAGAATATTGTCTGAAGAAAGAAAATGGCCCAAGGGCTTCATCTGCCCCTGCACTGGAGTTAAATACCATAATATTCAAACATGTTTATTGGTATATGCAGCAGATCTCAGGTGAGCGTTTACAGGACCATTGGTCCTCTGGTCTTATTTTTGCTTCTAAACATAGATTGTGGGTACTCGTTAGAACCACCTCGCCGGGGGGTTCTAACGGGCGAGGCGGTTCTAACGTGTACCCACAATCTATGTTTTGAGCAAAAATAAAAAAAATATCAAGATTTTTCTGATGAAATTTTCATTTTTTACAACTAATAAAAATCTCTGTTTATTACATGGGCAAATTTTCATAATGTTAGTTTAATTTGATTTTGAAAACACAGTAAAATTTTCTTTTTAATTTGCACAGTAAAAGGCAACAGTGGGGACCCTGATCTGGGTCTGAAGAGTTCTCCAACAGCAATAGTTAAAGGCTGTTGAATAATTTCACCCATCCTCAACAAGTGGTTATAATCTATGAGCAGAAGAAATATTTTAAATAAGGTAAGTGTAAAATTGTTCTGACATTTTCACATAGATCTTAATTTCAGATCTTAAAATGCTGTTAAGTTAAATGAATTAATTATTCATAGATCTGTTTATAATACACGATATACGAGACCAGGGTCATTCTACAGAAATTCTTCCAATATATGCTCCTTGATGAGACGCATCATGAGAAAACTATGTTTTATATATGCGAAAATTAAGGTGCAGATCAGCTTAGTGATTACTGCGAAGCTGATCAGCCCCTATTTTTTCCCTACATGGATAGTACAATTCTACTTTCTATGTCCAAAACTTCCAGCCTCTAGCCATCTTTTGTGGCTGTACAGCCCATGGCTTCTATCAGACCTGGGCAGAAACCACAACATTGGTTTTCTGTTGACGCGGCTCAACTGTGTTTCATAATTCAGAAGAAAACGAATCCGGAAACTCGAAGAGGACGTAAAGACCCTTAAGGATGATTTAAGGAGGATAACCAAGAAGTGTAGGAGGCTGGAAGAAAAGTTCGATGAAAAGACAGCAAAAACAGAGGCCCCATGCACAAGCGCTCAATGAACCCAAAACCACACTGTCACAATCAATCAAAGAAATAAAAGGGGAAATACCTTTGGAAGGATTTGATGAAACGGAAACAGAATGTTTGGCTGAAAAAGACATTAATGCAATCGTCAGTGACAAGACAGATCCTGTAAAGAGATTTCAAGGCCTTTGCAAGGCAATATTTACTGAAGAGGAACTTAAGTTCTGCAGCCCAACGGGAAAAACAACTACCAAGTGTGGGGAAGGCGGTGCAAGGCCCCCTCTAGATAGGGGCAAACTGAAACAGTTGTTTGCCATTGCTGAACAGCATTTACAATTTATGACAAGGGAATGTCCCATAAAAATTTGAGAATTTCCAAAAGGTTCTTAGACGAAAGTGAACAACTGTTTTAGTTTGCCTTTATTAGCACTTGGTGAGTATTAGTATATAGGTAAGGATCCGGCATCTGTCGTCCATCCATCTGTTCACTTATTGATTATTGTTGTTTCATTGAAGTTTTCATATAAAGGTAAATGCACCTATAAAGCTTGTAGTTATTTATATTGTATTACCAGTGTTAACGAAAACCAAATTATGAAACTGAACTGTACTGTTAACGCCTTAACAGTCAGAGATCTCCACAAAAACAAAAATTACATTCAAATGTTCAGTCATGTTCATCCAGATTAGTTATGTTCTCTATGAATATGTCATGAAAATCATAAGTTACAGTAAATTTTCATGAACGGCTTTCAAATGACAATGTTTTTAGCTCACCTGAGCCGTTAGGCTCACAAGGTGAGCTTATAGGATGGCCATGATCTGTCGTCGTCCACCATTTTCAAAGATCTTCTCTGAAACCCCTTGGCCGATCAAAGCCAAATTTTATATGAAGCATCTATGGGAAGGGGGAACCAATGTGTTTATAAATAATCCAGGTCACATGACCAAGATGGCCACCACGCCGATATATGGTAAAAACCCTTCAAAATTCTTCTCCAGAACCGCTGGACCGATTTCAAAGAAACTTGGCATGAAGCATCGGGAACTGGAGTACTACAATGTGTTTATAAATTATGACCTTTGGATGACCTTGACCTATTTTATGGGAAGGTCAACATAGGTCACGCATGCATTTGAATGGGGAAAATTGTTAAAATGTCATCTGAAAGGAAAAAAATTGCAGGAAATGGGCAAATGGACTGAAGATATGTGATTCTGAAAAAATCTGTAATTTGGTAGAAATTTCAATGATCAAATTGATCATACCAATGCATTTTTTTTTCTGAAATTTTGCTGAAATACCAGTGCTATTTCACTGAAATTTCAGTGTGATTTTTGGTGAAATTTCACCGAAATTACAGTGATAAATTAGTCAATATTTTAGCAGAATTTCGGTGAAATTCTGCTGGAATTACACTGTAATTACAGTAATAATTTGGATGATATTTTAGCAGAATTTCAGTGAAATTCCACTGAAATTACAGCACCTTTTTCACCTGGGTGGAAACAAACTGGTAATACACAAAAGATAACTGGTAATACACTGGGAGTATACTGCAAACAAACTGGTAATACACTGGGAGACAACTGGTAACACACTGACAATAGACTGGTGTCAAATACTACATTCTGGTAACACTTGCAATAGACTAGAAGCAAACTGGTAATACACTGGAAGCCAGCTGGTAACATGATGGCAATACACTGGCAATAAACCTTTATGGATTTTTATTGCCAGTGTATTGCCAGACCCCTTTAATACCAGTCTATTACCGGATATCTACCAGCCCCCAAAAAAGCTGGCAATACTATGGTAATAGGCTGGAAAATACCAAATACAGTCTATTACCATAGTACTACCAGCCTATTGCCAGTTATCCAGCCTATTGCCAGACTGTTGCCAGACTATTGCCAGATTTTCCGCCTATTGCCAGCCTGTTGACAGTCTGTTACCAGCTAGTTATAACTAAAATATATTTTTTTGGAAAGATAAAAAACCTCAAGTTTTATCAACGACAGTCTATTACCAGTGTATTGCCAGCATATAACCAGCATCATCCAACCCTGGCAATAAACTGGTACATAACTGGCAACACTCTGGTAACAAGCTGGCAATCTGGTAATCATCTGACAATAATGTGGTAATACACTGGCAACAGATTGGCAATAAACTGGTAATAGACTGGTAATGGACTTGCAATGGACTGGTAATACACCTAATTTTCATAAGGGTTGTACCAATTTTTGAAACATGTCACTGAACCATAGACTATGAAATGACCTGTTGAATTGCTTACATGAACCTCTCTCTGACCTGAAAACGTTAACACTGAAGATGCGATTTCATCTGCGGAAAGTATGTTACGGATGTTCATGAATGGTATCAGTCCATGCTGTGTACTTTCTGTCCACCCATCTTTAAATCGACCATGCCATTTATTCTCATTTTGTTCTAACGCAGGCTCTTATGGCTTGGCAGCTCATGCTTTAAACAGCATTTTAAACAAAAAATGCATACTGGAGATAAACCCTATAAACCATGAAATTTTTTAGGTATAGTTTTATGAGCTGTAGTGGTAAAGACTGATCAGATTAGAGCATCTTATAGACAAAAAGCATAATTCAACTTCAAAAGCTTCCAAATTCACGCAAAAGGTATCGTTTTTGCTCCTTGCATTTGAACTTCATACCCAAAATTTCTGTTTATATGGTACCTTTGAATAATCACGTCCTAGAGATGCTCGCCAGTTGCGGACATGTTTTTTCTTCATATTGGTATAGAACACATCTTCATGCATGCTCAACGTGATTTGATCAGAAATTTGCGATTTGTTAGCAATACTATTTTTTTATGGATAGAAAACCCATCCACCCCCCCCCCCCCCCCCCCACACACACACACACACAAATTGAGACATCTCAACATGACCATAACTGTTGAAAAGGACATTTATAAAAAAAAACATAATAAAATATAATAGCACACCTGCACACTTAAACAGTAAGAATTATTAATTGTGAAGCCAATCTCTTCCAATATACACCCCTCCAGTATGCCAATTATGGGCAGTGCTGAAACAGTAGAACACAGTAGCAGACTATGAAGCAAATCCCATAGAGTATACCTAGAATGCAATAAATCTCTCCAAATACTCGCCGTGTAAACCAGGGGTCGCAGGTTCAATCCTGGGCTTCTCTAGTCTGTCGGATGAGACTATAAACTGAGGTCCCGTCTCCATATGACCTTAGCTGTTGGTGGGACGTTAAACCCCAAATCAACCAACCAACCAAATAAAAGTCACTAGCAGTAAGTTATTGATATTAAATGAAGCAAATCCCCTCTAATATACATGGACTGCAATACATCTCTCATTGTCTCCAATACACAGTAGCACTGTGAAATATTGAAAATAAAGTATATCCCCTGCAATATACATGGACTGCAATACATCTCTCCAATAAACAGTAGCATTGTTACCAATACACAGTAGCACTGTGAAATATTGAAAATAAAGTATATCCCCTCCAATATACATGGACTGCAATACATCTCTCATTGTCTCCAATACACAGTAGCACTGTGAAATATTGAAAATAAAGTATATCCCCTGCAATATACATGGACTGCAATACATCTCTCCAATACACAGTAGCATTGTCTCCAATACACAGTAGCACTGTGAAATATTGAAAATAAAGTATATATCCCCTCCAATATACATGGAAATGCAATAAACAGGTAAATACACAAGGAATGAAGAGCACACAACTACTGCACTGCATGTCCTTATCAATTGTCTTTTTAAAAAAATAGATATATATTTCCTACTTATAAACTGATCTTAGCTGATAAAAGTTTATTCTACTGGTTTACAGACCTTACTGTTGCATATTTTCCCAAATTGAAATTTGATATATTTATCTAATTTTCTCCTTCTGCATGTCCCTACCATAGTAGTTCAGACTGAAAAAAATGCTTCTATGGGTTGAAACTTGAATATATGTGCCAATTCATTTTTGTCCTAATGTTGATAAGAGCTGTCGAAGGACAGCGTAGCTCGCCTGACTTATGCTTTGCCACTAAATCTATTAAAATCTATGACCTTTGACCTTGACCTCAAGGTCTCTCAGGTTCGCCATGATGGTAGAGCTTAAAACCAGTACATGTATATACCAACATGATCCATCAACATATTCAAAAGATATAGACTTCAAAAACTTTAACCCAAAATATTTTTAACATAAAATTTCTAAGTCTGTGACCTTGACCTCAAAGTCACTCAGGTGGGCATGGTACAGCATAAAACTTCAGACCAATATCTATCAATATGCAAAGTATCAGCTTAATCCATCTATATATTCAAGAGATACAGACTTACAAAAACTTTAACACAAAATTTCTAAGTCCATGACCTTGACCTCAAGGTCACTCAGGTGGGTCGTGATGGTACAGCATAAAACTTCAGACCAATATCTATCAATATGCAAAGTATCAACTTGATCCATCGATATATTCAAGAGATATAGACTTACAAAAACTTTAACCAAAAACTTTAACACAAAATTTCTAAGTCCGTGACCTTGACCTCAAAGTCACTCAGGTGGTCTATGATGGTACGGCATAAAACTTTAGACCAATATCTATCAATATGCAAAGTATCAACTCGATCCATCAACATATTCAAGAGATGTAGACTTACAAAAACTTTAACCAAAAACTTTAACACAAAATTTCTAAGTCCGTGACCTTGACCTCAAGGTCACCCAGGTGGGTCATGATGTTACAGAATAAAACTTCAGACCAATATCTACCAACATGCAAAGTATCAACTTAATCCATCAACATGTTCAAGAGATATAGCCTTATAAAAACTTTAACCAAAAACTTTAACATTTTGAGCAACGCCGACGCCGACGCTAACGCCAACGCTAACGCTGACGCCGACGCCGACACCGACGCCGGGGTGACTGCAATAGCTCTTCCTGTACTTTCGTACAGGCGAGCTAAAAAACTGATTTTTGTTAATGAATAAGAATGGATGATATTTAAATTATATTCTTTATGTAGCCTCTATTTTTTTCACAAGGTGTACTGTTTAAATGTATTGCAAAATTTTGCAAGAAATGAAATAATCAGGCTGAAAATGTTTTATTTTCACCCATATGAGGGATTAAAAAATGAAATTTTAAAATCCAACAGTGGAAAAGTATAGGTGTATAGCTTGCAAGAGTGTTCAGCTGATATAGTAAATAACTATAATAATAATAATAATAATAATAATAATCTTTATTTAAAGTCGCTTCACATTTCAACAACCAACATAAGCTCTGTAGAGCTTTTATTGCGACTATTTAAGAACATATGTACATTATATACATTGAGCTGTGGAAATGTGACTTGCTCAAGGCCACAACAGACGACGCCCCGGACGGGGATCGAACTAGGGACCCCTCGGCCCAAAGTCAGATGCGCTACCGACTGCGCCAGCCCGCCCCATGCCTACCCCATGACCAAAAATAAACATGTTTATCATGCTAGCATTAGTAAACTGATGGAGTGACATGGTTCAACAACAACAACAACAACAAATAAAACACATTCCCCACTATCAAAACATTTAAGATGAACAGCATTTTCTTACATTATTAATTTCTTGTGGCTTACTGCTTCTGCTGTAATTACATAAAATAACTAATTTCTGTAGCATCAAATGCACTTTTCCTTCACATTTATGCTTCTTTTCTTTTCGCAATGCTCTACCTCTTTGAGTAATTTAGCCCCTTCACAAAAGAACCTTTTTCTCTAACTAGTCCTACCCCAAGAAATGCCAATGACTTAAACGTCCAGGAACAACCCACACATATTTCCCTCTCAAGAATGAAATCATCTTTATATGTACGGTATATATTACCTAAAAATGAAGTTTTGCACCACTTATTTTTTTTTTTTCATATTTCAAAGTGACATTTTCACTAACAAATTCCAAACCCATCTTTTTAAATTTGCACAGTTAGAAAGAATTTGATATAGTGTGCAATAAAACAATTTTTAGCTCGACTGCACGAAGTGCATAGAGCTAAATTGCAGTCACCCCGGTCGTCCACGTTCCCGTTCCCGTGCGCGTTCCCGTGCGCGTCACACTTGCGTTAAAGTTTTCTAGAAGTCCATATCTTGACAACCACTCATCAGAAAGCATTCATACTTGGACCATAGATACCCTGTAGGGTTAGCTTTCATTCCATGGCATCGGGCCCCTGGGTCCAGGCCAGGGGGTGGGGCTAGAGGTTAAATTCTAGAACACCTTCAAAAATGGCCATTCTTGTGTTAAAGTTTTCCAGAAGTCCATATCTTGACAACCACTCATCAGAAAGCATTGATACTTGAGCCATTGACACCCTGTAGGGTCGGCTTTCATTCCATGGCATCAGATCCCTGGGTCCATGCCAGGGGGTGGGGCTAGAGGTTAAAATCTAGAACACCATTAATAATAATTACTTTTTATCAGAGGGCTTTCATACTCGGATCATAGATACCCTGTAGGGTTGAGTTTCATTTCATGGCATCGGATCTCTGGGTCCATGCCTGGGGGGTGGGGCTGGAGGTTAAAAACTAGAACACTGTAAAAAATAGATGTACTGCTGTGTAACTTTTACAAGGAGTCCATATCTTGACAACAACTTATCATAAAGCATTCATACTTCATACACTTTAGGTTCCATGACATCGGACCTCTGGGTCGGAGTCAGGGGGGCGGGGCTAGAGGTCAAAATCTAGAACTCTCCGAATTTTTTTTTCTTTTTATTTCTTAATAGAAACAACTTAGGAAGATGGTTGGTCATTCATCTTTTGACTTTGTAACACTGACTTGTGTGTCATGACGGTAAGGGTCGGTTGACCTACTTTCCATGGTTCAGTGATTTTGCCTTATATCTTGACACTCAATTAGTATATTTTCTTACTTCTTTCAGATTATGAGTGAGTACGACCAGGCCTTTGACCCCAATATACTTATAGGTCACTGTGACCTAATTTCACGGTTCAGTGATTTTGCCTTATATCTTGACACTCAATTAGTATATTTTCATACTTTTTTCAGATTATGAGTGAGAATGACCAGACCTTTGACCCCAATATACTTATAGGTCACTGTGACCTAATTTCACGGTTCAGTGACTTTGCCTTATATCTCGGTACTCAAATGGTTTATGAACAAACTTCTTTCAAAGTATGTTTGCGTAAGACAAGACCTTTGACCCTGAAGTAGTCCTAGGTCACTGTGACCCAATTTCACGCTTCAGTGATTTTGCCTTATATCTTGACACTCAATTAGTATATTTTCATACTTTTTTCAGATTATGAGTGAGTATGACCAGACCTTTGACCCCAATATACTTATAGGTCACTGTGACCTAATTTCACGGTTCAGTGATTTTGCCTTATATCTCGGCACTAAAATGGTTTATGAACAAACTTCTTTCAAAGTATGTTTGCGTATGACAAGACCTTTGACCCTGAAGTAGTCCTAGGTCACTGTGACCTAATTTCATGGTTCAGTGATTTTGCCTTATATCTTGACACTCAATTAGTATATTTTCATACTTTTTTCAGATTATGAGTGAGTATGACCAGACCTTTGACCCCAATATACTTATAGGTCACTGTGACCTAATTTCACGGTTCAGTGACTTTGCCTTATATCTCGGCACTCAAGTGGTTTATGAACAAACTTCTTTCACACTATGTTTGCGTATGACAAGACCTTTGACCCTTAAGTAGTCCTAGGTCAATATGACCTAATTTCATGGTTCAGTGATTTTCCTTTATATCTCGGCACTCAATTGGTATATGAACATACTTCTTTCACGATATGTATGAGTATGACAAGACCTTTGACCGTAAAGTTTTCCTGGGTCACTGTGACCTAATTTCATGGTTCAGTGATTTTGTCTTATATCTCGACACTCAGATGGTATTTTTTCATACTTCTTTCTGATTATGAATGAGTATGACCAGACCTTTAACCCAAACATACTTATAGGTCAGTATGACCTAATTTCATGGTTCAGTGATTTTACTTTATATCTGAACACTGAATGCGTATATTATCATATTTCTTTCACATTATGAGTAAGTAACACTAGACCTTTGACCCTGAAATACTTATAGGTCAGATTGACCTTATTTCTCGGTTCAGTGATTTTGCCTTGTGTCTTGGCACTCAGTTGGTATATGAACACATTTCTTTCACAATATGAGTGAGACCTTTAAATCTTAGGTAGTTATAGTTAACTTTCATGGTTCAGTGATTTTGCCTTATTGCATATGCAAAGCAAAAAGATGTATGAGCAAAATGCTTTGGTTTACTGGTCGGGTTTGGCCTTATGTTTGACAAAGGTCAGAAGCAGTCGAGCACGCTGTCCTGCCACAGCTCTTATTGTAGAAACAATTTAAACAATTTAAAGACAATGAAAAATTCCAATAATTTTCTGTAAAGACTGAAAATTTGAAAAAAAAAAAAAAAAAAAAAAAAAAAAAAAAAAAAATCCTCAAAAAATGTCAATGTTAAACAATAATTTTTTGTTTCCAAACTTACACACTAGAGCTCCCAAACAACCGATAAAGCAAAGAATAATCAAATTTTTGTCAAAAAGCATTTGCATTTTTTTAGATTTTTTAAATAAATTTTGGATAAATTGAGACAAGTAGGCCAAGGGCAATGATCGTTCACCTGGTAGTCAACAAGTACAGTCACTGGATAAAAGTATTTGGAATTTTTACCATATATGGGCATGATGGCCATCTTGGTCATGTGACATGGATTTTTTGTATACACATTGGTCCTCTTCCTAAAGGGTGTTAAGAAAGTTCGTTCCGCACTTTACCACATGTTTTGAAAGTATTTTATACGCAAAAACTAATGAAATGATGCACTGTCCATGAATATGTTGTTTTCTCAGATATAATATAGCAGTTGTAACGTTATCTAATGTCGAGTTGCTTTACAATTGTATATTTTCTAAGGGTACTATTTTTCACAAATTCGTGAATAATTAGATTTTCTGAAAAAATTGTAAAATGTTTGACATGCGATCTTTCTTTTCAGGCTTATAATTGAATACATCACAAAACTATAATAAATAACTAACAAGTAGTGCATTTAGGCTTTATTCATTGAATTATACAAAATTTTGATGCATCGGTCTCGGCATGGCAAAGATATTTACAAGTATACCCCCATTTTAGTGTAAAAGTTCAAAGGTTAGAAAATGGATGCCAGTGTTTGATGGCCATTTTGTTCATGATCAGATATATGATTTCAAACATCTTTGCTTTTATCTTTTCATATACAACAAAATTAAAGTCTGGTTATGTCATTTTTAAGTTTTGAAGCATTAAAATCAAGCAACCAGGAAAGCAATTTTTGCGCGGAACGAACTTTCTTAACACCCTTTACATGTATACTTCATAGAAAATTTTGCTTTGATTGGCCAAGTGGTTTTAGAAGAGGTGTTTGAATATTATGGTACGTGTATACCTATTGCCACGAGGTGGGGCAGATGAACCTCTGGGGCGCAACAGGTTTATGCGACCAATACGTTTGCGAGAAGGCTTTTGCGCGACTTTTGTATGCATACGTTTGCGCAAACTTTTTGCCACTTTAACACTACGTTTACGTGATTATACATTTGCACGAACTTTTTAAAGACATGTTTCAGCATGACGCTTCTTAAGACATTACCGGTGATATGTGAACAATTTTCAATACAAATACCTTTAATAATAGTACCTTTAACGGTTTTATGGTCATATTTTATCACTCCAATCCAGCAGTCTTTCAGTTTCTGGGTTCAAACCAAGACTTACTTAAACATCCATGCTTCGAGATTGGAAGCTCCTCTTGTAAAGAGAGAAAGAGAACAGCTCCAGAAATTGAGACATTCGACATGAATAGGACAGTGGAGAAATTGATAGACTTAAGTTTGTCAGAAGAATGATATATAAAGCTCCACCAGTGAATGTCTGAATGTCTACCGGTTGGCATGGATCATCAAGAACCACATAAGTTGTGCAAAGTACAGTGATTTTTGACAGAAATGTGCTGAATAGCGCTTTTAATACATGTGCTTTTAAATCAAATCCCACTTCCCACCTCTACGATTGGTCTACAGGAGGCAACAGTTAAAATATATTTTATCTGGCCAGTGGATGGGGTACCAGATGTACACATTGTTGTAACTTAGTGTGGTCAAGAAATGACCTTGACCTTAACTAATTACATACCTTCATTGACTCCATTAGTTGTCTGCATCTAGCAACCAGGATATCGTGAGCAAAATATCAATGCCACTATCCAAGGAGGCTCAACAGAGAATTTCAACTTGATCCGCCAAGGGGTTTCAGAGAAGATCTTTGAAGTTGTGACTTAATTTTGATATTTCAATGACCTTTAGTCAATGTCAAGAAATGACCTTGACCTTAATTACATACCTTCATTGACTCCAACAGTTGTCTGCATCTAGCAACTTTCAGGTCTCATGCTGCAATATTTTCCAAAATATCTATCGTTTTTGGTTTTTTTTTTTTTCAATGTAAAAGCCTATGTTTCCAAAACTGACCTTGCCATAAAATAGGTCATGGTCATTCCAGGGTCATCATTTGATCAAACAATGATGGACTGGAGTACCTGATTATACATACCAAGTTTCATGGAAATCGGCCTATCTGTTCTTGAGAAGAAGATTTTTAAGGGTTTTTACCATATATGGGCGTGGCGGCCATCTTGGTCATGTGATCAAGATATCGTGAGCAAAATATCAATGCCACTATCCCACTATCCAAGGAGGCTCAACATAGAATTTCAACTTGATTGGCCAAGCGGTTTCAGAGAAGGTCTTTGAATTTGTGACTTAATTTTGATATTTCAATGACCTTGGATCAATGTCAAGAAATGACCTTGACCTTAATTACATACCTTCATTGACTCCATCAGATGTCTCCATCTAGCAACTTTCAGGTCTCAGGCTGCAACTGTTTCCAAAATACCCATTGTTTTTGCCTTTTCCAATGTAAAAGCCTGTTTCCAAAATTGACCATGCCGTAAAATAGTTCAAGGTCATCCCAGGGTCATTATTTGATCAAACTATGAGGGGCTGGCGTCCCCAATACTACATACTAAGTTTCATGGAAATCGGCCCACCGGTTCTGGAGAAGCAGATTTTTGAAGGGCTTTTACAATATATGGGTGCGGTGGCCATCTTGATGACATGTGACCAAGATATAGCGAACAGGCAGCAATAGTTTCCAAAATATCCATTGTTTTCGCCTTTTCCCATGTAAAAGCCTATGTCTCCAAAATTGACCTTGCCATGAAATAGGACAAGGTCATCCTAGGGTCATCATTTGAACAAACTATGATGGACTATAGTTCCCAATTCTACATACCAATTTTTGTGGATATCGGCCTACTGGTTCTGGAGAAGAAGATTTTTGAAGGGTTTTTACCATAAATGGGTGTGGTAGCCATCTTGGTCATGTGACCAAGATCCAGTGAACAAACTTTCATTCCCCCTACCCATGGAGGCTCCATACAAAATTTCAACTTGACAGGCCGAGCTGTTTCAGAAAAGATCTTTGAAATTATGACTTAATTTTGATATTTCAGTGACCTTGGGTCAAGGTCAAGAAATGACCTTGACCTTTATCTATAATTACATACCTTCATTGAATCCATTAGTTGATTCCATCTAGCAACTTTCAAGTCTCTGGCTGCAATAGTTTCCAAAATATTCATTGTTTTTGCCTTATCCCATGTAAAAGCCTATGTTTCCAAAACTGACCTTGCTGTAAAATAGGTCAAGGTCATCCCAGGATCATCATTTGAACAAACTTTGAAAGGCTGGAGTCCCCGATACTACATAACAAGTTTCGAGGAAATCCGGCCACCTGTTCTGGAGAAGATTTTTTACCATATATGAGCGTGGCGGCCATTTTGGTCATGTGACTAAGATCCCATGAACAAACTTTCATTCCCCCTACCCATGGAGGCTCCACATAAAATTTCAACTTGATTGGCCAAGCAGTTTCAGAGAAGAAGATCTTTGAAATTGTGGACGATGACGGACTGACGGACAGATGCCGGATCATGCCTATAATAGACATTTACGAATTAAGACAATGACGGATACGGCGATCGAACTTCAATTGAAATCAAGCTAAAACTCGGGGTCGTCTCAAAACCAAACTAACTAACTAGTGAAATGACATTTTATGTGTAAATTTATCAACTTCATGTTATTAAACCATCTTGTTTCTTCCTGCATACAAGAACGGCACGTATTGTCACAACGTGGGACATTGCATGTGTGACACAAAAGCGGGAGAGCTGAATAGACTGTTCAACCTATGGCACTGTCTTTGTTGGTGCGCATTCCTTTGTCAGATCTGGGCAGCAGCATTTGGTGTCACAACTGAGCTCTGTCAATTAAGCAGAAAATTTGCTGCAGCAAAAAAAAAAAAAAAAAAAAAAAAAAAAAAAAAAAAAAAAAAAATTGGTCAATTTAGCAGAAAAACAAGTCAAGTTTGCAGAAAATTAGCTTCAGCGAAAAACCGTTCAATTTAGAAGAAAATTTGCTGGAGCGAAAAGCAGTCCAAGTTAGCACAAATTTGCTGCAGCGAAATTTTTGTTGCAGATTGTTTCCGTTTTAGTCTGGCTGTGAGGGCAATATCATTTCTCAGTATCCAACCTATGGTCTTAGTCATTTGTTCACAAATTTAGTAGAATATTTGCGGCAGAAAAACATGGTCAACTTAGCAGAAAATTTGCTGCAGTGAGAATCGGTCAAGTAAGCAGGCAATTTTCTGCAGCGAAATTGTTTGTTGCCAATAGTTTTTGTTTTAGTGTGGTTGTGAGGGCTAAAGAAAACGATGATGATTACCGAAAAGAGAACTTTTCTATCCCACCTATGCCCCAAGTTATGGACCCAAATTTCCTGCCAGCAAAAAAAAAAATGTGTCAATGATTATTTTCGTTTCAATCTTGTTATGTGAGCATTATAGAAAACGATGATGAATGCCGCAAACAAAACTTTTCTATCCTACCCATGACCCGAGTTATGGACCTAAATTCCCTGCCAGCAGAAAAAAAATCTTTTGTCAACATTTTTTTTTATTTAAGCGTGTGTGTGAGCGCTATAGTAAACAATGACAAATGCCTAAAATAGAACTTCTTTTATCCCACCTATGACCCGAGTTATGGACCCAAATTCCCTGCCAGCAGAAAAAAATATGATTTTTTTTCCCGTTTCAATCTAGCTATGTGAGCATTATAGATTACAATGATGTATGCTGCTAACAAAACTTTTCTATCCTACCCATGACCCGAGTTATGGACCTAAATTCCCTGCTAGCAGAAAAAATCTTTTGTAGACGATTTGTTTCGTTTTAGTCTTGTCATGAGCGCTATAGAAAACTATAACAAATGCCGTAAATCGTGAGAACTTACCTAGATCTGACTTATGACCCGAGTTATGGACCCTAATTCCCAGCCAGCAGGAAAAATGAGTTCTGTTTCCAACATTCATCATCGTTTTCTATATGCGCTCACAGCCGGACTAAAAAAAAAACGTCGACAATTTGTTTTTTCATTTTAATTCTGCTGGCGGGGATTTGGGTCCATAATTCAGGTCAAAGGTGGGATAGAAAAGTTAAATTCTCTGCAGCAACTTAGTGATGTTAATTTGACATTTTTCGCAGCACAAATTTGCTGCTAACTTGACCGTTTTTCGCCGTTGTTACATTTGTTCTGATCGTTACATGAGAAAAGATGTCCCCAATTTTTTTTTTACTTTTTTTGTTTCGTTTCGTTACAGTGATTTATACACCCATCAAAATCCATGGTTACTCTTGTTACATAGTGCTGGACACAGAGATGCAGGCCTTATCATTGAAACTCCCTTTGTTACATTTGTTCCTATCGTTACGTGGGAAAAGATGTCCCGAATTTTTTTGGGACTTTTTCGTTTCGTTTCGTTACAGTGATTTATACACTCTCCAGAATCCATGGTTACTCTTGTTACATAGTGCTGGACACTGAGATGGGGCCTTATCATTAAAACTCCCTTTGTTACATTTGTTCCGATCGTTACATGAGAAAAGATGTCCCCAATTTTTTGGGGACTTTTTCGTTTCGTTCGTTACAGTGATTTATACACCCTTCAGAATCCATCGTTACTCTTGTTACATAGTAAGATGCAAGCCTTATCACTGAAACTCCCTTTGTTACATTTGTTCCGATCGTTACATGAGAAAAGATGTCCCCAATTTTTTTTTTTACTTCTTTTGTTTCGTTTCGTTACAGTGATTTATACACCCATCAGAATCCATGGTTACTCTTGTTACATAGTGCTGGACACTGAGATGGGGCCTTATCATTAAAACTCCCTTTGTTACATTTGTTACAATCGTTACATGGGAAAAGATGTCCCCAATTTTTTTTACTTTTTCGTTTCGTTCGTTACAGTGATTTATACACCCATCAGAATCCATCATTACTCTTGTTACATAGTGCTGGACACAGAGATGCAGGCCTTATCATTGAAACTCCTTTGTTACATTTATTCCGATCGTTACATGAGAAAAGATGTCCCCAATTTTTGGGGGACTTTTTTTGTTTTGTTTCGTTACAGTGATTTATGCACCCATCACAATCCATCGTTACTATTGTTACATAGTGCTGGACTCAGAGATGCCTGTATTATCATGGAAACTCCCTTTGTTACATTTGTTCCGATCGTTACACAGGAGAAGATGTCCCAATTTTTTTTTACTTTTTCAAGAAGTTTTGTTATGTTACATTACATTCCATCAAATCATTCCTCCGAATATGTCATATCTGCAACTATATGATTAGTCTATTTAAGATGTGTGGGTCTGTAAGTAGTTTGGTTTATATCCTTCGTTACGTTTGTTACTCCGTTACGGACGTAACTAAATGCATCTGCTGGAAAACTGTGTACTTTTTATGCAATATATGATCATGTTATTTCTATATGATGTCTGTAATGTAAAACTACAACAGTGTGCAAAAGGATTTTCTTTGTCCCAGGAATGGGGGACACATCTGAAGAAAAATGTTTTAAATTTCCATTAAGGTTATTTGCAGAAAAAATGTTGTCACACCAAACATTTTAATGGGTCTTTTGTCCAGAAGGAAAGCATTTTAAGGATCAATGAAGGGATATTCAGTTTATCTTATTCACTTACAAAATGTAATTGTTGTTGTTTTTGAAGAAAATCTTTTTAAGCAAAATATATAGGCAATCTTCCACACAGAATGCATGTTCTCATTTGTTGATTTAATGTTATTTGTGTGCTCTATTGGAAAGAGATAAATGTTACGGGGAAAAATGAGTCATCAAAATGTTCTGAATGACAAACTTGTAACATACGAGTGGTCCTTTTCCTCCTCTACTTGTACTGTAAAAATTGTGGGAAATAAAGCCATAATTCAACGCAATCAATTTACCTGTTGTAGGAACAATTGTTGGGTTGCTTTTTGGAATTTTCAGTGATTGTGATGTGATCTGCAAGATCTAATTTAGACAGCGCATTGTGTGATTATTGTAGTGTTGAATAGTAAAACTTTTTTCTCAGGGTGTGGTAGTAGGGATGCTGCGAGATATGACATTAACATTTCAGAAGAAGATGCAATCACCGACTTTTGGCTTGATGGAGAAAATTTAAATGGGTGAAACATGCGCGGATCCAGAGGGGGGGACCGGGGGTCCAGACCCCCATCCCCCCTGGAATTTGAAAATTTTACCTAAAAAAAAGGTAATTTCAGGATTTTTGGGGGTTGGACCCCCCCTCGTCTGTGACCAAAAATTACCATTTTCGTTGGACCCCCTCTCATGAAAATTTCTGGATCCGCGCATGTGAAAGACAAAAGACATTGTTGTCTGTAATATGTGTTGACTTTGTGCAAGTACAATTCATTACATTTATTGTGTGAATGATAGAAGTATTGATTGATTGATTGATTGATTGATTGATTGATTGATTGATGGTTGACCATTTTTGAAACAAATAAAGAATTGATGTTCAAAGGACTGTAAAGTAACTCGAACAAATAGAAGAAGAGTTTTTAAATTTATGTCAAATAACTTCTTTTTTTAGCTCACCTGAGCCGAAGGCTAACAAGGTGAGCTTATAGTATAGTATCAAGCCGTCGTCTGTGCGTCATCGTCCGTCGTCGTTGTCAACATTTTCAAACGACTTCTCCTCTGAAGCTGCCAGGCTGAATTTTTTCATATTTCACATATAGCATCTACAGGTGGAGGGAACGAATATTTGTGTTTTTTATTTCGATCGGATAAGAACTCTGGTTGCTATGGCAACTTATGCTTCCCATAGACTTATAATGGAGAAAAGTGAAAATTGCCTATTTTTGCTGTCTTGTTTGAGATATTTGAATTTTGTTTTTGCAGAAATGTTTATTGAGTAGTCCTCTACGTTTCATGTGACTTTTGTCCTAATCCTTCATTTTGATTGGTTGCAGGGGCCCCATATGGGGCAAAATTTCGAAAAACATTCAAACATCTTCTTCTCAAAAACTGTCAAGGGGATGAAACCTATACTTTGTATACATGTTCCTGACAGTGGCCTCTACATAATTTGTGTTTTTTATTCCAGGCGGATAAGAACTCTGGTTGCTATGGCAACTTAAAGTTTCCATAGACTTATAATGGGAAAAGTGGAAATCGGCTATTTTTCCACTAAAATTGCAGACACTTGAATTTTGTTTTTGCAGAAATGTTTATTGAGTAGTGTTTGATGTTTCTTGCGAGTTTTGTCCTAATTCTTTATTTTGATTGGTTGCTGGGGCCCCATAAAGGGCAAAATTTTGAAAAAAAAAAAAAAAAAACATTCAAAAATCTTCTCAGAAACTGTCAAGTGGATGAATCCTGTACTTTGTATACATGTTCCTGACAGTAGCCTCTACATAATTTGTGTTTTTTATTCCAGTCGGATAAGAACTCTGGTTGCTATGGTAACTTTAAGTTTCCATAGACTTATAATGGGAAAAGTGGAAATTAGCTATTTTTTGAAAACTATTGCAGCCTGAGATCTGAAAAGTGGTAGATGCAAACAACTAATGGATTAGATTAAGGTATATGATTAATTTAGGTCAAGGTCATCTCTTGACCTTGGCCAGTCTGTCGTCCATTTACACACTTTTCAAAGATTTTTTTCTCTGAAACCACTTGGCCAATCAAAGCCAAATTTTATGTGAAGCATCTATAGGAAGTTGGAACCAATGTATATATAAATAATCCAGGTCACATGACCAAGATGGCCGCCATGCCCAAATATGGTAAAAACCCTTCAAAAATCCTCTTCTCCGGAACCGGTGAACCGATTTCAACGAAACTTTGCATGAAGTATGGATGACTCAAGTACTACAATGTATATATAAAACATGACCCTGTGGTGACCTTGACCTGTTTTATGGCAAGGTCAACATAGGTTGTCAATGCATTTGAATGGGAAAAACTTTTAACACGGCTACCAAACAGTTAAATGCGTAACCGCCGGTTAAGAATAGACATCCGATTCACATCCTTCCGGTTTTGCGTGTGAGGCGCAACAAAATGTAAACAAAACATACACTACTCGGATCGATCGATAATTATTTTGTTGTACAGAACGGTATCAAAAATCTAAGAATGCTATTTTGTCACTTATTTATCATTGTTAGGCAGCACCAAAACAGTTTGCAACATTACTTGATGTTTTGGGGGGTTATTTGTTCCCTCCTTCGAAACATGTGTTTCAACACGGTCAAGAACGGCAAAATACAACTAAAAATTGGGCAATTTGCTGTTAAATATCATGTTTTTGTGATTGTTCCGCGACAAATTTGTAGTTATATATGAAATAAATTACAACTGATGTCTGCCACAGTATTCACTTTTCTTAGGGTTCAACATTTATTTTTCGAAGGGAAGAAAAAAATGGTTAAGCATTTAATCATAAAAATAAGAAGGATTTATTTCAAGATAACCCGTCTGTAGAAAGTCCATGGAACCAGTGGAAAAAATCCATGGAATCAGTGGACAAAGTCCATGGAATCCATGGACATTGTCTGGCTGGAGTATTGGAACGAAAACACTGGACAATTTCCAGTGAATCCATGGAAAATGTCAATGGAGTTTTTCCAGTATGTCCATGGAATTTTTTCAGTATGTCCATGGAACTTTTTCATGGAATCCATGGACTTTTTCCACGGAATCCATGGACTTTTTCCACAGTCCATGGAGATTGTCCAGGGAATCAGTGGACAAAATCCATGGACAATGTCCATGGAAAAGTTCCATGGACAATGTCCATGGAATTTGTCCAGGTACACTGTGGACAAAATCCATGGACATCGTCCACTGATATATAGCAGATGGCTGTGCAGTGTAAACCCTGAGAAGACATTTGAATCATATGGCTTTCATGCACATTATGGCAAGATGCATCTCTGGTTAACACAAACAGTATCTCTTGTTGACAGTTGTTATACCCCCGGCATTTATGCCGACGGGTATATAGCTTTCGCTTGTCCGTTCATCCGTTCGTATGTTAGTTAGTTAGTTCGTTTCTTCGTTCGTAATTCCGGAACGTTCGTGGAATTTACGTCAAAGTTTTGGTTAAAGTTTCTCTATTTGGACCATAGGTACCCTATAGGGTTTGCTTTGTTTCCATGAGTTTGGACCCTGGGGTCCATGCCTGGGGGTAGGGCTGGAGGTCAAAATCTAGGTCACCTTTAAAATATGCTATTTACAGTTTTAATGTTTCTTCTCTAAGTCCATATCTTAACAAACAATCATAGGGATGTATTCTTATTTAGTTCCTAGATACCCTATAGGGTTTGCTTTCATATTTCATGCTCGGTACCATCTCCAGGGGTGGGGCTAGAGGTCAAAATCTAGGACTTATTTATAACATGGTAAATACCATGATAAATTTTCTGTAAGTCTATTTTCTTGACATCCTCAAAGTCTTGTCAGAAAGCATTCATACTTACACCATAGGTACCATGTAAGGTTCAGACACAGGTCCATGTGCGGGGGGTGGGGCTAGAGGTCAAAATCTAGAACTTCTTTAAAAATTGTATTTTCTGTACTTTTCTTTATCACCATGTTTAGAAATGATTTGTACATGCACCAAAGGGACTCTATAAGGTTTGCCTTGTTCCTAATGACATTAGACTCTAGGGTCCGTGCCCAGGGTGGGGCTAGAGGTCAAGATCTAGGACATCTTATTTTTTTTTTTAAATATTTTAGAAGAATGACATTCTACTTTACATCTAGGACCGAGGACCTGACCCTCAATGTCCGCGATCAAGTCCTAGATTGAGTATACAAGTCAGCTCTGTATACTGTTCTAAAATAGATCTATCATTCTACTACATTCCACGCCCCCCCCCCCCCCCCCCCCTTCCCATGGTTTTAGACAGCAAATTTATAAGTAATACTTGTTGAGGTTGCTCTCTTTTATTCGGGAATGCAGGAACATTGTATCAGTGTCAGTGAGCATGTCTGGGTGGTGGGGGGGGGAGGGGGGGGGGGTTAGAGGGTGCTACCAGCCGGGGGTATACGTGCCTCTCAAGGCACTTTTTCTAGTTATTTAAAGCAAACAAAATTCCAGTGCAAAAGAAAATCAATTGTAATTAATTTGATTTCTATATTTTTATTGTAATAAATTTGATTAAGAAATTTAAGACACAGAAATTGACATAACATTAATTTTTAAAATCCCAAACCAGACACCAGGCGGAACAGAAAAGATGCACAAATTAATTTTGTGATCAATTTTTGTGTCTTAAATGTAAGAATTTAAGACATAGAAATTCATCATCAGATATTGATCATATCCTTATTTTTAAAATCCCAAATCAGACACCAGGCGGGACAGAAAAGATGCACAATTATATGTACAACATAAATTCTTAAGAGACAGAAATTGATCTTAACATTAACTACAATGTAAGAAATTAAGACACAGAAATTGTTCGTAATATTAATTTTTAAAATCCCAAACCAGACACCAGGCGGAACAGAAAAGATGCACAAATTAATTTTGTGATCAATTTTTGTGTCTTAAATGTAAGAATTTAAGACACAAAAATTGATCTAAACATTAATTTTAAAATCCCAACCCAGACACCAGGCGGGACAGAAAAGCTGGACAAATTAATGTTATGATCAATTTCTTTGTCTTAAATGTAAGAATTTAAGACACAGAAATTCATCATCAGATATTGATCATATCCTTAATTTTAAAATCCCAAATCAGACACCAGGCGGGAGAGAAAAGATGCACAAATTAATTTTATAATCAATTTTTGTCTTTAATGTAAGAATTTAAGACAGAAATTGATTAAAACATTAATTTCAAAATCCCAACCAAGACACCAGGCGGGACAGGAATGATGCACAAATTAATGTTATGATCAATTTCTGTGTCTTAAATTTAAGAATTTAGGACAATGAAATTGGTCATATTCTTAATTTCAAAATCCCAAACCAGACACCAGGCGGGACAG
Source organism: Rugalucina vietnamica (assembly GCA_964017185.1). Classification (NCBI taxonomy): domain Eukaryota; kingdom Metazoa; phylum Mollusca; class Bivalvia; order Lucinida; family Lucinidae; genus Rugalucina; species Rugalucina vietnamica. Next base: position 25,760,674 of record OZ024872.1, on the reverse strand, counting down.
AAAAGCTGGACAAATTATTTCATGTACTACTTAAGAATTTAACACACAGAAATTGATCATAACATTAATTTTAGAATCCAGACCCAGACACCAGGTGGGACAGAAAAGATTTTTCTGTCCTGCCTGGTGTCTGGATTGGGATCTTAAAATTAAAAGACACAGACACAGAAATTGATCATAACGTTGATTTTAAAATCCCAACCCAGACACCAGGCGGGGCGGAAAAAAAGATCTTTTCTGGGTTGGAATTTTAAAATGAATGTTATGATCATTTTCTGTGTCTAAATGTAAGATCAATTTCTGTGTCTTAAATATAAGAATAATTATTACATGTACAACATGCACCAAGAGCAAGATGACTAGCTCTTTCTCAACAAGGTAGCCAACAGTCTAGTATCAACCATGAAGCTAGAGGAATCTATGGACTTTCTACAGACGGGAAGTCTTTCTGTAAATGACTTCTCATTCAGGCCAAATTATGAAATCTAACATGCCCCAACCAGACACTTCTGCAGTATGATAAATACAACATGCACATACATGTTTTTTCATATTTTAACATCAATATCTAAAATGCTTACCTGCAAGGCAGCAAGTGTAACAATCTTGTTTTTGCAACTCCTAGCTTTTATCAATTTATCTGTCTAGAAATGTTCTTTCATTCCCCACATGCTTCCTACAGAAGCTTTATCTTGACCAGTTCCCATCAATGTTTTTGCAGTTTTCTCTTTCATTTAGCATCTCTGAGTCTGTCTGCAGTATATTCTTCAAGTTTCTCGCTTGCTGGCATTCTGATGCCTTAGATGTTTGAAGATTTGTTCAGACTAGATTTCTGTTTACTTTTTAAAATTATGTGAAACAGGAAAAGGAAGTGATGTCAGATATCATGGGATTATGGGTAATTCTAAGCGAAGAAATTGTCCATGGACGACAGTGTACAATGTCCATGGAATTTGTCCACTCTTTCATGAGATGCTGGAAAAATTCCATGGACAATGTCCACAGTAACCTGGACATTGTCCCTGGATTCCATGGACATTGTCCACACATTCCATGGGTTCCATGGACATTGTCCACACATTCCATAGATTCCATGGACAATGTCTATTGATTCCATGGAAAATGTCCAGGATGTCCATAGAATCTATGGACTTTCTACAGACGGGAATGTTTGAAAACCTCTGCCTGTTTTATAATATTTAACATTCTCTGTACAGCGTTTTAGATGAAAGCAAACAAAAAAAAAAGCAAATTACAGTATTCACAATGTTTTAAAGTCTGTTTTATCGTAAACAGAAATACCATACATGTGATTTACAGTGTTTTGTATTGCATGTTTGTTGCAAAAATGTTTGTATTTTGATATATACCAAGTATTCTCACTGCAAACATCACAAACAAACCAATTTTGGATTTTTTTTTTTTTCATTTTCCTTGAGAGGGGTTGTCCATATGTATTAACTGGGTTAATTATTTTAACATTATCACTCACTAAAACCATGAGCAAAAGGAAAAACAAGGTATATTTAAGGCTTTTGTATATGCAGATTCTCGTTTGTTTGTTTTTTCTTGAACACTCCTGTAAGTCAAAAACCCTTCAATAAAACTTGATTTGTAGAGGTAAAAACCATACAAAGATGATGAGACACTATGATAATTAAATAAACAATGTACTCGAGAGAGAAACTAAAATACAGGTGCTTTTAGTGTCGATTATTTTGCTATCATTCTAATGATTAAATGCGTGACCGAAATTTTGACACAGCTTTTAGCCACATATACATAGAATGCAGCGGTCAGTGGCAAGGAAAGTGTTCACAGAACTTATACAATGTTAAAATCATCTGTTCGCTGCCTTGCCGTCCGTTTATTATGACGCAATTAGCGGGGATCTAAAAATATCCCTATGACTGACCCACATTTTCTTCATGTACAATGCAATCTCAACATGCATTTTGGAGGAGGGAATAAAAATCACGATTATAAGGAGACAAATCTGGAAATCCTTTGAGATACGATAAGATCAATTTATAAATAACAAAATTGCATTGAGAAAATTTTAATAACTGTCTCCAGGTGAAAGTAAATTACTTTGAAAGGCGAGATGCGAATGTTTGTTTACCTTTTACTGCACCATCACACGCAAAACCGGAAGGACGTGAATGGGATTTCTTTTTTTAACCGCGGTTACGCATTTAACTGTTTGGTAGCCATGTTTAAAATGTCATTTTAAGTGAAAGTCTTGCAGGAAATGGGCAGTAGGACTGAAATTTAATGATTCTGAAAAAAATGGACCCCAGGAGTCGGGTTATTTTTTTAAAACTGTTGCAGCCTGAGAACTGAAAAGTGATAGATGCAAACAACTGATAGAGTAGATGAAGATATGTGATTAATGTAGGTAAAGTTTGATTATGGAAACATAGGCAAACATGGAAACATGGGAAAAAGTGACAACTAGGTCTCGGGTAAGCATTTACAGGACCAATGATCCTATGGAAACCATTGCAGCCATAGGCCTGAAACTTGACCAAGATGACTGTCCTACCCATATATGGAAAAATAAACAACACTTTGTCCAGTGACTGTACTTGTTGACTCTCAGGTGAGCGATCGTTGCCCTTGGGCTACTTGTTCAGTTATGTGATAGGCACACCAAGTGACTAATGCTATGCTGCAAACGTTTATGAAGAAAAAACCAATGAAAAAGCTAACTGCCTGTCCATTGTTGGATAGTTCATCATGCCCAGTAGTGAATCTGATATGTCATAAATTTAAGATAGCTCACAAATATCCTTACATAGAAGAACTATCAAGTCAAGCAAATGTTTCAAAACTATAATAAGAATATATTACTAAAGACTTAAACCATTCCCTACAAAATACATTGTATAAAACACACACCCTTTAAGTTTTATATAAACACAGTCTCCAGTGTAGGATTATTAATTACACTAAAAAACTTTTGCATTATCCAACTTTCAAGTTTTCAGTATAAAATAGCTAAACTGAAATAAAATACATTACAAAAAACATAAACAAATCAAGATTGGATATTTCCACCTACATATTAATCCATCTTACATAATTTAGCTGAAATGTTGCTTATAAAGTATTTTATTTCTGATTTTAACACACCCTGCCTATAGAAGCCTATGGTATAGTGCAGTAATATATTGAGTGGTTTATCACTTGGCGGATTAGCGTGACGTTACTTTGCGCAGTTTTGATGCCTTTTTGATTAAATTGATTTGTCAAGTATGCCATAAGTCATGTTACCTTGACGTAAGACGTAACGTCATTTCAACACGTTAAAAATGTAACAAACATAATGTAAACATTTGCGGTACAGTCAAAAGTTTGGCGGGATTTCTTCAGTGCAATGGTGGAAAAGTTAAATTTTATTCCATTTATTGTGTGTTAGAATCGAAATAGATCAGCTCTAGTGCGTATATTGTTGAGTAATAATTCACTGATTGTTGGTCAGTTGTACGCAGATAAATCACTCCCGCAGTGCGCTCGTGATTTGAGCTGCTTTACTTCTGACCTCCAAACAGTGAATTATTACACAACAGTTCACAGCTAGAGCTGATCTATTTCTTAATTATTCCTGAGCATGTTTTGCCAGCTACTGTCCATCGCTCTTCTCCAAATTATTAGTGTTTGACAAGTGTTCTAACCTTAAATCTAAATTTGTTTATTATAATGTCCTTGGCTGGCTTTTTATGCCACATTCTGGTTTTACCCACTAGGCCCTGGATGTTGTCAAGCAGACGAAAATTGCTGAAGTTTTAGGCAGTGATTATGCCAAAGAAAACAATATGGATTTTCGGCGACGTTCAAACAGTAGGGAACGTATACGCCGGGAGCCCTCCGATAATGTGACATATGATCGTAACATCGGAGATGGTGATGAAGTGAGTATAGGTGTAGAGTGGTCGGGTCTGGCCGCTTGGGTGAGTATAAGTAAAGCACAGAAATGGGAATCATTCCAACCAAATAAAACAAATGCTGGGTACTTTGCTATTTTCTGAGAGAGACAAAAATTGGAGTGAAGGGCGATGGCAGATTGAATATATGCTGGCCTTTTATTTGCTTGTTTCCTTTATTTCAGTAATGTTTGCTATTTCAATATGGGCAAGACCATGAGAAATTTTATGTTAGCAAAAACAATGTAGTTTAGGCTATGCTCTTTGTTTTACATTCTTACATTCTTAAGCCTTACACTAGCAGCTGTGTGTACATGTAAGAGAAGTTTTCTCATTGTGTGGCTCATATTTTTTTTTAAGGAGACACTTCTTATGTTGTATTGGTTTTATACTGCCTCATCAATGTCACATTTCGCACATCACACAAAAGTCTAAGCACACCCTCAAAAGGTCAGTCATAAATTCAGTTTATCTAAAGTATGTAATATCTAAAATATGTTCCTGCATGTAATTATTTATGCTTGAAAACAAGATCATTTTCATATAAACCCTCAGCTTAGACTGTTAATAGTGTACAACTGATCAAAAAGCTGTTGGAATGCTTCCCGTGTGTGACATCCTTTTCATTTTCTCAGTTTGCTAAGGCAGGGACAATATATATATTGTGATGTTTTGTAGTTTTATGTTTTTTGTTTTGTGAATAATTTCTGACAACATGCACTTATACTAAAACATGTTCATACATCTACCTCTAGAACTAAGTTTACTCTGTTGTGAAAAGCTTGCCACTTGTGAATTGAACTGAGAAACAAATTTCTGCTTGGGCATTACACCTTGTTTGTCAGAACAATAAAGCATTAAAAGATTTGAAAATGATCAAACAGAGAAAAGACTGTCATTGGTGGCAATGATTGGTAGTTTGAATTAAAAGATAAGAGTATATTGTTCATCTGCTTGGCGCTTTTAGAATGCATGGTATTGGGATGAGCATTGTGGATATGCAGAAATTTTATATAGAATTTAGTTTACTATGGAATCCATCAAATTCCGACAAATATTTAGAGACAGCCATAATGTGTATATACAAAATAGGAAGGAAGTCCAATTAGTGGATGAAGTTATACTTTGTGTTGTGCATTATACAGGTAGAAGCATTAAACCTGCATGAAATTGAATCCATAATCAACATTCATTGTTGTTTTTCAAATGTAAATACTTTACATATCATATATTCATTTGAATAATTATCTAAAGTTTAAAAACTTGCCCCTGATTATGTTGTTTTTTTTTTGCAGAAAATTTTTGTGTGGAGGACAAAAGTTATTTTCATGTCAAAATTGTGATCTTAGTTTGTCCTAATAGGACCTGCAAACATTTTGAAAATCGGTCAGCAGATAGAGCTTAAATGGCCAAAATCAGTTTTGAATAGAAGTTTTGCATTTGCAAGGGAGCTAATCCATGATCATGAAAATGATTATGTATTGAAAACTTTGACTTGATCATGAAGCGTTTGCCCCATGTAAGTCATTTGTGTCATTTTATATTGATTTTGAGCAATCATAATGAAATACCAAGACTTTGTAAGTTTTTGCGGGAAAATATTTACCTCCCTTTCATGAGATTTTTGTTCAGAAAATCACTATTCAGAAATGCGGAAAATCTCTATTCAAAAATGTTTTTGGCCAGAACTTCTTTTATTTGTCAACCCATTTTCAAAATTTTTGCTGCACATTTTGCGACAAACTAAATGCTCAATTGTGCAAACATAATATTTCATCTACATTCAAACAGTTGCAAAATATTTTCAAAAAACCATTATCAGACACAAGGAAACACACTTTAACATTGTATATAAATGCATGCCATTGGGTTTACTAATGTTAAGCCTGTAGTTATAATAATGATCTGACACATTTTGTAAATTACGAGTTCATTTAATAGATGCAGAATTAAAGAAATGGTAGACTACAGTGATTATGAAAGAGGTTGTACATTCCAGTTTTTCCATGTCTAATTTATATTTCAAGATAGATGTGTGCTAAATGAGAATGTTGTTGATGCCCCAGCATTTCTTTCCTATAGGCTTATCTGTTAGTGCAAATCCTTTGTTGTTGTCTTTCTTTCAAATTAGTTGCTCTTTGTTAGAAAATACAGCTGAATCCCCTTGCCTCAAACTGAGAACAGAATCAATGTCACAAACTCTTACATATGTACTTGCTTTAGCTATCTAGCAGTGACTCTTTTATCACTTTATTGGTAATGTAGGATTATTTCTTTGTCATAAAGCAATGAGCCTTTATTGCTTTCATATATGTGATTTGAAAAGAAGTTACCATACACGTCATATTTGAAGAATAAGTATTAATAAAATGTTTTCTAGTCACAAGTGGACCATATGTCCTTTTTTAATTGATGTCATCAAAGGCACTTTAAACGGTTATTTTAAAAAATACATTTTCATTAGGAACACATATATCTATATTACAACAAATAGGCTTAATTGTAGCTTTTGATGAAAAAGTAGGTGTCCCACAGAAGCTCTGAGGTAAATGTAGCATTAACTTTTGATTTTAGTATTTCTTGGTTTGGCCTATAACAACAAAAAAGTAGAATTAGTTGGAGTTTTCTGATAAAAGTAGAGAAAAAGTAGGAAGAGTAAAAGTAGGACTACTTGAAGCCTGAACAAGATGCCTTCTGACTGATCCCACTGCCATTCATGAAAACAAAGAACACTAAAGCAAGTACATATGATATGTTGTACATTATTGTGCTTTACTTGTACATATTTGCCCTGCCTACACAGAACATTGCACAAAGAAACACAACAGCATTAAACACTAAATGCATAGCAAATGTAAGCATGAAGGATTAGGTTTCTTGGTTGGGGCATGCAAGCTTCTAAGAAACCAACTGTCCCAGTGCATTTTTTTTTTTTGAAGATTTTTGGTCATAAAAGCATTTATTGGCCTTTCTGACAATGACTGCTCACAGTGTTTGCAGTGTTAAAATAATCTGACAGTTTCACTGGGTTGTAAAAGCAGACAATACCAACAGAAACCATTTTCAGAACCACAATATATTCAGTGACAAAGTGATTTAAATTTTAACTTGTTTTAAACAGATCACTGAAAAAGCAGAGTAAACATTAGGTACTAAAGTTTCGTGAAGCACTGAATACATGTATGTACTTAAAAAAAATTGAAATAACACATCTTAGATATTAATCATTTAAATATTGAGTTCAGCTTAAAAATGTGCTAACCTCCTAATTCCCACCACCATAGACTAGAAAACGCAGTGGCTCCTTATCAAAACTGCGGGCATCTATACGAAGAAGCAGTGCCAAATTGGTTCAGAAATTAAAAGGGAAAACAGATCCAGAGAGCGGCAGGTAAGAATTGATATGGTGACTTTGTTATGGGGAAGAATGTAACAAGAGCTGATTTTGAACAGTTTATGCTCCCAGGAATGTGGTTAAGATAAGCAGCAATGTATGTCAAGACAACAGTTATCTCGAAAGGAAGAAAATCATACTGTGACACCATGCTGTCAAGCTCAATACTTGAAAGCTTGCTTTCATTTTATGTTTGCAGTACAAAATTATTATGAATTATTATTTTATTCAAGCTGGGTGACTTTTGATAAAAGGCTTCTGAGAGAACAAGATTGTAAAGTGGTTTTGACTTCTCAAACTTGTTATCTGAGTTGCGATTTTGGGCCTGCAATGCCTTATTCTGATTGCAGTGAAAGAGAGATAGAAATTGGATACATAGTAGGGTCAACAGGCCATTACTCGCATAGGTTGTGAAGAAACTTCAGTATTTAAAGAAACACCATTGTAGTATTTTCAAACACACTTTGCACTTGCATCCTCTTTATTGGCAAAACAAAACCTACCAAATTCACTTGCTTCTGATTACAGCTTATCACTACATGTATTTGTGTTTATCTCCACAATATGGTTGTATTTTATTGTTAGTGAACTGCATACACTGGTTATTTCTTTAAAGCCTGGATATCTGAACAAAGCAGATCCTTCTGATAGTACACTCAGATTTACTGGACTCAAGTTCTGATGAGATAGGCAGGAAAATCTTGAATAACATGACAACTTGTAGGGGATGTGAAGTATATGAATTGCATCCAGATTATGTTGATACAGAACTGTTTCTTTTGTGGAATTCTTTTCAAATGAATTATTTTATTTATTTATTTAAACCTTTTAGTTTGGTGTATACCACATACAATTCCTCTGTGGAACCAAGTTATATGAAAAGCTTGAATGCCACAGAGCATGAAATGTTCAGGTTTGTAAGGATTTCCCAGCTATTGCACACATATCAGGCATAGTATGGTCCAGTTCCCTTATAATTGTACCTAGCAAAAGCACATTTTTATTAAGTCACAGATCATTTTCCCAAGAAAGTAAAAATAAGCAATGATGCAATTAGAATAAAAGTACCACTCCAAAAACCAAGGTGAAAAAAAACAACAACTAAATTGACAATCAGGTATTAATACAAAGAGAAGCGAAGTGAGCATTTATTTCCAAATAGGTGACCTTTCAGTTACCTGGACTTAACTTAAGATATGAAAACATACATAAGTGGTGCTAACAGCACAAAAATTCAACACAAAACATAAAACTATTAGAACCACAACAGAAGTACATCCACCACATTGGAAAGGTTTGTAAAATTCAACACCCAAAACATAAAACTATTAGAACCACAACAGAAGTACATGAAAAGGTACAGGTAGGCAATGATCAGGAAAAGGCGCAATCAGAAAGAAATTCCCAGAAACTAAATTGACAATTAAGTACTTATACTTAGAAAACATAATGTAAGCCGAGTGAGCAGCTATTACCCAATAGGTGGCCACTCAGTATCCTAACTTAACTAAAACTATAAAAACGTACATAAGGTTCAAACAGCTTAAAAATTTTACTACAAAACATAAAACAAATAGAACCACAACAGAAATATTGCCTTGGAACGATCAACCACCTTGGAATGGTAAGTAATATAAAATTACTGGGAGGCTTAAACTGGTTTTACAGGGCACTAGCCTCCCCCTCAGCTTCTGCAGTGGTTCAGTTATACACAAATATAAATCCTACTGATTCCTACTGATATGCCTATGTTAGCAAACTGACAGATAAAAACTTGACAACTTCTGTTTCAGAATTATGAAGTTGAAATATGGCGATATCAACATTACACTGCCTTTTAGTTGGAATAAAGCACAACAAAATTAATACATTTTGTGTAAATTACTGTATGTGTGTATGCATGCATGTTTGTGTTTGATGGATGTAAAAAATTATCTTCATTTATGGAAACAGAATAGAAAAAATGAAAATCTGATTGCCATGATAAAAAAAAAAAGTTATGAAATAACAGTATAATTTACAATAATTGGTTTGCCTTTTGAGGAAGAAAAAAGGAAAAGGAGTGGACATGAAAAGTTTGAAAGTGCAAAATTTACCACTAGATTTACCCCTGTATATTGAAGGTGTCATTGTCTGCTACCTATATATCCTGTCCCATTTCTACCTAGATTATATTTCCTCTTTGTATTCAGAGTCATTATACCATGTAGATGAATATATAACAGTGTGTATAAACAAGAGAATGAATAATGAAAGCCAATGAAGATGCATAATTCTTCGATATGTTTGAATAGATAAGTATGTGTAAAGTATGCATTTTTAGTTAAATGCCAGTTACAAACATTGCATCTTTTCACGTCATTGAGAATAGTTGTATTCGGAATAAAAATAAAATTTTGGTCATGGCACCATTCAACTAAAGTGTAGCAGATTAGGCTGTTACAGAACATGGTTATGGTTATGTTTAGATGTCTATAACTGTAGGGGCTGTGACTAGCTGTCTTCAAATGCCTCTGCATAACTGCAGTAACATGTACTTTTCTTGCTGTAGGGGGCTTTGACAATCTGTCTATGCCTCTGTGTCAGCTCTCAGTTTTACGAGGTAATATTTTGTGTGGCTGAGATATATGGTTACATGTACCTTTCATTATTCAGTGACCTGCCACTGATTAGTACATACATGCAATTCACCCCTTTTGCTGAAGTTTCATTCCAAGAGCAGGAGGCAGCAAAATGAAAATAAACGTCCTATCTTACTGCATATAGGATGTGCCCATTTGGATTATATCATGATTTCTTAATATCTCAATATGTTTTTCTTCTATTTTCAGCATGAAAAGGGCAAGCTCCATGTCAGTGCTCAACACAAACAATAAAGATAAATTACATGTGAGTACAGTCGTATCAGATTTTATGAGAGGATGATATAATTATGAGTTGCTAAGTTGTTAATCGCTTTTGGTTTAAGGGATATGGCTCAGCCTCCCTGGGCATTCACTCCATACTGTCAGCATATTGTCCACATTAAATGGCTAGGGCCCTTAGCTACAAGTCTTCAAGTAGTTATAGATAATTCCCGTAGCAGCTAATGTGAGGGGAAAAGTAAATGGTTACAAAAGCTTACTGGCAGCAGGCAGGGTTGGAGGTTGAACAAACAAACTGCTTTCTGGGTTTGAGTTCAAGTTAGTACATTTATATTATTGCCAAAAAAAAAAAAATTAAAAAAAAATGGATAATGTACGGGCAGACTTTTTAGGGCCGCCACATGGCACAACACCAGCTGCAGTAATAGCAAATAAAAATAAAACTGGGAAATAAAAAGAGCAGCGAACATATTCATGAGAAAAGGGATGTGCCATACCGTGGTTTCGGCTACTCAAGCCTCTTCAGTGACCCTTGGGATACTACAATAATGCATGAGAGAGTGATAGGGTACCTCAACACATTATGGTTTTGAGATTTATATCAAGGTTTACACAAACTAGATAGACATGCATATGTCATAGTATTTCATGAGCATTATTATACTGGCTACTCCAGGCAGAAGGAAGTGTTGTGAGTGGTGAACTGGTACGTGTGTCATCCTGGGGTGACTGGGAAGTGGTTCACTGCTCCCGGCAATACAAGCAGGGAGCCCAGGTGATGATAGTTGACCCCACCTCACCCGGGGTGGGTCAGAGGTAGGGCAACTACAGTTATCCCCCTGGGTGAGGTGGCAGCTTTATCACCTTATCAGTTGGACAGGCATTGTGGGTAGTTTGGGACATTTAAGGTATGTTTTGGCTTGTTTCACCAGAAAAAAAAAACAAAAAAAAACTACCTTTGAAGTTGCTGATATGAAGGCTGTCAGTGAGCGCCCATATGCGCCATAATTTCTCAAAGAATACCTTTCATCTTTGATTTTAAGACCCACTTTGTCTGTCAGCTGCTTATTAGCTCACCTGAGCCGTTAGGCTTACATGGTGAGCTTATAGGATGGCCATGATCCGGCGTGCGTCCGTCTGTCCGTCGTCGTTGCCATCCGTCCGTCGTCATTGCCATCCGTCCATAATTTCAAAGATCTTCTCCTCTGAAACCACTTGGCCAATCAAAGCCAAATTTTATAGGAAGCCTCTATAGGAAGGGGGAACAAAAGTTTATATAGATAATCCAGCTCACATTACCAAGATGGCCGCCACGCCAATATATGGTAAAAGCCTTTAAAAAACTTCTTTTCCAGAACCGGTAAATCGATTTCAACAAAACTTGGCATGAATCATTGATGGCTAAAGTACTGCAATGTATACATAAATCATGACCCTGTGATGACCTTGACCTATTTTACGGCAAGGTCAACATAGGTCGCCAATGCATGAATGGGGAAAACTTTTAAAATGTCATTTAAATGGAATGTCTTGCAGGAAATGGGCAGTATGACTGAATATTAATGATTCTGAAAAAAATGGACCCCATGGGCTCATATGCCCCCACCCCGGTTCAATATACATGTATATCTCCATAATATTCAAAACATCTTCTCCTCTGAAACCACTTGGCCATTCAAAGCCATATTTTATGTGAAGGATGGTGTTATCAATGTGTATATAAATTATCCAGGTCACATGACCAAGATGGCCGCCATGCCCATATATTGTAAAATCCCTTCAAAAGGAACTGGTGGACCGATTTCAACGAAACTTTGCATGAAGTATTGATGACTTAAGTACTACAATGTGCATATAAATCATGACCATGTAATGACCTTCACCTATTTTACGGCAAGATCAACATAGGTCGCCAATGCATTTGAATGGGGGAAAACTTATAATGTCATTTAAATTCAAACATTTTCTCTGAAACCACTTTGCCAATCAAAGCCAAATTTTATGTGAAGATGGGGTATAATCAATGTGTATACAAATAATCCAGGTCATAAGGCAAAGATGCCCATATATGGTTAAAGCCTTCCAAAAATCTTCTCCGGAACTGGTGGACCGATTTCAAAGAAACTTGGCATGAAGCATCGATGGCTAAAGTACTGCAATGTATATATAAATCATGACCCTGTGATGACCTTGACCTATTTTAAAGCAAAGTCAACATGGGTCCCTATACATTTGAATGGGGGAAACTGTTGACATGTCATTTGAAGAGAAATTGGCAAATGATTATTATGAAAACAAATGGCCCAAGGGTTTCATCTGCCCCTGCACTGGGGCTAAATACCATAATATTCAAATATGTTTATTCTTAAATGTAGCGGATCTCAAGTGAGCGTTTACAGGACCATTGGTCCTCTGGTATTTATGCTTGCACACAGTGTAGCTTTCTTAGGTAGCAGGATAGCATTTAATAAAAATCTGAGCCACACTAAGTTGTGTTGGGCGCAGTCCAATTGAGTCTATACCATGGACAAGCATATATGTAGTTGCTCTTTATATACTTATCTGTATCAAACATCAAATATAGAAATATGGTTTTAAAGAGTTTCTTTGTATTTGATGAAATTTTCTTCCTGTAAATGGAGAAAAAAATGTGTGGGTTTCATGATTGCTTTTAGGATTTTACTGTAAGAATAAATATATATTGGATCTGGTTATGTTATGGCACAGTGGTTATGTTGCTTGTAAATCAGGGGTTGTAGGTTTGATTCCTGTCTTCTCCAGTCTTTCAATGAGACTATAATTTGAGGTCTCATCTCCATATGAGCTGAAGGTTGGACATTAAACTTGATGAAATGCAAAAAGATGAAAAGATGACTGTAATTTTTCAGATAGAACATGATTGAGACCTGTCAGATGTGTTTGCATGAATGTTGACTTAGAGAAATGCTATCATTTGGACTGAAAAAAAAAAAAAAAAAAAAAAAAAAAAACTAGAAAAAATGTTTTTACTCTGTTTCATGCAGTATTTCACAAGGACTCTGTCCTGATAAGAATGCAGGGCATATATGTTGGCGTAATTGACATTGCTATGATGTAACATCATTTCCATAAACTACTTTAGGGATCAAACATGGTTTTCTTTGCATTAACATCTACTGGGCCCTGAGGGAGACGTGAAACCCAAGCCTGAAAGGCGAGGGTTTCAACCCTTCAGAGGGGCCCAGCAGATGTTAATGCATCAGAAAGAACATGTTAGATCGTTATTACTGCATTTAACTATTTCATGTGATAATTTAGAGAAATTGTCCAGATTTTGCAAAAAAATCATGAACCTAAAATGGTGCATAAAATGACGTTACTAACGTTTTAAAAATGCTTTCAGGGCAAACTTCAACATCATCATGTCGTCTCAATATAGCTTTAAATCAAATGCATGTTATGGGATGACATCAAGTTTTGCGAGCAGCCCTGTAACAAGCATAATTAAGAGCAGTGTTTATAGTCCATACTATCTCCCTTTGAATGTTTTTGCTGCTTCCAAAGGATCAAACCTTTATATTTTATTTTATTTTAACTGTGCACGCCCATGAGAATTGCCTCATTAATACATGGCTTTCTCTTCGTTTATACACATCAGTTAATAATATCGTGTAGAAGGGATATTTATGCAATAATTGTATCTTAATGGTGGGCACATCAAATAAAAAATAATGTAGATCATTTACAAAATAATTATAATTTTGATTAAGGCCTTTTACAGATAGAGTGGAAAAAAACAACTGCTGACAAAGAGACTGCATCCTTGATTATTTCATTGAAATATGAGATCCAATCTATCTACGGATTCGTTTCATAAGTTTAGTATATAGCGCTTTGTTTCATTAGTAATGGCATAGCAGTAACAAGTACTTGAAGCTTAGCCAAATTGTATTGGGTGTTTGCAGATTTCAATCCTAATACATAGAAATATTCACTGATTGTTGATCGATTAATAAATACATTATAACACATAAAATATGATAAACGAAATAACATAACTTCTGGTACACAAATATCAACGTTTACATTGATTTCTCACACTACAGGGAAGTTCTAACTAAAATTTATGATTCCATTTAAAATACAGAACATCTAGTACACTATACCTTACATAATATTTGGTCTACCCTATGTACAGTCGAGGTTATCGAAGCTTGAAATCTTGCAACTCACAAGACTGCCTTACCTTCTTTAAACTGTCTTTTCGCCATTTTATGTCCCAGTACCTTTTCGAGCAGCTTCCTTGAGGAAGATGGCACCCATGCCATATATGGTAAAAACCCTTCAAAAATCTTCTCCAGGACCAGTTGGCCGATTTCTGTGAATTTTGGGACACCAGCCCATCATAGTTTGCTAAAATGATGACCCTGGGATGACCTTGACCTATTTTAGAGCATGGTCAATTTTGGAAAATAGGCTTTTACATGGGAAAAGGCCAAAACAATGGGTATTTTGGAAACTATTGCAGCCTGAGACTTGAAAGTTGCTTAATGCAGACAACTAAATTAAATGGCAATAAATGGAGTCAATGAAGGTATGTAATTAATTAAGGTCAAGGTAATTTCTTGACCTTGACCATAGGTCATAGAAATATCAAAATTGAATCACAATTTCAAAGATCTTCTTCTCTGAAACTGCTTGGCCTATCAAGTTGAAATTTTTTGTGGAGCCTCCTTTGGTAGTGGCATGGAAACTTTGTTCGCGATATCTTGGTCACATGACCAAGATGGCCACCACGCTCATATATGTAAAAAAAAAACTTCAAAAGTATTCTTCTCTAGAACCGGTGGGCCAATTTCCACAAAACTTGGTATGTAGTATTGGGGACTCCAGCCCATCATAATTTGTTAAAATGATGACCCTGGGATGACCTTGACCTATGTTACGGCAAGGATAATTTTGGAAACATAGGCTTTTACATGTGAAAAGTTGAAAACAATGGGTATTTTGGAAAGTATTGCAGCCTGAGACCTGAAACTTGGCAGATGCAGACAGTAATGAAGTCAATAAAGGTGTGTGAGTATTCAAGGTCAAGGTCATTTCATGATGAATAAATGCTCCAAGATCAGGCTTCAGGTGAGCGTTCTCAGGACAATGGTCCTCTGGTTGGTTAAAAATTTCTTAAAGAGTATGAAATCAATGTAAAAGTTCATATTTGTAGCCCAGAAGTTATGATATCTTGCTCGTCATATTCATAAATTAATCGATCAAAATCTAAAATGTTACAATCAGAGAATATTGCTATGTATTAAGATTGACTTAGCCCAATCCGTTTAATTTTGTAAACACCTAATAAAATTTGGCCAAGCTTCAAGTACTGGTACTGCTATGCCATTACTTATGAAACAAATCCCTATGTTGTAAACTTTTTAAACGAACCTGTACAGTCAATGTGATAATTAAAGAATTACTATTTCTTGGAGTTAAGCTGATTTCATAATCTCGTTTCAGGAAAGTAGGCGATCATTTGGTGATTTAAGTGTTCGAGGACGGACGGCCAGTTCAGAACAACTCGCAAACAGACCATTTTAACATTGGCTACTAACACTATTATAGCTGTATTTGGTTGAATTATGCATGTATTGTGCGGGTGTAATTTCCTTGATTTTTAAAATAAATTTTAAACATAATGTAATGACTGAAGATGAGAAAAAATGCTCATTACCTCTGAAATTCAAGGTATTCCAGTTTTGGATAGAAATTTTGTTGGTGATATTTCAAGTGATTTTATCCTAAAAGAAATGTCTTTCATTAATACCAATAGCAGGTAGTTTAGTTGCCATAGAAAAAATATTTAATGGGTGAGAGAGTCTTAAATTACATTCCTCTAATGGATGTTATTCTGGAAAAATGTGTGTGAAATGGTAAAAAAGTTAGCTCTTTGCTACATAACAATATCAGGCACTTCTCAAAACCATGGGAATTTTTATCTCTGAATTTTTCAGCTAAGTTTTCCATTAATTTAGTAGTAACTTATTCAATTAATGATGCAAAACTACTTGTTCAGACACATTTGAAATATGTTTAGTATGTACTTGACATCTGTCAGTGTGGGATTACATTTACTCAGTTTCCACATGTCTGTGAACTTGTAGATTTTGAAGAAGATTTTGTCTTTCAAAGGTTGAAGAGTTTCTATTTGTGTTACAGGTCAACCTCAATATAACGCTATCTTTGGGGTCCATATAAACAGATGTGTTGTAAGTGAAACTATGTTATAATGAGGTTATTAATAGGCACAAGTAGGCAGGGGCGGATCCAGGATTTCTGGAAGGGGGGTTCAAACCCACGAAGGGGGGTTCGTTCGCTACATTTTACCTGAATTTTCTTCAATTTTCCCATGAATCTGAAATAATTTGGTCCTAAAGGAACCCCCCGAACCCCCTCTAAATCCCCCACTGCAAGTAGGCAATGATCAGGAAAAGAAATTCCCACTCCAAAAACCTAGGTAGGAAAAACACAATAATAGACATTTAACAAAATAATCATTTTGGGAGCCATGACAGTGCCATGACATTGTATTAAAAACCACATTGTAATGAGGCATGTTATAATGAGGTTGAACTGCACCACATAATTGTAACAGTTCATATTTTAACCTCGGATCCAATAAATCCCAGATAGGTAACTACGGTATATTTATGGTATTTATTATGTCTCCCCTCGAAGGGGTCGGAGATATATTGTTTTTGCCCTGGTCGTCTGTCCGTCTGTCTGTCACAAATCGTGTCCGCTCTGTAACTCGAAAACCGTTTAAGATATCACGATGAAACTTCACAGGAATATTGACCAATATGAGACGACGTGCAGAACACAAGAACCGTAACTCTGGATTTCATATTTTTTGAGTTATGGCCCTTTGAAATGAAAAAAAGCAGAATTTGCACTCTAGTCGTGTCCGCTCTGTAACTCGAAAATCGTTTAAGATATCATGATGAAACTTCATAGGATTATTAACCAACATCAGACGACGTGCAGAACACAAGAACCGTAACTCTGGATTGTATATTTTTCGAGATATTGGCCTTTCATGGAAAATAGCAGAATATGCGTTCTAGTCGTGTCCGCTCTGTAACTCAAAATTTGTTTAATATATCTTGATGAAACCTCATAGGATTGTTAACCAACGTGAGACGACATGCAGAACACAAGAACCGTAACTCTGGATTGTATATTTTTTGAGTTATTGCCCTTTGATGGAAAATAGCAGAATTTACATTCAAGTCCTGTCCGCTCTGTAACTCGAAAGCCGTTTAAGAATTATGATGAAACTTCATAGGATTACTAACCAACATTAGACGACATGCAGAACACAAGAACGGTAACTCTGGATTGCATATTTTTTGAGTTATGGCCCTTTGATGGAAACTAGCAGAATTTGCATTCTTGTCGTGTCTGCTCTGTAACTCGAAAACCGTTTAAGATACTAAGATGAAACTTCGTAGGATTACTAACCAACATGAGACGACATGCAGAACACAAGAACCGTAATACTGGATTGCATATTTTTCGAGTTATGGCCCTTTGAAATGGAGAATGGCAGAATTTGCATTCTAGTCGTGTGCGCTCAGTAACTTAAAAATGCGTTTAAGATATCATGATGAAACTTCATAGGATTATTAACCAACATCGGACAATGTGCAGAACACAAGAACTTAAGTTCAGGTAAGTTCTTCTTTCTTGAAAATGTAGTGGACATTAATTTTGCTCATTTAATTTGATTGGCTTACTAACATGAGAACTTCTGTCTTTGGGGTTTCCAACCAGATTGACACAACTAGACTGTACAGCCACTGCTATGGCTAGAGTAGAGGCATTAAATTTCAGAATTAGAAAGCTGAGTGGCTGTTTTATCTAGATAGCAAAAACAAAGGCGCTGATTATCTGTCTTTGTTTTTTGCATTGGCAAAACACAGGTTTTCTCATGCTGCTGCTCATTTAATCTGTTTTGTATATTTAGACATGTTCTCTTCTGTGCCACTCTTCTATTACACTTCTCAGTTGTTATGAATCTTTGTAACCAATCTAAGCAACCATCTGTGGTAATATTATTGAAGACTAAGCTTGGTTACATGCACTTAGAAAGAGGGGAGACATCAGTTTTCACATAGAAATCTAGTTATCTTGATAAAGTTTAAAAGCTGATAATTTAATTATTTGAGTAAATATCCATGATATCTTTTCATAAAGCAATAGCCTAATATATTAACTTTAAGACAGTATCATTTTATTTCTGGACAAACCAACATGTTCTGCACAAATCGTCATGAAAACTAGGTATCGAATTTCACTGGTTTCAGCTTTTTTGACAGAAAATCACCAGATTTTGGTAAAAATGAAGGAAAAAACTCCATTTGCATTCAAAGTATAGTCTGTTAGCTGTCTATAAAAACTGATGTTTTGCAGAATATCTGGCTTATTATTAGTGATACAATTAAATTTATTTTTCCAATGTTATTTTTATACCAATACATAACTAGAAACTGATTTTCAGAATTTTTGCTTGTTGATTTCTTGCTTTTGTCTATTAAACCTAATACAAATAATTAAGACAGAATGAAGGTGAGTACTTCGAATTATTGTAACAGCTATATGCACCGCCCATGCCCACATCCCATTCAATGAAATTTCTATAGGCAGATTAATGTAATCCAATAGTATACTGTTGAAAAAAGTGAATGTTGGAAACCATGTAAATGAACTTTACAATAAAGTAACCACTTTCATTAAGCTTCAGTGTCATCATCAGACTCTGTTGATCCTCCTGACTATGTATCCTCACTATCAGAGTCAATGCTTCAAAATACTTATGGTTTTTCAAAATCACATACGATTTTTCTGGCAAAGGTTTAGGTGGCATTTCTTTTTTTCTTCTGGAGAATACAAAAAAGAGAATAAGTTTTACTCAGGCAAGAGATTAACAGTTAACCGGTATTATAAATGCATTGTTCGCATAATAACTGTGGCATTTTAAAACCTACATCATGGTATGTGTTACAAATGTAAACTATATTTTGCTGGACTTATCAGTCTCTACTGAGCATCCGTACGTCGCATTAGGACCTTGCTGTTCCCATGCGCACAGCTTTGAAGAAAACATACTGGTGCGAGTCTTGCATTGGAGCACAGGACAGTTCTTAGGTTACATTGTGTACTTTTTCATGTGCATTTTAAATGCAGACTTAACCAACAATAGATAGAGATATTGCATTCAAAGAAGCATATATTCCTAGGCTATTACATAAACAAATTTACTCCCATGTTCATTACAGGCAAAATGCCATATAAAAATGGGCAGTTTTCAAAAGAAACTTTTTTAACCTCAAAGTGTAAAAATTGCTAAAAATATAGATTAGTTATGTATAAGATAACCATTTAAGGTGCACCATACCTCAAAGTGATTAGTTTGGTTGTTTTGAAGATATATAGCAAAACCCCAGTTTTTATAGACAGCTAACAGCCTATAACTTAATTTTTTTTCATCAAACATGATAAAAACCTCTTATTACTTAGTAGGGCCTTAGTTGTCACTTAAACTCATTTTAGACCATCCTAATGTGTTTTGTGATACTTAAAATCAAGCAGAGACAACATGAATTGACACTCGCTTTAGTGCCTTATCTGGGTTATTTTGTATCCGAGTTTATACTCAAGCATTTGACCATATCATTCACCTTCTATACTTTTTGCATGCAGCTTACAAGTACATTTATGTTAAAGACCCCATAGAAAAATATGCAGATATAACTTACCATATTCATTCTAATTAGCGCACAGTGCGTTTAACTTTTCAAAATAACTTAAAGTTAAGGTAACAAATTATCATTCTAATTAATGCATACTATGAAAGAAAACAACATGTAAACTGCTGAAATTACGATGTCAAAAATATCAATAGTGATGTCATTTCCAATTGTCGGAAAGTAGTATTTATCATTTAAGGATGACATTTGATAGGTAAATACGGTATTCATTTGTAGAATTGGTATAAAATACAAATTTGCTAGTGGAACAATGTGCGCTTATGCACATGTTTTACAGAAACGACCAGGGTGTGCACTTATTGGAGCATGTGCACTTATTAGAATGAATGGTAAACCCCACTTGTTTTTAATTAATTTTTTTTCTTATCAAACTTTTTATCAACAAAACTATTTGTTGGACTACAAAGTTGGGGAATGACCATTTTTTGTGTAAAAAGTATTGGAGGGGATTTGTACAGTTCAGTTAGATAAATGTTACTGATCACTGCAGTACTGCTTCTGTGAGCTTTAATGTTTGGCTATTAAAAGAGTTGAAAACATTTCAAAAAGTGCTTTTTTGCCAAAGTTGTGATAATTATTTGTTCAGAGATTGTTTATTTATTGTTTGACACAATGTTGCTGGAGATGAAAAAAAAAAAATATGGATGGAAATTCTTTTATTATGTTTTCAATTCTCCATTGAATAATAGGTGCAGCATATGTTGGTATTGAGAGTTGAGAGGTGCTGGAAAGTTAGCGTACATAAGGCCAGAGAAAATAAATTGTTAGATTCTCATCCAAATTTTTTTTTAAATTCTGGGGTGGGCAGGTGGATTTTATTTTAGGGTGCCCACTTTGACTGTCTTCAAGGCCTAGTTTCTTTAAAATTGTATATGATCTGTACATTAAAAGACACACAGGCAATTGAGTAAATGAAATGTATACATTATCTTGACTTTTTATTGAAAAATAATTTTTTTGTTATTTCCCTACCAAAGTAAAATGATTTTGTACGGTTTTAAACATGGGCAGAAGGGAATGGGAATCTAAGAAATATTTTTCTCTTGCCTAATGTCACATATTCCAATATATACTGGACAAATAAAGTTAGGGATCAAAAATTTACTATGCAATTTCTAGAAAATATTGAACTGCTGGTAAAATGGAACATTTCTATCATCAAGGTGATTCATTGTATAAGCTTTGTATGCTTGAGATTGAAACTAGTGTCTGCCTTCAACAAGACAAGTCTGACTATCCTTAAAATGAGAGTGGTATGAAATTCTCCTCAATGTTGAGTAAGTTTGTTTGTGCAAAACTTAAACAAGAGGACCAATGGTTCTGTAAACGCTCACCTGAGAACTGGGATATGCAATCTAAGCTGACCTTGCCATAAAATAGGTCAAAGCCATCCCATAAAATAGGTCAAAGCCATCCCAGGGTCATGATTTATACAAACTTTGTAGAGCTGTATTCATTGATGCTTCAGGCCAAGTTTCAAAGTCATAGGTCTTCCGGTTCTGAAGAAGAAGATTTATAATGGTTTTTACTATTTATAGCCATGGCGGCCATCTTGGTTATGTGACCTGGACCATTTATTAGCTCACCTGTGCTGTGGCCATGATCCGGCGTCCGGCGTCGTCGTCCACCATTTTCAAAGATCTTCTCTGAAAGAGTTTGGCCAATCAAAGCCAAATTTTATATGAAGCATCTATGGGAAGGGGGAACCAATGTGTTTAGGTTTAGGTCACATGACCAAGATGACCACCACGCCCATATATAGTAAATACCCTTCAAAAATCTTCTTTTCTCAAACCGGTGGACCGATTTAAACGAAACTTGGCATGTAGCATTGGGGACTGGAGTACTACAATGTGTTTATAAATTATGACCTTTGGATGACCTTGACCTATTTTACGGCAAGGTCAGCATAGGTCGCCCACGCATTTGAATGGGGAAAATTGTTAAAATTTCATTTGAAAGGCAAAACTTTTCAGGAAATGGACTAAAGGTAGGTAATTCTGAAAAAAATTTGGACCCCAAGGGTTTGTCTGCCCCCACCCCGGGGCAATATACATGTATATTACAAAATTATTCAAAGATCCTCTTCTCTGAAACCACTTGGCCAATCAAAGCCAAAATTTATAGGAAGCACCTATGGGAAGGGGAAATCAATGTGTTTATAAATGATCCGTCACATGATCAAGATGGCCGCCATGCCCATATATGGTAAAAACCCTTTAAAATTCTTCTCCTGAACCAATGGACCGATTTCAATGAAACTTGGCATGAAGCATCGAGGACTGAAGTACTACAATGTGTTTATAGATTATGACCTTTGGATGACCTTGACCTATTTTACAGAATGGTTAACATAGTTCACCAATGCATTTGAATGGGGAAAACTTTTAAAATGTCATTTAAAGTGAAAGTCTTGCAGGAAATGGGCAGTAGGACTGAATATTAATGATTCTGAAAAAATTGGACCCCAGGGGCTCATTTGCCCTAACCCCGGGGCATTATACATGTACATTACCATAATATTCAAACATCTTCTCCTCTGAAACTGATTGGTCAATCAAAGCCAAATTTCATGTGAAGCATCTATAGAATGGGGAATCAATGTGTATATAAATAATCAAGGTCTCATGAGCAAGATGGCCGCCATGCCCATATATGGTATAAACCCTTAAAAATCTCCGGAACCGGTTGACCGATTTCGAAGAAACTTGGTGTGAAGCATCTATGGCTTAAGTACTACAATGTATATATAAATCATGACCCTGTGATGACCTTGACCCAGTTTATGGCAAGGTCAACATGGGTTGACCATGCATTTAAAATGGGAAATCTGTTAAAATGTCATTTGAAGGGAAAAACCAGCAGGAAATTGGCAAATGGACAGAATATTGATTATTCTGAAAAAAAAAAGAAGAAAATGGCCCAAGGGCTTCATCTGCCCCTGCACAGGGGTTAAATACCATAATATTCAAACATGTTTATTGGTATATGCAGCAGATCTCGGGTGAGCGTTCATAGGACCATCGGTCCTCTTGTATTATTAACTTTCACTCCCCTTTCCTAAAGATACTCCACTTTATGTTTGGCTTTGATTGGCCAAGCGGTTTCAGAGAAGATGTTTGAATATTATGGTCATATACATGTATATAGCTCCGGGACAGGGACAGACAACCCCCTGAGGACAATTTTATTTTCATAACCATAAATCTTCTGTCCATTTGCATACTCCCAGCAAGTCCCCCCCCCCCCCCATTTAA
The DNA here is from genome assembly GCA_964017185.1 of Rugalucina vietnamica. Lineage (NCBI taxonomy): Eukaryota > Metazoa > Mollusca > Bivalvia > Lucinida > Lucinidae > Rugalucina > Rugalucina vietnamica. Next base: position 25,737,430 of record OZ024872.1, on the reverse strand, counting down.
TAACATTTTACTAAATTTCCCCATTCAAATGTATAGGCAACTGTTGACCTTGCCATAAAATAGATCAAGGTCATCCCAAGGTCATGATTTATATAAACTTTGTAGAACTCCATTGCCTGATGCTTCATGCCAAGTTTCAAAATCATAGGCCTTCTGGTTCTGGAGAAGAAGATTTTTAGGTTTTTGCTATTTATAGCCATGGCGGTCATCTTGGGTATGTGACCTTGATCATTCATATAAACTTTCATTTTTCCTTCCTAAGGATGCTCCACATGTAGCTTGGCTTTGATTGGCCAAGCGGTTTCAGAGAAGAAGATCTTTGAATCTTTTGGTAATATACATGTATATTGCCCCGGGGTGGGGGCAGACCTGCCCCTAGGGTCAAATTTTTTTCAGAATCATAAATCTTCAGTCCATTTGCCCATTCCATAAAGTTTTTCCCTTCAAATCACATTTTAACAATTTTCCCCATTCAAATGCATGGGCAACCAATGTTGACCTTGCCTTCAAATAGGTCAAGGTCACCCCAGGGTCATGATTAATATAAACTTTGTAAAGCTCCTCCCCCTGATGCTTCATGCCAAGTTTCAAAATCGTAGGCCTTCTGGTTCTGGAGAAGAAGATTTTTTAAGGTTTTTGCTATTTATAGCCATGGTGGCCATCTTGGTCATGTGACCTTGACCATTTATATAAATTTTTGTTCCTCCATCCCAAGGATACAACATATAAAATATAACCTTTGATTGGTCAAGCTGTTACTGAGAAAATTAAGTTTAGCATTTGATTTGTAACTGACCTTTGGCTAATACTCACAACACTTCATTGGCTCAACATGTTGTCTGTATCTATCAACTTTCAGGTCACAGGCTTCAAAACTTCCTGAAAAATTCAACATTTTCGCCTATGTAACCAAAATTGACCTTGCCATGAAATAGGTCAAGGTCAACCCAAGGTCATGATTTATATAAACTACGATGGGCCAGAGTCCCCAATGCTATGTTACAAGTTTCGTTGAAATTGGTTCACCGGTTCCACAGAAGAAGATTTTTAATGGTTTTTACCATATAAGGGCATGATGGCCATCTTGGTCGTGTGACCTGGACCATTTATATAAACTTTCGTTCCCCCTTCCTAAGGATGCTCCACATGAAGTTTGGCTTTGATTGGCCCAGCAGTTTTTAGAGGAGAAGATCTTTGAAATTGTGGACAGATGACGACGGACGGACGACGGAGCATGGCCACCCTATAAGCTCACCTTGTTTGAGCCTTCGGCTCAGGTGAGCTAATGTCCAATCTTATTTGGCAGGCTGACATTAGAATGACTTGATGACTCATGTGCAATTTTGCCATGTTTTCATGACTGGCAAAGTTTAAATTTTTGTGGAATCATTTATCACTTGGGGTTTTAGGGTAGTGTGGTTTTAAGAACAGTTGTGCTTATAAGCCACATGATGCATCATTTCAAAATTGGTGGCATATAAAAGTGCAATAAAAACGCTTATTCACCATATAAATCAAAACTTAATTAAGTGTAGATTGGCCCAAAAATGCATCTTCAAAAGTTTGATTCCTAACTTTTTTTGACCAGTATACTTACTACTGATGCAGCTATTTCATAGCAAAATACAATGATAATAAATTCATTTGCGGTACTTCCCACTATGCAGCTGCGGGGTTCGAAATGTGTAAGTGACTTTGTGTGCTCTTGTTTTATTATCAATTATTCCTATTTTAAGATATCTTTCAAAAATCGGAGAATGACATGATGTGGGTAATTTATCTAGCGTCTTTCATCTCCAGCAGATCTGCTAAAAACACAGCACCTGGTTTGGAATCACATTTGAGGTGAGTGCAACACATGCGTTTTTAGGTTGTGTGCTAGATTTTCAACACAAACACGCCGCATAACTTGGTTTTCCAACTTATGCAATGCATCCGTTTTCTTCTGAAGATTTTATGGCTAATGATAAAGGTTTGTGATCATAAATTTTATTAATATATCTGTAATTGGAAAATAATCAATATGCTATGAAGTGGCTTGATAAGTGATGAAGAAAGGAATCTAGCTATGAAGAAAACTTATGCTTTGAGGAAGAGCAGTCCAGTTGATTTTACTATTACGAAATATGCTGATCAGCACTGTATCATCAAGAGGTCTATTTAATAGCTTCCTCAGCTTCGACAGCAACTAAGTAAATTTGGTAAATGCCTTTCTTGTTTTGAAAAAGCATGATTTTTCCTTTAAAAGAACACGTTTTGTCTTACAGTATGTATTAATGCATTACATATTTTTTCGATATGTATGCTTATATTTATGTACTGTATATATACTCGGAGGAAAAAGTTTTGTCAGTAACTTTGACCATCCCGATTACTATAATGCCCAACCGCTTGCCTTAGATGTTCCCCTTTATTAAATTTGCAAAGTCATTCTCATCCTTATTCTGGAAAGAAACTCCACCAGTTGTTAATTTTGACAGAGTTATTGGTCTTTTTCGTAAAACATCATTTTTGTAATTACCCGATAAATGATCAAATCAGCGCTTTGATTAATAGCGCTTCCTGAAAGGACAAAAATCCGTAAAAATCTTTTCAAAATTCATCCACAGTCTCGAGAAATAACAAGTCAAATATTCATTATTTTCAGATTACCTCCCTTTCATTTAAAACAAGAACGAAAATTGGTGTATGCAATGTGGCAAAACCACATGCGATATTTCAATCGTTTTTGTTGGAAATGTTAGGTTTTATTCACAGTTTTAAGACTGGTAATTTTAACCCACAAACTATCAAATGGTTTTTAAGCCATAACGGTTTAAACTGTCCCAATGGGATTTTACATGTATTTTTACTGACTAAACTTTTGCCGGTGAGCATATGTACCCCGCTTCTTATTGGAGGAACAAAGAGGAGCTATATGCATTACAGAAAATGATCAGTTTACTTCTCCTTGTACATGGAACTATCAGGGCGCATACAGTAACCAGCATTGCTACATTATAAGAAATTACCCACATCATGTCATTCTCCTATTTTTGAAAGATGTCTTAAAATAGGAGTAATTGATAATAAAACAGGAGAACAAGAAGTCGCTTACATGTTTCGAACTCCGCAGCTGCATAGTGGGAAGTACCGCAAATGAATTTATTATCATTGCATTTTGCTATGAAAGAGCCGGATTGGTGGCCGTGAATGATGGCAAGTTACATCAATGCAGTTACATCAATGAGTATTCTAGGTCGTTTTTTTTTTTTTTTTTTTTTTTTTTGATTCAGTTTTACGTCTCTTTCAAGCTTTTTCACTCATATTGAGACGAATCAATCGGTAGGTGGGGCGAAAACCGGAGTACCCGGGGAAAAACCACCTGACACACCCGCAAGCAGAACTTGGCTTATCCCACATGTGACTCGTGCCCCGAACGAGGCGCAAACCCACAGCGGTGTGATGATCGAATGATTAAGCGCACTGAAGTCAGCGACCTTAACCACTCGGCCACGGGGGCCGCCTAGGTCAAGTTTGTTAGCTCACCTGAGCCGAAGGCTCACAAGGTGAGCTTATAGGATGGCCATGATCCGGTGTCCGTCCGTCCGTCGTCCGTCCGTCGTCCACAATTTCAAAGATCTTCTTCTCTGAAACCGCTTGGCCGATCTAGTTGAAATTTTATGTGGAGCCTCCTTGGATAGTGGCATTTCAAGTTTGATCGCGAAATCCAGGTCACATGACCAAGATGGCCACCACGCCCATATATGGTAAAAACCCTTCAAAAATCTTCTCCAGAACCAGTGGGCCGATTTCCACGAAACTTGGTATGTAGCATCAGGGACTTCAGCCCATCATAGTTTGATAAAATGATGACCCTTGGATGACCTTGACCTATTTTACGGCAAGGTCAAATTTGGAAACATAGGCTTTTACATGGGAAAAAGTGAAAACTATGGATTTTTTGGAAACTATTGCAGCCTGATGCTTGAAAAGTGGTAGATGCAAACAACTAATGGAGTAGATGAAGGTATGTGATTAAAATAGGTCAAGGTCATCTCTTGACCTTGGCCAGTCTGTCGTCCATACACACTGTTCAAAGATCTTCTTCTCTGAAACTGCTGGGCCAATCAAAGTGAAATTTTATGTGGAGCATCCATGGGTAGGGGAGACGAAAGTTTGATCGCGAAATCCAGGTCACATTACCAAGATGGCCGCCACGCCCATATATGGTAAAAACCACTCAAAAATCTTCTTCTCCAGAACCGGAAGGCCAATTTTCGCGAAACTTGGTATGTAGCATTTGGGACTACAGCCCATCATAGTTTGATCAAATGATGACCATAGGATGACCTTGACCTATTTTACGGCAAGGTCAATTTTGGAAACATAGGCTTTTACATGGGAAAAGGCAAAAACAATGGATATTTTGGAAACTGTTGCAGTCTGAGACCTGGAAGTTGCTAGATGCAGACAACCAATGGAGTCAATGAAGGTAAGTAATTAATGAAGGCCAAGGTCATTTCTTGACCTTGACCCAAAGTCATTTAAATATCAAAATTAAAATTATGGTTTTCTCAGAAATCACTGGGTTTGGAAACTATTGCAGCCTGAGACCTGAAACTTTGCAGATGCAGACAACTTATGAATTCAATAAAGGTGTGTGAGTATTCAAGGTCAAGGTCATTTCATGATGACTTAATACTCCAGGATCAGGCTTCAGGTGAGCGTTCTCAGGACCAATGGTCCTCTGGTTTTTTTTTACTTTGGCCAAAATGGCTGGCCAAAGGTCAATTTTCTAAGACCAAATCTCATGTGAGCATTCTCAGGACATTTGGTCCTCTAGTTGTAAAGTAGCATATCAATAGGAGATAAGAAAGAGCCTTAATGTAACCCTTAAGTTTTGTATGTTTAATACCCTGTAGGTCTATGCAGGTGCTACTCTGTGTGTTAAAGCAGTTGAAGAAACACTCAGCTACTGTTTTTGTGTTTTAGCTGAATGACACGAAATTTTATTACAGACTGCAGTGTCTATACATTGAATTATGTAAATACTTTTAAAATATGATTAATATTAATGTAATTCTTACACAAATTAGGATCATACTTTCATTCGAAAGTGAGATCAAATCACATCATTTATTCATTATTGTACATGTTATTTATTTATAAAATGTGATACAGCTTTTAATTGTTTGATTGTGCTTTAAGTGGCATCAGCTGGGAAGCTTACATTCTTGTTGGAGCAACATACATTCCCAAAGCTCATTTTGTATGTCACATCACATGTCATTTTATTATACCCCCCGCAAAACGAAGTTTTAGGGGGGTATACTGTTTTCAGCCTGTCCGTCATTCCGTAATTCCGTCATTCCGTCAACATTTTGACATCTTTGCTAAATAACTTAAGTAGTTTTTGCCCGATGTTCTTCAAATTTTCAACACACCTGCACCATTAGACAACACATGTGTGATATGAATTTAGGGGCCAAAGGGTCAGTTTTGCAAGAGTTATGGGACTTTTTAAACCTATACATAGAATGTTTGCCATAGTGCTAATAGTGCATACTTTGTGAAATCAACTTCTCCTACAGCTTTCAATATTCTCTTTTGATACTTTGCAGATATGTGCCAGAGAATATTATTGAAGATATGCATGAAGAAGTATTATGCTGAAAAAATGAATTTTGACAAATTTACAGCATTTTGAACTTAGTCAATTTTCGATAATTGCCATATTCAACAATGGTTGGTAGTGCATAGTTTGTGAAATCAACTCCTCCTAGGGCTTTCAGTATTTCTTTTCAATACTTTGCAGACATGTTCCACACATATTGAAAATGTGCATGAAGAATTATAATGATGAAAAAATAATTTTTGACAAATTTACAGCATTTTTCAACATAGCCATTTTTAGGACATTGCTTATATACAATAATGGTTGGTGATTCATAGTTTGTGAAATCAACTTCTCCTAGGGCTTTCAGTATTTCTTTTCAATACTTTGCAGACATGTTCCACGTATATTGAAGATGTGCATGAAGAATTATAATGATGAAAAAATAATTTTTGACAAATTTACAGCAATTTTTAACATGGCCTTTTTTGACCATTGCTTATACAATAATGGTTGGTAGTGCATGTTTTGTGAAATCAACTTCTCCTAGGGCTTTCAGTATTTCTTTTCAATACTTTACAGACATGTGCCAGAGATATTGAAGATACGCATGAAGAAGTATTATGCTGAAAAAATAAATTTTGACAAATTTACAGCATTTTGAACTTAGTCAATTTTCGATAATTGCCATATTCAACAATGGTTGGTAGTGCATAGTTTGTGAAATCAACTCCTCCTAGGGCTTTCAGTATTTCTTTTCAATACTTTGCAGACATGTTCAACACATATTGAAGATGTGCATGAAGAATTATAATGATGAAAAAATAATTTTTGACAAATTTACAGCATTTTTCAACATAGCCATTTTTGGATCATTGCTTATATACAATAATGGTTGGTGGTTCATAGTTTGTGAAATCAACTTCTCCTAGGGCTTTCAGTATTTCTTTTCAATACTTTGCAGACATGTTCCACACATATTGAAAATGTGCATGAAGAATTATCATGATGAAAAAATAATTTTTTGACAAATTTACAGCAATTTTTAACATAGCCATTTTTTGACCATTGCTTATACAATAATGGTTGGTAGTGCATGTTTTGTGAAATCAACTCCTCCTAGGGCTTTCAGTATTTCTTTTTAATACTTTACAGACATGTTACACACATATTGAAGATGTGCATGAAGAATTATAATGATGAAAAAATAATTTTTGACAAATTTACAGCATTTTTCAACATAGTCATTTTTACCTTTGCTAATATACAATAATGAATGATAGTGCATACTTTGTGAAATCAGCTCCTCTTAGGGCTTTCAGTGTTTCTTTTAAATTCTTTGTAGATCTGTTCCAGATAAATTTTAGATGTGCATGAATAATTTTCATGCTGAAAAGTTAATATTTGAAAAATTTACAGCTTTCATTTTACTTAGCCAATTTTTTACCATTTCTCATGATAAACAATAATGATCATAGTGCATACAGTGAAATCAACCTCAAGTTTTAATATCTTGGCATACTGAAGATGTACATGAAGAATTATAATGCTGAAAAGATATCCTTGACAAATTTTCTGCATGCTTGACTTAGGAAGTTATTGGCCAGCCTCAGATAATTTTGCGGGGGGTATACTGAAAGCCTTGCTTGCAGCCAATTTCTAGTTGCACAAGTTCTGGCTTGAGAAAATCAGATTTAGGAAGATCAGAGATCAAAAGAAAGATGGTTTACCTTAATTTGATAGTTTTGAATTGAGTATCAACACCCTGGTACATAGATCTATATTTCCAGTGATAACCTAAAGTTTGCATATGTGATAATGTGTTTCCTGCCTTATGGTTATCAGCACTGTGGGGCTGAAAATGGAAAATCATGGGTTTTGAATGGAGAGAAGTTATCATGCCCTTATTATGACATTGCGCCACATTAATTGCATGAAATTGACATTTTCTTTTGCGTTGCTATATAAACATTCTTTGAATAGAAGATTTTTAAGTTGTGATAAACAGATTATAACGTGGACATTTTGGTCATACCCTCCAACATTATCAGCACTCGTGCTCTCAGACTTGATAATGGAGTCTCGGGGTGATCTCTAATTATCACATGGCCTTTTGGTCATTGCCCGCGTAATCAACCTGAGGCCCCATTATCAAGCCCAAGATATCCATGATGATAACTGGAGGTCGTGAAAAACATTATCACATATGAGAACTGGGTTATTGGGGGAAATGTAGGTCTAAGAATGTGATTAGGGCCTTTATTGTTTGCATTACATTGGGCAAGCTTTCGTATGTCATGGCTCATATGTAATATTAGAATCATAGACCATTTGCCTCTTTTGTGTTTTGAAAAAGGTTAAAAAAGAGACAAGGTTGGAGAGAGTGAGTTTTTAATAATTTTGTTATCTTAGATATATGATGTCCAAAAAAGTTAATTGAACAGTATCACTAATTTGGTTCTTGTGTAGTATTGCTATACTGAGGTATGTCTCATTGAAAACAGTAACAGCAAAAAATGCACAAGTCGTTGAAATGAACCAGTGATATAGAACTACACAAGAACTTGATTAGGACCACTGATTAGTCTCGTTATGCAGTGCAAGGCGAGGGGTTTGGATTCAGGAATAAGACCTTATTTTAATCATTGCATTGTGAACTCTTTAAATCAAACAATTCTTACCAGAATTATAGTGTATTGGTTGACAGATTTTTCTATATGATTTCTATATACAAAAATATACAAGTATTTGTTCCCTTGTTTTGTGTTCTACTCTCATGTCATAGTACCTGTCACTCCATTATATGTTGATCAGGTCAATCACCTGTGTCTTTGCTACAGAGACCAACTAGCAAGAGGCCTCTACTAGGGTCATCCAATAAGTTCTGACAATGGCCTCATAAAACAAAATCTATAACCCTAAGATGTGATTCAGTTAATTTCACATATACCTGCATATTTAATTATGGACTGACATCAACTGGAAAAATATTAACCATGCAGCCACTGCAACGGTTGCTAGGCAACTAAAGACCAGAAGGTAAAATGCCATGGCCGCGACACCATAAGCTATATACATAAGCTACGCTATATATATGGCCCAATTTCATTGACATAGCTAAGTCCTCTTTAAATGAATACCCTATGTATGTCAGGTTTGCCTGCAATGGCAACTTTTGCAGGGTTTTGTTTTTGTCATGTGACCATTTTGACAATTAAATTTTACCATAAAACTAAGGTTGTACTACAAAATGTGGTATATTTTTGTATATAACAGTCACTGCAAATCGCTTTTTATTTGTGTTCAGGAGACCATAAAATCTCTTCATCAACGAATGTACATGTATCAGTTAATATGTTTGTTTGTTTTCGTTATAGGTAACATAAGTGTTCAAAAAATAAGTGACACTTACAGTGATCCAAATATACAGTAACACATTGTAATTTTTCTATTGTTCCCTAGCAACTGTGCATGCCAAAAGCTACTGAGTCAATGTTATTACAATTGCTGCTTTTGTGGATCTGTTGTGAATTCAAAATATATCACAAACCGCTAATATGAATAACCAAAGAAACAGTGAAGCTTTTGCTTACCCTACCCCTAGTAAAAACAAAGACAAAATCACATTTTTTTGCAGCCATGAGATCTGACAGTGCTGCTTACAAATTGATACAGCATCAAATCAGATTGTGATAGAGACTTCATAGCAAGCTAGTTCTAAGTGATTCAAATTTGCTGCTTTGACAGGGCAAGCTCTATGATAGAAAGCATGTGAATTTGTTAGTGTTAAGAACAAAAATTACACCGTTGGCCAAGCCAAGCCATATCCACCACCGTATGTTCATGTGCCAATTGTTGTTGTCAGGAAACAAAAAAAGACATCATTTTTTGTTCGATAAGAATTTGCGGTGCCAGTGGTCAACAGAGAAAATGTTCAAAAGTGAGCGAAGACTCTTAATGTGCAGATACATACAGCTGTTGGTATAAAAAAGCTCTCATTCGAAACACAACAAAACAAAACTGACAATGGAATTTACCTAAAATACGAGTATGCTGGCGCTAAATTGTAATGCTGTGCCACGACTCATCCACAACATTGAATGTTGACAACCATTTGTCCCTAATATGAAGCACTGTTGTTGTTTCTGTTATTTTTTAGCTCACCTGAGCCAAAGGCTCACAAGGTGAACTTATAGTATGCAAGTCGAGTCGTCGTCCATCCTTCCGTCCGTCCGTGCGTCCGTCCATGCGTTCACACTTTCAATCTTGAATATCTTTTAGACTAGCTGGCCGATTGCTGTCAGATTTTACATGAAGCAGCATTGGGTGGGGGGATATCCTGCCATAGGTTTTTAAGCAGATCGGATCGGAACTCTTGTTTCAATAGCAACAGATAGCTCCAATGGAGTTATAATGGGGAAAATGTTGTGGCCACTCTAGCAACTTCATTTTTGATTGGATCTTCTTCATTCTTGGGAATAACAAGGACAACCACAATATCTCGGATGAGTTCGAATTTCGGCCAGGTTTGACCTCAGATTGCGGAGTTAGCTGCCCTTGAGTGTCTGGAAAAATCCCCATAGACTTATAATGGGAAAATTGTTGTGGCCACTCTAGTATACCTGGCAAGATATATTGGGTGTGTTCATATCTCAACAGTATTGTGATGGCTTTTGTGGTGTAGGTTTTCACCACTTTTTATTCTGTAAAAAGTGTTTTAAATGAATCAGCATCAAGTGCCTACTTACAAAAGCTTATATCATGCTTCAACCACTTATATCATAGCATTCAAAGAGGTTCTAAGGATAACCATAACATCTTGGATGAGTTCGAATTTGAGCCAGATTCGACCCTGGACTGCGGAGTTAGCTGCCCTTGAATGTTTGAAAAATCAATTTTTAGTGTTGTGGCCACTTCAGCATCTTCAATTTTGATCAGATCAAAAAAAAAAAAAAAAAAAACCCACTTGGTCCAGTGACTGTACTTGTTGACTCTCAGGTGAGCGATCGTTACCCTTGGGCTACTTATTTCCTTTTTCCGCGCTATATTTTTGACAGTTGATCTTATTTCTAATTGCGAGTTATTTTAGCATTATCTTTCTTACCTCCGTGTCTGTTTCGCCTTTGACTATTCGGCTCACCTCGTATGTATGGGGTGAAAATCGATAAAATTTAATTTTGTCTACTGGTGACTGTTTCTACTTATTGGTATTAATAATAAAAGTTAAGATTTAAATAAATTATGACTTTCCCTGAGGTGATGATCAGAAAATGACCTATTAAGTAACAGGAGACGGTCAGTGAGCATAAAGAAAACCATGAAAATGGGGAAAATAGCGTTTTGACCAATCAGAACACGGCTCAGTGATCTCTTATCTTTAGAAACAAAATAATGGTTTTAAAATGTTTGTTGGTCATTTTTGACTAAATGATATCAGTTTGGTTTGCCTGGAAAACTTAAATGCTTGCCCTTTGGTTATGCCTAATTTCATATTATTTCACACACCAGTAGGCAACATCCATGGCCACATTTGATTAACAAAATCATTTTGATTTTAAACACCATTTGAAAGATATGAGACCATTGTCAGAACTTATTGGATGACCCTCATAATTTCAGGAATGAAAATTGGAATTGTTATGCATTGTCTGAGCCACAAAGGTGCTGATCAGCCTGTGTTGGTGAGCTAATCTGCTCCTGTTTGTTAATTGCATACTGAATTAGTTATGTGGTTACTTTACTCAGGCTGAACCATTGCTTGCCACTATAGTAGTTCATTTCTTTCAAATATGTGCAAAATGATAGACATCATTAACTTTACACCATTGTCTGAGATTTTCTTTAGTTAAACACATCAAGGTAATGTCATAAGAAGATGCTGTAGGGAGTTTTTTTTTATTAGCACATTATAATTTCTCTAGAGTTGGCAAGGTCTCATTTACTAAATTTGGTAACATAAATTTATAATGGAATTTATAAACTAAAATAAGGCAGTGTCTATCCTGCCTTGTGGATAAGGTTTCTTATTGCATGGTTGTTTTTGTGAATCTGAATATTATTGACATGGTCATTTGTTATATGCAGAATACCAATGTCAATAATATTGTACTTGTTTAATAGTTGTAATAATACATGTAGTTTAAAGATAAATCATTAGCCTATAGGACGCATAAAGAAGTCTTCTCACATTCATGAAGTAATTATTCATAGTGTTCTATGATTGTCCTTGATAATAAGATAAACATGTATCTCTGCCATTTTGTCTCCTTGAGAGAAATAATTGTCAATGTGGAAGTTTTTGTGAACAGTTCATGTAAAAATGACCATATTGTGACAAAACTAACATTTGCATATACATCCAAATAAGATTTGGATTAGCTTGTGCATCAAACTTTGTTGTACTGTTTAGATGGTTGCTTTTGGGTTTAAAATGTGGTTAGTTCACACCAGCTAGGTTTAGATTAGTTTCTTCGTCAAAGATCATATGGCAAGTAGCCAGCATTGATATAGAATAGGTGTTTTTGTTGAAATTTAAGATTGAGATTAACAGTTATTTAAGGATTTTGACATTTTTAACTTCCGGTTTTTATTTTGCTGAAAAATCTCCTGAATGGCTGCAGATATTTCCCTAATATTTTATATTGATGGTGTACATCGAACGAGCTATGAAAATTATCAATCTAAGGAACTTCTTTTTTCAACCCATTTTCAACAACTTTTCTGAAAATTTTAGTTGTTCGCATTAAACTTGAATATTGCACATCTCGAATTAAATGCATTGATTCAATGCACATTTTGGCAACAGTATAATGTAAGCAGGTTCTTCTATGTATGTCAGTAATTTTTTTCATATGTGTGCTTGTTTAAAATTTTGGGCGTTTTATGAAATGGACTCTTCGAAATCAAAGAGCTGAAAAATGGCTTAATAGTGGCGATTTTCAAGTTGTTGGTTCTCTTATATGCACACTCGCCTATATTTATTCATTCTTTTATTTGAAAAATAAGGAGTTCTACAAAGTACGTAAATACAAGAAAAAGTTTGAATCTACAACTAGAGATTTGATACAATTATAAATTCTGTCTTTTTCCGCCTTTTCAAATTAGGAGTAGGGTTGTAAAATGACTTGTTATATTTTTTAATCAGCTTTAAGTTGCAAATGTTTGTAGGCTTTCGGTCCAATTTAGTGTGCTCCACATGACCGATGACAGAATTACTTGAAGCGTCACTAAATTTCATTTTGTGTTTGCAGATATGCATTTATTTGGTAAAGTCAGTCTTAATACATTGCAAGATGCACTGATAGTTATGCCCCCAACTTCGGAAGAAGTTGAGGGGGACATATTGGTTTGGGTCTGTCCGTGCAGTCAGTCTGTCTGTCTGTCTGTCTGTCTGTCTGTCTGTGATGAGTGAGTAACGTTTAGCACTCTGTCAGGAACCGTTAGAGCTAGGATCTTGAAATTTGGTATGTATGTAGTTTGTATATGAAAATTAAGAGGACCCAGGTAAATTCAAGGGGCTAGGAGCCCATTCTGTGAGAGTTATTTCCCTTTTTAATTCTTGATAAAGTGAGTAGATGTGGGTACCTTGTGTGCGCAACTCCTCCTACAGTTTTATTCCGATTCTCTTGAAACTTTACAGATGTTGTGACCATGCTTTGAAGATATGCATGTGGTTTTGGATATAATCCTCAGACTAATTTTTGTCAGTTTTTTGCAATTTGAACTTAACCATTTTTCGGGCATTTTCACAATGAAAGTGAATGGGCAATGGGTACCTTGTGTGCCCAACTCCTACAGTTTCATGCCAATTCATTTAAAACTTTATGTGTGCTATGGGCATGGATGAAGATATGCATGTGGTTTGGATATAATCCTTGGGATTATTTTTTGTCATTTTTTTCACAATTTGAACTTAGTCATTTTTTCAGGCATTTAAGTGAATGGATAGAGGGTACCGTGTGTGTGCAACTCCTCCTACAATTTAATACCGATACTTTTGAAACTTTGCAGACATTGTGACCATGCTTTGAAGATATGCATGTGCTTGGGATATACTCCTCAGATTAATTTTTGTCACTTTTTTCTACAATTTGAACTTAGTCATTTTTTTGGACATTTTTACATCTTGAAAGTGACTTACCAGTTGGGGGCATAGTGTTTCATAAACACATTTTCTAGTTATCACTCTTTTCGCAATTTGAACTTAGCCATTTTTCGGGCATTTTGAGGATTATTTTGGGATTATTTTTTGTCATTTTTTTTCACAATTTGAACTTAGTCATTCTTTTCGGGCATTTTAGTGAATGGATAGAGGGTACCTTGTGTGTGCAACTCCTCCTACAATTTAATACCGATACTTTTGAAACTTTGCAAACATTGTGACCATGCTTTGAAGATATGCATGTGGTTGGGATATACTCCTCAGATTAATTTTTGTCCCTTTTTTTACAATTTTAACTTGGTCGTTTTTTTTTTGACATTTTTACATCTTGAAAATGACTTACCAGTTGGGGATATAGTGTTTCATAAACACATTTTCAAGTTACTTTTTTTTTATTTTGCTCTATTAATGTATAAACAGAAATACATTTAATATGACAAACCAAATACAATCGCTATCTTTTCACTGTTATCTTTAAATATTTTGAACCAAGGTCAGTGATCATGTTTTCCGAAAATGATACACAAAAGGTCATCTAGAACTTCTAAAACAGGATTCGGCAGAATGAACGTCAATAAATGAAATGTTTTTACAATTTTTACTTGTAAACACAACCGAGTATATGCATGATTTTGTCATAATGGCCTTCTTATAGTTTAATATTGTGTATGGAGTCTTGTAAGATGCAAGATTTTAAGCTTCGATAACCTTGACTATACATAGGGTAGACCTAATATTATGTAAGGTGTAGTCTACTGGATGATATGAGCCGCCTCGTGGGAAAACCAACAATGTGGTTTCCGACAAGGTCCGACATAAACCGACCTGTACAGTCACAGAAAAGAGCTAGAAGCTTGAAATGTCGGATTTAAGTAGAAGAGGAACTGTACTATCCGAGTAGCGAAAACAGAGGTGCTGATCAGCTTCGCGGTTACCGCGAAGCTGATCTGCGTCTTTGTTTTCGCATATGCAAATTGTTGGTTTTCTCACGAGGTGGCTCATATGTCAATTTAATGGAATAATAAAATTTTGGTTCATGCTTTCCTGTAGTGTGAGAAATCAAAAGTTAAAGTTGATATTTGTGCCCAAGAGGATATGATGTTTTGTTTGTCATATTAAATGTGTTACTATTTATATATGAACGGATCAAATTCAAAAATGTTACTACCAGTGCATTTTGCGATGTATTAAGATTGACTTTGCGAAATCAATTCATATATAATCTGCAAACACAGAATAAAATTTAGCAAAGCTTCAAGTACTTGTACTGGTATATCATTACTTATGAAACAAATCACTATGTACATAACTTTTGAAACGGACCTGTAGATGAATTTGTGTTCAGGACATATATATATATATATATATATATATATATATATATATATATATATATATATATATATGCTCACCAGCAAAAGTTTAGTCAGTGAAAACGCATGTAAAATCCCATAGGGACAGTTTAAACCGCTACAGCTGCAAAACCCCTCAATAGTTTGGGATTATAATTACCAGTCAAACAACTGTGAATAAAATCTAACATTTCCAAGAAAAACCATTGAAATATCACATGTGGTTTTGTCACTGTGCATACAGCAATTTTCGTTCTTGTTTTAAATGAAAGGGAGTTAATCTTAAAATAATGAATATTTGACGTGTCATTTCTCGAGACTGTGGCTGAATTTTGAAAAGATTTTTTTCGGATTTTTGTCACTGGCAACAACCTCTCTCAGGAAGCGCTATTAATTAAAGCGCCGCTTTAATCATTTATCGGCTAATTACAAAAATGATGTTTTACGAAAAAGGCCAATAACTCTGTCAAAATTGACAACTGGTGGAGTTTCTTTCCAGAATAAGAAAGGTGATGATTTCGCAAATTCAGAAAAGGGGAACATTTGAGGCAAGCGACTGGGCATTATAGTAATCGGGCTGGTCAAAGTTATTGACTAAACTTTTTCCTCTGAGTATATATATGAAAGAAATGAGAATTAAATGAAATTTTCAAATTAAAGCATCTTGTTAAGAGGTTTCATTCTCAGAATCAGAATAGTTTACTGGTGAAACGTCAAACTGGCAATACCACATTAGATTCCAAGGCCAGAAGCTCGAAAAATGCACACTACCCTTTAGTTATTTTGCTTTCAATTTTTGAAGTAGAAAAATAGTTTGAATATACCTTTTCATTGGCAGCAAACATCCTTATTAAGAAATAGTTTGAAGAGTCTGTGATCTTTGGCAAAGAAACTTTGCTCGTGTGAACCCAGTTTGGATGTTTACTCCTGAGCATACACATGGAATGGTGCAGTTGATGAATGTGGGCATATGTCCATAATGTTTGTTTTGTCATACATTGGCTCTATTGTTTGTTGAAAGGAAGAGGATATCATATTAATTGTTAATCATGCAAATATGTGTAGCTTAATCATGGTTACCGGCTTATTATGGGTTGTGTGCAAAGATGACAATAGCAGCTAGAGATACTGAAGAGCATGCATCAACTGTACAACATTACGCAGAAGATATGTTTATTTGGTGGCAGCTTACCGGTAATAATTGAACTTATGGTTTTATAGACCATATGGAATAGTCTAAAAATAATCATGGTAAACCTCTAATTATGCCCCCAACTTCGGAAGAAGTTGAGGGGCCGAAGAAGTTGAGGGGGCATATTGGTTTGGGTCTGTCCGTGCAGTGAGTCTGTCCGTCTGTGATACATGAGCACTCGGTCAGGAACCGTTAGAGCTAGGATCTTGAAATTTGGTATGTAGTTTGTATATGAAAATTAAGAGGACCCGTATTTTTTCTTTCAGGTAAATTCAAGGGGCTAGGGGCCCATCCTGTGAGAGTTATTTCCCTTTTTAATTCTTGATAAAGTGAATAGATAGTGGCTACCTTGTGTGCGCAACTCCTCCTACAGTTTTATTCCGATTTTCTTGAAACTTTACAGATGTTGTGACCATGCTTTGAAGATATGCATGTGGTTTGGATATAATCCTCAGACTAATATAATCCTCAGACTAATTTTTGTCACTTTTTTCGCAATTTGAACTTAGCCATTTTTTGGGCATTTTCACAATGAAAGTGAATGGGTAGTGGGTACCTTGTGTGCGCAACTCCTCCTACAGTTTTCATTACAAAAACTTGCCCATGCAATATACAGAGATTTTTTTAGTCGTAAAAATTGAAAATTTTCAGCTGAAATTTTTCTTATTTTTGCTCGAAACATAGATTGTGGATACATGTTAGAACCGCCTCGACGAGACGGTTCTAACGAGTACCCACAATCTATGTTTTGAAGCAAAAATAGGTATACCCCTGCATACCCCAGTTTTGCTATATGAAAGTGGGGTTTGAGGGGGCATTTATTGCTTGGACATGTTTTCCTAATGATTCCGATTCTCTTTAAACTTTACAGATGTTGTGACCATGCTTTGAAGATATGCATGTGGTTTGTATATAATCCTCAGATTAATTTTTGTCACTTTTTTCGCAATTTGAACTTAGCCATTTTTCGGGCATTTTCACAATGAAAGTGAATGGGTAGTGGGCACCTTGTGTGCGCAACTCCTCCTACAGTTTCATGCCAATTCATTTAAAAATTTACATGTGTTATGGGCATGGTCTGAAGATATGCATGTGGTTTGGATATAATTCTTGGATTATTCTTTGTCATTTTTTTCACAATTTGAACTTAGTCATTTTTTCGGGCATTATAGTGAATGGATAGAGGGTACCTTGTGTGCACAACTCCTCCTACAATTTAATACCGATACTTTTGAAACTTTGCAGACATTGTGACCATGCTTTGAAGATATGCATGTGGCTGGGATATACTCCTCAGATTAATTTTTGTCACTTTTTTACAATTTGAACTTAGTCATTTTTTGGACATTTTTACATCTTGAAAGTGACTTACCAGTTGGGGGCATAGTGTTTCATAAACACATTTTCTAGTTTTATAAGGTTTTAGATATAGAAAAGACAATACGGTTGGAATATAAACTTGTAAAAGTAGAAATCGGGTACATGTTTGTGCTATAAACTGTAACACAGAGTGCCAAAAAAGAAAAGAAAATATTTGGAAGTGGCTGTTGACCTGTTCTAGCTTTTCTAACTCCAGGTCCCTGAACAGAGGGAGGCTTTTTGTTATTCCAAGATATGATAAAAGACTAGCAGCGTACTATTACATGCAGGCTTGGGGTCAATTATTTTGAAAAGTAATTTATTGAATTACAATTACATTGACATTTGTTCAATAAAATTACAATTACTAGGCATTTCAGGAAAGTAATTCGATACATACAATTACTTAGCCTAATGTAATTCATTGCATACAATTACTTTACATTGACTGTTTAGATGCATGAAGCTTCTAAGAACCAAAATGTTGATAAATTGTAATAAAATTCGAGAACACTTGGAGTGATAATGACTGGGAGGAACCTTTCGTACTATTAGTCTTCTTTGTCCCCACTGTACAGGACTGGAAACACTGAAGTATACAGAATTAACCATCAGATGGTATGGTTATATATGACTGAAAAGTTGTTTACTCTCACTCTAAATGTTTATGGGCCCCTGCCCACTGGGTCTTAAAGAAATAGATAGGCTGCTTGTGCCTCCAAGCAAAGCTTGTACGCTACTGACTGACCATCTGATTACTGGTAAACTGCTCTGATTTGAGCCTGCTTGATCTCACATTGTGTGTAGAAGATGATAAATCTGATGCTGCCAGGTACTCCATACACCTCAGAAGAGTATATGGAGTGTGTGTGAAAATGGACGAAAGAAAAAAAATGGGGAGAAATGCATAGCTCTTATGTTAGTTAGGAAAGGGTTGAAAGTACCCAAGACTTAATTTCCTCAGTAGATGAAGAGTCAAATTTTAACTAAAGTTGTAGCTGATGTATGTGAGAAAATATTTTTAAATTCATCAATGAGACCTACAAAGAAAAAAATCAACAGGATGGCCTGCAGTACACTCTTACATTTTTAATCACTATATGGAAGAGATATTTTTCTTTTAAGTAATTCAAAGTAATTGTTAATTACCCCCTTTTTGACACTGTAATTCCTTACATTTCAATTATTGTAATTAAGGTTAAGACAGTTATTTTGAAAAATGTAATTAAATTGCAACTAATTATAATTACAATTTTAATTACCCCAACCCTGATTACATGCACGGAAATGTTACACTAAAACTGAGTACAATTTATGTACTGTTCTGCGCACAAATGTATAATGAGAACATATAATTTTCTTAAAAAGGAGCACAAATGTAATAACACCATTTATCATGTTATGGAAGTTTCCTCTCATTCATATTGTTTTGTTTTCTTTTTATAGCAAAGAAAGTTCTCAAGTTAAAATTTTAATGGATCAGATGAAAGGCAAAGAGTGAAGACACAGATCATACTGCCTGAATGAGTAGTTACTGCTTCATCACAGTTTGCAAACCTATCTGTACCCTCTTGGAACATAATTTTATCATACCTCTTGCTCGATACAGCAATTTATATTGACCAAAATTATGTTATTGCAAGCTCATACCATTGTCCATGTTGGCTGATCATGTTCTACAGTATCTCCTGCTGAGTCTCAAAACAAAAGGTCTATAACAAGACCAAAGTTTGAAGTTGAACACTTGTTAGTGTGACAATATTGATCTTTGTCGTGCCTATGTTATTTATTAAAATATTTGATGTATGAACAACACAATGTTCATTGTCTTTTCTGTCCCTGTCTGCTGTCTCTCCGTACCCAAACAGTAAAGCAGCTTAATCACTAGCCACAATGGCACTCTTGCTGTTAGCTTAGACATAAGCACAGCTGAGCAGAAGGCTCACAAGGCGAGCTTACAATACAGCCATGGTCTTGCGTCCGTCGGAAACCACTTGGTTGTGCACAAACTGCTGAGTTTGAAATTTGCATGTCTATTTATAGCACACCATCACACATAAATGGTCTAGGTCACATGCCAAAATTGCCGCCATGCCCATATATGGTAAAAACCTTTAACAATTTTGGTAGGTGTATTCCTTGGACCAAATCCACTTGGACCGCTGGACTTGGACCAGTCCAGCTAATTATCAGCTGGACCAAACCGAGTATTCCTTGGACCAGATATACCTATTGGACCATATTTATTACCTGTACTCTGGTCTAATTTTAATTTTATTATCAACAGTTGGGGGCATTGTGTTTTACAAACATTTCTAGTTATTGCCCCCAACTTTTTCACTTTGAAAAAGCTGGAAGGGCATATTGCTTTCGGCTTGTCCGTGCGTCCGTTAGTCACTTTTTTGAAACTTCTGATTGGTGCATGCTAGGCATTTGAAATCTTCATGAAAAAAAAGTTGACCAATTTTTTCATGTCCGAGTTATGCGCCTTTTCCAAGTTATGTCCCTTTGGAAACAAAATTTGAAAATCTTTTGTGCAAGATATCTCAAAAAGTATTTGAGCTAGAGCCTTCATATTTGGTATACTGGTTGAAACTTCTGAATGGTGCATTTGAATTTTTTTCCATGTCCGAGCTATGCCCCTTTTCTGAGTTCTGTCAAAATTTGAAAATCTTGTGTGCAAGATATCTCAAAAAGTATTTGAGCTAGAGCCTTCATATTTGATATACTGGTTGAGGCTGAGGAATAGATGATCTGATTAACTTTTGAGAACTGAACCTCAAATGTTGACAAACTGAAACTTGAAAGTTTAATCAGTGAATACCATGGTTTTGAAATTTCACATACAGATGCCTCATGGAAAAAAAACAGTTGACCCGTATTTTTTTCATGTCCGAGTTTTGTTTCAGCCGGGTAATCTTGACCTCCTACTAACCCCCACCTGATATTGACTGATAGGGTAAAACATATCTATACTCAGTACGTAAAGAAACACAAAATGTATATTTTCTGTCATAACTTGTACAATTTTAAAGATAACTTTCAAATTTACAGAAAACGAAAAATGACATGTCTCCTACCCGCAGACTGAATTCCATATTTTTTTCGAACACGAAAACATTGTTTGTTTTTTTTTTTCGTCAAAAAAGTACTCATAAACATAAAGTCGCAAGAATTTGTGGTGATGAATACTCTTTTTTGCCACTTTAAAAACCTCTTGCCTTAAAACGATAATTCACCCGTTTCTGATTGCCTTTCATAAATCAGAATTGAGTTTGTGAGTCACTATGGCTATTTTGGCTGCTATTCACCATATTTGCATTATCGGCTGGTTTCCAGCTTACAACTAGAAAATGTGTTTATGAAACACTATGCCCCCATTCAAGATGTAAAAATGTCCAAAAAAAATGACTAAGTTCAAATTGTAAAAAAAAAGTAACAAAAATTAATCTGATGAGTATATCCCAACCACATGCATATCTTCAAAGCATGGTCACAATGTCTGCAAAGTTTCAAAAGTATCGGTATTAAATTGTAGGAGGAGTTGTGCACACAAGGTACCCTCTATCCAATCACTACAATGCCCGAAAAAATGACTAAGTTCAAATTGTGAAAAAAATGACAAAAAATAATCCAAGGATTATATCCAAACCACATGCATATCTTCAGACCATGCCCATAACATGTGTAAAGTTTTAAATGAATTGGCATGAAACTGTAGGAGGAGTTGCGCACACAAGGTACCCACTGCCCATTCACTTTCATTGTGAAAATGCCCGAAAAATGGCTAAGTTCAAATTGCGAAAAAAGTGACAAAAATTAATCTGAGGATTATATCCAAACCACATGCATATCTTCAAAGCATGGTCACAACATCTGTAAAGTTTCAAGAGAATCGGAATAAAACTGTAGGAGGAGTTGCGCACACAAGGTACCCACTATCTATTCACTTTATCAAGAATTAAAAAGGGAAATAACTCTCACAGAATGGCCCCTAGCCCCTTGAATTTACCTGAAAGAAAAAATATGGGTCCTCTTAATTTTCATATACAAACTACATACCAAATTTCAAGATCCTAGCTCTAACGGTTCCTGACCGAGTGCTCACGCATCACAGACAGACTGACTGACTGACTGCACCAATATGCCCCCTCAACTTCTTCGAAGTTGGGGGCATAAAAAATCAATAATGGAAATACAGGTAACAAAAACCACCCCGACCTCAAGGTCAGGGTGGTAAATGGTTACTTGTATTTCCGATATTGATTATTTGTAAGCTGGAAACCAGCCGATAATGCAAAAATGGTGAATATTCAACAACATGAATAAGTGGCCAAAATGGTCCAAATGATGGCCAATCTGGCACACTTTAAAAATTTATGTTGCTTGGCTGCAAATGATATGAGTAAACACTTCTTTCAGAAGAATAATACTGTCTAAAACACAACTGTATACTGTTCATAAAATGAAACGCACCTTACATTTTGACCAAAATTGGTAAAATTTTAAGAAAGTCTAAAAATATTAATTCGGGGGACTAGCAAATTGCAAATACTGTTGCAAAGTTCCATGCTATCAAATTCTAAATCCTTGTCTTAACCTTGATTTTATCACCAAGAGAAACTGTTTTCAATGAACCGGAAGTTCTTAGAACGACCAGAAATTTTAACTTAGGGTAAGCTTTAATACAGTCACATTTATGTTAACTAACATTATTTAATCTAAATAGGGACATCATTTACCGAAAAGGAGAAAAAATCCCGAATTTCGAAAGAGCTTTATTTTTCATAGAACGCATTTTTTTTCTTCTTTTAATGAAATTCTATTAATTTTGTGTTTTTATGATTGTAAGTGTCTCGGCGTCCGGTACCGGACGAATTAGGCTAGAGTCTCCGCGTCCGGCTAATGTGTCACAAAATGAATTCGCTAGATATTTTTCACATCGAACGCCTCCATATTGGATTTTTACAGTGAGTATTTGTCCAATCGCAGCGGTATAGCTATATAGCGAAAGTAACGTTCCTTTCGCGAAAGGAAGATTTTGAGACGAAAGGAAGATTTCATTTCAAAATTTTGAACTCATTGACTATAATTTTGCATGTTTTAAGTTTTAAACGGGTAAAGGAAATAAGTAATAGTTTTTGTATGAAGTTAAATGGATTTTATAAAGCCGTAAGGCAGCGATGAACCTTCCTTTGGTAGCGGAAAATCTTCCTTTCGCCAGTGCGGCTAGTGTCAAATTTCATTTGCTGTCCTCCATTTCGGCCAAATTTTCTTAATAGTAAAATTGTATTTTACTTTATCTTCTTATTATTTTATTGCAGAATGTATAAAAAGAAAAAAAGATGTGGGGGGGGGGATATGCAGCAATGATGATAATGGTATATAGCGTTCATTTCATAGGCAAACTTCCTTTCGTCGCCTAAATTTAGTGAGGTTTCTTTATTTATAAGTTCCGCTTTTAGCACCAAATAACTTTTTTTTACATTTTACACAGTTTACTTGATATTGTTTTATTACAACATGTGTAAAAAAAACAATTAAAAGCTGTCAACTATCAATGGCGATAATGATAAAATGTTCCTTTCGTACAAAAATCTTCCTTTCGCGAAAGGAACCTTCCTTTCGCTGTTTAGCTATACCCCAATCGCAGTATGCCGTTTGATATAAGGGCTAGTGACACAGAAATATAAATTGTAACGAAACTCAGTTGTGAAACTCTCATATGAATGACAAATCCTTAGAATCACTTAGACTTTGAAAATATATTACAGTTACGCGAAAATAAAAATAAAATCTTCGTTTCTTTTTGTACTGAGTATAGCATGTAAATAGTTATTTCTTAAACTTTCAGTACTATAGAAAGTATAGAACTATATAGCAATTTCGATTGTATTCAAACATATTATGCCTGAAACTGACTTTTAAGGGGAAACATTCTTGCAGATAGAAGGCAATTTCTTTCAATACTATAGAAAGTATAGAACTATACACTGTATAGCAATTTCGATTATATTCAAACATATGCCTGAAACTGACTTTATAACACGGGGACCCAACTGTTAATCATGATTATTGATGCGACGTGGAATGTTAATGTATGCTACTATCAAGTACACTCTATCATAGAGGGTCCTTGCTACAATGAAGTTTCGTATGCGTCGGCGAGATCGTTACGAATGCGACGTTCCACATCCTCTGCCCTTGGACGGTAAGTACCACATGTTTTGCTCTCGTGAAAATAAACAAAGCTGAGTTTACAAAATCGGCCACTTTGATCTGCAAAATTCTTCTATGTTCCCAACTGAAGTCAGTTGGAATACGGTAATCGGTATAAAAACGTATCTAAACGTATCATTCCGCGATCAAGCATTTGTTGCGGATCGATACTGTTCCATACGTGTTGTTTCGTTCGGATGCGGTCCTTGTCGTTTACATACACAATTTAATACGTTCAGATACGAACACGTAATGTTATGGTTCGCCTGTGCCACATAACTGGTGGCACCATTGCGTTTTTTTATGAAAAAAAAAATCAGTAAAATAAAATAGCAAATGTTACGAAATGGAGACAGTAATGCATTTTCTTCAATTAATATTTTCTAGATTTTTATACCGTATCACTCGAATGTTGACAAAGCTGAATCAGAAACCCTACTCTGTGAGATCATTCAAAATAAAAGTGGCATTTGCTTTGAAGCTCGCCGAACGAAGTACTTGTAGTCCAAGTAAAAATATGCCATGCAATATTGTGCTTGATAATGCCTAGGTCACACAAGGGCTTACGGACGCTGCGGATAGGTGTTCCGTATCTGTCCGTCCTATCCGTAACGATTCGTATCTTAGTAATGTCCGTAACTATACGTATCGTATCCTCAGGGCGCAGAAGATCCGCGGGCAAATTTTCATAACTGGATGGACGATTGGTAATGGTAGGTAATATAACGTAACTGAAGTCATTTTATTCGAATCTCGGTATAAAAACGTATCTAAACGTATCATTCCGCGATCAAGTATTTGTTGCGGATCGATACTGTTCCATACGTGTTGTTTCGTTCGGATGCTGTCTTTGTCGTTTACATACTTTTCGATACAATTTAATACGTTCAGATACGAACACGTAATGCTACGGTTCGCCTGTGCCACATAACCGGTGGCACCATTCAGTGATTTATATTAGACATTTTCACTTAAGCGTGGACTACGACGCGGACACCTATGCTGACTGTTTTGCGTACTTATTTTAGCGGGATCATGTCCAAATTATCTTAGGTATCTGGATCACACTGTGTTAAAGGTGGTACGGCGTATTTTTTTTTTTTTTTTTTTTTTTTTTTTTTTTGTTTTTTTTTTTTTTTTGTTTTTGTTTCGGGAAAAAATCTATTTTGTTTAATTTTTACGCCCCTTTCACTGTTTATGCAGTCATGTGAGATCGGTCAATCAGTTGGTTGGGTATGAAAGTGAGTGCCCCGAAAAAACACCTGGCGCACCCGCAATCAGAAATTAGCTTGTCCAACATGTGTCCCACGAACTGGAAAAGGCGATGAGATGATCGAATGATTAAGAGCGGCGAAATTTGCATCGGAGACCTTAAGTTAACCACTCGGCCCGGGGGCGGCGCCCCGGAATAATCAAGTCGATATTTCTTCTTTGATTTTTCCAGCAGGTAATGTTATGTTTAGACGTAAGTCAATTTGTAACCGGAGTTCTTTACCGATCTGCTTCAAAACCTAAAACAGGCAATCCCCCATATCAATGGTGCTTCAGGTTAAATTGATTGCAATTGGCTGCTTAGTCTGGGAGATATTTATGTTTGAATGTATGGCCACACGCACAGACGTACACTCAGACGGACGTCAGACGGACCATTGGCATACTAGAAATTCACATTATGAGCCTTCGGTTCAGGTGAGCTTAAAATTGCATGCAACGTCCTAACATGACCATAGCTGTTGGATGTGACATTAAGTAGCAAACAAAAAAAAAAAAAAAAAAAAAAAAAAAAAAAAAAAAAAAAAAAATCTCAGTTCTGATTCGGTATAATATGGCTTCGAGTCATATTCTAAAGCAGAATAAAAACGAAAGAAAGGAACAGCGTTATTACACCCGATTTATTTCTTATTTCAGCTAATTCATTCAACATTTTCGCGAGCAGATACGAATTGATACGATAAGATGCGAGTAGAATACGAGTAAATGCGATCTTCAGTTTGCGCTGCCGATTTGTTGCGAGTTCTTGCGACCATATTCATGCTGATCACGATCCGTGCAATCATTTAAAGATAAATTCATCGATGTGCATAAAACAGTATATGAGTCAATGTCAAAATTCGTCAAATTTTGAATGTGGGAAAAAATAAAAAACAATTGAAAGAACGTTAAAATTTTTTTGACTGATAGTAACAAGCTAACCCTAAAATAAATAAGACAAACTCAAGGTAATCTTAACAACCAATCAGATTGCTTAAATAGATCGTCAAAAGTCACATGACCATGAAAAATGTCCTTACCGTAACAAATTTTAAATTGTGTTTTTCTTATAAATATGCAACAACTTTTTATTTCTGATGTATGCAATCTCATAAACAGAATGCTTCTAAACATGTACAGAAGAAAAAAAATGTACAGCTATAATGATAGTAGAAAAAAACAGTGACCATTCAAGCAAAAACGACTTCTTACAGATTTTAGATGTTTTCCACTTTTAATAACATTTTCAAAACACATATTGCTATACAACAACTGTACTGCAGACAATTTATTCATCTTGATAATATTGATTTTGTGGTTATAATCCACATGAAGTCTTTATAACGAACTTATTTTCAGAAATTTATTACCGTTACGGTACTGGACAAGATGCATGTTACGGTATGGACATTTTTGACTTTGCGCACTAATATGTTGCTCAATGAAGACAGTGATTAAGAAATATGTTTGTTTATTTTCACTGATAAATCCTCTCGGTGTGAATGCAAAAGAAGGTAAACACAGAAAAGCAACTAGTAAAATGTTACACAGTAAATACTTTTCTGATGTTGTTACGGTATGGACATTCTCTGTTACGGTATGGACAAGATCTTATATCGATAAAATCATTACGGTATGGACATTTTTAGAATAAATATCAATTCTTGCCTTTTTGACAGCAATACAAGCAAGTGTGATTGAATGATATAACAAGTATTTAATCTTTTGGTATCTTCTATGGTGATTTAAGTCTAATAAGTTTTGTTAGTTTTCTGATACAGTTAAACATTCTGAGATATCGTTACGGTATGGACCAGCATGTTACGGTATGGACATAACATATTTTGTAGGAAATAATTGTTCTCAATCATAATCCTGATAGCTATCGTTTTCAATAAAATAATATATTTTACACGACATACAATTGTATTGCTTCTAGTGTATATTTCCAAATGATTTTCCAAAAAGGCATGGTATTTCACCAAAATGTCTTTACCGTAACAAAATAATTCCTATGAACGTATTTGTGTAAAAAATTCATTTATAAATTTGGGTTTTAATAATCCTAATACTCTAATTTTAACAAGTTACAGTTTCTCATAGCAAATGTATCTACATAAATAACATACAGGTTGATTTATTTTGCTGTTTAACAGTTAATGTCCATACCGTAACAATATGAGTCCTTACCATAACATTTTATATTGTTACGGTAAGGACTATTACGGTAAGGACATACTTTAAGTTATTTCTATCTTAAATAATAGTTATGCATTAAAACATGGTAGCAAAAGTGGTTTGCTATTGAAAAATGTAATTGGATCAATATGTCAGAATCAGACCTTTTTCAAAGTATTCACTGTGCTAATATCTTGTTACGGTCAGTGGACACACAAAAAATATACTCTGCTCGGCTTATTTACTGAAACAGTATTTTCCTTGAGCAGTTCAGTAGCAGCATTTCAAAACACATGCAATGCTTGTAAATAGAAAGTGCCCAGTGAGCATGACAGATAACCAGATTTGTCAACATGAGGGATCCTGCATTATTTTGGCAATTTATCACTTCGTTACGGTAAGGACATAAAGCCTGGGACGGATTTATTATTGCCAAAAAATATGAAAAATAAAATGAAATATCCCATTTTGAAACCTCTTATATTTACTTTAATAGTGTTCTTATTGAGTCAGCCAGTCAAAACTACCCAAAAATTTACAGCGGCTTTCAAAAGTTGTGCTGAATCTTCAATTTTTTTCGAGGGACAGGCAAAAATGATGAAAAATGAGGTTTTAAATCTAGAAAAAAGTTATTTCTACACAAACAAAATACTGTTTTATCAAATAATATTATTAAGCATGATAAGTAGTATCATATGAAAAAATTCAAATCACGATCTGGTAAGCGGTTTTCATAAAATATTGAGAAGACAAGAATTTTGACGAATTTTGACATTGACTCATATACAGGTACTGAAAAATTATTTTTTTTTTTCAGGAATATTTCGGAAGAAAATCATGAAACTGATACAGTCATAACAAACACAAATACCTCAACCCGCAAAAGGAAAGAACTTCATTCTAGAAAAAGATGGAGCCTAGAGATTTGGCAGCTAAAAGCTCCCCCCCCCCCCCCCCCCCAAAAAAAAAAAAAAAAAAAAAAAAAAAAAAAAACCGAAAAAAAAAGAAAAAAAAAAAAAAGAACAAAAACAAATATGCTATTCAACCATATGGGCCTATGCCAGTCCTGAAATCCCCAACCTGTAATCCTGCTACCTTTCATTGTTGTGGTATGCATTTTTTGTTATCTTGTAGAGCTTCAATGTCCCTCAGGAACAGATGCTTGATGTTTATGATATGGCTACGACGCTTTTCTTCGTACTTCTTTCTTTCAACACTGTTTGACATAAGCGTGACCCAGGTCCATTATATCATCAGAAAACCCGTTCCTATATTCCGGAGACATTTACAAGCATTTGTTATGTGCGATGTGCCAACGATGAATGAGTGAGGGTCTATTAGAGGAGCATGGCCTCAGTTACCCAATGCGGTTGGCTCAATTGATGGTACATCGCATGAGATTTATAGACGAATCGTTGAACCACAGAAACATTATTATGCCGGCCATAGACAATACCACGCCATTCGCACTCAAATTATAGTTGACAATTGTGGAATATAAATAAGGTATATTCAGAGTGGGTTTCTTGGTCTCAACAATTTGCATTAATGGATCAGCTGGGAACAGATCTGGAGTTTCCAGATAATTGTTATTTGCTGGGTGATAAGATTTATCCAAATCGAGAAAACGTTGTTACACAGTTTACGGCACAGCAAATTGCTCGAAAGCCACGGAATCAAAGAAGGAAATGCTTAAAATTCAATCGGTTCGTTCAGCGATACACATGCCATTGCAGAATTAAAAACATATAAATCTGTTCTATCTCTGTGGCGACACCCGCGCCCATATCTATCTTCGGTAACATGTATATGTGCCGGGATTGTTTGCAGAAAAAAAAACTGGGGCTAATTTTATAAGATTTTCAAAAGCTTAGAACTACTTATATTTGAGCCGTCGCACGAGACAACCAACAATCTGCATATACGAAAACAAAGGCGCAGATCAGCTTCGCGGTAGCCGCGAAGCTGATCAGCGCATTTGTTTTCTCTACACGGATGGTACAATCCCTCTCCTTTCTAAATCCAAACTTTCACGCCTCTAGCTTTCTCCTGTGGCTGTACAGACCGATCTGTCTAAGACCTGGTCGGAAACCAAATTGTTGGTTTTGTCACCAGAGATGGGGTCAATTACTTTTGAAAGTAATGAATTACATTACCATTACATTGCATTTTCTTCATTACCATTACCATTACACCCTTCTTAGAAAAGTAATCATTACCATTACCATTACATTGGAAATGTAATCATTACCATTACACATTACTTTTTGTCCCGATATGACGGACTTGTCCCAATATGGCGGATATGAACAAAGTTCACTTTGGACTAAACATACAATTACAAGTGCCTGACATTATTAAAACATGGTGTTAAATTTTTATACTGATACCTTACCAAAAATGAGTGTACTGGACAAATTCTCCCTCAGACATTTGCCCCAATTTGAAAAATGATGTTTGCGGATATCTGCCGCACACCAACTTAGGAGAAGGTTAGACATATTAAAACAAGACTGTCTGCAACTGCTTCTTTGTGCAACAAAAAAAGTAAGATTTGTAAAATCTGTTTATAGAGGAATATCTTAATTCTTTTGAAATTCTTTTTCTTTATTCATGTAAGCTGACTATCAAATTTGAAAGGACTGTTTCACAAAAACAAATTATCACTGGATGAAGTTGTTTAATATGTTTAATATGATGTTTAATCAATTTTCATTTTTATTAAAGTTAACTTTCATGTTTTTGTATGCACAGCTAACTTGTTTTATGTTTTTGCAAGATTGAAATTGAAGCCCTTTGTGACTTTATAGACTGATTCATGTGTGCATCTGTCAAACAATGTATCAGGGTAGTCTTTAATTTGAGTTAATCTTGAGGAACTGTTTTTACACTTCGCAAACTCTTTTGTTCTACTTTGTCACCTTTAGTAACAACAGAGTAGATTATTAAGGTTGATTTAGATCTGAATCTGAATCTGAATAGTTTACTGGTGACACGCCAAATGACATTATTTCACCAGGGGGTTCGGATGGGGGAGAAGTTAGTCCCTTGAACGCACAAGTGAAGCGAACTTGGACACACAGTCATCAGACATTTCAGCAGAGGAGACAAGTGAATCAGGGAGGTCATTCCAGTCCCTGATAGTCTGTGGAAAGAAACTACTTTTGTACGCTTCTTTGCTAGCTGAAGGTATCTGAAAAGCCAAAGAGTGTTGATTTCTACAACGCCTATTCTTTGGGATAAGGTCATCTGTGGGTATTCTGGCTTTACCCTTTAGACCTTTGTATATCCTTCCTCCTTTTCTTAAGAGATTCCCATTTCAGTTGACCTAAAATGCCAGTCATGCTCCCAGTTTCAAAAACATAATTTCCCGTCACAAACCTTGCCGCACGATTTTGGACCTTTTCCAGTTCTTCCTGGAGGCCATGAGTGTGAGGGTCCCAAACTGAGCTTCCATATTCCAAGACCGGCCGCACCAGTCCTTTATAAGCTGCTTCTTTCACATCTGGGGGACAAGAATACAAATTTCTCCTCAAGAATCCGAGAGTTCTGTTAGCCTTTGTACAAACATTGGAAATATGAGTATTCCATTTCAAATCATTGGTGATAGTTACACCCAGGTATTTTATGCTTTCAACGTTTTCCAGTAAAGTGCCCTCAAGGGTGTAGTTAGCCTGTATCTTACTAGACCGTTTATTTGTCAGCTGCATCATGTTGCATTTGACGGGTTGAAATCTCATTCCCCATTTTCTAGCCCAACTGCCTAAGCGATCAATGTCTCTTTGAAGTTTCAATGTATCCTCTTCATTCTTGATTTCACGATAGCAAACACAATCATCAGCAAAGAGTCTTATTTCAGACTCGATGTCTGCTGAGATGTCATTTATATACAAGGAAAACAGCAAGGGGCCGAGAACGGTGCCCTGAGGGACACCCGACACAACTGGAGCCCAATCCGATTTAATACCATTAACCACTACCCTTTGTTGTCTGAAACAAAGGAAAGCATTTATCCAATTCAGTGTTGTTCCACCTATTCCATAGCTGAACAATTTGCTTTTAAGGAGTTCATTGGGAGGAGTATCGAAAGCCTTTTCAAAATCGAGTATAAAAGTGTCGACCTGGCCTTTTTTGTCTAAGATTTTGGCCCAGTCATTTATCACTGTAGTCAACCGAGTTTCACAGCTATGCCATTTCCTAAATGCGTGTTGCCTGTCCGACAGGAGTTCATGTTCATCAAGATGGGCCATAATATTAGAGCATACAATATGTTCAAGAAGCTTACAAGGAATGCATGTCAAAGAAACAGGGCGGTAATTGCGGGCAAGTGACCTGTCACCCTTCTTAAACAGGGGGCAAATATTAGCAAGAGACCATTCTTTAGGAATTTCACCTGTATCAATTGACTGCTGGAAGAGATGGGCGAATACCGGCCCTAATTCCATAGCCAGTTCCTTTAGGACTCTGGGATGAAGCTCATCAGGCCCTAAGGCTTTAGACGGGTTTAGACCTTTGAGAAGTTTGGTCACCCCTTCCTTTGTGACCACAATATCATGCATGAATGGGGCAGATCTATCCATAAGAGGGACCTGTTTGTATTCACTTTTAGTGAAAACATCCGAGAACTGACCATTAAATTCTTCCGCCTTCTCAAATTCGGATTGAGCTATTCCACTTCCATTTCTCTTTTTCAACGGGGGAATACCTTGGGTATCTTTTTTCTGACTGTTTATGTACCTGTAAAAATCTCTAGGATTAGCCTTAACATCTCCTACCAAGTTGTTCACATAAAGATCATGCTGCTTCCTGATATCAGCTTTGATCTCTTTCCGTAAAGATTCAAATTTAGATCTAAATTTTGCACTACCAGTCTTTTTAGCTTTTGCATGAGTTGCATTTTTTCTGCGAATCTTCCTTCTTATTTCAGGTGTTATCCAAGGGACAGAGGAAACTGAGCGACTAGTTTTTGAGGGGATATGTTTATCTGCCGATTCCTGAATAAACGATGTAATGAGATTGAAATTTTCCTGGACCGACCGAGTATCTGAGTAACCGTTGAAGTATCTTTCCTTTACAAATTTAAGTGTTTCTGCTCTCATAGATTCATAATCACCTTTCTGATAACGATACACTTTTCTCCTAGGTTTCTTTATAGGGGGGATAGCAATTTTCAATGTGCCAGAAACAATGTCATGATCACTGAGCTTATCCGGGGAATGAATGTCTACAAACTGACCAGGAAGAGAGGTCAAAATTAAGTCCAAAGTATTTCTTTCTCTGGTGGGGAAATTGACTAATTGTTCCAAACCATGGTCATTCATGATATCTATCAAAATCTGACCCTCCGTCTGACTCAATGATGACCCAGATTTGCTGAGTCTGTCTGGCCATACAATATCTCTAAAGTTAAAATCACCTAAAACATGAATTAAGGGGGGTTTGTTGCCTTTATTAATATTTTTGATTTTGTCAAGCTGTTCTCTAAGTAAATTGTCAAACTTTTCCAGGGAATTCAATAAGTCATTTCCATTGTCCGATACTGGTAAATGACCATCGACAGGGGGTGCTACTAATCACCCCACGGCACACCACGGGACCCCACGGCACCCCACGAGACCCCACGGCACCCCACGGCACTAATTTATTTCATATATATCATTGACTGAACTAAATGAAAGTTGTTAAAGTCACGAGATATTGTTTATATTGTGATAATTATTGAATAAATTATCTTATTTGTATGGAGTTGAGTGATTTTGTTTGACTATCCGATGAAATTTGATTGATGTTAATTTGTTTGAGTAATCCTGGTCAATAGCACGGATCTGTGTTCCCAAATACGTATAAAAAGAATGAATCAAGTGAAAAGTTTTCAAACCTAAAGCTGTAAACACATTTTATTGTATTTCGACCTGTCATGCTAGCCTATTTACGAGTCAAACATATTGTTTATCACTGGTATGAATTTGAAAGAGATCGTTTTTTATACTTTTGCATCATATTTGACTCATACATAGTTACCAGTCAGTACCACGAGGGGGTATATGTATGACTAGGTCTTGCTGTAAAGAACTGATGGAAACAAATTCCAGCACTTGTTTACAACCATTTGCCGACCATCTTTTTTTTATTTTACTATTTTTTTATTATTTAATTATTCATTTATTTCTTATTTATCAATTTATTTAATTATTCATTTATTTATTTTTTCACTAATTTTTTTTCTATAGTACTTTTTTCCCATTCTCTTATTTTTTTCTTACCTCGGTTCTGACATAAAGAAATTATGAGCCTCGTCGTGAGAAAACCGGATTTTTGCCTATGCAAAGTGTCACACATCAAGGACCCTATATCGATATAGGGTCCTTGCACGCATGTGGTGAAATATGTCAAATATTGTTTGGAAATTGGTCTTTGTTGTCTCTTGTTCCTTGGATTAATATGTTTCGAGGCTTGTTCTTAGAATTCTATAGGTGTATCTTATAACACGGAGAGAAAGAAGAAAGAAACAATTTTGTGTATTGAGAATCGTTTGTATATTAAGATATGTGACTGAGCAATAAAAGGTGTGAAAACGTGTGTCAGGTTACCGTGCGGTAAACGAATTATCAGTCACGTGTCTGTTTGGGAGGTGTTAAAACAATCGGCTACTGTTGTTGAATTAATCTCTAATAGCGCGTGTCATTGATTAGATTATCAAGTATTTCGTGATCACTGAAATTGGAATGTTTCTCCAATTTGAAATTTATTAGAATGTTTCATATCGGCCGCGGTAGTCTAATGGTTTCAGTTAGTATTTACACACTAATTATTCATTGTTTATGATATAGTTATGAATATCAAAGAATAAGCTTTACAGCCTGTACACATTTGTTTCCATCTCGACGAGACGGTTCTAACGTGTACCCACAATCAATGTTTTGAGCAAACATATTAAAATTAACCAAATTTTGCCAATGAAATTTTGATTTTTTATGTGCTAAAAAGTTCTCTGAATATTGCATGGGCCTGTTTTCGTAATGTTATTGCATGGGCATGTTTTCGTAATGATGTGTCTGAGTACCTTCTGGTTAACTGAAAAGATTCCAATCGCCCAATTACCGTTGAAGAGAACATGAAAAGCGATGCAAAACTTATTTAACAATGAATCCCCAATCTGATTTATGACTAATATTTCTTGAGCACATTTCGACGCCCAGTTTCAAAATGCTATATGCAGTTGCATCGGCGAATAATATATCTTTGAAAAAAGATCTTTATGAAAGTGTCTCATCATTTGTGACCTTTTTGAGCACAGCCGGCCTAGAAGAGTTAAGAGTTAAGATTAACACACATTGTAACGTGCAGCCGAGACAAGCTACAGCAAACCCCGTCGGTGGAAAAGCATGCTCATCCACCATATTTTCGAATAAAACTGCACACTTGATAAGAATTATACACATATTTTGGTGCCGTGGGGTGCCGTGGGGTCCCATGCGGTGCCGTGGGGTGACATGGGGTGACGTGGGGTGATTAGTAGTACCGATCGACAGGTGGTCGATACCAGCTAGCCACAAAGTGAGTTTTCTTATTTACAAAAAGTTTGACCCAAACTGACTCTGAGTCCTTGTCCAATTCTGTGAGGGGCATGTGTGGGATGTCCTTGTGTACAAGAAGCATAACACCACCACCATTTAAGGTTCTATCCTTTCTGTACACGCTGTATGGAAAAGATTCCGGAAATAATTCAGACGTTAATATGGAATTGTCAATTTTTGTTTCCTGAATCGCCAAAATCTGAGATTGATGAAAATCAATGAAGGCCAACAACTCAAGTTTTTTTCCTCTTATACTGTTTATGTTGATACTGGAAAATTTCAGACCACTAAT
Source organism: Rugalucina vietnamica (assembly GCA_964017185.1). Classification (NCBI taxonomy): domain Eukaryota; kingdom Metazoa; phylum Mollusca; class Bivalvia; order Lucinida; family Lucinidae; genus Rugalucina; species Rugalucina vietnamica. The sequence goes on along the minus strand of OZ024872.1, from coordinate 25,702,253 downwards.
AAAACTGTTTTTGCTATTCAAGGTTTCAGTGGACTTGGTTTCATGACCTCTTGCAAGTAGGTCAAACCTATTTTCACTTTCCAAGTTAAACTGTTCATTGAAAAAAGAGTCTGAGAAATTGAAAAAGTCACATTTTGGGCAAATCCATGTACAGTTTGAGTTTTGCATCGTTTCATACTCTGAGTCTGACATAAAAGAACAATTATTGTGCACCCACATTTCACATTTGTCACACTGGACAGCCTTATGGGAATTCAAGACAGCACCACTGCATAGGCTGCACTCAGCTTTGCAGTTTGAACAATACCAAAAGGTACAAGTAGGCAAAGATCAGGAAAAGGCGCAATCAGAAAAAGATTCCCACTCCAAAAACCGAGGTGGGAAAAAACCAAACTAACAATCAGGTACTTATACCATGAAACATATCGTAAGCCGAATGAGCAGCTATTTTCCCAATAGGTGGCCACTCAGTTACCTTAACTTAACTAAAAATATGAAAACATACATAAGGCGCCAACAGCACAAAAAAATTTAAACACCAAGACATAAAACAAAAAGAACCACTACAGAAGTATCGACTTGGAACGATCAGTAACACAAAGTTACTGGCGGGCTTAAACCGGTTTTACAGGTACCTAAGAATCATTACCCGACTCAATCTTTTGTAACTCAACGGGACCAAGATTTACGCAAGACGCATGGAAGCGTTTCTCGCAATCTTCACATTTAACTGCTTTCTCGGCCGCCTTACAATACTTCTTGCACGTGCGGCACTGGAACCTGGGGCCTGGGTTCATTTCTATATCTCCAGCCAAAATAATAAGAATCAACAAGTTTGTTCCCTTTGAAGGATTGAAACTGCGTAATCCTTCGGAGCCTCTTCGGTTACCAATTTTCCTTGTAAGAGCCAAGCTCTGAGCAATTCCACCAACTGATTTACCAAATCCTATACTACAGTCCTGGTTCGCATCTAAAATATCTCCTGATGTTGTCCACTTCCAAACACAGAGCCCGAAAACCAACAACAAAGCCAACCTGAGGAGCAGCGGACAAGACTTCGGTGTATGGAAACAACATACCAGCTCTTTTCCACCCCGACAAGTCAACCGCCCCACAGTTGGACCGACAAAACCTGAAGCCATGAGTTCCAATTCAAATGATTAAACAAAAAGACCTTCAATCACTGTATGAAAAAAGTGGGTGGGGGAAGGTCAAACCAGAAAAACTATTCAGATTCTTTAAATTTTATGACAGATCGATTGCAGCCCTGCTAGAGCCGTTCAATGTCACTGTCAATGAAGCTTGAACAAATTCTGGTCCAAAAGCTTGTCAGCTCTCAGGCCAAAAAGTTTCAAGAAAAGAAATTTTCAAGTAAAGTACGAATCGTTTTGGCGCGAATCGCACGACTAAGAAAATCGATGCTTAGACTCTTAATTTGGGGGAAAACAGCGACCAACAATGAGAAATTGCAGGTCCCAAACTTCTTCACCTAAAGTCGGGAAGTTTTACAAACAAAAACAATGGGAAATTCGAAAAATAATAGAAAAAAACTTCTCTTTCAAAATTCTGTGTCCGTGTCGCCGAACCGAACCGAACCGAATCCGATAGATGTATTGCTTTAGAATTGAATTGTACCATAGTGAACAATAATAAAAAAATATTACCTTCTGGGAATATAGGATTTTTAAATCCTAAATCAACAATAAGCGAGGTAGCCGAGTGGTTAGCGCACTGGCTTCTTGTGCTAGAGGTCCCGGGTTCGATCCCCGCCGGCGGCGAGGAAAATTTGTTGGTCCGAACTTGCTTCCCTTCGTGTCATTTGCAGGAATGACATGATAAAGTGCGCCGTCCTTCGGATCGGGACGTTAACTGGAGGCCCCCTGTGCAGGGACAGTCATCCCCTGTGCAGGTTAAAGATCCCTACACAGGTTCTATCCTCATGCATATAGGCTCATCCTGCAAACACACCGGAGTGTACAATGTACACCTCCCAAGAATAATCAGAAATTGATTGATGGGAGTAAAAAGAAAATAATAATAATAATAATAATAATAATATTGTTGTTTTTCATCAACATCAACATTATATAAATTTACAACTTGGCGAAGAAAATGTATTTGGTTATTCATTTGCTGTTGAACCACATCATCTTGAACATGCTGAACTGATGCACAGAATGTGAAGTTGTAGAAGCTGTATCATTTTTGATATACAAAGTAATGATAATGTAATGAGAAGTAATGGTGGCATTACAGGCATTTTTTTCAATTGTAATTCATTAAATTACCATTACTTGTAATGATAAAATCCTTCATTACACATTACTTTTCATTACTTTGAAATTTGTAATGCATTACAATGCATTACCATTACACATTACCATTACCCCATCTCTGTTTGTCACGCGACGACTCAGTCTTGTAATTAGTTTTTAGACCTTATGATTCTTATTTCTTGTTCATAAATGTGTATCGTAGTGAGGGTACTACAGAATCGAAAGGTTACGTAGTCTTTTTGCGAATGCACCCTAGACGTCCCCAAACTGTTTCTGGTTACCCATCGTAAAGCGAAGTAAGTCTTACTCGGCCATTGCACACAAAATATCGTCGACGCATGCATGGTCTCTTAGTTTGCCTCACACATATTAAGGTCCTTAGTTAGTACTAAAGCGATTATTAAAAGGTAACCTCATTCATTTTATGCTACATTGTTCCTCGTATGACACAGCTTAAGCCTTTTATTGTCGTATGACGCGGCTCATATAAAGCATTTTCGTAGACAGTATTTACGTCGGATACACATGAAATATCCCCTTGTTAAATTTAGTCAGCGTAGGTGTCCATATCGGAGTTCACGCCTAAGTGAAAATGTCTAATACAAGTGATTGGACTCTAGCCCTATTTTTAGTCCTGTAGAAAAGAGCTGAATTCAGAGAGGACCTGGAATTGAGTTCTAAAGTTTTTTTCTTTACTGAATCTTGTTTAGCAGACCTTGCCCTTGAAGAATCCAAGTGATGCCACTTTGGCATCATTGAGCATTTTGATATATTCAAGATGGTGTCCAAAATGGAAGCCAGAAATAGCAAAAATCAATATTTTGCGTCTGAAAGGACCCGGAATAAGTTCTAAAGTGTTTTTCTTTACTGAATCTTGTTAAGCAGACCTAGCCCTTGAAGAATCCAAGTGATGCCACTTTGGCATCATTGAGCATTTCGATATATTCAAGATAGTATCCAAACTGGAAGCCAGAAATAGCAAAAATCAATATTTTTACATATATGGGACAAATCTATGGCTTGATTTATTGGTTTGCTCTTGAGTAAGGCATGGATAAAAAAGTTATGAAACATAACAGTTCATAACAAGTCATAGCATTTTTTGTAGCTTTAAGAAACAAAGATGGCATCCAAGATGGCGGCCATGATAAGAAGCACAAAAACACAATTTTACCTGTTCACATTTGAGATGATGTGCTAATGTAAACATTTTGTGTAAGACACTGTATTTTAAGAAATGGAGGCATGTCTTTTCACCAATTATCTAATTACAATATGCAGGATGGCTTCCAAGAAGGTAGTCAAAACATTAAAACTGTATTTCATGTAGTTTTACGCTTGTGTTAACTGTGCAATACTTCATTTCTTTGGCACCCTGCATAATAATATACATGTCATCCATCTGTGTATCATGTCAGTCCAGTCTAATTTTGGCCATAATCTATTCAGTGCTAAGAGCTTAGATGTTTCCGAAAATTTGCCAAGTAGTAACTCATATATGAACGCAGATCAGACAAAAGAGGTCTGGGCCGTAAAGTACATTGTATGCAATTAAGATTTAAAAACCAAATCAATTTGTAATATTTGGCATGTTCTGATATTTATGCCAAACTGCTTTGATATTGTAAAACAATCCGAGACACATATAATATCTTATGAAACAAAGATATAAGTACCACGCATATTGCCATGGTAACCGATGCGCCATAAGAAATACCCTCATTTTAAGAAAAGGTACGCACTTTGTTGTACATATTTTATCAAATTGTGTGTGAACTTGTGCCAATTTCATAATTTGAACAGTGGTATAGGTGTTGAATTTCAAGGAACACATAGAAGTTTGAGAATTTCAGTCATAGATTCTTTTCAGTACAATGGTATAAAGACGCTAGTATCATCAATGTCAAAACGCCATCAATATTTTTATGGCGTCATGCTTAGATTGCTACACACCTTTTGATTCTCATATATTTATGGAGATGATCTCTTCAAAGTCCCAGGAAATACTCAGCTAAACCTGGTCTTTCACATTGTTATTTATGTATATATTAATTTTGAATTTTTAGGACATAAGACCCCTCTTGTCCGATCTTGGCCCATATATATTAAGCTACACAAGAATCACAATAAGACGACACAGTAGCCCATACTCTGAATTGAGAGGTTGATGTTTTGAGTCCGCCACAACAGAGTTGTGCATGCCATGTTAACCTTTCCAAAGTGCTGAATATAATAGTACTGGTTCATACCAATGCTCCATCTCAACATGACTGGTTGTTTATTTAATGGATTGTTATTTAAGAAATAATTTTACTTAACAGTGAATTATCGTGATTAACGCGGGATGTTGGAGGGCAGATTGCGATGTATTAAATCACGACGGTATGAAAGATAAATGTTCAAATCGCATGTAAACATTTTTAAAACACAACTGTCTGTTCATTTATGTATTTATTGTTGTCTTGGCAAGAATAAAGATTGTACAACCAAGTCCTGCTCAGCAGCAACCGCAGAATTGGAATTAAATAACCATCCTGCAATACCTTGATCACAATGCCATTACCAATGACATAACAATAGCTGATTGTGTCGCATTCTGAAAGGGCATGAACACTAAATTAAATCAGGTAAGGATCAAAATCTTTTTTTTTTTTTTTTGTTCCCTATTGTTTCTCTACATCAATAATGGCAGACCTCTGTTTCACTGGTGATGACTTTTCCCCAACAATGCTTAGTCTGTGAGTCAGGTACAGAAAACATAACAGTACAAATGCATCTGTGTCATCTATAGTGGCTGAAATCCTTTTCAGATTTTCAAGTGCTGCCAACACCATTTGCTGCATACGGATGCCCCCTTCTTCATGGGTGCTTTTCATAGCACTTCTTTCAATGACAATACCCTTGCAAACTTCTGAAAGTACATGTCATCTTCTCCCTTTTAAACTTTCAACTTAGAATTCTGATTGTCTGCTACACTAATTTACTAATAAGTTTAATCAGCTACTGTTGGTTTTCTATCACTGTCTGTACAACACTTTGTGGGAACAATAATTGCATGTTTTGTGTCATTGTTGTGCAAAAATTTTATCTACCAAATACCAGGTAAACATCATTCACTTTTGGGTTAGTTTGGATATTGTCCACATTGTACTTTGACGGACCATTAGAAGACCAGTATATAAAATGACAGATCGAGTCATCTGATATAGAACAAATGATTTTCTTTTTATTTGACCCACATATACTTTTGTTTGTGATACTATCTTCGTCTTGCTTTGAATATCACCTGTATATGTATCTGCAAATATCAAGGTTGCTTTGGCAAACATGTGCTAATGTGTTTATGCCTATGTCATATGACCTTGCCTGTTGTCCAAATCACTCTAGTGCTTATCAAGATGGTAGCTACTGCTTCATTATTACCAACTGTAAGATCATTTATACTGTTGCTTGAGTTTCTGCATTTTAAAAGTTGCTTCATTAAAGCTTGTATATTATTTGCTTTCAAACCGTTTCATTGTTTTTGTACCGAGTTTGAGATCTTTATTAACACTCGCTACCTTTTCACCCATCCTTCCACCATCTTGAAATACACAATATTAAAATACAAACTTGCTCTATTATCCTTTATCTTAATAAGGCAAAATGTCTAGAGTAATGACTTTTAAGTGCTAAGTGTATTCAGTGCGGGAAAATGTTAAAACTCAATTCTAGGTCAAATTCGTTTTGCGCAAGAAATCATGGCTGCCTTCTTGAATGCCATCTTTAATATGATAATTACTGCATCTTGATAGACAAACTAGCTTGAGCAATGTATCTGAAAGTTTAAGTGCTAATTGTATGAATCAAAACTTGAAAGTAAAACCAAAAACATGAAAAACCTTGACTTATTTATGTTTTATAAGAAAGATGACAGCCATCTTGTATCCTATCTTGAAAAACTGTGATAGAATGTACATACTTACACAAATCTGATACATATTCATCAATTGGCACTGAAATAACCACAATTTTACCAGATAAAAACAACCAGAGACCCGTATTAAAGAATAGTTTATATTCTGGCCGTCATCTTAAACGCCATCTTGAAAATACAAAAATGCTCAATGATGCCAAGGTGGCATCATTCAGATTCTTCAAAGGCAATGTCTACTGAACATGATTCAGTAAAGAAAAAAACTTTAGAACTCAATTCCAGGTCAATTTTGTTTTCTGCCGGACTATTTATAGACTATGCTTGACTTGCCACTTGTGCTGGGCTGGACAGGTATTCCAATAATTGACTATGCAATTAAATAAGGCAAAATATTCCAAACACTGCCTGTGTTTTACAAAATACTCCTACAAGCATATTGAACATAACTTAAAAAGAAATATACCATTCTAAAGATGAACTGTCCCAGTGTTGTTTGATATAAAATTCAAATAGATTGAGTGAATACTTTTATATAAAAAGGCTGTTACAAAAGAGGCAAAAAAACTTCTTCTGGAAGAAAACAATTTTTCTTTATTTTTATACAGATGGCTAAGGTGTAATTTTTGGTGTATATATTCAAACTTGACATCAAACAACAGCCCAATATGTGCTTAAACAGATGACATGTTTTGCTTGAATAAAAATGCAATATAGAAGAAGGAGTAGTTCGTAGAAACTGACCACTATAAACACCACCCTATAGATTCACTGTACACCGTAGAATCAGTGAAAGACACTGTACCAGTGATTGAACAAATTTTTGGGACAAAAAATGCAAGATAGTGGTAAGTATTTTGCATGTTTTCGTGTTATCCGTTTTGTTTCTGTGTTATAGTTTTCAGTTGGTCACTTCGGTACATGTTCTTGTTTCATCTTATGGTCGACGAACCGCAAAATGTGTTCGTGGGAGCGGCATACAGGAGGCATTCGTTTTAGATAAGCGTTGTTAAAATTCTTAAAATCGCTGCCTTTTCTCCTCTAGTTTTACTATCAAACATTTTTGAGAAAATAAAATTCGCGCAAAAGTAAGAAATACTTCGGAACTTTCAATATAAGAAAGCGCATGCTGATCCGCTCCGTCGATATCGAAATTTCTTACCATAAAGGACTGTACGTTCGAAATTCAGTGAAAGGAACTACTGGCCCAGTCAAAGAGAGGTCGATTTATTTTTTGTACCCAGTTATATCAATTGGCTGTACGAAGTTATTGAAACTGCTAGCGAGTAAAATTGCCTTGTAAGCGAAGAAATATGCCTTATTTAGGAATAATGGGCCAGTTTGTAAACCATATTAGTATATATTACATCTTCTCGATTTACATTTGCATTTTGTCAACCCCATTTACTGCAAAAACAGTTAACGAAATAAAGTACCATAACGCTCGTGTATGGAACGCCAAAGCTGTCTGATGGTAAGGAATAAAAGCATTTGATTCATCATCGTTAATATATCCTGCTCACATTTTATTATATATTGTATAGTGTGCATTATATAATGAGAAAAGTCCATTATATGTTGGACCAGGTTCTTTATATTAAGAAAATTTTCATTATACATATATGATGAGTAAACATCTTTATATTATGGTAGACTTACATTAATTATATGCTGATACAACCTCATTATATTATGCATGTTTCTCATTATATTATGGGCAACAAGTAGTATGCATGATGTCTACACGACCAGAAAAGCGTACATGTAGTCTCACGCAGCGAAACGTCAAAAAAAACAACAAAAACGCCATACTGTCGAAATGATCGTCATGATAGAAAAGAGTAGAATTTGTGAAATACACAACATATCGAATTGTAGTTTCGGCACAATTCACCGCATTATACACACAGATCTGACAATTAGACGCCCGTTTGCAAGGTAGATTCCAAAAACGCTTAAGAGCTAGCCAACAGCGGCACGAATGCGTATAGCTTGACGTTGTTATGACGTTGGGCCGGTTTTACTGTTGTTACTTTAGCAACGCACGTGATTTAATGCCTAATTTTCATCCGACTACATGAATTGATAATTTACAACATGCACAGAGAACGTAAATTTCCCATGACAATTACAAATTTGGCAGCACTTTTCCTCGATTTTTTTAATCCCCCTCGTATGTATTCGTATGTATGTATGTATGTATGTATGTATGTATGTATGTATGTATGTATGTATGTATCTATCTATCTATCTATCTATCTATCTATCTATCTATCTATCTATCTATCTATCTATCTATCTATCTATCTATCTATCTTTCATCATGATCGTCATCATCATCGTCATTATGATATATCATCAGCAATATCGATCATCATCATCATCATCATCATCATCATGATCGATCATCATCACGATCGATTATCATGATCGATCATCATAATCGATCATCATCATGATCGATCATGATCGATCATCATCATCGATCATCATGATCGATCATCATAATTTATAATCATGATCGATCATCATGATCGATCATCGTCATGATCGATCATAATCATCATCACGATCGATCATGATCGATCATCATCATGATCGATCATCATCATGATCGATCATTATCACAATCGATCATCATGATCTATCATCATCATCATGACCGATCATCATGATCGATCATGATGATGATGATCGATCATGATGATGATCGATCATTATGATCGATCATGATGATAGATAATGATGATGAGCGATAATGATGATGAGCGATCATGTTGATCGATCATGATGATGATGATGATGATGATGATAATTGATCATGATGATGAGCGATCATGATGATGATCGATCATGATGATGATCGATCATAATGATCGATCGTGATGGTGATCGATCATGATGATGATGATCGATTATGATGATCGATCATGATGATCGATAATGATGATGATGATCGATCATGATGATGATCGATCATTTTGATCGAACATGATGATCGATCATGATGATGATCGATCATGATGATGATCGATAATTTTGATCGATCATGATGATCGATCATGATGACCGATCATGATGATGAGCGATCATGATGATCGATCATGATGATGGTGATGACCGATCATGATGATGAGCGATCATGATGATCGATAATGATGATGATGATCGATCATGATGATGATCGATCATGATGATGATCGATAATTTTGATCGATCATGATGATCGATCATGATGAGCGATCATGATGATGAGCGATCATGATGATCGATCATGATGATCAATCATAATGATGATGATGATGATTGTGATCGATCATGATGATGATTGATCATGATGATGATGATCGATTATGATGATTGATCATGATGATCGATCGTGATGATGGTCAATCATGATGATGATCTATTAGGATGATCGATAATGATGATCGATCGTGATGCATATAATGCGCATATAATGAATTTATCGAATCATATAATCAACTTGGTGCATATAAAGACAATAGCCCATAATATAATGAGAAACATACATAGTATAATATACTAATATACAGATGTTTAATCATCATAATGTAAGTCTAACATAATATAAAGATTTTTACTCATCATATAATGAAACTTTTCATAATATAAAGAATCTGGTCCAACGTTTCAATGGACTTTTCTCATTATATAATGCACACTATACAACATACATATATAATCAAATACGAGCAGGATAAAATGACGATGATGAATCAAATGTTTTTATTCTTTACCATCAGACAGCTTTGGCGTTCCAAACTCGTGCCAGCGTAGCTATTATGACCACTCGTGAAAAAAGACATTGTCCGAACAATGTTCAAACCAGAATAGCTGTAATGACCACTTCATGCACTGTATGCAAACAAATCAAATATAGGCGCTTAATCACATTTTTTGCTAATTGATTCCATCGCACTGGTTGTTTTTAGACACGTATATTGTCTCCGGATACCTCTCATGAAGACAGTTATACATAGAATGTGATGTTAATCTAATAGGTACACAGAGGGAATCAAAATAAGTTTAGAAAAGAAAATTGATTATCATATAAAAACATTTTCAAATATATCGTTTATCAACATAAGGTAAGGATAAAATACACATTTACACATTTTTCAAGTGCCTCGTTCGCATTGCTCACATCCTAATAAACGAAAATTTTAACGACTATACCTATCACTGGGTACAGAACCTCTTACACTGTGAGGCTTTTACTTCGTACAATACCTCTCATTCACTGGGCCAGTAGTTCCTTTCACTGAATTTCGAACGTACAGTCCTTTATTGTAAGAAATTTCGGAATCGATGAAGCGGATCTAAAAGAGTTTTCTTATATTGAAGTATTTCTTTCTTTTGTGCGTATTCTATTTTCTCAAAATTGTTTGATTTTAAAACTAGATGAGAAAATGCAGCGACTTTTAACAGTTTTACAACTCTCGTCCAAAACGAATGCCTCCCGTATGCTCACACGAACACCTTTTGCGGTTTGTCGACCATAAGATGAAACAAGAACATGTACCGAAGTGATCAACTGAAAACTATGGCACAGAAACAAAGCTTATAACACAAAAACATGCAAAATACTTACCACTATCTCACATATTTTGCCCCCAAAATGTGTTCAATTACTGGTACAGTGTCTTTCACTGATTCTACGGTGTCCAGTGAATCTATAGGGTGAACACATATTTTCTTATTTATTCTCCATGTAAATACCTATTGGGCATATTTTAAAACCTGGCCTGACTCCAAGTCACGCATACATTGGAAAATGATAATAGCAGTACTGAAGTTTCATGTCCCTGTAAATCTACTGTCCCTGCACCATTGCGTTTTTAGCTCACCTGAGCCGAAGGCTCACAGGTAAGCTTATAGGATATGTAGGTACCCGGCGTCCGTCCGTCGTCGTCGTCCGTCCGTCGTCCACCATTTTCAAAGATCTCCTTCTCTGAAAACGCTTGGCCAATCAATGAAGCATCTTTAGGAAGGGGGAACCAATGTATATATAAGAAATCCAGGTCACATGACCAAGATGGCCGCCATGCCCATATATGGTAAAAACCCTTTAAAATTCTTCTCCAGAACCAGTGGACCGATTTCAACGAAACTTGGCATGAAGCATCGATGGCTCAAGCACTTCAATGTATATATAAATCATGGCCCTGTGATGACCTTGACCTATTTTACGGCAAGGTCAACATAGGTCGCCAATGCATTTGAATGGGGGAAACTTTTAAAATGTCATTTTAAGTGAAAGTCTTGCAGGAAATGGGCAGTATGACTGAATATTAATGATTCTGAAAAAAAATGCACCCCAGGGGCTCATATGCCCCCACCCTGGGGCAATATACATGTATATTACCATAATATTCAAACATCATCTCCTCTGAAAGCGCTTGGCCAATTAAAGCCGAATTTTATGTGAAACATCAATAGGAAGGGGTAACCAATGTATGTATAAATAATCAAGGTCACATGACCAAGATAGCCGCCATGCCCATATATGGTAAAACCCTTTAGAAATCTTCTCCGGAACCGGTGGATCGATTTCAGAGAAACTTGGCATGGAGCATCGATGGCTCAAGTACTACAATATGTATATAAATCATGACCCTGTGATGACCTTGATCTTTTTTATTGCAAGGTCAACATAGGTCGCCAATGCATTTGAATGGGAAAAACTTTTAAAAAGTAATTTGAGGTGAAAATCTTGCAGAAAATGGGTAGTATGACGAAATATTAATGATTCTGAAAAAATGGACCCAAGGGCTCATATGCCCCCACCCCGGGGCAATATACATGTATATTACCATAATATTCAAATATCTTCTTCTCTGAAACCACTTGGCCAATCAAAGCCAAATTTAATGTGAAGCATCTATAGAATGGGGGAACCAATGTGTATATAAATAATCAAGGTCACATGACCAAGATGGCCGCCATGCCCATATATGGTAAAACCCTTCTTCTCTGGAACCGGTGAACCGATTTCAACAAAACTTGGCATGAAACATCAATGGCTTAAGTACTACAATGTATATATAAATCATGACCCTGTGATGACCTTGACCTATTTTACGACAAGGTCAACATAGGTTGCCTATGCCTTTGAATAGGGATAACTGTTATTTGTCGGTTGAAGGGAAAGACTTGCAGGAAATTGGCAAATGAACAGGATATTGATTATTATGAAGAAAAATAATGGACAACAGGGGCTTTTACTGGGACTTTTTTCCATAATATGCAAACATGTTTATTTGTATATACAACAGATCTCAGGTGAGCGTTTACATGACCATTGGTCCTCTGGTTTATTTTGTCGGGTTTAATGTATACACAACATACAAGTATTAGATTTTGACAATTGGCACCCCTCAGGAATGTAAATGTACAAGTGTTATTTAAGGGTATACCAATTGTCAAAATCTAATACTTGTTTCATTTTTGAGAAAACACGCTATTTAAATCTTGTGTAAATAGTATGATTTCATCCCAAATATTGACATCTTATGCACCAGTCATTTGTATCCACGACCTTCCCTAGGGCCGGGGAATTGCGGGGCTTTTAACTTATCGAATTTTAAAGCCCGGGTAAAATTCCCGCTTTGCGGGGCCAAATCTTTGTCACGTTAAAATCCCTGTTAAAAGCCCCGGCCCTTCGGGGACTGACAATAATGAGGAGTGACGACAAATGACCTAAGCTATTTGAATAATGTTACTAGCATATTCCATGGTGCTTAGATTAGGCATAAGTTAGCCCAGTGGTTCCAGAGTCCTACAGACACACACCAGAGAGCCTTTGGCATTAAATGAACTTAAAACATGCTCTTGAAATTTTGCATACTATACAACAACTGCGGCTTGTTCGTATGAAATTAAAGTATACATTAAATGTGAAAATATGTAGCTACTTAATTCAAATTAATGTGAATATTCATGTTTGAAAGTGTGGTTGGACACTAAAATGCTATATTGGCGGGAAATTAAAACCCCGGCACATCCCCGGCACTGCCGGGACTCGCCGCAGGTTGAAGTCCGGCACTTAAGCCCAGCTATGCCCCTGCTATCCCCGGCCCTAGGGATGCCGGGGATTTAAATGACTGTTGCATTATTCGAAATACATTCAAAGACTGTAGTCAAGAAGTTGAAGACCATGTTTATGGTGAAAGCTTTTCCTAAAGTTTGAAAACGGAATCAAACCAGGATGTAACTCGAACGTTAACAATGCTAATAAGCGTGTTGCTGAGCCTGTTTGGGCATAACATAATCTGTATTCAATGCTTCAATGACTCGTACAAGAATGTTTCTGGAATATCCAGTCTTCTTGATAAAAATGTCCGTCATTTTTCCATTATACGTACAGGTAAAAATTATACAAGTATTAAATTTATTGCGTTTCGACTCACGTATCTATGGCGCATGCGCGGATCCAGATTTTTCTGAGGGTGTGGGGGGGGGGGGGGTCCAAATTTCCAGAAGGGGTCTGACGGAAAATTTCAACATGGCAAAAATTAATAATCTGGCAATTCCTGGGGGGGGGGGGGGGGGGTCCGGACCCCCTGTCCCCCCTCTGGATCCGCCCATGTGGCGTATCAAGATAAGAAAGGTACGTCACAAGTACGTTGTACATACGGGAACATACGTAGCTCATACTCCTCGATACGTGGCTCATACTCTTCATGTGCCGTGGTGTTACGTTTTTATGTGTGAATTTAGAAATTCTTAGCACGTACGTGACAGGGCCGATACGCCGTGCATACGTCACACATACGAAAGTAACGTGGCAGGTACGTCGTAGATACTTAGCTTGTACTCCTGATACGCCACATGCTCGTAGCGGTTAACATGCCACGTAACTGTGGCATATGTACCGCATGTCTTTCGTATCTGCTACGTATGCATGACGTATGTGAGGCGTATCCTAGACTCTCTTTACGTATCTATGGCGTATCAGCGACATACGTGTGGCCTATATCTTCACTGTAGATTTTGGATTACTTCTGATCTTTCAATTTACTTGACGTCATTAAATGTTTCACCTCAGAAATTCAAACGCGTGTAACTCCGTTATTTATGAACGAAAACATAAAGTGTGGGTATTCATTTTCTTAAGGAACAATGTGGTACCAAAATTATTTGTGTTTTCAATTTTTTTTTTTTTTTTTTTGCATTTTCACCGCCTGCCTTGTGAATTGGAAAATGCCCGAGTATTGTATAAAATAAAAAAAAATTGCTTTTTTCTGTGAATACCAAATATATTTCATTTCGTGAGTTGAAAATATACACATTTTCACTCGTGCTGCGCACTCGTGAAAATTCTGATGTTTCAACTCACTCGATGAAATATATTTGGTATTCACCTCAAAAAAGCAAATATCCTGTATATGTAAGCTTTTGAACGTAACATATCAGCATCTAAACGTTCGGTTAGTTATAATGCTGTTAAATACCCGTAACTGAACGTCATAAAAGATAGAAACCCACACCGGTGTCATGATATCTGTCCGCAGCCAATGCTTGATTGTGGGTTGATGCGTTCATTTACGGTGTAGATACGTTTGTGTTACGGTTAAGATACGGAAAGATTCGAATGAATGCCTTCAGTTACATGCCATTACGTTTTATTGCGGATGTTTGATCCGTGCCCAATTTTTTACTTTTTTTCAAAATTTAGGCGCGGATGGAATCGGACTTGCATATACAATACGTTAAGATACGGACATATACGGGAAAGATACGAATTGTTACGGACATGACGGATATATACGAAAGGCCAGTTCGCAGCGTCCGCAGCATCCGGATGTGTTAGTGTGACTGTAGTTTGACCAAAACCTGCGTTTTCTTGCATCAGATTTCACCGTTATATACGCAAGAAAACGCAACATTACGTATCTGAAGGTGTATGTCTGTATCAAAACGTAACAGATGGTATCGAAAGGTATGTAGTCAAGTATCTTAACCGTATGTATTCGAATTTATCCGTAACTATCTACGAACGTATTCGTATCTTTCCTCAACTACCCGTATTTATTCGTATTTAAAGGTAATAAATTCATTAAAAAACGTTAGCCCCGCCCACAAAATTCTGCGGATCGCTACGTATAGTATTCGCAACTATCCGCGGCATCCGTAAGCGCTAGTATGACCTAGGCATAAAGGTACTCATTTGCTTCTGCGTTGACGTAAATGACTTTTGAAAGAGCACAACAAAATGCTAATTCTTCCATGACTCATTCTAGCAGTACGTACATTCGTCTTCGATGCATACAAAAGATGCTTATCAGTTATCATACTGTTTTTCACGCTCAGTTGATAAATGTGCATTTACAAAGCCGTTTGGATACATATTTCAATAAAGAATACTACTTAGTTTATGGCCAAGACAAAGAAAAACAAAAGGACTTTAAGAATGTAATGAGTTAGTTTTCATGGCACCAGGTCAACTTTATAAACCATTAGCTGAAAAACATAAGAGCTGTAAGCATTCCAATTGACTTCAATTGGGAACTTAGAAGTTTGCAGATCAAAGTGGACGCCGATTTTGTAAACTCGGCTTTGTTTATTTTTACGAGAGCAACACGTGGTACTTACCGTCCAAGGGCAGAGGATGTGGAACGTCGCATTCGTAACGATCTCGCCGACGCATACAAAACTTCATAATAGCATTCACCGCACGTCGCATCAACAATCACGATTAACAGTTGGGTCCCCGTGTTTAAGGGGAAAAACAGATAGAATGCAACTTCTTTCAATAGTATTTAAAGCATAGAATTATATAACAATTTCGATTATATTCAAACAAATTATCCTTTTGACCATCTATGTTAGGGGGTGGGGACCAAGATATCCTGGCTGGGGTATCTTGGCCCCCACCTGAAACTGACTTACATGGGGAAAATCTTGCAGATAAAAGGCAATCTCTTGCAATACTATTGAAAGTACAGAATTATATAGCAAATTCGATTATATTCAAACATATCATCTCTTGGACCAACTATGTTAGGGGGTGGGGGCCAAGATACCCCGGCCTGAAATTGACTGATATTATAAAAAAAAGTGTCTTTCATTTAAATGGTTATTTCTTTCAATACTATTGAAAGTATAGAATAAAGTCGAGGAAAATGTGTCCAATTTCCTTTTACAATAAATCTAGCAAAGTTGTAGAAATTCAAACTTCAGAATGGTATAAAGTGTATTTTTATCTTTCCAATGAGGCCTTATTTGACAAAATTCCAGTATTATTTGGTTTGAGTAAAAAGTGTCAATTTAGACTCTTGCCTTAAAAGCATAGACTCTGAAGACAAATTTTCTCATGACAAATGACCAGTGCACAAACCAAGATGTTGAGGCATGTCAGCCTACTTCTCCTGCACCAACATTAGGACAGAGACCAGTAATTGTAACGTTGCATGTGATTGGCCCGAAGTGTGGGCAGATCTGCCGCGGTAAATTTAATATGTAACGCTACCTACGATTGGTCATAAATGCGTATCTATCAACCGTCTTTTATCACATGATAGTGTAACCTTTCTCAAATATTTTGCTTTATTGTGTGATTTAATCAACTGCTGTTTTGTCATACAATGGCCAAATTGCGGATGTAGTGACTTTTTCATAATTGAGCGATTTTGGGGTGTCCCTAAACAGCGAAAAATACCGTCCTTAAATGCTGGCTAACACCCTATTTTTGCTGCACCTGTACACGGCCTGGGGTGTTCTCTCGTCTGCTAAATGTGTTGGGTCCATTATAAGTTGTGATGCATATGAATGAGTCTTGTTTTGGGGCAAATTACAATGGGAGTCTATGGGAACGATAATTATAGGTCTTTGCCCTAAAGAGAATACCATCGTCAGGTGTGCTCCCTGTTTCGACACTGGAATGAAACTGCGTTTGCAGGAACCGGTACCCTCTTCGTATCTCTCCATGATTTCACATCTGAAGCCCAAGGCGGAACAGACCGAAACTGGCCATCCTCGAATTTTAAAATAAAAACAATCAAATAAAATGCACATAAAACAGACCGAAAAACAGACAACATAAAGATAAATCACGACAGAACAGCCTTGAAACGGTCATTTAAGAAATTACTTGAGTGCCTACACCAAATTTACTGGACCAAGCCTCACCTTTTACCTCAGTAGGGGTTCCCAACACTCTTGGAAGTCAACAAGGCGCAATTATGACCCCTATAATGTATAATGTGAACAATAATGATTTTCATATTTTTCACGTTTTCTGACGGAATAAAGTTAAAATCGCCATGACAGTGCACCACAATGTTAAAATGAAAATAATAGTATACAAAACAGACAAATTGAAGGTCAAGGTCACAGTTTTTACCCATTATTTTTGTCGAAAATAGGTAATTTTGGTGCAAAAATCCATTTTTAATGGTAAAATTGTGATTTTCATAAAGGTCAAAGGTCAAGGTCATTGAACTGCCTTATTTAACCTTTGCTGTAATAGTCCTTAACAATTAGATACCAGAATTGGTGGTGCGCCGATGTTTTGAGTTTAATTCAGTGGCTGTATCTTTACCATATAGAGAGGCAAACTTGTCTTTTTTGGACTTATTGAAGTAGGGGCTTGGTTGACTTTTTGAATAGCTCCAAGACTATGGTACATTTAATCAAGCATCAAACAGCATCGTTGCCATTGTAAGAGCCCTCTTCATTGTATAATTGCAATATTTCGTCAAAATAAATGAAATAATGGGTGTCTTTAGGACAGAGACCAGTGATTGTAACGTTGCATGTGATTGGCCCGAAGTGTGGGCAGATCTGCCGCGGTAAATTTAAGATATCAACTGCTGTTTGTCATACAATGGCCAAATTGCGGATTGTAGTGATTTTTGAATAATCAATTTTTCATTGTTGAGCGACTTTGGGGTGTCCCTAAACAGCGAAAAAATACCGTCCTTAAATGCTGGCTAACACCCTATTTTTTGCTGCACCTGTACACGGCCTGTGGCGTTCTCTCGTCTGCTGAATGTGTTGGGGTCCACTATAAGTTGTGACGCATATGAATGAGTCTTGATTTGGGGCAAATTACAATGGTAGTCTAAGGGAACGATAATTATAGGTCTCTGCCCATCAGTTCCTAGATGACAATATTACGCTGCAACGCACCACGACCAACCAACTTTCTTTTATCTGACCAACAATATGCCCAATTTTGGGGCCGAGTAATCAGCCTCCGTTACCCTTAAAGCATCGCAGCAAGAGCCTGGAGAGTTCTTGGTGACAACTTGATATTCCACATCAAACTCTACCAGACTGTCCCAGAAAGTGCAAAATTTTGTCAACGGGAGTGGGTTGCCTAGTCCTTGACCACAACATTGTTCTGACGCAGGTACCCAGCAGGCACCTGACGTCAACTTGACGTCGGATATTGGTTGTATTTTGGTCATGACGTCATACAACCAATAACCAACGTCCACCTGATGTCCAGTTCTGACGTCAGTGGACGTATTGATATGGCGTCAAACTGACGCCGGATTCAAACGTCAGTCTAACGCCATATGTCGACAGAGTTAGTTGCCCTTGAACTGACATAATTTCTTACGCATATTATGTAACAAAATCAAATTCAAATAATAATTTCAACATTGCCACTTAAAAGTCATATCTGGGTCTCGTATCGGAAATCCCATATTTCACCCACCATGCTTATTTAATTTAGAAAAATAAATATTTATTAATCAAAATAAAGTCTTTCACTTAATTGTTAATTTTTTTCTATTAAGATGAAAATAAAATTTGTATATTTTAATACTTATTTCACCATTTTAAATTATTATTGATTGTTCAGAATATTCTTATTTCTTACACTAATGTCTTATTGGTTTAAGCACCATATAGCAGTAAAATTTCGCATAAATAAGATGTGCCAACATCAGGGTGATTTAACATCTTAAACGAATAACTCTATCAAAGGAGTTAAAGGGAATACCGCACTTCTGAATCCATTTCAGGATTTCAGAATGTTAATTAAAAATGCGAACAAATATTCACGATTGGTTTGACGTATGTCCCTGGACGTCAGACTGACGTTGTAAAGCAGACGTCAATCTGACATCAGCATTAAGACGTCAAAAAACTTTCAAATTCAATGTCAATCCAACGTTAGTCCAATGTTAGAGTCTGACGTCAGCCCAACGTCTATGGGACGTCAAATGCCTGCTGGGTAATCTTGGGTGATCCTGGGACGATTTTCATCTGATAATGCCATCCTGCTGCCAACAATGACAGTAGTGCTGAAAAGGCTTTACAACAGGTCTGCTCACCTCAGTATGTGCACTGACTGTGCAGCTTTTAAGGAGAAAATGTGTATATGGAGATACGGTTAATGGGTGAAACCCAAGGGCTTTGAGATGTTGCATCTTGTTGGTTGAAATTTATTTTCTTTGCTTGACTCCCTAAACAACTTGTGACCCAGTTTCAAACATGCAGATTTCTTGACTGTTTATAATTTTTTTTTTTGTACTCCTTACAGGGTGGCATTGTGGGTTGCCTCTGCGAGGCAACTGACAGTGAAGTTCTGCAGGAGTACATGATTTAGGGTCTCAAAGGCTAAACATAGGGCCTGTTTCATATCTGGGTCATCAGGTTGGCCATGTTTTGGATTTTTGCAGAACATGTGCTCTGTAAACAATCAAATTTTATTGCATCTCATTTATTTTTCAAAGATGACACCTACCTAAGGTCATGAAATAGCTGTTAAACTCTTAAGATCCATCAGTTTTGATGACTGTCAAATTCATTTAATGACTTCTTTTTAGCATAATTTGACTTTTTCAATAAGTTTTGTACTCAGCTGACATCTTTGTTGTGATTGCAAGTGCCCGGATGTATTGTAGTGGTTACTTAGTTACTGTCTAAAAATAGCTACTCAGCATCTCCGATATCAATAAATAATAATCTACCCAAAACTTTCAACTTTAACTGTGTATTTCAACTTTAATACTAGACCAATTTTTGTGCTTTCTTCAGATTTTTAAAGGGTAATAATCTAAGATTTGTTCTCTGTTAATAGATTTATCAAATTCATTTAGAAAAATAGACATTTTGAAGTATAAAGAGGTCAAAGTACCGTTTCTTAAGCCTCCATTTTGTTTTCTCCCACATTCATATCTGATGTGGGAGGTGGGGGAGAAAGTGGGAGATGAGGGAGAAAGTTTGGAAAGTAAGGGAAATGAGGGAAAATTGGGATATGTGGGATGTGGGATTTGTGGGGAGTATATATTGGATCCCACGGAATTGTTCAGGGACTTCGCTATTGCTTCGCATAGGGTACAGTTTTGTTTTAATGTGGTTTTGGAATTTTTGGTTTAAATTAAAAGAAATTTAGTTGGACTTTCAAGAATTTTACTTTAAACTTTGGGAAAACAATCTAAATTAAATGGGGCATTATTTTCTTTGCAATTTTAAATGATTTTATGACTTAGAAGATTTTTTTTTTCTTTATTTTTCTTGGAGATAGATATTTTTTTGGAGGCTTGAGACTTGGAAACTATATTGGAATACAATTTAGCCGATGCCTGCCTGAGGATACTATTAAAGCATTTAAATTTCACTTAGAGCCACTCAGTGTTTTACTTAAATATTGATTGCTAGTCTCATTTAAAAGTTAATAATTTAATTAAATTTGTTGAATTTTATCTAATCATTTTAAGTATTTATTTCCATCCATTTGATTAAGTTTTAAAATAATGAAGTCCGGTCTACTGCTGGGTCAGTAGGCATTAGTATAGGCTGCTCTAGCGTCCGCCAACTCGTGTCCATCTACTACTAGATATGGGTAGACAGTTGATCTGCTGACTAAATTTGTTTTAGTTATTGTCAGTTATCAGACTGTCTACTGTATTTTGCTCATCGGTGTTAGTCTAGCAAGGTTACATTTTTGGTGAAGCAGCGGTGGGATCATAGCTGGTTTTCTATGATCCTGTGATACGAACCCACATCTCGGTCACATTGAGCATTGGTTAGAAGACCTCTGAAGTAGACTTTAATCACGTGCAAAAAGAATCATGGGTAGGAGACGAGTCAATCGGAGACGTAATCTTAGTAGGGCCGGCTCTGATATTACCTTAAACGAGGGCGATGCATCATCAGATGCTGAATCAAACACTTCAGGGACGGTTCAAGATGTACAAATTAGGGACAGCCCAATCTTATCAGACCATGTGCACGTGGCACAAGGCAACAATCTACCCACTAGTAATAGGTTTACCCCAATAGAAGATGATGCTGAGGCCTCAGAGCCCAGGGCAGACACAAACCAGAATCATAACAGATTTGTCTTTCCCCGGCCTCCCAATAGAGTCCCAGAAGCTGAGTTCACACTGCAAAATCCTGGTAATGGGGATGAACAATTAACCAGGCGTAGGTCCCAATCTAGAGAATCTACACAAGCAAACACATTTGAAAGCATCCTTAAGCAGCAGAATATGCAAACAAGGGCAATGATAAATGAGTGTGTTACTGAGTGCATGACCGGCACTGCCAACCTAATCCGTGAGTCCATGAAAGAATGTATGATGGGATTCGCAAATATGTCAAAGAACAATTTACAAGACCTTTTGTTTGAAGTTAGGGGTAATAATAATCACACAACTAGGTCGCAGCTTTCAAACCCTCCCAGCTCCACACCACAGGTCAATGCTTCATATCAGTTATCTGAGCTAGGTAATCAAATGCCAATAATGACTAGTTGCATACATCCTGGACCTTCAGTAGTTACCTCCCTTGCTTCACTACAAACAGACTCATTACCACAGAACACAATAACTACAACTACAGCTTCTGTTCCAAGAAACCATAACCAAAGCAATGCCTTACTTTCTGAGTCTACAAACTCTTTTGATTCTGTCAATATGTCCAGTAGATTGAATGCCTCTGGCACTAATTCTCTACAACCACAAACCAACAGCCCAAATTCTTTGAGCCAAGATTTCTGTCCTAAGAGTCAAAGTGTCAGGCTGCCTCCCTTTACTGGCAATTCAAATGAAAGCTGGAAAGTGTGGCATTCTCGATTCACAACAGTGGCAAATTTAAACCGGTGGGATGAAACTACTAAACTTAGTGAACTGACACAGCGCATGCAAGGAACTGCAGCTGAGTTTGTGTTTGACGAAATCCCCATTGACATTTTGAGCAGTTACTCTAGCCTAGTTGATGAGCTTGACTCCAGATTCAAATCTGTCGAGACAAACCGTACTTTCAAGGTGCAATTCAGCAAACGGCTGCAGAAATATAATGAGAGTGCTGAGGAATATGCTGCCGAGCTGAAACGCATCTATGATAAGGCATATCCTGGTCGGAACCCAGAAATGAGGCGTCAGCTTCTACTACAGCAATTCTTAAATGGGTTGAAAGACAAAGAGGCAAAATTTGCAGTAGAATACTATAAGGAACCAAACTCAATAGAAGAGGCTGTGCACCATGTGGTCACTTTTCTTGAGGCACAGCAGGGGCAAAAATCACAAAATAGGCACAATTCCCAAAGAAAAACATTGAGGTTTGAGGATGATGACAATGATGATGATGAGTATGATTATGACTGTAAAACATGTGACAGAGCTAGGTCTTTAATTCTTTCCGATGCACAAACCCTTCGAAAGGTTAATGATACCCCCACCAAGAATTGCAATGATTCTAAGACGGGTAGTGGCTCTCTAGACTCAGATATGCTTCAAAAGATACTTACCCTGGTCGAAAATACAAATAGGTCTTCAAATCAAGGTTATGATAAGAAAGGTCAAAAGGGTCAAGGTCAAGCAAATACCCCCCTCTCTTATCAGAGTCAGAACAACAATGGTCAAGGTCAGGCCCAGGTTAACCCCATGCCCAACAATGCATTTAGAAGTAATTCCGGCACCCGCCAAGGTCAAGGTCAGGCAAATGGTCAAGGTCGTGGTCGTACTCAAGGTCAAGGTTATCATGCTGCATTACAGTGTTATCACTGCTATGAAATAGGTCATATTAAGAGAAATTGTCCTATTTTGAAAGCAGAGCAATCCCAAAGCCAACCAATACAAGGCAACAGAAACCCTAGACCTGCCCCATTGACCCCGTATTATGGACCTTCCCATGGTAGTGCAAATTACATTGATTTAAACTAGAAAGGACCGACTGGGATGGTCGGCAGGCGGTCCCCAAACAAAATGGCCAAAACAATGATTTTTCAGTTTGTGAGCTCCAAGCCGGCTGTGAAACTGTGTCTGATCATAGCCCAGCTACCGAGGTTAAACAGCTCTCACGGGGTGGAGCAAGAAAAAATCTGAGCAGTACAGAATCCCCCGGCTTTCAGTCTCAACCAGATGGTCAGGTGAAAGCTTCACTGTGTAACCTAACTTCTAAACAGTCCAGCGGAAACCTAAGGGATAAATTACCTTTTTCTGGCTCTAAATCTGGACAAAGCATGGAAGATATGATAAGTCAAGTGTCACAGCTGGTTGGCTCACAAAATGAAAGATCTAACACACATTGCCCAGGAATGAATCCTAAATGTTTGAATGCCCCGCAGATGGAGAGTGTACAAATTTCAAACCCCAAGAGCTCCCTCGGTTCTGGTCAAAGACCAGATACACAGAGGTCTGAGACCACCAGTCCAAAACCACCCCATATTTTAGAAAATGCCACGCTCTCAACCGAACAGACACAGGTGCATTCTCTGCTGCCAGACAGTCCAAACCCCCAGTCTTCAGAAGGGACCTCACACTTGAATCCTGAGTCTGTGGACCCTATGATAAAACGAATTGCCACAAGTAATGGCTTTTATATAAAAGCCTCAATTGAGGGAGTTGACATGACCTTTACCATAGATACAGGGGCCACAAAGACAGTTATTTCTGAGAGGGTTTACAATGCTATTCCAAAACCCCAAAGGCCCACTTTAAAGCCCACTAATGGCTTGACTGATGCCACTGGTCAACCCTTGCCACAATTAGGTACAGCAGTATTCAGAATAAGGCTAGCCCCAGAATTGAACTTTGAAAGTGATATCATTGTTGCAAACATTGAGGATGATGGCCTTCTTGGGCATGACCTTTTGACCTTTGGCCGAGCCCATTTGTTATATGATGAAGATGTTCTTCAATTTATGGGTGTGAAACTAACTTGCATGAGAGTGGGCACTTCCCCAAGAGTAAGACAATTATTCGCTGCCGACCATTTCATCATTCCGGGGTACTGTGAAAAGGCCATTGATGTTTATGTACAGCGATGCCAGCAGGATGACAATTCCAATGGCACCGTTCTATTAGAACCTAGTTTAGAGTTTATGGAGAGGTATGGTCTGATCATGGCAGCAAGTCTAAGCGACTTAAATTCTAGAGTTACCCACAAAGTCAGAATATTGAACCCCAACCAGTTTGAGGTTCATATCAATCAAGATGTCAAACTAGGCACTGCTGAAAATGTGAGTGAAATTGTCAGTCTGATACAGGAAGAAAACCGTAGCCATGAAAAATCACACCATGCCTCCCCATGTCATGACACCCCAGACTCCGAGGCTTTACACTGTCAGAGCCAAGGTAAAGTACCGCCTGAGCAATACAATAAAACCCAGAAAACCCAAATACATGTTAGACGAGTTGATGAGAAAGTTATGCCCGAGCATCTCAAAGAGCTCTATCACTCGGCTATTATAGGGCGGACAGAGCATGAGAAAATTCGGATAGCCCAGACTTTGCTTAACTTTCAAGACACATTTTCAAAGCATGAATTTGACTTAGGGCTTACAACCCTGATAGAACATACCATTGATGTAGGCAGTCATGGCCCAATTAAGCAAGCCCCAAGGCGGGTTCCGGCGGCATTTGCCTCGGAGGAGGAAAATGTTATAAAACAGCTAGAAAGTCAGGGTGTCATAAGGAAAAGCACTTCTCCCTGGGCCAGTCCCATTTGCCTGGTTCGCAAGCGGTCAGGAAAGATTCGTCCTTGTGTAGACTACCGCCGCTTGAATGAAATAACCGTAAAAGATGCTTTTCCATTGCCCAGAATAACTGACTGCCTTGATGCTGTGGCCGGTGCTCAATATTTTAGCACATTCGATATGACCTCAGGCTTTCACCAGGTGAAAATTAAAGAGAGTGATATACCAAAGACAGCCTTCTGCACCAAATATGGCCTGTACGAGTACCTTACTATGCCAATGGGGTTATCCAATAGTCCAGCGGTTTTTCAGCGCTTGATGGAATTTGTGCTTTCCTCGTACCAATGGCATATTTGCTTGATATATCTCGATGATGTCCTGGTGTTTGGCTCAAACTTTGATGAACACATGGACAGGGTAGATCAGGTTTTAGATCGAATTACCCAAGCTGGTCTAAAACTTCGTCCAGAAAAATGCCAGCTCCTGCAATGCAGCGTGAATTTTCTGGGCCATACCATCTCGTCCGAAGGCGTGCTCCCAAATCCTGATAATCTGGCAAAGATAAAACAGTGGCCTGTCCCCACGACCCAGACAGACGTTCGGCAGATACTTGGGCTTGGTTCTTATTATAGAAGGTTCATAAGGAACTACAGTGATCTAGTTAGACCAATGACCTTGCTGACACACAAGAACACCCCATTTGTTTGGTCTGACGCATGTATGGAATCCTTTGAAACTCTTAAACAAAAACTCATGGGGTCAGAAATCATGGCATATCCCAGAAATGAGGGTCAATATATTCTTGACACAGATGCCAGCGACACACAAATTTCTGGCGTTCTTAGCCAGGTCCAAGATGGCATTGAAAGAGTGATCAGTTATGGCAGTAGATCGCTAAACAAGGCCGAAAGAAACTACTGCATAACTGATAAAGAACTACTTGCTATTCGGCACTTTGTAGAGTACTATCGCCAGTATCTTTTGGGGAGAAAATTTCTGGTCCGAAGTGACCATAATGCATTGGTCTTCCTCTTTCGGCTGAAAGAACCCAAAGGGCGAATAGCCCGGTGGATTGAGATACTATCAGCTTTTGACATGAGCATAGAGTATCGAAAATCACAAAAGCATGGCAATGCAGATGCACTGTCTCGGTGTCCAGATCCTTGGGACTGTCAGTGTGCTGAACCTGATAATTTAGAATCTCTAAAATGTGGGCCCTGTGCCAAGTGTGCAAAGCGGTTCAAAGAGATGCAGGGTTTAATGCTGAAAGATGATGAGGGGGGAAGCTCAAACGAGACCTCCCAGAACAGCATTCGAGCTGTCAGTACCCGTTCTAGCTCTGATGCAAACCCAGATCAGGTAGCTAACACAGTACAGAGCAGGCCCTGTCCGGCTAATCAGTGGCTAACTGACCATGATCTTTTGAGGGTACAAAAATTACAAGAGAAAGACCCAGATTTATCTCCAATTATTTCTGCCCTCAAAACTGGTCAGAGGTCTTCACACTCAGAAATAGTGTCTCAAAGCTCGGCGGTCCGATATTATTGGAGCATTTGGAACTCACTGTCTCTGCAACATGGCTGTTTGTACAGAGAATTTCACCGCCAAGACGGGACTGGTAGCCACTTGCAGTTCATTGTGCCCAAGAGCATTCGCTCTGAAATTTTACAACAAATGCATAACTCAGTTATTTCAGGGCACTTTGGAAGAAAGAAAACCCTAGAAAAACTTCTGCAGAGGTTTTACTGGTTCAATGTCCGAGAAGATGTACACATGTGGCTGTTAAAATGTGACATCTGCGCCTCCACAAAATCCCCATATAGAACCCCGAGAGCACCATTGGGAAAAATGCAAGTTGGTGAACCACTGGATCGCATCTCTGTAGATTTCCTAGGGCCCCTACCAGTAACCCCACGTAACAATCGTTACATTCTCTTAGCCACTGACCATTTCAGCAAGTGGGTTGAGATCATGGCTGTACCTGACCAAAGTGCTAAAACCTGTGCTAATAAACTTCTAAATGAAGTTGTAGCTCGCTATGGCTGTCCCTTAACCATATTATCCGACCAGGGGGGTGCCTTCGAAAGTGCCATTTTCCATGAGCTCTGTAGACTCTTGGAGATCAAAAAGACTCGCACATCGCCTAGGAATCCCAGATGCAATGGTCTAGCAGAAAGATTTAACCGTAGTCTGTTACGTATGATCAAAGCATATCTTCAGGGAGAACAGACTGACTGGGATTTAAATCTGGGTTGTCTTGCTGCTGCATACAGAGCTAGTCCTTCGGAGTCTACACATCTGACCCCAAACCTTCTCTTCTTGGGGCGGGAAGTTAGACTTCCAGCAGAACTGATGTATGGCGGGCGAAGCACGGCATCAAACGATTACCACAGTTATGGAGAATATGTAGAGCAACTGAAATCCAGGATGCAGCAGGCACATGAGGTGGCAAGAAAACATCTCCACACTAGTGCCAAGAGGCAGGCAGCAATTTATGATTCAAAGCTGTCAGTCTATCACTACAAGGTTGGTGATCTGGTATGGGTTGCTCTTGAGAGCTGCAGGCCTGGTCTATCGCCTAAACTACAGGCTTCCTTCCGGGGTCCTTGCATTATTGTGCATAGATACAATGACTTGGACTACAAAGTGAGGTTGTCCCCTTTTGGCCTTGAGTGTGTTCTACACCACAACAAACTCAAGCCTTATGTAGGGAACAATGTCCCAAGATGGATAAAAGTAGTAAAAGCAAAACTGCCCTCCTTACCATAGAGTAGTATGTCACTGCACCTCAAAGTTGCTTTAATGTGTCTTTATCAGAGACACTTGATGTACATTTTCCCAACATTCTGATTTTTTATTCCAATCAATTCCCTTGGCCCCGTTGTCTGATGAAGAGAGCATCAGGAGAAACGTAATCATCCCCATCACTTCCCTTGGCCCCGTTGTCTGATGAAGAGCATCAGGAAAGACGTAATCATCCCCATCACTTCCCCTGGCCCCGTTGTCTGATGAAGAGAGCATCAGGAGAAACGTAATCATCCCCATCACTTCCCTTGGCCCTGTTGCCTGATGAAGAGAGCATCAGGAGAAATGTAATCATCCCCATCACTTCCCTTGGCCCTGTTGTCTGATGAAGAGAGCATCAGGAGAGACGTAATCATCCCCATCAATTCCCTTGGCCCCGTTGTCTGATGAAGAGCATCAGGAGAAACGTAATCATCCCCATCACTTCCCTTGGCCCTGTTGCCTGATGAAGAGAGCATCAGGAGAAATGTAATCATCCCCATCACTTCCCTTGGCCCTGTTGTCTGATGAAGAGAGCATCAGGAGAGACGTAATCATCCCCATCAATTCCCTTGGCCCCGTTGTCTGATGAAGAGCATCAGGAGAAATGTAATCATCCCCATCACTTCCCTTGGCCCTGTTGTCTGATGAAGAGAGCATCAGGAGAAATGTAATCATCCCCATCACTTCCCTTGGCCCTGTTGTCTGATGAAGAGAGCATCAGGAGAAATGTAATCATCCCCATCACTTCCCTTGGCCCTGTTGTCTGATGAAGAGAGCATCAGGAGAGACGTAATCATCCCCATCAATTCCCTTGGCCCCGTTGTCTGATGAAGAGCATCAGGAGAAACGTAATCATCCCCATCACTTCCCTTGGCCCTGTTGCCTGATGAAGAGAGCATTAGGAGAAATGTAATCATCCCCATCACTTCCCTTGGCCCTGTTGTCTGATGAAGAGAGCATCAGGAGAGACGTAATCATCCCCATCAATTCCCTTGGCCCCGTTGTCTGATGAAGAGCATCAGGAGAAATGTAATCATCCCCATCACTTCCCTTGGCCCTGTTGTCTGATGAAGAGAGCATCAGGAGAAATGTAATCATCCCCATCACTTCCCTTGGCCCTGTTGTCTGATGAAGAGAGCATCAGGAGAAATGTAATCATCCCCATCACTTCCCTTGGCCCTGTTGTCTGATGAAGAGAGCATCAGGAGAAATGTAATCATCCCCATCACTTCCCTTGGCCCTGTTGTCTGATGAAGAGAGCATCAGGAGACACGTAATCATCCCCAACACTTCCCTTGGCCCCGTTGTCTGATGAAGAGAACATCAGGAGAAGAAACGTAATCATCCCCATCACTTCCCTTGGCCCGTTGTCTGATGACGAGAGTATCAGAAGACAAGACGTAATCATCCCCATCACTTCCCTTGGCCCCGTTGTCTGATGAAGAGAGCATCAGGTGACAAGACGTAATCATCCCCATCACTTCCCCTGGCCCCATTGTCTGATGAAGCGAGCATCAGGAGAAGAAACGTAATCATCCCAATCACCGCCCGTGGCCCCTTGTCTGATGAAGCGAGCATCAGAAGACGAAATGTAATTATACCCTGTCTGATGAAGAGAGCCTCAGAAGAGGGAACAAAATCATACCCCATGCTGTTGTCTAGTGAAATGAGCATGATGAAACGAAAACGCAATCATTTCCATTACCTACCCCAGTTCGTTGTCTAGTGAAGTGAGCATGAAAAGACGATAACGCAATCATTCCCATTACCTACCCCATGTTGTTGTCTAGTGAAGTGAGCCTGATGAAACGAAAACGAGATCATTCCCATTACCTACCCCAGTTCGTTGTCTTGTGAAGTGAGCATGAAAAGACGATAATGCAATCATTCCCATTACCTACCCCAGTTTGTTGTCTAGTGAAGTGAGCATGATGAAACGAAAACGAGATCATTTCGATTACCTACCCCAGTTCGTTGTCTAGTAAAATGAGCACGAAAAGACGATTATGCATTATTTTCGTTACCTACCCATGATATAGTAAAGTGAGCATGAAAAGATGAGTGTGTACAAGCCTGTGACCACCTCCTCTGTGAATAATATCAAAATGAGCAGGAAGGATTTTTTTTCTTAGCTAAAATAAAGTCCCTAAAGGGTATTAGAAGACACATAAATGCTTGCGTGTAAATAATGGAAAATATATATAAATAAAAACACAATTATCACAGTCTATGGATGCAAGATCAACTTGCTACGGTATAAACAGATGCAGCCAGCGCAAATGTATGAAAAATTAATAGAGATTTCATATCAAAATAAATGAAACATAATAAATAACTTTCTTGTAGATGTTTGAGAAGTTTTACCAAGGCATATACTCTGTTGTGGGGCTAAATTATGGAGCAAACACAGAATTGAGACTGCCGCAGGTAGAGAAGAGCCTACTTGGATGGCTAGCTGTTTTCCCTTGACAGTCGCCTGAATACATCTGTTTTAATCTGTTAAAAGGAAATTTTCTTCAAATTTTTGCAGGGACTAGTCCAAGATAGAACATGGACCAAACTCAGGTTAAACCGAACTATCTTACTGAAGAGATGTCTACTTCAGAAGTGACCCGGAGAGAACAAGAAATCAAAAATTTGGAACTACACTGTAGATTCATGATGAAGGCCGTGTCAGATGAAAACAGCCATAGGCAGCTGAGAGGGCAATGCAGTGGCATTGGTATGCTACTACAGAGTTATGCAGATGACCTGGTATTCATCCAGTTGGAGGATGTTACCCTATAATCAAATTCTTACTAAGTTGCAGCTAAACTTAATGTTGTCCTTGTTGCTAGGTTTTACCTCTATTCCTTTGCATACTGATGATATGGGATTTGCCTAACAGATGAACCAACCACATGATGTACATAATATTTTCTACTGATCTTGACAGTACTTGAAATCCTTAAAATCACCTCCTATAGCCATTTCAGATGAAGATGAGAGCTGTACAAACTGGTGAGGCCCAAGATGAGATAGCCTGATGCTGTAATGCCTAACCCAATATCATAATAATAGTAATAATAATAATAATAATAAAAAAGGGGTCCACCACTAGTAACCATCAGATTGTGCTTATATTTTGCAGTTCAAGATGTCATCAACAACCGGTACCAAACATCATCATGGGAGGGCCTACCAGTGCCGACATTGTCTAAGAAGTGGGAAGGAGTACATACAAGAGAAGCAGAGGGTAGAGGATCATATCCGTAAAACCCATTTAGCACCAGACCAGCTGCCATTCTATTGTACTCTCTGTCTCTTCCGGTGCACCAGGCGAGATGACTTGTTAAAGCACGTCAACCACTACAGATGCCATGCGGCCAGACTCATTGATGACAGTGGGAACAAGATCCCAGATTCCCCCCAGTACCTGGTAGCCAACCAAGACCCCTATGTAATCGGACAACAAGACTACCTGGTTCTGTCTAAGGAAGACTCTGAAGCCTACTTTCAACAGAGACGGGAGGCAAAGAGGGCAGCTTCAGGTACAGGCGATCTTCTAGCCTTAGCCGTCCAGGAATTGGGAACCCCTGAATCATTTCAGGACCTGATGGTCAACCCAGGGCAGACTGTCAACCAAGTGCCCACCATCAGCATGCAGCAAGTGCCCTCAACATCTTGCATCGAGCCAGCTCTGCCTGCCCAGCTGCCAATAAGCCAAATTCTCACGGCTGTCCAACTATATTGCCAATCCTTACAGCAGCCGACAGGAGGGATGGTTCTGTCTACGCCTGCCGGTGCCAGTGTCGTGCCTGCCGTAACTGATGCTGCACCTATCAGTGCTGATGTTGTGCCCACCAGTGCCAGGGTTGTGCCTGCAATAACTGATGTTCCCACCAGTACCAGGGTTGTGCCAGCAACTACTGATGTTGTTTCCACCAGTACCGGGGTTGCGCCTGCAACTACTGATGTTGTTCCCACCAGTGCCAGGGTTGTGCCTGCAACAACTGACATTCCCACCAGTACCAGGGTTGCGCCTGCAACTACTGATGTTGTTCCCACCAGTACCGGGGTTGCGCCTGCAACTACTGATGTTGTTTCCACCAGTACCAGGGTTGTGCTAGCAACTACTGATGTTGTGCCTACCAGTACACATGTGCCTGTTCCTGCTGCTCCTAGCCCATCCATCTCCAGCACGGCTTCCTCTTCGCCAAATTCCAATGCCGGTGTATTTAGACCATGGCTGGTCACTTCCGAAGAACAGCCATGGCAGACCCTTGGAGAGAAGATGTCCAAGACCAAAACCGTCCAGCCGTTGACTCCTCCACATACAGTCCCAGGGGCACAGGAAAAGATGCCTAAGACCAAAACAGTCCAGCCATTGGCTTCTCCACATAGAGTCCCAGGGGCACAGGAAACAGAGGAAGCAGAAGAGGATATACTTCCCCAGTTGTTAGGAGATCAAGATGACCAGTTGGAGACTCAGCAGGACACCAGGAATGTGCAAATCATGCCAATTAGCCGGCATCTAGATGCTTTAGGAGCCACTCTAAAGCAGATGTCAGAAGCCATATCTGAGGGCAACGCCACCTTACGCCGGGAAGTAGAGTCCAATAGCCGGACAGTAAGATGTCTTGAGAAAACTGTTGATGCGGGGACGAAAGAACAGAACCGGCTGTTAAACAATATCAACAACAACCTCATAAATCTTATCACGTTCCTGAGGACGAATGCCAGAGAGGAGAGACACAGGAGAGAGGAGGAAGAGCAGAAAGATGAGAGAAAGCGAAAGAGAGAGGATGAGAATGAGGAACCGAAGCTGAAGTCCGTCCTGGGGGAGGTGAAAGTCAACAAAAAGAAGAAAAGAAGTGATTAGTGCCATTAATTATAAAATATCAATAAAGTGTTAAAAAGGAAGAAAAAAGTGCAAATTTGTGATAAGGTCCTACATGTAGAAACAGTGAATTTGTTTTTTTACCCAGCCCCTCTGATTACTTAAAGATAGAATTTAACCATTATTCTGGTTGTCCTAGGCATTTTGTTGTATGAACATATTTTTTTTTCAAGATTTATTCATACTGTAGGGATCAAATTTCCTCTTTTGATCATGTTCATACATTTTTTTTTCTGAATTTTACTTTCCAAAACAGGCCCTTATTTGCAGCTGTTTGTACATGTAAGCCAAACCATAAAAGAAAGTGATAAAATAAATAAATAAATAAATAATATAGAAATTCAAGGATATTCAGGAATTCAGCTATTCGAGGAGATGGTCACCAGGACATTGAACTATAAACATATCACAGACATACTACTGATTAATTCACATGGAGG
The DNA here is from genome assembly GCA_964017185.1 of Rugalucina vietnamica. Taxonomy (NCBI): domain Eukaryota; kingdom Metazoa; phylum Mollusca; class Bivalvia; order Lucinida; family Lucinidae; genus Rugalucina; species Rugalucina vietnamica. The sequence goes on along the minus strand of OZ024872.1, from coordinate 25,669,054 downwards.
CAAATTTGAGGTTCATGAACATTAACCGAGGAACTATGAACAATTACCAAGGAACTTTGACTGTTACTGAAGAACTTGGAACATAAATTGAGGAACTTTATATTGAAATGAACAATTTCATGAGATTGAATCATCTTATTTGTTAAGATTGAATTTTTCAATGTCTCAGTTTACGAAGTTCAAGTCATGTCTAAAGGGTATGATGGTTAATTACTTTGTAAAGCAAATTAGTTTTGCTTAGTTAAAGCCGAGTTAGGACCCTCAAAGCTTTATTCAAAATCATTTGCTCCTGCACTGGGTCGATGTACACTCATTTATATTTAGTCTGTACATGACCAGAAATTTCTTTATTGAAATGTGTATAGGACAGTCTTCTGAGAAATTCAGTTGGTCTGAATATATTTATGGTTTACTTAGGATCTAGTCATTACCTTGCATTACATTCCAAGATTGGTGCTTAATGCTGTTCCAGTGATCTCAATTTAAATGTTATTTTTTTTTAAAATGAATGCTTAACCTTAGTGACAAGAGTGACTGTCCTATAATGCTATATTCTATGATGTCTAGTGGCTCTGAGATATTACAAGTGAACCAGAAAGTTAGTTTATAGTATGCCCATTAAGAGCATACTGATCTTTGATCCTTTTGAGAGCAATGTGACTACATCTTCATATTTGATGAAGGTACTGTATCCTCAGGCAGCCATAGCTATTATGATGGCACATATTCAACAAACTTTGTACTGCAATTTCCTGGTGGTTGTATATTTGATTTTTTCCTTCAGGATAGTTGTTTTGGATCCCCTTTGTTATGTAAGATATATGGGGCACCTTCTAAAAGTGGGGGGTTGCAATGTTTTATGATAAGGTGCAGACTGATTATCCTTATCTATTACCAGGAAGATGCTGTACCATACTTTAATAACTTTAATATGTAATCAAATATTTCTCATGTTGAATAAGGGAAGTTTCGCCATAAGGGTCAAACATTTCCATTATGAAACTATAATTCAACTGTTTATTGTGAAGAAATGTCAAACAAACAAGTTAAAGTGCATGTTCATGCTCGTCATTTATCATCTAATGTTGTTAATTCATCTAAGTTTTCTCTCATAAGCATGCTCATCTGAAATTCCCATTATGAAGTTAAATCATCAAATTGTATCCATTTTTACAATTTAATAATTTCTCAGTTTACATGTTTTGATGACATGAGTGACCTATATCAATTTTCTTAAGTTCATATGGAAAAGTGTTTCCTCTAAGTCAACGCAGGAGGGTGCGGCGCCCTGCCACTTGAATTTTGAAATATGTTATAATTATTATGATGTTACTTTTAAACATTTTTATCATTTTTTATTCTAAATCGATGGATGTGTGCCAAAATGTTGTCAACCAACAAGCTGATTGAGCCCTTGTTTTCTTCTTCATCTTATGTTACATGTTTTAGTGTTAAGCGGGAGCTTTTAACACAAAAGTGGGGGGTAATGTGAAACCCAAGGGCTTTGAGATGTTGCATCTTGTTGGTTGAAATTTATTTTCTTTGCTTGACTCCCTAAACAACTTGTGACCCAGTTTCAAACATGCAGATTTCTTGACTGTTTATAATTTTTTTTTTTGTACTCCTTACAGGGTGGCATTGTGGGTTGCCTCTGCGAGGCAACTGACAGTGAAGTTCTGCAGGAGTACATGATTTAGGGTCTCAAAGGCTAAACATAGGGCCTGTTTCATATCTGGGTCATCAGGTTGGCCATGTTTTGGATTTTTGCAGAACATGTGCTCTGTAAACAATCAAATTTTATTGCATCTCATTTATTTTTCAAAGATGACACCTACCTAAGGTCATGAAATAGCTGTTAAACTCTTAAGATCCATCAGTTTTGATGACTGTCAAATTCATTTAATGACTTCTTTTTAGCATAATTTGACTTTTTCAATAAGTTTTGTACTCAGCTGACATCTTTGTTGTGATTGCAAGTGCCCGGATGTATTGTAGTGGTTACTTAGTTACTGTCTAAAAATAGCTACTCAGCATCTCCGATATCAATAAATAATAATCTACCCAAAACTTTCAACTTTAACTGTGTATTTCAACTTTAATACTAGACCAATTTTTGTGCTTTCTTCAGATTTTTAAAGGGTAATAATCTAAGATTTGTTCTCTGTTAATAGATTTATCAAATTCATTTAGAAAAATAGACATTTTGAAGTATAAAGAGGTCAAAGTACCGTTTCTTAAGCCTCCATTTTGTTTTCTCCCACATTCATATCTGATGTGGGAGGTGGGGGAGAAAGTGGGAGATGAGGGAGAAAGTTTGGAAAGTAAGGGAAATGAGGGAAAATTGGGATATGTGGGATGTGGGATTTGTGGGGAGTATATATTGGATCCCACGGAATTGTTCAGGGACTTCGCTATTGCTTCGCATAGGGTACAGTTTTGTTTTAATGTGGTTTTGGAATTTTTGGTTTAAATTAAAAGAAAGTTAGTTGGACTTTCAAGAATTTTACTTTAAACTTTGGGAAAACAATCTAAATTAAATGGGGCATTATTTTCTTTGCAATTTTAAATGATTTTATGACTTAGAAGATTTTTTTTTTCTTTATTTTTCTTGGAGATAGATATTTTTTTGGAGGCTTGAGACTTGGAAACTATATTGGAATACAATTTAGCCGATGCCTGCCTGAGGATACTATTAAAGCATTTAAATTTCACTTAGAGCCACTCAGTGTTTTACTTAAATATTGATTGCTAGTCTCATTTAAAAGTTAATAATTTAATTAAATTTGTTGAATTTTATCTAATCATTTTAAGTATTTATTTCCATCCATTTGATTAAGTTTTAAAATAATGAAGTCCGGTCTACTGCTGGGTCAGTAGGCATTAGTATAGGCTGCTCTAGCGTCCGCCAACTCGTGTCCATCTACTACTAGATATGGGTAGACAGTTGATCTGCTGACTAAATTTGTTTTAGTTATTGTCAGTTATCAGACTGTCTACTGTATTTTGCTCATCGGTGTTAGTCTAGCAAGGTGACTGATAAGCCACGCTACCACGAATTTTATTGGTCATCGGCTAGTTAACACGGAGCCGAATCAGGTGAGCTGTTTGAGCCCCTGGTCCTGCGACAGCACGTTACAAATGTGTGAAAAAGCTCCAGTGACAATTGATACACAAACCGAACAATTAGGCAATTTTGTGAAAAATGGTTGATTGATTGATTTCTTTATTTCCTCCTTTAAAGGAGAGCAAGAGATATTTACAGACCATAATACAAACTACAAGACAGTTTTACAAAACAATGTGAACAAACAAACATGAAACATACATGAGCGCGTTGATGAAGTTAAATAATACGAGGGTGATCCAAGAAGTAATGCGAACTAATGTGTAATTTCTTTCACCATTGCCGTTTTTCAAGAAAGTTTACATCAGAATTATGATGCATTATCGAATTTTCCAGATCCGATTACTATTTTGACTGAATCACATATCAACCCTCGTTGCCTAGCAACAAGAGAATGCAAGGTAAACGACCTTGGCCACGGTTAAAATTGATTTTATTAATGTACTGTAGTGTCATATGCAAAGCACAATTACGTCAATAAGCGTTTTATTCCAAAGTACAATAATCCCTTGAATGGATTTACAGTACATACCTTTATTAATTTAACACAGCGCAAATTATTGAGGTTTGGCTATCTGTACCCCCTAGAGTTTGAGTCAATTTTGATCTCTCAAAATCTCCACATTTTCATCAACGCCTATTCTACTTAACCAAAAAGGTTAAATCCCATACAATATTTATTTTTTGAATAAATTTTCTTCGTTGTGATAGGCTGTGGGCATAAATATCGATATTTTCAATCTTATCGGAGTCAAATATACGCACAAATTAATAATTATAGGTATTTGTCGTACTTCGTCGAAATTGTGATATTTTTAGCTCACCTGAGCCGAAGGCTCACAAGGTGAGCTTATAGTATAGTAGTCGAGCCGGCGTCCGTGCGTCGTCGTCGTCCGTCGTCAACATTTTCAAACGACTTCTCCTCTGAAGCTGCCAGGCCGAATCTTTTCATATTTCACATATAGGATATATAGCATCTACAGGTGGGGGAACGAATATTTGTGTTTTTTATTTCGATCGGATAAGAACTCTGGTTGCTATGGCAACTTGAAGTTTCCATCGACTTGTATGGAGAAAAAGTGGAAATTAGCATCTTCTGTTGTCAGGCTGGGGATATTTGAATTTTGTTTTTACATAAATGTTTATTGAGTAGTCCTTCACGTTTAAGGCAACTTTTGTAAAAATCAATTTATTCGTTTGGTTGCCGCTATAGCAACATAAAGGGTAAATTTTCATGGGGGATGAAGCTGAAATTTAGCATACATGCTTATGACATTAGCCTGTACAAAGTTTGTGTTTTTATTGTCTTTGTCCAACTACTTTGGTTGCTATGGTAACTTGAAGTTTCCATTGACTTATAAGGCAAAAAGTGGAAATTCGCAATTTCTGCCGTTTCATTCAGGATATGAAATTTTGTTTTTACATAAATGTTTATTGAGTGGTCCTCCCCGTTTTAGGCAACTTTTGTCAAAATCGCTTTATTCGTTTGGTTGCTATAGCAACGTAAAGGGTAAATTTTCGAAAAAAATATTCAAAAATTTTCTTCTCAGAAGCTGTAAGGCGGATGAAGCTGACTTTGCATACATGCTTATAATATTAGCCTCTACAAAATTTGTGTTTTTATTGTCCTTGTCCCACGACTTTGGTCGCTTTATTCGTTTGGTTGCTATAGCAACGTAAAGGGTAAATTTTCGAAAAAAATATTCAAAAATTTTCTTCTCAGAAGCTGTAAGGCGGATGAAGCTGACTTTGCATACATGCTTATAATATTAGCCTCTACAAAATTTGTGTTTTTATTGTCCTTGTCCCACGACTTTGGTTGCTGTGGCAACTTAAAGTTTCCATTGACTTATAAGACGAAAATTGCATTTTTTTAAAACTATTGCGAACAACTAATGGAGTAGATGAAGGTATGTGATTAATTTAGGCCAATGTCATCTCTTGATCTTGAAGGATCTGTCATCCGTACACACTTTTCAAAGATCTTCTTCTCTAAAACCGCTTGGCCAATCAAAGTGAAATTTTATGTGGAGCATCCCTGGGTAGTGGGGACGAAAATTTGATTGTGAAATCTGGGTCACATGACCAAGATGGCCGCTACGCCCATATATGGTAAAAACCACTCAAAAATCATCTTCTCCAGAACGGGCAGGCCGATTTTCACGAAACTTGGTATGTAGCATTTGGGACTCCAGTCCATCATAGTTTGATAAAATGATGACCATAGGACGACCTTGACCTATTTTACGGCAAGGTAAATTTTGGAAACATAGGAAAAAGTGAAAACAATGGATATTTTGTAAACTAAATGCAGCCTGCGACCTGAAAAGTGGTAGATGCAAACAACTAATAGAGTAGATTAAGGTATGTGATTAATTTAGGTCAAGGTCAATTTTGGAATCATAGGCAAACATGAAAACATGGGGAAAAGTGACAACTAGGTCTCAGGTAAGCGTTTACAGGACCAATGATCCTGTGGTAACTATTGCAGCCATAGACCTGAAACATTACCAAGATGGCCGTCATACCCATTTAGGGTAAAAAAAAAAAAATCACTTTGTCCAGTGACTGTACTTGTTGACTCTCAGGTGAGCGATCGTTGCCCTTGGGCTACTTGTTGTCAGATGCCGTTACCAGGCAACATAGAATAGTCCTTGCTAATCTTTGCATTTCGCTTTCTCTATTATTTCCAAACATAAGGCATATATAACACAACTGATATGATTTGTATGTATATAAATGTCAATTTAATAAATTGGAGCACAAAATCTTTCCCTGTACCCCTAACAAAATTGACGTTTTCAGTCAATTTCGCGTCCATGTCGACTTCGGGTCGACAAATCAAATAAATAATCCTTAAATCTCAATTCGTCATCCGAACTTCATGATATTAAACCTAATAACTGCACATATATACACGTGTACACATGTTTTTATCTAATTGTATCTGCGTTGGTTACTAAAATACAGTTGTGTTCGCATTACTTCTTGGATCACACCACGTATGACATGAATATGTGCAATAGCGAGGAAACACTACAAAATGACTCTCAGCAGATGGCCAATTTTTAGCTATACCATCACAAGTGAGTCTTTGAATGAGGATAAACCGTGCTAAGTAGCAATATAAGTCCAGTTTATACTTGGTATCAAGAATATCGCCTATAAGGTCAAAATTACCAAACAATACCGACATAAAAGTCTCATCATCTAATGTATACTGACCGACAAAAGAAACCCGACACTTACTTTGGGGGGTAAAAATCCGTAAAACAAGTGCACAATGGAAATCTGGTCAACCATTTCATGCAAACATTTATTTTTTTTTTCAATCAAACGACTATCAGTAATTAAGTAAGATTAAAGGTAGGGGTCGTTTACATCATTCACAAACCTAATAATAACTGTCCCAGGAATGAAATCGCACGATTAGCTTAGAGATATACCACAGAGAAATGGATAGAGTCCTTAATAGCGGGTGTGGCCACCTAACGCACCAGTTACAGCTACACAACGTCGTCGCATTGACAAAACGTAACGGCGAACAGTGTTCTGAGGAATGCCTTCCCTTTCCTGCCTGAGAGCAATTTCCAATTGGCGGATAGTCTGTGGTTGAAATGGGCGAGCATGGAGTGGCCACACCCGCTATTGAGGAATCATATGAGCCGCGTCACAAGACAACCGGATTTTTGCCTATGCGAAAACAAAGGCGCAGATCAGCTTCAGCGCCTTTGTTTTCGCTACACGGATAGTACACTTTCTCTTCTTATTAAATCCGAAATTTCAAGCTTCTATGCTGCTTCTGGGACTGTACATGTCGGTTTGTGTCAGACCTGGTCGGAAACCCCGAAGACCGGTTTTCTCGCGTCGCGGCTCAATTATTATACATGTAATACATTATCAAGTAATTACCAGTAAGATGATTTACCTTAAATAAGGAATGGACTAAACCTTAAAAGTACATTTACGGCTCACTGCGTGAACACGCAGGGCAATATTATTTTATATTTTATATTACCTTTCTAAATTAATATCATTGAAAAATCAAATAATAACAAGCATGCAAGAGAAGAGAGATCCTGCATGCAGTTTATTACTGATGCAGAGAATCTATTCTGAAGCATGGAAGCCGCATCAGAGGCAGATAATTGTTTTTGGGGGAAACTACGAGGTATTGCAGGAAACTGTTCGTAGACACTTTAGCTATCAAGAAAAGTAACGCGTTGTTGAAGAGGCTTTTTGTATAAATTTAATTTTCAAGCAGCAATATCTTATGAGTATATTTTAGAAATTTGGTGCAATTTGATATAATAACACGCTTGCTATGCCCAGTTTTCTGTTTGAGGGTAGGGCCGCGCGGGGCAGGTGTCAAAACGTGACGATTTTCACATTCTGATTTTGCTTGTGAAACGGCACTAAAGTGTGCTGAAACGTCAAAATATTTTGATCCTGAAAGAACGCTCAATCAACAACATTTTCTGAATGTTTGGGCCTTGGCGGCAGTATACATGTAGTTTGAGATGCAAGTCCGAAAAAAATGTTTGAAACATTGGCATAATTTGACGTCGGAGAACAGTCGATGATCATAAAATTGTGTGTTTTTGTTTAGGAAATCGCCAACAAACACGATGGAAATGATGCATACAACAATATAAAAACTATCAGCTTGTCGGTCATTTGTTTACAAATGACATGGTTGATTTTTGGATGCTCGATAGATCATCTAAGGTGATAAATGGCGGCGTAAGGGCACTCGTCTTACATGCTCAGCGTATGTAAATGGTTTCAAATGTTCAACCGGTCGTCAGAGAACTTAGTGACAGTTGGCACAGATCTGCATTTGACAGCAGAATACAATAATAAAAATGAACCGGTATCCAGGGATCCTATGTGGAAAAAATCTGAAACATCGGTTGAGCCTGTTACAAATATATAAAGCACTGACAGCAATAAACTTCAAGTAACGTCACTGTGACGTTGACCCTTGCCCCGCTCTCGGTCAGGGAGGTGCACGGAAAAGGCTGTAGAAAATGTCGTGATGGTCAGATTTTCATAAAATTTCATCTATTTGCTCGTGAAATATTTTTGCAAACCCAGATATAATCATTTTGACTGGATTTCTTTTCCTGTTGAAAATACTAATTGTGTCTACGAACTTTCCTGCCATACCTCGTATATAGGAAGACAAAAACCTCAAAAAAATCTTGTCAAGGACAGTGAATATTACTCATTCATTTGAACTGGGAAGAAAAAATGATAAAGCGGTGACCATTTCTTCATAACCTTGTTAAAGTTATTATTGATGTAGGAAATGTATTTCTCACCGAGCATTTTTTGTCTTTAAAAAGTTTATAAAACCTTGGATATAAATAGTACTTAAAACGTAAATGTAATTTATAAGATCATTTTTACCAGAGTATGAAAAAAGTACTGCCTTATTGTCTAAATCAGGTAAATCAATATTAACGTTTGTTATAAGCCATGTTCTAAGGTATTTCCAAAAAGCTTTTACCCAGGGACATGTCAAGAATAAATGGTGTATTTTTCCGGCTGCTCCCTACAGTAGGAACATACCTCACTATCGATTTTATTTATCTTGAATATAAACGAATTTGTAACCAAAATCTTATTCTTTATTTTATATTGAAAATCTCTAATTTGAACTTTTATATTTCTAAAGTATAGTTTCCAATCATTTTCACTTGTATTACCTATCTCTGCTTGCCACTTGCCCTGTGGTTTATATTCGTTTACATTTACCCAAACATCATAAAATATTCTACCACCTTTCTTAGCCTGAATAAGTTTTTGAACATAAACGTTACATATTACATTTGTTTTATTTCCTAAAACATGGACCGGGTTGAACCGTTCTCATTTAATTCAGTTGTCCATATCGGAGAAATACTGTCAATAAGATGTTGATAGTCTAAAAGGTTCCATTTATATTATACATGGCTTTCAAATCATCAAACGAATAAAACTTCCCAGTTTCAACTACAATGTCTTGTATTGTTCTAATACCTTTATCATACCAATTTTTAATAAAGAGTTTTCCTCGCCCTGTATTTTTCGTTATAGCAAATAGGCGATTCAAGCATATGAGGTACCTTTTCAACCGGTAAAATTTTTCCAAAATTCGGCCCAATTTGCCATTAAATTTTTCCAAAATGGATTATACAGGTCATTATTTAATTTAGTTGCATTGGAACCGCCGACAGAAAAGAGCATCTGAAAGTTGAGATAGTTTTATCCATTACATTTGCTTTGATTGTTGCAATATTCGTCTGAGCCAGGATACCTATGCTTTAATAAATGATCTTAGTTCAACCATTCGGAGACCAGCACAAGCAATATTCTTAATAATAATTTTTCTCTTTATTCTATCCGATCCAGAATTCCATTTTAATCGAATTTCCAAAATTAAAATAATCTAGGACATCAGAAATAAAACTCCATGATACTGTATCAAATGCTTTTTCAAAGTCAGCCAGGTACATTTTGTTTTTTCGCCTCAAATAGTATATCGTAGATTAATAGTACATTTTTACCTAAAAATCTTCCCGCGATAAATCCTTTTTGACTAAAGGCGACGCATGTTCTCGTACTCCTGCTAACACATTGAACATGTTGAATTGCCTTTAAACAAAGACGATGCTATCTCTCTAGGGCGAGTATATCTGATTGACGGAGGCTGCACCAAAGTTCACATCCATATAGTGCTTTCGGTAGAACAATAGAATCATATATCCGTTTAAGGATGTTCGCTGCCAATGAAAAAGTATTCAAACTTTTTTTCTAACCACTCTTTTTGGATTCGAAAATACAACACAAGACATTTGAAAACAAATTAAATATAGGGTAGTGTGCATTTTTTCAAGCTACAGGCCTCCGAATGAGACCTCTGAGCACCATGTTTTAAATTTGGTAAAATTAATTTAATTTTTAATTCTTTGAAACATACCTGTCTTGAACAAAAATACACTTAGAATGCTTTCAAAAGTCATAATATTTATGTAACGCAGACTATTTTGGACCAAAAGCATAGACAAATTTGCAACTTGAAGTGGGTGACAAAATTTTACGATTCCTTTTCCAACCCTACCCCCATACTTGAAAAGTCGGAAAAAATCAATATTTTGAAATGTGCCAAACCCATATTTGTTGATTCAAACTTTTTCTTATATTTTCACACAACATAGAACTTGGTAATGTTGTTCGAATAAAAGAAAGAAATATATAGGGTAGTGAGCATATAAGAGAGAGCCAACAACTTGAAAATCGCCATTTTCAGCCTTTCTTCGGCTGTTCTGTTTCTAAAAGCCCATTTCATAAAACCACCTAAAATTTTAAAACTAGCACACCAAGGACACAACGAATGACTTATAAGACCATGTACACGTATACTGCTGCTAAAATTAACATCGAACTAGTGCAATTAATTTGAAGATGTGTAATATTCAAGTTTAATCTACCCTACCCCCTTAATTTTACTGTCAACTAAAATTTTCTGAAAAGTTGCAGAAAATGGGGTGAAAAAATGAAGTTTCTTAGATTAACAATTTTCATGGCTCATTCAATGCATATCATCAATATGTATCCAAATATAAAATATTAGGAAAAGATCTGCAACCGTTTATGAGATATTCAAGAAAAGAAAAACCGGAAGTTCCGAAATGTCAAATGTTAGCAGCGAACATCCTTAAGTGTCAATGGGTGTAATTCTGATTCGCAGAAACCAGAAGTCAGTAGATCAAAGAATGTTCTTCTTATTTTTGAAGCAGATTCAAGCGCATTTTCTTTCATATGCATGTTCTTATGGCACACTATCCCTAAATGGGTATATGACTCAGTTTCATGTAATTCGTCGCTGCCCAGGAACCACTTTCGTTGTGACCGTTGATATGCAGACATCAATTCATTGAAAACAATAGTTGTGCATTTCAGAACGTTGTAATCCAAGCGCCAACGATGAAAGTACCGGACACATATGTTAATCAACTTCTGTAGACCCGCTTTCGTCCGAGATTGTAAAAGCATGTCATCCGCCACTGTTGGACACGTAAGGTTAATTCCATTTATACACAACCCGAAACTAGATCAACACAGTTCGTTCAGCAAGTCAGTTAGGAAACAAAGGAACAAGAAAGGCGATAAGACCACTCCCTGTCTTGTCACCTCTTGAAATATTAAAATCCTCTGATTTGAAGCTGCGGAAAAGTACATAGCTACGCAAGTTTACGTGCATATTATCGACGATCTTCCATAAGTAAAAGCCAATTCCCATTTCAAAAGGTTTGATAAACAGGCCCTCGTGCCACACTTTATCAAACGCTTTCGCAAACATACAGCTTACTGTTATTTTCATCAGCATAATAAATACTTTCATGTAAAAGAAATGACGTCATGTTGCATCCCATATTCTTCTGGAATCCACATAAGTGAACGTTCCATGGAAGCCACAATTCTATGATAGTTTTAAGATTGCGGAAGTAAGCGTAATTGCCCTATAATTATTAGGGTCATCCTTTCGTTTGTTTCCCCCTTTAAACAGCGTTATGATGATGCCCATTTTCATGGAATTAGGTATATAAGAGTTCAGTAGCATGGAATTAAAAAGACAAATCAAAGATTTTCGGAACACTGGTCCATCGTGTTTCTGTATATGAGCCGGGAACCATTGACGCGAGTCATTATCCACGATCATTGAGCGATCGGAATGAAACATGTTTGAATCAAGAGTCAAGTGACCAAGTTCGTTTTAAAAAAAATCTTGTTTTATATTAATGCTTTTGAAAATTATCTTGATCTGGATCATCTACAGATCTGCTATGGCTACAACAAGCGTATCTCCCGTTGAATGTTTTTACTGCTTCCAAAGGATTAAACTTATATATTTTTTTTTTGCTATTACTGCAGCTGGTGTTGTGTCGTGTGGAAGCCCTAAATCGTCTACCCGTACATCTTCCATAGTGCAGATTATATTTTTATTTAGGTCCTTTGAGATCAGTGGAGATATGCAGAGTGTTCAAAACATGGGCGGATCCAGAGAGGGGGGGGGGGGGCAGGGGGTCCGGACCCCCCCCCCCCCCCCCTGGAATTGCCAGATTATTAATTTTTGCCATGCTGAAATTTTCCGTCAGACCCCTTCTGGGACTTTGGACCTCCCCTGAGAAAATTTTCTGGATCCGCGCATGCAAAACACTCACGTTTAGAAAATGTTTAAATTATTTGACCCGTTTACGAATATGTTTTTGATTTAGACTTCTCGTGTAAATTTTCAAAATTACAGTACAACAGTCTGGCTTTCGTTGCCAGTTTTAATGAAGGTTCATTACCCAAAATTGCGAAATATAGTCCATCTAGTCCTTTAAATGTTTTTACTGCTTCCAAAGGATCAAACCTTTATCTTTTATTTATACTTCAATATTTACATTTTTCTAAAACCTCCTTAGATGAACCATTAGATGTTCATCTGTGTTCATACTTCCATGAACAACATCGTGTCACGTGACGGCACATGACGTCAACTTGACGTCAAAATACAATGCTTTCGTCAATCTGATTGGAAGTTGTAAACGTCGTCGCCGTTCCGCTGTTTGAATACAAACTGCGTGTAAATTATATATTTGCTTGTAAATGTGATCACCATGGTTATTTTTCAACAAGCGATTGAGAGAAATGAATATAAATATAAGCAATGAGTTTAATTTTTCTGGTGTTCATGGAGGTATGAACCGCAGTGGGTCGCTAGCAAAGCTTACATGAACCCCTTCGGGGTTCATTCACTTTGCACGCGACCCACTGCGGTTCATAGCTCCATGAACACCAGAAAAATGAAATTCATTTCTTAAATGACAGCAACGAGAAAGAATACTCGGTTTTCATCTTAAATGGCGGGAGTACGTGATATTTCTTCCAACAAACGTTGACGTCACCACAATAAGAACATCACAAACAATGAGAGAACGAGTTTTGAAGGCGTTGAAATGATTCATCACAATGGATGCATTCATTTTAACAGAACATCGTATGGTAGGTGTTTTAATTTTCTAGTTGTGTGTTGAAATTCGGACTGTTTTGAGCCTGGCCAGTTCAAAATCTGCAAGCCTTTTTCAGTCCAGGCGGCGGCATTTTTTTTTCACTGGAACAACTTTGAAAGTAGCGGCGATGTTTTGAAGTTCAAGCTTCAAAAAATTTATAGCATCTATTTATTGCGATAGGCGTTTTCTATGCTACGGAAGTTTTCAAGATGGCTGCCACAAAAATGTCAGTTTTGCTATACTTTCCTTCCGTTGGCTGTGAAAATTTAAACCAGTGTTGACAAAATACACTGCCAGTCCTAACCACAGCCTCAGATTTCCCCAGAAAACAAGAAACATGCAGTTCATAAAAGATAATTAAGTGGCTACTTATTATATTTATTTACCGCATGTTGTTCTGTTCTGGGAATATTTTAATTAGGACATACCTAGTTAGAGCCTGCATATGGCACAGATAAAGCTTCCTTTCCAGTTTATTATCTTTACCTGGTTCATGTCAAATTATTTTTAAGCTTCATAAGGGCAAAATTAATGTTTGAATGGTTGATTACATATTGAGAAATGTTTTTGTGATAGGACATAGACAATATTTTGGAATTATAATACAGGTAAGCATTTTTATTTATTTATTTATTTTCTTATTTATTCATTCATTTATTAATAAATTTATTTATTTATTTACCTACTGACTAATTTATTCATTAATTTATTCATTTATTTATTCCTCAATTTGAATTTCAGTTTTACGATTTGACATATTTTGTGAAAGAATGATGAGACTGTTCTGTTACCTTTGATAGTGAGAAAATCTGTCAAAGGGATTTTTGACTATGGCAATCACAAACTGAGATGGGTAGCCGCCATAGAAAGTTACATCATTGAAATTGTCAATTTTGGGAGAATGATTTTAAAGATTAACGAAATCGCTCAGCTTGCATTTTATCATCTTTTTTGTGTGTCAAGCAGAATGTTTTCTTATGTCACAACTCGTACACAGGTATCTACGGTGAGATTTATGAGTCGCCTCATGAGAAAACCAACAAACAATCTGCATATGCAAAACCAAAAGCACAGATCAGCTGCGAAGCTGATCAGCGCCTTTGTTTTCGCTACACCGATAGAACAATTCTCTAGCTAGCTTCTGTACATGTCCCTAACAAAATCGCACTATATAAAGGGTGTTAAGAAAGTTCGTTCCGCACTTTACCGTATGGTTTGAAAGTATTTTAGAGTCAAAAACTAATAAAATGATGCATTTTCCATGAATCTATTGTTTTCTCAGATACAATATAGCTGTTGAAATGCTATCTAATGTCGAGTTGCTTCGCAGTTGTATATTTTCTAAGGGTACTACATTTCATAAATTCTGGAATAATTCGATTTTCTGAAAATTCTGTAAAATTTTTGACATGTGATTATCCTTTTCAGGTTTATAATTGAACACATCACAAAACTATTATAAATGGCAAATAAGTTGTGTATTTAGGCTTTATTCATTAAATTATACATGATTCTTATGCATCGGTCTCGGCATGGCAAAGATATTTACAAGTATACCCCCATTTTTGTGTAAAAATTCAAGGGTTAGAAAATGGGTGCCAGTGTTTGATGGCCATTTTGTTCATGATCAGATATCTGATTTAAAACATCTTTGTTTTTATCTTTTCATATACAACCAAATTAAAGTCAGGTTATGCCATTTTTATGTTTTGAAGCATTAAATTCAAGCTACCAGGAAATCATTTTTTGCTCGGAACGAACTTTCTTAACACCCTTTACACACACTGTGTAAATAAATAAAATAAAATATCTGTCCCCAAGGTTATCAAACTTTTATTCATCCTCAATTCAGCTGGGACTAAAATTTATCCTGCTCATAAATGTTAAAATACCAGCAATTGTTGGCATTTTAACATTTATTAGCAGGATAAACTTGATTACTGGTTTTAGTAATCTAAACCTGAAATTTCTACCAGCTTTTTTTCTGAATTCAGTATTTATGAGCAGTTTGAATTTCAGTCTCAAGTGAGTTGAGCATGAAAAAAGTTTTATAACCACAGGGCTTTGGTATTTCAAACAGTTCTTACATTAGTTAGAGAGGTCAACCAGCAATGTTATTTTTGTGACGGTGTGGTGTTGAGGTTTAACATCCCAGTCAACAATTTTTCAGTCGTGTCAGGACTGAGCCCATGCTTCCTCAGTTTGACCAGTACTGAAGGGAGTTAATGTGTCTTGCTCACGGACACAACACGGTGAAGGCTGTGGGGAACGAAACCAGGACCTCTCGATTTGGAGTCAGACGCTCTACCACAACGCCACCGCGCTTCCTACTGTAACGTACAGCCGAGCCAAGCCGCAGCAAACCCCGTCGGTGGAAAAGCATGCTCATCCACCAAGGGTGGTTTACTGCGCTATATACCTAACACTTACTCTAATCACAAAGTTTCGAGTTTCTAATTTGCATATTTCTACCCGCTAATATGCCGCTAATACGTTGCACCAACGTATTCTACAAGGGAGACTATCCCGTTACATTACTTCCCCCTCCGAGAAGACTCGCCCCGAGTTACATGGGTAAGGCAACTCCGTTCTGGCAGTTGTCATCATCCCACCGCTGCCACCAAATGTAACGTACAGCCGAGCCAAGCCACAGCAAACCCCGTCGGTGGAAAAGCATGCTCATCCACCAAGGGTGATTTACTGCGCTATATACCTAACACTTACTCGATTCACAAAGTTTCGAGTTTCTAATTTGCATATTTCTACCCGCTAATATGCCGCTAATACGTTGCACCAACGTATTCTACAAGGGAGACTATCCCGTTACACTACCCAGCAATATTTAGTCCTTAAGTTTCAGGTGCATGCTTCTTCATGTATTGAACAAACTCAGAGGTGCTGGGCAAGTGCATATTTTAGCAAAAATTAATGCGAACGACAAAAATTCGCATGTGTCTCAGTGGCCAGTTACATTATACATTTTGATAAAATTGTGATGGTTATCATCTTAACAGTGTCATAAGTAGTTTATTTTCATTTTTTCGCCTACTTTGAAGTTGGGTTTTACTGCTCAAAATCATTTGTCGATCAAAACGTCTTCACCAGGTTCTAGAAATATATTCCTTCCGTACTGCATGTTAACATTTTCAGTTTTATTCTGCACACACGTATATTTTCGAAATACAGTTGATTTAAATGGAAAAATGAGATCGTGAGGAAAACTGATTTTCACATAAGCAAAAACAAAGACGTAGTATTAAAATGCACAGCTGATCAGTGCCTATGTTTTCGCATTATATTACATGCAACCTCTCTTCTTCTTTAAACCAGTATCTTCAAGCTTCTTGCCTTTTTTCTGTGACAGTAAAGGCTGGTTTGCAAAGGACCTGTTTGAAAACATCAAAGATCTGCTTTCTCGGGATGCGGCTCTAATATTGAAATGGAATATGCCACATTAATAAGCTAGAACTTAACATACAGGGAGTGTCAAAATTCTTGGCTGGGATTCTTTATGCATATAAGTTAATATTAAGGTGCCATGAAAAGAGGCTACATTATGCTTGCATTCAATAGCATGGTCACTATGCGTGCATGCATCAGCAATGTAATAGGCTTAGACCTTGGTTAACAACACAGGTCTCTCACCATGACATGAACGTCAAGTGCAAATTTTATTCATAAAATATCGCCTGGTCTTGAAATTTCTGCTTATTATTTTTTTTCAATTTTTGAGCAGCTAACTGATTAACAGGTTTCTTTTTACATTACAGTAAAATGGCCAAAAATGTTTGCAGTCAACATCTACAGGGTGGTGCGGAACCACCTACATTACTAGACACTTGTATAAATTCCAAAGAAAGCCAGTCTAATGGACATAGTTTAAAATGATAAACACCGAAGGTATGTCAATTTACAACCATGAAGTTTACAAAGATTTTTGATACATTCCTATGTGACAGTCAGACATCAAATGGAAGGTACATATTTAACATTTCTAAAGACAAAGACCAATCATTTACAATCAAAAATGTCAGACGTACTTTACAATCATACAAAGGTGGAATTTCTGTCATAAATGGTATCGATGCCATACCTGCAAAATCAGTTTTAAGGTACTGCTTTAATCATGAACAATCTGACGGCTGTAAGTTTGTTTGTGATTCTGTTCTGCAAGAACTTTTAAAGTTAAATGACGAGGAGAGATAAATTATTTCATCGTTAGACATCTACCGGCTGATTGCCAAAACAAAGTTCTACAACATAGAAATTGATTTCATAGAAAACAGGGAAGATGATGAAATCAATATTCCTAGTCTACTCGGAGAACATAAAGAGAACTTTTCGAATGATGAATGGCCTAAAATTTGTGGTTTGAAAGACAGTTCTCAAGGAACTTGGACTTCTTGGATAAAAGTTATGATGCCATTGTGAATCTGAAATATTCTAAGTTTTAGTCTTTGTTGACCATTAAAGACTGTTGTGAACAGTTAAGAAATGTTATTTCTGTAGATCTGAAAACTAGAGAAGAACGGATAGCCAAGGCTGAAGAATTGTCTAGAGCAGAATTCAATGCTAAAGAAAAACATCTTGCTCATATGTATGAGCCAAAGTTGGAATTATAAGGAATGCATTATTTTTATTGAATTTATCAATGCGTAAACTCTGGCAAATCAGTCACAAACTTTATCATAGTTGAATTTCTCAGTTTGTGAGTGATTCGCCAGAGTTTACACATCGATAAAATCAACAAATTTAAAATAAAAATCATTCCATAAAATAAAATGAGTCTAAAATTGCTTAAAAATGTGCAAACAAACTTTTTTTAAATAAGAATTTCTCAAATGATGTCTAGTGTCAGAACAAATCATTGACAAAATTAATCAAATTTAATTAAAAGAAACCAAATTAAGGATGTTCGCTGCCAATGAAAAAGTATTCAAACTTTTTTCTAACCACTCTTTTTTTATTCCAAAATACAATACAAGACATTTGAAAACAAAATAAGTATAGGGTAGTGTGCATTTTTTCAAGCTACAGGCCTGTGAATGAGACCTCTGAACACCATGTTTAAGATTTAGTAAAATTAATTTAATTTTAAATTCTTTGAAACATACCCGTCTTGAACAAAAATACACCCAGAAATCGTTCAAAAGTCATAATATTTACGTAATGAAGACTATTTTGGACCAAACGCATAGAAAATTTGCAACTTGAAGTGGATGACAAAATTTTACAAGTCGTTTTCCAACCCTACCCCCATACTTGAAAAGTCGGAAAAAATCAATATTTTGAAATGTGCCAAACCCATATTTGTAGATTCAAACTTTTTCTTGTATTTTCGCACAACATAGAACTTGGTAATATTGTTCGAATAAAAGAAAGAAATTTATATGGTAGTGTGCATATAAGAGAGAACCAACCATTTGAAAATCGCCATTTTATGCATTTTTTCGCCTGTTTTATTTCTTAAAGCCCATTTCATAAAACCACCCAAAATTTTTAAAACTAGCACACCAAATACAGAAAGACTGACTTAGAAGACAATATACACATATACTGCTGCTAAAATAAGCATAGAACTAGTGCAATTTATTTGAAAATGTATAATGTGCAAGTTTAATCTACCCTACCCCCTAAATTTTACTGACAACTAAAATTTTCTGAAAAAGTGCAGAAAATGTGGTGAAAAAATGAAGTTCCTTAGATTGACAATTTTCATGGCTCATTCAATGCATATCATCAATATATAAAATATAAAATATTAGGAAAATATCTGCAACCGTTTACGAGATATTCAACAAAATAAAAACCGGAAGTTCCGAAATGTCAAATGTTGGCAGCGAACATCCTTAAGTCCAAAACAAATTAGGACCTGTCAAAATTCTTCTGTAAGAAACAGTACACATGCATTTAAGAATTGTCCAGCAACATTTTTACATAATTATAGTTAATGAAACAAAGAAAATGCTGTTCTAATGCTTGCATCAAAGTACAACTATGGTTCACTTTATTTGGCCGGTAATATCAGAATGTTTTTTTCCACTTCCTCTGACCAAAGTCGAAATACAATTTGGTCATGTCATAATGTACGCAATGCCTTATCCTATCTCCTGGATAATATTTATATTAGATTTGGAACCAAGTTAGACAAATTGTTGGAATTCCCATGTGTACAAACTGCGCCCCTCTCGTAGCTGATTTAATTTTCTACTGCTACGAAAGAGATTTCATGGATTCGCTTAACCATGACAATCATGCTGATGTTATCGAGGCTTTTAATTCGACTTCCAGGTACCTCGATGAGCTTTTGAACATTTGAAAGCATGGTCAATATGTTCGCTAGAGTCTGCAATCATGTTGCAGACTTCAACGCGCGAAATAAATGTTTAACAGTCAAACTTCTCCAGCAGGGCTATCGGTATCATAAACTTCGAAAAACATTTTCTAAATTTTATTGCAGACACTATATGAATTTATTTCCAAAATTAATACTGGGTTAAAGACGCTTTTACGTGAGGGCCTTTCGCAATCAGAATTGTAAGGTGACTTGGTTTATAAGTTTAAGAAACTTATAGGAGGGAATGATTTTTCTTTTCAGTTTAGAAAATCAATATACGTTACAAAAGTATAGGATATAACTTCTAAAATTTAAGATAAACGCGATGACTTTGATTTTGATATAGGAAATTTTCCATTTTTGGACGGTGACGTTCCTCGTCGTGCTTCTTATGGTGTATACATTTCGCAACTTTTATGTTCGCTAGAGTCTGCAATCATGTTGCAGACTTCAACGCGCGAAATAAATGTTTAACAGTCAAACTTCACCAGCAGGGCCATCGGTATCATAAACTTCGAAAAACATTTTCTAGATTTTATTGCAAACACTATATGAATTTATTTCCAAAATTAATGCTGGGTTAAAGACGCTTTTACGTGAGGGCCTTTTGCAATCAGAATTGTAAGGTGCCTTGAGGAGGGAATGATTTTTCTTTTCAGTTTAGAAAATCAATATACGTTTGTGGTACTGTTATCCCGGAAAAGCGCTTAAACCGGAAAATTCATTTGTTAACCCAGAAACAATTTTGCGGTTATCCCGGAAAATTAGCCAACTCCAACATGAAGCCACGCCTTATTTTATAGTATGTCACTTTATGTCACGTTCTCAGTGACGTCATCATTATTAAAAATAGTCTTAATTCATATTCACCAGGATTAAATATCTCAAAATTCCACTGACAAAAATGATTTAAAGAGCTTTCTTTCTTAAATAAAATTAATCTCAATAGTTTTTCTTTTTTATTTGAGTATAATTATGTATTCAAGCAAAAATGAAAGAATAATCTCCCTTGTATGAAAATGTAACTGTCAAGTAAGAGCTTTTAACAAATGCCCCTTTTTCTTAAATTATATAAAATAGTCGGTAGTGAAAACAGAAACGTACTTGTCAACCACAACTTTAAAAGCCACCGCGTAAAGTTTAAAGGTCCTTGTTTTTATTCAGGAAAAAGGTACAAGTAGGCAAAGATCAGGAAAAGGCGCAATCAGAAAAAGATTCCCACTCCAAAAACCGAGGTGGGAAAAAACCAAAGAGTTGAGGATAAACTTTCAAATAACAGTAAGGCTATTTTGTCGACAGGCGGCTTCCGTGGCCGAATGGTTAAAAGCGCTGATATGTCATTACCGCGCTTATGTCTATGTTACATTTGACCTACGATTACCCTACTATGGCCTTAAGATGCCAATTTTTATTTATTTATTTATTTATTTATTTATTTATTTATTTATTTATTTATTTATTTATTTATTTATTTATTTTACGCCTTTTCGTGCGGTGTCCTAAGGGCAACACCACGATATAGGCCTACCTACGATTCTACGGCTTCCTACGATCGCCGCTGCCAAATAACATTATCCTTATATAGTTACGAATCCTCATTTTAAGCTGAGTCATGGAAAACCAACATAGACTTATACAATACATGCAGCAATACCTGCTTAAAAAGTACAAGTAGGCAAAGATCAGGAAAAGGCGCAATCAGAAAAAGATTCCCACTCCAAAAGCCCGAGGTGGGAAAAAACCAAACTAACAATCAGGTACCTATACCATGAAAACATTTCGTAAGCCGAATGAGCAGCTATTTTCCCAATAGGTGGCCACTCAGTTACCTTAACTTAACTAAAAATATGAAAACATACATAAGGCGCCAACAGCACAAAATATTAAACACCAAGACATAAAACAAAAAGAACCACCACAGAAGTATCGACTTGGAACGATCAGAAACAAAAAGTTACTGGCGGGCTTAAATCGATTTTACACGGCCGTAACCTCACCCTCAGCTTCTGCAGTGGTTCATAACATTTAGTTAGTTCTTCGGTCCTCGTGGTGAAATCCTAACTAGTCAATGAATCATCAAGAACAAACAAAAAAATCATGATAAACATCCTGATGAATCAAAAACCAGGACTCACAGATTCAGTAAGCTGCCCGACGATGTAGATCCCTGGGCGCCGAATAACTTACTAACTCCGGAGCAAAAGAAAAACATCAGTTGGACCCCGGTGGGCCAACTGAAGAATGTTTTGTTTGAATTTGTTTGAATTGGTGCATTACGTCCCAGTCAACAGCAATGGTCATGTCGGGACGGTGCCTCCATTTTATGGGACTTATACCCAACAGCAGGATGTCATGGCACTCAAAAGTGTGCTTCATAAATATTACCACCCAAGCAAACCAATAAGGCTTATATGTATGGATAGTTTGACTAATTCACTTTTCCCTCAGGCGGTTTACCAGCAATCAGATGGTCGATCGGTGGTTTAGCATGTCTGGACATATTTTATCCGGAAATCTATATTTGAAGGATCACAGGTACACTATTAAAAGCTATTTTAACATAAAGCCCCATCCTTTTATGTCTATATGTAGGGCCACATTTAAAATGATTTCTGTTTGCCCTCTCCCTACAGTATCCTGTCTAGCAAAAATGGGTAGGAGGACTGCATAACAAAACCAACAGCATGCATCGATAGGCGCAGATATAAAAAGGCGCAGATCAACTGTGCAGCGGAGTACTCTGCACAGCTTGCCAGCGCCTTTGTTCTCGCCACATACGTAAATGGTTCTTTCCTTTTTATTCAGTTTAACGTCCCTTTCAATATTATTTCAGCTCATATGAGACGGGCCAATCAGTAGGTGGGGCGAAAACGGGAGAACCCCGAGAAAAACCACCTGGCACACACGCAAGCTGAACTTGGCTTGTCTCACATATGGCCAGTGCGGGGCTCGAACCCATACCAGACACAGCGGTGAGATGATCGAGTGATTAAAAAGCAACGCTCTTAACCGCTCGGCCACGGGGGCCGCCCAAAGATGTTTCAACCAATCTCCTTCCTAAATCTGAAAAGCTTCTAGCTACACTTGTACTTCTGTGACTGCGCAGGTCGATCTATGTTTGAGCTGGTCGGAAAAATGTTGTTGAAGGCACTTAAATGTATATATCTATCAATTAAAAAATCTTAATTCACCCTGCACTTCTAGCCAAATCCAATAAACGTGCTACACGTATTTACAGTGAGATTTGAGAAAGGCTATTTTCTTTCAGGGTGCTGAGACCCTCCGCCCCGCCCCCTCTCTTAAGGGGCTGGGTTGTCACATATAAAATGTAAATGTATGTGACACCCTAGGTTAATTTGAAGGGGGCTTACAGAGCTGATAAAACTCAAAATGTGGAGCTGATAGAACAGAAAAAGTTGTGACTTTAGAACTGATAAAATTGTAAAAGTTGTACCTTTATGCACCAGTCATTTGTATCCATGTACACCCCTCCCCCATGGGGCCGGGGAATAGCGGGCTGTTTAACTTTACAGTTTTTAAAGCCCCACTGAAAGCCCGGCACTGCGGGGTCAGATTTGTGGTAAAGTCCCTGCTTAAACTCCCGGCTCCCCGGGGATGATTGACAACAATGTGGAACAACAGCTAAGAGTTGTTCTAATGAAAAAAAATAGAGAGACAGGCTTACATTTCTGCACGTCAATATGAAAATACATTTCAAATTAAATAAGGACCATAAAAGTGATTAAATAATAAAATACAACTTATATCTTATTTGAATTAATGTGACAGTAGTTTTGCGTGAAATTAAAAGCCCGCCACATCTCCGGCACTGCCGGGGCTCTTCGGAGGTTAAATCGTGGCACTTAAACCCCGCTGTGTCCCTGCTATCCCCGGCCCCCCTAGGCTGGCGCATTAGAGCTGATAGAACTGTAAAAGTTGAGCCTTTAACGCTGATCATTTTTACTGCATATACTGAGTGATGCGGACCATAACCCCCAGAAGCTGTGGAAATGTGACTTGCTCAAGGCCACTACGACAGGCGCCCCGGCTGAGGATCGACCCCGGGACCTATGGGACCGATATCAACCACTCTATCCTGCGCCAGTCCGCTCCACTGGGAAAAATGGTCCATTCAGAAAAAGTGGGTGCATTTATAGCTGATCGAACTGAAAAAAAAAACAAGTTGCGTTCATACCTCAAAAACTAAACAAAAACAGGGGGGGGGGGCTTAAGGGCGGCATAACCCGTTCTGCCTTAATATGATTAGAGCCGCTTTCGCTTCATGATTAGTACAATTGCTCCACGATTTCTCAAGAAATCAAGATACCTGTACCCCCACACCCCTACCCCTGGAAAAAAATGGTTGCATTCAGAAAAAGTGGGTGCTTTTAGAGCTAATCGAATAGATAAAGTAGTTGCATTCGGTGCTAATAAAACTCGAAAAGGGGGGATCTTTACCGCGGCACAAACCCGTACTACTTTAATATGGGAGTACCCCACTCCCCCCGGACTGTAGTGGGGGGGAGGTGCGAGTTGAATGAGTCACTTTTTTGTTTTTGTCGGATCAATGAACACAGAACTTTGCGATATACTCAAAGAAAGAACATTTTGTCGGCTCAAATTTAGGCTATTTAACTTTAGGTTGTCCCATCTATTTAATACAGGACAACGCTTTAAAGTGTCGTGGTCAACGTGGTTCATTCAACCCCAGCCCGGGGTTGGTTGAACCACCCTCTTGGGGTTGAATGAACCAGTGATAGGTTGACCAGCAAAACGTTTCTTGGGATACCATTATGAGAAAAGTACCCAAATGGTTTCTGTACGACTGCACATACTGCTGCACATACTGCTGGCTCCGGTTCGAATGCGAACTATATACCAACGCGAGTGAACGGAACATTGGTTAATACGACCGGCAGCGCACATGAAAGTCAACGTGAGCGCCTAGGTGATAGAGACAAGGATCATTCCACTTTAGCTGCTCATGTAGAGTTGTCTGAGCATGTACGGAAACGAACAAAACGGTTTTATGTCGGCGGCTTTAAATCTACAATAACTCAGGATGAACTGACTCAGCATGTTGAAAGTAAAGGTCTCCTTGTGACTTGGGTAAATATATGGAATAGTAAACGCTACGACAGGGTCGTAATTAGACTGAACGTTGAAGCTACGGATAATTATTTCGAAATTATGGAGTCCGGCTTTTGGCCTCGTGGTATCAGGTGCAGACCTTGGATGACTAAAAACTCTTATCAAAACAAAATTTTGAATAACAGTCGAAATATGCATCACAATGGTCCCCTTGATGACCGTCATGATGAAACCGGTGCCATGGAACGATACGGATATGATCCATATGTTTAAAATGTACACACACTTAGTCAGTTATATCACCGTTTGTATAATAACACTTATCATAGGTTCTACACATCACACCTTTGACAACTTGTCTTCTGCTGGCTCTTCTAGCTGTATGAAATTCATGACGTGGAATGCTTCCGGTATCATGCCCAGTGGTTCATATCTTAGTAACACCTTAAAGCAATTTGATATCGACATATGCAGTGTTTCCGAGCATTGGCTTTATCAAAAGGATCTTCATTTCCTCGATTCTGTACATAAGTCGTATAACCATGCAGCGGTAGCTGATTTCGACCTGGAAAAGCCTAGCAGAAGAAAAGTTGGCAAAGGAGGTGTGGCCTTATTTTGGAAGTGCTGTTTAGACTCGAATATAACGTTGCTCAATATTGACGACGATAGAATAATTGGTGTGCAATATCAACTGTCAGAATCCAATTTTATATTTGTTATTCAAGTCTACTTTCCGTCAGCAAATCATCGGATTAATGAATTCGAGTTATATCTGTGTAAACTCCAGGATTTATGTAGTATGTACTCAGATAAAGGTACCCTCATTATTATGGGTGATTTCAATGCACACAGAAATGGACGTGTTTTCTTGAAAGGTCATGATAGGCGAAGTAATCTTCTCCAACAATTTTTGACTGGAAATAATTTCGTTGCTATCAATACATTACCTTTATGCACCGGTGCAACGTCTACGTTCGTTTCTTATTCTGGCGAGTATACCTCAATGATTGATCATATACGAGGGGCGATTGGAAAGTACGTAGCGTGGTCCATTATTTCAGTAACGGATCGGCAAACCAATACATGTTTGGTATCATTTTAAACAACTATCTTTCCCCCACATTCTCACACTAGTTTCACAAAGGTGACAGGTGGCAGTCAGAAAAAATATTATTGTAAACATGGGTACTGTTTGTATACTGGAAAAAGTGAAATATCGATAACTAAAAATAGACAATTTATAATCATTTTTAAATTAAGCAGTGCATGAACACTTTTTGATGGAATAAGATTATTTTGCACCATTTTGTAGCCCATCATAAAGGCAATTTATTATGCAAGTCTTGAATGAATTTGCAAATTCTTATAACTTATAAACGAGACGGCAATATCTACGTCTCTTGGAATTCTCTGCATTCTGTTCATTTTCTATGTCAAAACGCGCCCGTCACAATGATTTAAATTTGAAAATATAAAATCAGCATTTGTTTGAATTTATTCTAAGTTTAGTTTCATACCAAGCACTGTTTCCCTGCTTTGTAATAAGGCAAACTAAAAATTATTCAGAGCACAACAAATGGTAGATAACTGTTTAAATCTGGTCATGGGTATGGATGATTTTAGTTAGGAGGACTAGTTTTGTTTGTATAAATTGAGAACTGTGGCAAATAGAATGGTAAGAAAGAATTGTAAGTTAAAACCAATTACTAGAGTGATGACTGACAAGTTATCTTAAAGAAACTTCCTACAGTTTATAATATATGAGGGGGTTAGTTACCCCACCCACTTCTTGAAAATAGGGGGTAGTGTCATTAAGATTCATTTTTATAGGAACCGAGTAAGATGAGACGACATATTTGCATGACGAAATTCCCTTTGTGCAATGGTCACAACAAATAACGCAGAAAATATACTCAGATGTCACAAATCTTGCTGCAGTATGAGCCTTAATCTCAAAACAAATAGGAAGAAAACACGCAAAAATGCTATTTTTTGAAACGCTACAGCTTTTATAGTAATCAATATTTTTCGAATCTAATTATGCAAGCCGTGCAAGCAATAACCGCAGAAGACATCTACAGAAATAGAATTCCGAGAGATATCGCTTATTTGTTATAATGTGATATCGGATTAGGTCACTGATTTTCCGTTGATTTTTCTCAATATTTTTGTCGTAAATATCCGCCAGTATATAAACATGCCTTCATTTTGAGCGTGCGAGGCACGTGCATCTCTAGTCGCTCTACAAAAATCAATGCATCATCTTGAGGAGGAGAAATTCTACTTTCTATACATGTATTACTTAAGAAGCAGTGAATTGTTGAGTAATAATTCACTGTTTGGAGGTCAGTTGTAAAGAAGATCAAATCACGAGCGCGTAGCGCGAGTGATTTATCTTCTTACAACTGACCGACAAACAGTGAATTATTACTCAACAATTCACGCACTTGAGCTGATCTATTTCGATTCTAACACACAATAAACGGAATAAATGTTGCTGAAACCGTCAATATCGTTCAGCTTTCCGCCATTGCATTGCAGATATCCCGCCAAATATTTGACTGTAATGCTGGTATTTACACACACTTATTACGTTTGTTGTGCGCTAAAACGACGTTTCACCGTCTAACGCTGCTTTGTGGGATAGCTGACGTCACAAATGCCGCAAAGTAACGTCACGCTTATTCGCCCAGTGAAATTGTTGCACAATATAACACGTTTTTTACCATTGGCTATATAGGCGAGGTGTGTTAGAATTTAATATATTTAACAACGCATTAAGTAATTACGCTACCATACTACGTACTTTCCAATCGTCCCTCGTACTTATCCAGATTGAAAAGACTGACCTTGTATCGATGTGTAAGGTTCTTGATGATGACGCTTTAAATGTTTCAACACACAGGCCAATTGTAATGCGTTTTGAATTGCCACATGTCGAGCAGATAGGTTCAAAAGCTTCCCTTAGGCATCGGGTCAAGTGTTGTATCTATGATAAGATCTTCTTCTGGTAAGCATTTACCGGGTACGAAAACTTTTAATAAACACTTGAAACCATACTGGGACCAAACGCTTAAGGATTTACATAATCTTATGCGAACTAAACGGAGCATTTGGATTTCAGAAAACAGACCGCGAGGAAATTCTTTCATTTCATATAAGGAGTATAAGGATGCTAAACGCGTATTTAGACAATATCATAGACGTTGTGCTCAAAATCACTTGAAAACTTTGAACGACGAAATTGATAAAGCGGCAGGTCTTGACAGTCGTTATTTCTGGAAGCTGGTCAATGCGCGTCGGAATAAATCCTCATCAAATGTTGGTGCTGAAATCAAATTTCATGGGCAGATTTTCAGAGACTCACAAGAATTATGTAACCAATGGAGACATTATTTAAGCGAATTATATTCATCTGATGGGGACGCTGAAAAATTCGATTCAGCGCATTTTCAGTATGTAACAGAACGAGTTCGTGAACTTAAACGTTTGGCTGTTAGTGATAGTGATATCGAACTTGTAACAGAACAGGAGCTCAATGACGCCATTAGCCAGTTAAGCAAAGGCAAGGCATGTGGTAACGATTGTGTCGACAATGAACACATTATATATAGTGGAACAGTCTTTAGAAAAACTTTAAAGGATCTCTATAACGTTATGCTACGTAATTCTTATATACCAACAGAAATGAAAATTGGAATAATCATCACTCTGTATAAAGGTGGTAACAAGCGGAAAGATGACCCGGATAGCTACAGGGCAATAACGCTTACGCCATGCGTTCTGAAACTGTTCGAGCGTATATTACAGGATGTCATACATGCAGAAACCTTTCAATCCACTCCAAGGAGGATTTCAGAAGGGTATGGGTTGTACAATGACCTCGTTTCTATTGCAAGAATCGGTGAATTACGCAAAGGAGAACGGCAGCAAACTTTACATATGCTTCTTGGATGCTAAAAAAGCATTTGATAAGGTGTGGCACGATGGTCTGCTCCTCAAACTATACGAGAGAGGTATAGCCTTATATACATAGAAAGTTCTTGTGAGCCTACATACGAATTTGTCGAGTTATGTGCTATTTAGGGGATATAAATCGAATAGCCTCCAGGTTACGAAAGGAACGCGTCAGGGTGGGGTTATCTCCCCTTACATGTTTTTATATTATGTGGATGACTTGTTGAATGAGTTGACTCTGTGTGATAAAGGTCTTTGTATATATGGAATAAACGTATGTTGTCCCACAGTAGCTGACGATATGCTTTTGCAAGCACTGACGATATTTGGATTAATTTGCTTAATCAATATATGTGTGAGATATTTCAATTTATGGCGACTGGAACATAATGCATTGAAATGTAACGTTCTTGTTGCTAATGAGACTGACGCGGAATATAAACGTTCAAATAGACATTGGATGCTTGGTTCTGAGCAAATGTTAGAAACTGATGAATACAAACATCTGGGGATCGTATGTACCAAGAAAATGGATATGCGGGTTAATGCCATTGAAGCCGCTTCGCTGATAAGGAGAATGTTTTTGGGCTAATTTCAACCTGTTTTAGTGAACACGACCTCCATCCCCTGACCTGGAAACGTATTTATGAAACTGTGATTTTGCCAAAGGCCCTGTATGGCAGCGAGCTTTGGACAAACTTATCGGAAACCTCAAAGACAGTACTAGAACGATCTCATCGTCTCTGCTTGAAAACTTTACAGAACATTGATAGACGTACTAAAAATAGTATCGCGCTTAGCCTTGTTGGTTCTACTAATTTGCAGTGCGAAATCGAAAAGCGTAAAGTTAAAGCAAACTTTCTTGGTCAGTTGTGCAGACTAGATAACATTTTGCTGTGAAGCAGGTATTTTTACAGAGATTAACTGCCCAATTCCTTTTCAAACAACTTAAGTTTGGATTTATTGTGGATATCCAGATTCTTGAAGACTTAAGTCTCAGCCATGTTATCTCCAATTATATTAATAATGGCATATTTCCGACAAAGCTTTCTTGGAAAAGGCAATTAATTCAAACGCTTGAGGACAGAGCAATTGTTTTGACAGACAATGACACAGACCGCCTGCTCAGTCGCTTTCGAAGTACCCAGTCTGAGGGTAAAAGGTGTTATTTCTGGGAACTGGCTCAAAAGTTTCCTCATATCTTACCAGCTTGTAAATCAGTTGTGAAAATGATTGCTCTGACTTACAGCAGTTATCAACCGGAAACTATCTGCTCGGCATGTGGGTCTTTTGTTACAGAGTATGTTGATCACTGTTTATTATGGTGTCCTGGAAACGCTCACCTTAGACACAAAATGTGGCTAGGATTCTGGCGACAGTTTGATATCGAGCTGTATATACGCTTAGCTGGTCTCGCAAACGATACTTTTTTAACGATACTTTCTTAGACGTGCTATTCGGTCGATATGACGTAATTGCAGACATTATGAATAACATAAATGTCTAGAAAGAGGACTTCTATTGCTATGTTGCACGGTTCATACATGGACAGAAAAACGTTTGTCGCAGATTATTTTGACCCCGCAATCCGGGGCTTTTGACATTTCATGTGGGTCATGATCTAAACCATGTTGCTTGATGGTCCATATAGTTTATGGACATTTTCGTCTTGTCGGCTTGGGTAACTTGCTGTCGATCCGGGCGGTGCGGGTTGCTGTGACGTGCATGTGCATAAAGAGGTGCGCATGCGTGTTGCAGTGACTCGAGCTGTTCGGACTTATTCTTCGGATGGCTCTGGTTGGCAGGTCGGAAATGCCATGTGACTATCACTAACTAATGTACTTGTATATATTGGTGTGTTTTCTGTGTTCGTTTGTATGTATGTTTGTATTTTGTATGTGTTTATGTTATATAATGGCTCTCCTATCATGGAGGATAATAAAGAATCAATCAATCAATCAATCACTTAAATTTCCCTATGCATATAGGGAGTACAATAACCATGTAACAGACTGGGTTGTGTCATATGCGGGGTTGAATGAACCGCTAAGATAATCTTCGTTTGAAAATTTTAGTTTCAAAGGGAACCAACCTCTTTTCTAGTGGTGACAGAACACATTTTAATTTGCATTTTTTAGAAACATACTTATATACGCGTGCTTTGTTAACTAGTGGTTTATCGGGGTGGTTCATTCAACCCCGACCCGTCACAGACCCTTGTATGTTTATTCCGACAGCAAGCCATATTGTTGTGAAAACTCAATTTGTACCACGAGAAAAACATTTTTGGGACACTTTGAAGAGATTGACACTTTGAAGCAAGAATTAACAAGAAAAGATATGACACAAGTGTCATATCAATAGCCTCAATTTTCTATCGCAGTCAATAACGTATAAGACAAACCGCGCACCGAGCGTGTGGAAAAATATGCCGCAAATTCAACCAATGTATTTCCATAGACATAGAGATACCTTGATTCAACAAACATCAGAAGCACGTCGGAGACACGTAACAAATGCGTTTAATACATACGTGGTTTGTCAGAAAAGTTCGTGTACACCATTTATATTTTCAACAGAAAAATGAATATAGGATCTGCTTTTGCAAAAGTATTTTATAAGCAAATATACAAGAAATTTTATTGAAATCTGACAAAAACATGTCATCTACAGCCTTTTCCCTGCACTTCCGAACCGAGTGCGGGGCAAAGGTCAACGTCTCTATATGATGTTACTTGACATTTTAAGCCGCCAGCGCGTTATACATTTGTTTCGGGGTGTTTTTTTTTTTTTTTTTTCTAACAAAAGATCCTTGGCTATCAACATTTTTATGTCTGTGTATCCAGCTGTCAAATGCAGATACGCCGTACCAATTCTCGCAAAATTGTTCGTCCACCTGTTGAACATGTGTAACAATTTCTTGCGGCGAGCATGCCAGACAGGTGATCCTCCGTTTATCATCATAGGTGGACTTCTGAGCAGCTGAAAATCGTCTGTGCCACAACTACTGTGAACTAAATAGTAACTGACAGACCGATGACGTTTCTGTTGTTTGTAACATTTTCATCGTATCTGTGGGTGATTTCCTTAACGAAACATACAATCGGCGTCGGCTGTTCTCCGACGTCAAATTACGCCATTATTTCAAACAGATTTTTCGGTCTGCTTCTGATTTTTTTTCACATAAATCAAACAACACTGCCGCCAAGTCGGAATCTTTCTGTGTTATATGGTTTTAGGGCGAAATATTTTAATGTTATAACATATTTAAGTGCCGTTTGACAGGGAAAAAACACAATATGAAAATCGTCACATTTTGTTGACGTGTGTCCCGTGTGGCCCTACGTACGCTTAAGTAGAAAATATGTCATATTTAGCGTGTTGATACTTCAAACTGAAACAAATTCCTCAAATATGCTCATAAGATATTGCTGCTTATATCTATACAAAAACAAAAAAAAAACTTAAACAACAGCACTTTACTTTTCCTGCTAGCCAAGGTGTCCACAAACCTCGTACATGTGCATTCTGTACGCTTGGTGTACGTTAAAGTATTTTAAGCATGCAGCATGCTTAAAGCTCGACGTGTCTCGGGTATGTGTCTTATACGAATAAGTTCAACACGCGTTACAAATGGGGTTTCCAACCAGGTCTGACACAAACCGACATGTACAGTCCCAGAAGCAGCATAGAAGCTTGAAATTTCGGATTTAAAGCCAGATGTACGTAATTGACGGCGCTCAAAGGAACGTGCGTATCTAAGGGTCGAAACGTCATTTTTACGCCGCATTCGTAACGTCAGTTTTCGCTCGAAACATCATCTCAAGCGTCAGTTTACGTTCGTAATACGAAACTGTGTACATACAATTATGCAGAGGACTTCAGAAATGTAAACATTTTGATATTATTTATTATTTTTGCTCAAAATATAGATTTTGGACATGTTATCCAGAAGAAAACATAATTTGCATGACAGTTAGAAATATCAAATACTAAATAGCGTCGGAGATTTTGGCGCAAAATCGACGTCGCCTATAAAACGTACTGAATTCAGCAACGACTACCTCTCTTCGCGCGCTTAATGCGGGAAAACGAATCCGGTAACTAAGGACTTTTTCGTTATCTACCTGTAGTTCAGGAATTTCTCTAAAACATATCAGTTTTTTAAAAAATCCTACCGTGGATTTTTTAAATATATCAAGAAAATCAACAAAAAAGTGGTCTAAAAATCGCATTTTACGTTGACGTCAATGTATTTTCGTTCTCAAATTTGTCGATTTCGAAGGCCGATATCTCGGAAACAAGCTCGGAACGGTATCGATTTCTTTTCATTTTCGTATGCAGGACATCAAAATACACTCACATGCAAACAATAACAATTTTCTACCGTGAGGTCAATTACGTACATCTGGCTTTAATAAGAAGAGAAAGTGTACTATCCGTGTAGCGAAAACAAAGGCGCTGATCAGCTTCGCAGTTACTGCGAAGCTGATCTGCGCCTTTGTTTTCGCATAGGCAAAAATACGGTTTTCTCATGACACGGCTCATTTGATTATGCAACATTCATCTGTCTGGGCCTACCAGTTATCGCCAGTACAACAACTTTTTTCAGCGTACTGCTAAATAGACTCTATAAAAAAGGAAGAATAAAAACGAATGAAGAAAGAAAAGAAACTTATTATGATAACAAAAAAAAAAAAAAAAAAAAAAAAAAAAAAATCAATAGCGGATACGCGGCGAGATTCGAACCTGTAAGAGTCTGATTAGAAGACCGATGCTTAACACACTGAGCTAATGGGGTCGACAGACATTTAACGGCATTACTCATGTTATTATTAATATTTATGGTCTATAAATAATAATCTAAAAATAGTTGCCATTATCGGCTGGTTTCCCGTTATCAGGTTTATGTTATATGTAAATATATTCGGAATAGGAACCAGTGCCATGCTTAATTGATACCGAATCAGTTTCCCGCCCAGAGAATCAGGCTATCTCGGCTTCATTCGCACCTTCAAGGTTATCATAAAAAAAAAAAAAAAAAAAACTATTGAAGTGACCACGGCAGTGTAGCGCTAAATACAAACCGCGATGAACTATTATTATAATGAAGAACAGACAGGCACTACAGGCATAATCAATGATAGAAATCATGTCTTAAGCGTGTCGTTTATAGATTAGAAACCGAAATAACAATTTGTATCGAAATAATTGGGGACGAATATGCCTAAGGCTTGCAAAGACCGCAGACTGATGACCGCCGACCGAATCACTACCCATGGCCTCTAAGCATTCTTTTTAATTTGAAACGTTAGTAACTTTCAAACTTTTAAGTGTCCCAGTTGACAAAACAATCGATTTACTTTGTGTATGTCTACAGCTTTACATCCTAAAATAATCATATTGACGAATAAACAAGCTTTTAAAACCGGACTTCTTTTTTTCTCGGATGGATATCTATATGGGCCTTTTCCATTACAGTTATAGCTATAGAATAATACATTGAAGGGTTGAGGCTATAAAAACTTGTTTTGGAAAACAGTTTTTCTGTAATATATAAACACAGCTATTGGCACGAACCCTACTGAAACGTAGATCTGCAAAATGCGCATTATATATTGCAGGCGACAGTTGATTTATCTATTAACAGTTATCGCCCCTGGTTCATTCAACCCGTGATTCATTCAAACCGGGTCTCCCCTAGTAAGGTACAAGTAGGCAAAGGTCAGGAAAAGGCGCAGTCAGAAAAGGATTCCCACTCCAAAAACCGAGGTGCGAAAAACCAAACTAACAACCAGGTACTTATACTATGAAAACATATCGTAAGTCGAATGAGCAGCTATTTTCCCAATTGTGGCCACTCAGTTATCTAAACTTAACTAAAAATAAGAAAACATACATATGCCAACAGCACAAAAAGTTTAAACACCAAGACCAACAAAAAGAACCACCACAGAAGTATCGCCTTGGAACGATCAGTAACACAAAGTTACTGGCGGGCTTTAACCGGTTTTACATGGCCATAACCTCACAGCTTCTGGAGTGCTTCATAACATTTAGTTAGTTCTTCGGTCCTCGTGGTGAATCTCTAACTAGTCAATGAACTAGTCATCAAGAACTAACAAATAAATCACGATGAACATCCTGAAGAATCTAAAACCAGGACTCACAGATTGAGTAAGATGCCTACTTCTTACCGGTTTCTGTTGGACCTGGTCGGAAACCTCGCGATGACTGTTTTCCTCGCGGTTCAGGGCTTTGTCAGGGGACTAATACATTGCCTGAAGTTTCCAAAGAGCGAACAGCATTTACAGGTTCGCTTGAGCCTTCTTTGCCTTCTTTTGTTGCACAATTTCAATTGTCCAGTATAATTCTGATCAGTCATGCGTTTTTTGTGTTGCATGCCATACTTTACAATATGCCGACTCATGACGTCATTTCTTCGATGACGTCATTATTTATAAGTGATTCCAGCACGTATGCCAGCTATCGAGAAACTCGATCAGTGTCTGGGACAACATTGCTCGATTTATTTCTTTGATGTTTTAATTTTTATTATTATTATAACCGGTATTATTATTATTATTCATTATCATCATTTTGCGCGACTTATATGGACGTACAATAAAAAGGAGATGAAAGCAGTTTTTTCGGGATAACCGCAGGGTTTGTTCTGGGTTAACCGCAGGTTTTCCGGGATAACCGCTGTTCCTGGATAACAGTACCACATACGTTACAAAAGTATAGGATATTATCCGATATAACTTAAAAGTTATACGACATTCTGCAGGCTTAGTTTTTAACCCAATCATAGTTGAATTTCACGAAATTCTCTCAGTTTCAGTTATACGATTTTACGCCATTTAGTACTTTTTATTTTCAACTTTGACAGTTCTAACACTGTTTCCAACCTCTCCAAGATGTATTAGCACACAAAAATCATAATTTTGTTAAATTTCTGTTTAATTTTCCAAATTTCTTCATTTTCAAAATCCCGTAGCCATTTTGCTGTAGTTACATTTTTTCTAGTTTGTAGCGGTGTGTTTATTTCTTATGTTATAGGAATGAATTTTATTTTTGTTGATTTTATCGATGTGTAAACTCAGGCGAATCACTCACAAACTAAATAAAGCCCGAAGGGCTTTATGAAAAAGTTTGTGAGTGATTCGCCTGAGTTTACACATCGATAAAATCAACAAAAATAAAAATTCATTCCTTATAATTCCAACTTTGTCTCATTATACTGCATTTGTCTACATTGATTAATTGTTTTATAGCCAGCGGAAGAAAAGTAAAGCGAAACGTATCTTCTTGAGGCAGCCATCTTGAAAATTTCCAAAGCATAGAACTCATTTTTCGCAATTAATAGAAGCTATAACTGGTTTGCTATAGGCAGGCTGTAAAAGCGCGAGCTTTACCACATCTCCCCTTCAATCAAAATTGTTCTTTTGGAAGAAAATATTGCCGTCTGGACCGATAGAAAGACATGTCGATTTTGAACTGGGGCTCGGAACATTATGTTGTAACGCGTCTAAGTCCCGTACCGGGATTTAGTAGGGTAAGCCGGAACTAGAAGGAAACGGCGTGGGTCCGGACTGTGAGAAATTAAAAAACAAGTATACAGCCACCGCTCGGCATTCTGGGTAATTCACGAGCTGCCGCAACAGCTGATTTCACAGACCGATTGCTTTGTAAGTTATTGTCCTCCTCCCGGCCGTTTCCTTCAAGGGTTCTTCGATTCCTAAGTCTATTTTAATTGTAGAATTACTTTATTGGCGACGAGGTTTCAAAGAACCAGCGGAGAAAGTAGAAATTTAAAGTTTTTTGACTTCGAAAATTTTTCCGGTGTTGAGGTAAAATTTTCGTCACTTGAAATTTCAACGGGAAAGTCAAAAATAACACTCGTGGTTCACTTTTTGTTCAATTAAACTCAATTTCCTGTGAAAACACATTCATTTCTTGGAAGTTGCATTAATTTTTACTTGTTATTTTTCATATTTTTGCTTTTTGACAATTTTTGTCCAGTGTTAGAGTAGAAATGCTTTTTGGCAATTTTTGTCTGGTTTTAAAGTAAAAATACTTTCTGACATTTTGTCCGGTGTTAAAGTAAATTTACTTTCTGGCAATTTTTGTCCGGTATTAAAGTATAACTGCTTTCTGACAATTTTTGTCCGGTGTGAAAGTAAAAATATGCTGGTTCCAAATAGCATTTAAAATTAAGGCAATCTTGTTTTTTTTTCAGGATAGAGGACCCTTGAAGTGTCGTACCCTGTAAATTTTCTCTGGTAAATTTACCTGTCCCTGGTCGATTTTCAACGGTCAAGTTTTTGAGGCCTGTTTGACAAGAAGCTTACCTGTGTGGTGTCTTTTAGATCCACTCGAGTCGGTCTGGTTACAGTTATAACAGCTAAATACAGAATCACGTCTTGTTTCTAATGAAATTTATTGTGAGGTCTTTTAGATCCTATTAAATTTCAAGAAATTCCTTATGGCCGTCATTTTGACACATAAGTAAATTTACCAGCGGCATTTAGAATTTAGTCCTGATTCTAAAGAAATTTAACTGTGTGGTCTTTTAGATCCTATTAAATTTCTATCAAGAAGCTTCCGGCAGGAATGAAAGTTTCTTCAGCTGTTATATCACATATATAATTATACAGCAAGATAGAATTCAGGCCCAGTTCTAAAGAAAATTAATATTCTGTGGTCTTTTAGATCCTATTATTAATTTTGGTAAAAGAAACTGGAATAAAAGTTTCATTGTGTTGTCATATAGACACATAAGTAATTTATAAATTGGCCGTGAACCCAGAATCATTTCAAAAGAAATTTAACTGTGAGGTCTTTTAGATCCTATTAAATTTCGATTGATAAAGTTTGCTTATGGCCGTCATTTTGACACATAAGTAAATTTTAAAACTGCACGTCAATTTAGACAATAAAAACTGAAAC
Organism: Rugalucina vietnamica; assembly: GCA_964017185.1. NCBI lineage: Eukaryota > Metazoa > Mollusca > Bivalvia > Lucinida > Lucinidae > Rugalucina > Rugalucina vietnamica. The sequence goes on along the minus strand of OZ024872.1, from coordinate 25,631,550 downwards.
AAATAGATTTGTTTTCTGTTTATATGATTTTGTGTGTTTGTTCGGTGCTGAGTTTTATAAATTCGCATTGAAAAATTACACAAATATATTCCTTGCACTTGTACATCATCCAAAATGCCGGTAAACGTCAATACTGCAACATTGGAAGAATTGAAGCAGATCCCAGGTGTGGGTGACAGAATTGCAAAGCTCATGGTAGATTTCAGGGAAAAATATGGAGTCGTAAGCAGAGAAGCAGTTCTCTTGGCCTTGCAAGGTAAAATTGCACCTGAAGTGTTGAATCAGATTGATTTCTCGGTTCCCACAAGACCCCAACCTAGTATTCCATTTGATATTGACTTAGAATGCTTACCAAGTGTTCCAAGGACTAATACATGGGACCCAGTAATGACCGTTGATAGACAACAAATGGCTACAAATCAAATGTCATCATCCCAAGACCCCAAGCCAAGGTCATCAAGGTCACCATTGAGGCGTAAAATTGCAAAACATATCTCTGCAAAACATACCTCCCCATCACCAGCTCAAGAACCCATGCAAAGGCTAGGGTCACAGTCAAGGTCAAGGTCACATTCAAGGTCAAGGTCACAGTTAGGGTCACAGTCAAGGTCAAGATCAAATTCAAGGTCAGGGTCACATTCAGGGTCGCAGTCAAGGTCAAGATCACAGTCAAGGTCAAGGTCAGGGATTAAAGCACAGGCTAGTGGAACACAGCCCACCACTTACCCTCAACAGTGGAGTTCTAGAAGAGCAAGAGCGAGTTCAGTTGAATCAGATGGGCACATTTGGGACTATTATCAAGAGATGTCGTCTCCATTTGATAGAACTTTAGCTCTGATGTTTAAGAACGCTGCAGAAAAAGGTGATTTATTTACCCCGAGAGCCGATCACACCTCTACAGTCTACAAACAAGACCCGCAAAGAGTACAGGGCATGCCGAAACAGCCTGTGACAAAGAAAGGAGAGCAGATATCTTCTGAACCCAGACATGACATCAAAAAGGAAAAATCCCTGCAGGCTACTCCTAGTTTGAAGGCCTCAGATTCGAAAAAGAAAATATCTGGAGCAGGTCAGTCAAGTTCAAGGTCAGTTGATCAAAGAACACAATCAAACAGGGGTCACTCAAGATCACCCACAAAGTCAACAAAACCTGGGACGAATCCAAGAAAAGATGATTGTGACAGCAAAGTCAAAAAGAGTGATCATCAACCTTCAAGGTCACACTCAAGGTCACGGTCCCCATCAAAGTCGACTAGACATGGGGCAAAACCTAAAACAGACAAACGTGACGATAAAGTGAGGAAGTCTGAACATCAATCTTCAAGGTCACGCCCAAGGTCATACTCGCGGTCCCCATCAAAATCAACAGGACATGGGGCAAGACCAAAAACAGACAGTCGTGACAGTAAAGTGAAGAACTCGAGACGTCATTCTTCAAGGTCATATTCAAGGTCACACTCCAGGTCTCCTTCTAAATCAACAAGACATGGGACTAAATCAAGAACAGACAAGCATGGCAATAAAGAAAAGAAGAGTAGACATCATTCTTCAAGGTCACAGTCAAGGTCACATTCAAGGTCACGTTCAAGGTCATATTCTAGGTCTGCTTCAAGGTCATCTAAGCATGGGACCAAATCAAGAAAAGATTATCGTGACAGTAAAGCAAGGAAAACTAAGCATCACTCTTCAAGGTCAAGGTCACGGTCAAGATCAAGTGCAAGATATTCCAAGAAGTCATCAAAGAAAAGTGACAAGAAAAAATCACACAGACGGTCGCACAGATATTCAAGATCATCATCAAGATCTGTTTCAAGGTCAAGGTCAGCTAGTGCAAGGACATCAAGGTCACATTCCAGATCCTCACATAAAAGAAGAGCTGGTAAAGATAAGACAAAGAGTAGATCCAATAGGCATAGACATCATTCGTCTTCAACCTCACGAGGCTCCAGGTCTCCACGTAGGTCAAGGTCAGGGTCAAGGCGAACTAAAAAATCTAGAGCCAAGAAATCACGAAGAACTTCTAGTTCAGGTTCGGGTTCTCGTTCGCGATCTACTTCAAGGTCAAGAGCTTATAGGAAAAATAAGTCAAGGTCACACAAGTCGAAGAAATCGAGAAAACATGCTTCTTCGTCATCATCAGAATCCGGTTCTTCAAGCCATAGACATTCTGGTCGTCGTGGTGATCCACGTAAACATCCTAAAAGTTTGAAATTTGATGGGCAAACCAACTGGTTATCTTTTAGGAAGAAATTTGACAGTTACCGGAAAGTCATGTCGTGGTCTGAAGCAGAAAGTAAAGATTATCTGATGTGGAGCCTAGAGGGAAAAGCCCTTGATTTTTTCACTATAACCTCAGGCATGGAGAAATGCTCTTTTCGAAAAATAATGAAGAAACTGGAGAGCCGCTTTGGAGTTAAAGAGTTGACCGAAACATCCAAAGCAAAGTTTCAGCAAGCTAGCCAGCGACCAGATGAATCTTTGGAAGACTGGGCAGACCGTGTGATGACTTTAGCGACACCAGCATTTGTCGATTTACCGGAGGATCACTTGAAAAAGGAGGCCATTGCCAAGTTTAGCCAAGGATGTTTTGATAAAGATGCAGCCAAGCATGCTTGTTTTGAGCATCCATCCACAATGGAGGAAGCTTTGAACTTGGTTAAGCATCATCAGTACATTTCGCAAGCAGTTGATGGTAAAAAATCAAGAAGAGGAAATGACATAGCCATAAATTCAGTGCAGCCAACCTCAGAAGCAAGGATTGAACAAATAATTGCTTCAGCATTGAAACAGTTTGCTACCAAATTTCAAGTAAACCCGAAGTCAGAGCCTGAATCACCGTCAAATACTGAAGATTCAAGTGGTGAGCTCCGAAGGCGCCCGGGTATACAGTGCTTTTTCTGTAAGAAGTTTGGTCATTTCAAGAAAGATTGTAAAATTGGGAAAATGAAAATGAATCCGAAAGCTGAAGATTTAAACGAGAAAGGGCAGGATGGGAAGACCACACGGCCAGCCCCCAAAAAGTAGGAAAAGCTGGTCTACTTAAAAGTAACAATGTGAATCCTCAGGGGAAAATTAAGTGCGACCGTGATACTGATTCGCGAAAAATAGTGCAAGGTAAAGACGTTGCAGTCAAAAGTGGTACTCATTGTACCAAAACAGGTGAAAATCTTCTAACTGGAGCTTTTAGTTCCAAAACAGTAAAGAATATTCCAGTTGGTATCCCTGGTACCAAAACCGTTGGAGATCTTCAAGATGAAGGGGCTTTTAGCTCTAAAACACAGAATATGGTTCCAGTTGGTACTTCTAGTACCAAAACAGATGGAGGTCTTCGAGATGGGTCTTCTAGCTGCAAGATACAGAATGTTGTTCCTGCTGGTACTTCTAGTACCAAATCAGATGGAAACTTTCGAGATGGGGCTTCTAGCTCCAAGACAGAGAAGATAGTTCCGGGTGGTACTTCTAGTACCAAAACAGATGGACATATTCGGGGTGGGGCTTTTAGCACCAACACAGAGAAGATGGTTGCAGCTGGTACTTCTAGTACCAAAACAGATGGAAATATTCAGAATGGGGCTTCTAGTTCCAGCGCAAAGAAGATTGTTCCAGGTGGTACTTCAAGTACCAAAACAGACGGAAAGATTCGGGGTGGGGCATTTAGCTTCAATACAGGGAAGACAGTTCCAAGTGGTACTTCTAGTACCAAAACAGACGGGAATATCCGGGATGGGGCTTCTAGTTCCAAAATAGAGCAGACGGTTCCAGGTGGTACTCCTAGTACCAAAACAGACGGGAATATTTGGGATGGGGCTTCTAGTTCCAATATAGGGAAGACAGTTCCAGGTGGTACTTTTAGTACCAAAACAGATGGAAGGATTCCAGATGAGACTTCTAGTCTCGAAATAAAGAAGAATATTTCAGTGGGTACTTTTAGTACCAAAACAGATGGAAGGATTCCAGATGGGACTTCTAGTCTCGAAACACAGAAGAATATTCCAGCTGGTACTTGTAGTACCAAAACAGAAGACGGTCTTCAACAAGGAGCTAATGGTTCTACAACAGAGAAGAATTTTCAGCCTGGTACTCGTAGTACAAGAAGACAGGGGAAATTCCCAGATGGGGCTTATAGCTCCAAGGCGGTTAGGAATTTCCATAAAAGATTTAGACAGTACGGGCTCAAACTGAAAGCTCGCAAATGCATCCTCTTCCAGAGCGAAGTGGAATTCTTGGGAAGGATCGTTAGCAGTAACCAGTTAAAGATGTCTACTAAGGACATAACCACAGTTACAGATTGGCCAGTTCCAAAAACTTCGAAAGAGGTTGAAAGATTTCTAGGATTGGCTAATTACCATCGGTCTTTCATAAAGGATTTCGCTGTCATGGCTCAACCATTGTATGGCCTGACGGGCAAGAATAAATTCAAGTGGGATGACGAAGAACAGATGGCATTTGATGAACTGAAAGAGGCACTAACAAATCCACCAGTTTTGACGCTACCTAACAGCTATGATTCCTTTATATTGGATACAGATGCGTCAGATTTCTGTATAGGAGCTGAGTTGATACAAGTACAAGACGGGCAAGAAAGAGTTATTGCTTATAGCAGTTTCACTTTAACCCCGGAACAGAAGAATTATTGTACAACAAGAAAAGAGCTCCTGAGTATAGTCCGGTTCACCAGGCAATTTCGACATTATTGGTTGGGTAGGATTTTCACAGTAAGGACAGATCACTCCAGTTTAACATGGTTGTTAAAGTTTAAAGATCCTCAAGGACAATTAGCACGGTGGATGGAAGAGTTATCACAGTATAATATGGTCGTAAAACATCGATCTGGTTCGAAGCATGGAAATGCAGATGCTCTTTCAAGGATTCCTGATAGACTCACCCCGTGCGCATCATATGTGGCTGGAATCAAGCCGGCTGATTTACCATGTGGAGGATGCCACTATTGTTTGCGTGCAGATCAGCAGTGGAGCGACTTCACCAGAGATGTAGATGAAGCCGTTAGTTTAACTAACCCCACATCTACAATAGTTGCAAGGAATACTGCTGAGGGTCCCGGGAGTGAGTACGTGCAGAGGATTAATAATATGAGTGTGACAGCTGTGAAACCTACATCTGCAGGAACAAAGGTCTCCGGATGCCAGAATCAAAATACTTCCGGATCAGCTTTACCTTTGGATCCTGAGCGGAGTTGCAATAACACCAATGCTGCCCGGAAAGACAACGTGGGAATCTGCGAAGATTTCGGTGAATTTGACAGCATTGGTTTGAGCGATATTCACTTCGACGTTGTCAGGAATGGAACAGGGATGATCGACATATGTGCAAATAGTGTGACAGTAGCCGAAAACACATCGGAACAATTAACGTGTTGGGGATTCAGCACAGATGAGTTAAAAGAGGAACAAGAAAAAGATAAAGACCTGAAAACTGTTATCCATTGGTTAAAGACACAAGAGGAACCAGATCAGGGAATTTTATTCCTAAGCAGTCCAGAGTCCAAATACTACTGGGTGAACAAAGACATGTTCAAATTGGTGGATGGTGTACTGTTTAGACAGAAGACAGACAGCAAAGATGTGGAACTTGTAGTTCCAGACAGTCTGAAAGACCAAGCTCTGTTTTTACACCATGATATCCCGTCAGCTGCTCATCAGGACTAAGGCGAAGCTCAGAGAGAAGTTCTTCTGGGTGAGGTTGCCACGGGACGTGGAATCGTATGTTCTCTATTGTTCTGAATGTAACAAGAATAAGAAGAATAAACGCTATGGGAAAGTTCCATTGACAGAATATCAAGCTGGTGCTCCAATGGAACGAGTGCATATTGATTTCCTAGGACCATTACCCAAGACAGAGAGAGGGAATGAACACTGCCTGATGCTTGTGGATCAGTTCACCAAGTGGGTGGAGTGTATTCCCTTACCCTCACAAAAAGCAGAAATAACGGCTAGAGCAGCTGTCGACCAGTTTTTCTCAAGATTTGGTTTTCCTCTACACCTTTTCTCGGACCAAGGTCGGAATTTCGAGAGCAAGTTGTTCGAAGCCCTTTGTAAGGCACTAGAAATTCACAAGGCAAGGACTACTCCATACAGGCCATCAGCAAACGGACAAGTAGAACGCTTTAACAGGACACTGATGGATGCAGTGCGGTGTTTCCTTGGAAAATCACAGAATAAATGGGACCAGCATGTACAGCAAATTGCAGGGGCAATTCGAGCGTCGGTGAACAGAAGTACTGGGTATACACCAAATATGCTCATGTTGGGCCGAGAGGTGAATACCCCAGCTCAGTTGATGTTCCCGAACGTCCATGAAAAACATGAAGACCATGATGAATATGTGGCAGAGTTAAGGACAACCATGAAACGAGCTCATGACTGCGCCAGGAATACATTGAAAACATCATTAAAAAGGATGAAGCGCAGTTATGATCTACGAATTCTGTTGAGGCCTTATGCCGAAGGAGACTTGATTTATCTTTTGGATACTGCAAGTGTTAAAGGTAAATCGAGGAAGCTGCTACCTCCATGGAAGGGTCCCGCTGTGATCGTCAAGAAGTTGTCTGCATATCTGTATAGAGTAAAGCTGCGGAATGCTGTGTTCACCGCTAATCATGACAGAATGATGCCTTGTAATATCAGGAAAGTGCCAGAATGGATAACAAGATACAAAATGTCAAAAACAGAAGAAGATGATCAAGATGAAGATGATGATCAAAAGGAATATTGTGTTTGTAAGAAGCCATATGGTGGACGCTTCATGATACAGTGTGATTACTGTGAAGAATGGTATCATGGTTCCTGCGTCAACATCACTATATCGGATGCACTTGAGATCGACAAGTATAAGTGCAAGGCATGCAGTGACAGTAGAACAACACAATAAAACTTCTTCTTACTGTTTTCAGGTCTCAATCCAGACTGCTGAGCTGAAACCAAGAATGGCTGCAGGAGATTTCTTGTCCACTGTAGAGGAATACATCCGAAGAGGTCAAATTTACCGGCCTGCGGAGGAGTTCGTCATGAAACTGTCGTTGTGCCCTAGAGCTTTTGGACCCAAGAATGTGAACGTGCTGAAGGAGGCCTTGCTTGGGATGGTGTCCCTGGTCAAGAAGAAGCTGAACGACCCGGACAGAAGGAATAAATCCATGTTTAAGAGCTGGCTGAAGGAAGCTGCTAAGACTATTGTAAGCTGCCAGGTCATCGCAGACAGGGATTGGATTTGTTCCAATGTTTGGCGACTTCCCGAACCTCCTCAGCGACCGGCCGACAAGTACGACCCATTGGAAGGACTAGTTCTTAGAGCTCCAGAGAGTGAGGACAAACTGCTTGAGGGCGCGGAAGATGAATCCATGGACTTGGACTATGAGGATGAGGACCAGTTACTCGCCGAGTCACCAGCCAAGCCAGCCCCATCTCCTAGTCTAAGAAGGTCACCACGACTCCAGAAGAAGGCGGCTTCATCTTCTATGTGTCTACCAACGAAAGTGAAATCTCTGGATGCTTCAACTTCAAGAGTGGATATTCCAGCACCACCCGAGGCTTCTAGTCAGGGTGTGACAGAGGAACCAGCAAGTCAATCTGTGCACTTCGCAGAGAAACTTCGAATTCTGTGTCAGGATGGATCAACACCACTTCGTGGGGCTTCTAGCTCCCAGAGTGACCGTGTTGTGGAGTTAGTGAGGAGGGACAAGCCGGGCCGGACCAAGAGAACCAGAGCCGAACTGCCTGTTTCCGGGTGTGGAGAGAAGAAGCTGAAATTGATAGAAGTAGAGGCTACTGAACTGAAGAGGACAGTAACAAAAAGGGATCGATCGGAAAGACGCTCTTCACACACGTGTTGGGTTCCAGATTGTGATGGCCGGGCACAGTACTTGAAGGTCCATGCCTTCACTCAACACATCCCTTCCATATTTGATGAGAGGCTCTCACCAACAGATAACAGAGTTCTTCGAGGAAGGAGAAGTGCACTGAAGCAGGCTGGTAGATGGTTACTGCACAGACCAGTGAATTTGGACCAACTACTTGATTTCGTTGTCGTCCAGAAGATGTTGAGCCCTATGGACAACACGACCATTTCAGATCGTCAGGAGATCGCCATGCAGGAGTTTTGTGCATTCATTGGAGAACCAATTCCGGATCAATTTGTTATGGTTCCATGCAACTCTCCTGCCATTCTTCTACACTGGAAGGCTTTGTTGTTGATTGCGGCTAGTTTGGACGAAGACGAAAGAGAGTACTGGAAGGCTAATTTCCAATCCCCTGATGCTGTCGAGGAACAGGATGCTGATATTGCTGCTCCAGTCCATACCGTACCAGAGGCTTTTGACTCGCACTTTCATCTTGACAGGACTCTCCGGGACATGAAGTTATCATCTGAAGGCTGTTTGGAGGATGTTCTAGCCAATGCTCCAGTAGATGAGGACAAGAAAATCAACCTTGTAGGTTCCGTTGCCATCTACTGTGACCCGAGGACTTATCCGACAGACAGATACCTACAGAATTTGCCTGGAGACCAACTAGTGGGCCTGGGGTTTCATCCGAAACATTCCAAGTATAGCGAGTCAAGGATCAGGGATGAAATTCGTCAATTTCGGAGACTTGTTTGTCACCCTCGTATCATTGCCTTTGGTGAGGTGGGATTGGACCATTCTGTACCCATGAAGTACTGGGCTTTCCAGGTGGACTTGTTGAAGGAGTTGCTGCCTTTCCTGGAAGACCGTCACGTTCTTGTGATCCATTGTCGGGGTATGGCCGGTGATTGTGGAACAGAGGCTTATTTGTTACTTCTCCATTTTCTGAAGAAATCGGTCAGGACACATCACCGGATCCATCTTCACTGCTTCACCGGGAACCAGTATGTCTTGGAAAGGTGGTTAGAGGTATTTCCACGGACCTACTTTGGATTTACCAATGTCGCCGTCACTTTCACTGAAGATCAAGTTGCAGCTCTTCGTCATCTGGAGGAAGATCATTTACTCCTGGAGACTGATGCTCCTTATTTTCCACCAGTAGGAACTGAAATTGCAGCACCATGTCATCTGTGGTCAGCAGCAGCTGCAGTAGCCGCCCATAGAGGAGTGACACCAGAACATATACTGCATGTGACATTGGAGAATGGACGACACCTCTATCAACGCCGATAAAGGTCTACCTGAAACTTGGTTGGGCTTATAGCTCGCCAGTATCCAGCGCCAATGGCTCTAGATGGGCTTCTAGCCCTCTATTGTCCTACAGTTTGGTCCAGTAACCAGCAGCGACAGGAATGAAGTGGAGGTTCAGACTCGTTTGTATTCTACAGTTCGTTCCAGTAACCAGCAGCGACAGGAATGAAGTGGGGTTTCAGACTCGTTTGTATTCTACAGTTCGTTCCAGTAACCTGCAGCGACAGGAATGAAGTGGGGTTTCAGACTCGTTTGTATTCTACAGTTCGTTCCAGTAACCAGCAGCGATAGGAATGAAGTTGAGTTTCAGACTTGTTTGTGTTCTACAATTCGTTCCAGTAGCAGGAATGTAGTGGGGCTTTTAGCTCCTTCGTGTTACACAATTAGTTGCAGAAATCAGTACCATCTACCAGCTGCCAGCTTTGGAAACTAGGAAGGGTTTCTAATTCTTCATTGTTCTACAGTTGGTTGCACAAGTCAACCGTGGAAACTTGGAGGAGTTTTTAACTTTGTGTTCTACAGTTGGTCGTACGAGTCAGCAGTTAGAACTTGTCGGTCGGTCGGTCGCAGAGTCCACATGGAAAGGGTTTGGAGTTCTTCCTTGTTCTACAGTTGGGCACACCAGCCAGTCAACATTGGAAGGGCTTCGAGTTTTATGTACAGTACTCTACAGTTGGACAAGCAGGGAAACACAAGAGGGGCTTCTAGCTCTACTATTGTCACACAAGTGGATACAAGAGGCCAGAGGGGCTTCTAGCTCCTTGAACTGGTTATCAAGAAATCAGATTCAACTTTGCACAAGTATGATCATATCAGTTCCAAGCGTAAAGAAGAGACTTTGATGGCCAAGGATATTCGTGCGGGCTTATAGCTCCCCTCAAGTCTACAGTCAGAATATTCTCCGCGGGCTTATAGCCCCGGTCCTGCTATCAACATTTCTTCAAGAGGATGGGCATATTGTCTGTCCGAACCTCTCTCGATGAGCCAGCAGTCAGTCAAGGAACCATGGGCTTATAGCTCAGTTTGAGACGTGAACTCGAGAATGGTGCCATCCAGTTGGTTTGTCGTGAAGAATCTGTGGACTTTTAGTTCACTGGTGTTCCGGTTGATGTTTACAACACTGGAGAGGTATGGTAATCTGCGGCAGCTCGTGGCTGATGCAAGAACTCTTCGAGTTGCCCCCCAACCGGGACCAGGCCTTCATCGTTAAGGTTGGGGGGAATGTTGTAACGCGTCTGTCCCGTACCGGGATTTAGTAGGGTAAGCCGGAACTAGAAGGAAACGACGTGGGTCCGGACTGTGAGAAATTAAAAAACAAGTATACTGCCACCGCTCGGCATTCTGGGTAATTCACGAGCTGCCGCAACAGCTGATTTCACAGACCGATTGCTTTGTAAGTTATTGTCCTCCTCCCGGCCGTTTCCTTCAAGGGTTCTTCGATTCCTAAGTCTATTTTAATTGTAGAATTACTTTAATTAGAAATTCAAACGTCATATTTTTAACACACAACAAGAAGATTAAAACACTTACCGTACGATGTTCTTTTAAAAGAGAAAGCGCCCATGCTAATAAAGATTCCAAATATTCATTTCGATGCCTTTGATGCCTTCAAAACGCGTTCATCCATTGTTTTTATGACGTTTAGATTTGGTGACGTCAACGTTTTTTCGAAGAAACGTCACTTAATCACGCAACGTCGCGCCGTTTTTAAGTTGAGAATAGAGTATCCTTACGCATTGCTTTTATCGAAGTATAAAGTCTTCCAAACAACCAATCAGAATGTAGGTAATTTGTTAAGTTGGAATTATAGTTATATAAGGTTTTACAATGTTATGAGTAGTATGTAGAATTTTTAGATTACATTTTGTCTCCTAGTTTTGGACTGCCTATGACAGGCAGATGTAGATATCACACTCTTATTATGTAGTATTTTGTACTACCACTGAACTTTCTAAATTATTAACTTCCTGTCTTACTGCTATCAAATCTCATGTTTTAAGATACTGTGAGACAGTGTATGAAACTTCAAATAAAAATTGGTTTTGGTCAATTAAAAATTCTGGTGAGGTGCTCAGTAAATTGAAGTGTAGAGGGTTCCGTGCGACAAGCTTGTCCACATATGATTTTTCTACTCTGTATACAACATTACCACATAATCTAACCAGAGGACCAATGGTCCTGTAAACGCTCACCTGAGATCTGTTGTACGTATATACCAATAAACATGTTTGCATATTATGGAAAAAAGCCCCAGTAAAGGGGCAGATGATTCCCTGGTGTCCATTATTTTTCTTCATAATAATCAATATCCTGTCCATTTGCCAATTTCCTGCAAGTCTTTCCCTTCAACCGACAAATAACAGTTATCCCCGTTCAAAGGCATAGGCAACCTATGTTGACCTTGTCGTAAAATAGGTCAAGGTCATCACAGGGTCATGATTTATATACATTGTAGTACTTAAGCCATTGATGTTTCATGCCAAGTTTTGTTGAAATCGGTCCACCGGTTCCAGAGAAGAATATTTTGGAAGGGTTTTTACCATATATGGGCATGGCGGCCATCTTGGTCATGTGACCTGGATCATTTATATACACATTGGTTCCCTCATTCTATAAATGCTTCACATAAAATTTGGCTTTGATTGGCCAAGTGGTTTCAGAGAAGAAGATGTTTGAATATTTTGGTAATATACATGTATATTGCCCCGGGGTGGGGGCATATGAGCCCCTTAGGTCCATTTTTTTTCAGAATCAAGAATTCCTGCAAGATTTTCACCTCAAATTACTTTTTAAAAGTTTTCCCCATTCAAATGCATAGGCGACCTATCTTTACCTTGCCATAAAAAAGGTCAAGGTCATCACAGGGTCATGATTTATATATACATTGTAGTACTTGAGCCATCAATGCTCCATGCCAAGTTTCTTTGAAATCAGTGTACCGGTTCCGGAGAAGAAGATTTTGGAAGGGTTTTTACCATATATGGGCATGGCGGCCATCATGGTTATGTGACCTTGATTATTTATATACACATTGGTTACCCCTTCCTATTGATGCTTCACATAAAATTTGGCTTTAATTGGCCAAGCGGTTTCAGAGGAGATGATGTTTGAATATTATGATAATATACATGTATATTGCCCCGGGGTGGGGGCATATGAGCCCCTGGGGTGCAAATTTTTTCAGAATCATTAATATTCAGTCCTACTGCCCATTTCCTGCAAGACTTTTACTTAAAATGACATTTTAAAAGTTTTCCCCATTCAAATGCATTGACGACCTATGTTGACCTTGCTGTAAAATAGGTCAAGGTCATCACAGGGCCATGATTTATATACACATTGAAGTGCTTGAGCCATCGATGCTTCATGCCAAGTTTCGTTGAAATCGGTCCACCGGTTCTGGAGAAGAAGATTTTTGAAGGGTTTTCACCATATATGGGCATGGCGGCCATCTTGGTCATGTGACCTGGATTTCTTATATACACATTGGTTACCCCTTCCTATTGATGCTTCACATAAAATTTGGCTTTAATTGGCCAAGCGGTTTCAGAGGAGATGATGTTTGAATATTATGATAATATACATGTATATTGCCCCGGGGTGGGGCATATGAGCCCCTGGGGTGCAAATTTTTTCAGAATCATTAATATTCAGTCCTACTGCCCATTTCCTGCAAGACTTTTACTTAAAATGACATTTTAAAAGTTTTCCCCATTCAAATGCATTGACGACCTATGTTGACCTTGCTGTAAAATAGGTCAAGGTCATCACAGGGCCATGATTTATATACACATTGAAGTGCTTGAGTCATCGATGCTTCATGCCAAGTTTCGTTGAAATCGGTCCACCGGTTCTGGAGAAGATGATTTTTGAAGGGTTTTTACCATATATGGGCATGGCGGCCATCTTGGTCATGTGACCTGGATTTCTTATATACACATTGGTTACCCCTTCCTATTGATGCTTCACATAAAATTTAGCTTTAATTGGCCAAGCGGTTTCAGAGGAGATGATATTTGAATATTATGATAATATACATGTTTATTGCCCCGGGGTGGGGGCATATGAGCCCCTGGGGTGCAAATTTTTTCAGAATCATTAATATTCAGTCCTACTGCCCATTTCCTGCAAGACTTTTACTTAAAATGACATTTTAAAAGTTTTCCCCATTCAAATGCATTGACGACCTATGTTGACCTTGCTGTAAAATAGGTCAAGGTCATCACAGGGCCATGATTTATATATACATTGAAGTGCTTGAGCCATCGATGCATCATGCCAAGTTTCGTTGAAATCAGTCCACCGGTTCTGGAGAAGAAGATTTTTGAAGGGTTTTTACCATATATGGGCATGGCGGCCATCTTGGTCATGTGACCTGGATTTCTTATATATACATTGGTTCCCCCTTCCTATAGATGCTTCATATAAAATTTGGCTTTGATTGGCCAAGTGGTTTCAGAGGAGAAGATCTTTGAAATTGTGGACGGACGACGGACGACGGACGGACGGACGCCGGATCATGGCCATCCTATAAGCTCACCTTGTGAGCCTAACGGCTCAGGTGAGCTAATAAAAGAAAAACTTCTGGATTTGATAGAGTGGACCTTCAAAAGGGCATTAAAAAACTATGGTTCACTTTATTTGGCATGTAATGACAGAAAGGCTTTTTTCACTTCCTCTGACCAAAGTCGGTATACACTTTGGTCATGTCAGAATGTATGCGATGCCTTATCCTATCTCCTTGATAATATTTATATTAGATTTGGGACCAAGTTGTACAGACAAATTGTTGGAATTCCGATGGGTACAAATTGCGCACCTCTCGTAGCTGATTTATTTTTATACTGCTACGAAAGAGATTTCATGGATTCTCTTAACCATGATAATCAAGCTGATGTTATCGAGGCTTTTAATTCCACATCTAGGTACCTCGATGACCTTTTGAACATTGACAACCCTTATTTTGAAGGTATGGTCAATCAAATTTATCCATCTGAACTTCAGTTGAACAAAGCCAATATCACAGATACTGAAGCCCCCTTTTTAGATCTACATCTTTCTGTTGCAAATGGATTTGTTTCTTCTAAAATTTATGATAAGCGCGATGACTTTGATTTTGATATAGTAAATTTTCCTTTTTTGGATGGTGACGTTCCTAGTCATGCTTCTTATGGTGTATACATTTAGCAACTTATTAGGTTTGCTAGAGTCTGCAATCATGTTGCAGACTTCAACGCTCGAAATAAATGTTTAACGGCAAAACTTCTCCAACAGGGCTATCGGTATCATAAACTTCGAAAAACATTTTCTAAATTTTATCGTAGACACTATGAATTGATTTCCAAATATAATGTTGAGTTAAAGACGCTTTTAAGTGAGGGCCTTGCGGAACCTGAATTTTATGGTGACTTGGTTTACAAATTTAAGAAACTTAAAGGAATTAATGATTTTTCTTTTCAGTTCAGAAAAATCATAACACGTTACAGACGTGTAGGTTATAACTTAAATGTTATGCGACAGTCTGCATGCTTAGTTTTTAACCCAATCATGGTTGATAACTATGCTGCCTGTGGGCGAGGTTTTCCTAAATAATTGGCTAAGTTGAAGACTACTTGATACAATATGGAGAATGACCAGGTTTGACTGGATCAAAAGATACAAGATGTATATAAATTAATAGTATAGTATGAGATTTGGGTAATATACATCAAACAGACAAACCTGTCGGTAGCACCGGATCCTTAAATGGATGCTTGAATGATATGCTTTAAGTATATGTGGAGATTTTATCATTAACGGTGCAAAATTTTATTTGTGCCTGAGCTAGCTTTCGCCTTTCGGCTTCATCAGAGGCATACTGATTAGTGCAAGTTTACAGAAAAATACTGAAGGTGAGACAGCGAAAATGGCCGTCCTCGACAATGTGATTTTTTACCTGTATTTGCTTATCTCAAAAATCGAGGACGGCCATTTTCGCTGTCTCACCTTCTATTTTTCTGTAAACTTGCACTAATCAGTATGCCTCTGATGAAGCCGAAAGGCGAAAGCTAGCTCAGGCACAAATAAAATTTTGCACCGTTAATGATAAAATCTCCACATATACTTAAAGCATATCATTCAAGCATCCATTTAAGGATCCGGTGCTACCGACAGGTTTGTCTGTTTGATGTATATTACCCAAATCTCATACTATAGGAGACCGGGAACTAATTATGTCAACATATCCCATGAGTCAAAATCTGCAGGTTGCTCCGAGACTGTTATCTGGTAATGGAGGCACCTGATTGGGTGATAATTGTGAACTAAAAATACTTTTTTTCTTTCTAGCAACTGGAAAAATTATTTTTCTTCAAATTGGTATATAATTTACCACGTGATGCACATAAATTGTGTTTTTTCTGGTCCAAAAAGTAAAAACAGTGATTTTGAAAATGAGGTCAGGTGGGTTTTTCCAAAAATTGACAGCCATTCTTCAACATGCAACAGCTGAGAAAAGAGCCGGTGATGGTATGTTTTTTCATTTTTAAATCTTCTCATCTTTCTTTTGGCTTGAAATTCAGGTATATTTTGATGGCCTTTGTGTTACCTGGCATGCACAGTAAACTGTCAAAGAGCAGGGATTTAGCATTGGAGTCTATGGGATAAATAATTAGTTCACAGTCCCCTATACTAATTGTTCAACAGGATGAATTTGGCTGATTTAGGGTCAAATTATCCATTTCTTGGGATGAATGCAGCATCTGGATGGTAAATTAATGTCTTAATATGGATGCTATGCACATTTTTGGTTAAAAAATTGAAAGTATCTTCCAGGAGATCTCCAGGAAGGGGGTGGGGGTGGTATCCCATAGCCTTCCAGTATGAAATAATGCTTCAGCAGTCAGAGCCTCCCCTGAAAAGCCATGACAAGAGGTGCTCAGCATGCGCGCGCACTGCGTTATCCAGATTTACCTGTTTTTCATCTGCGTAAAACCAATTTAAGTGTGATTCGGGCAATATTATATGCCTTTTTCTGCTACTCTTAGTAGAATAAACACTGGAGTAGAGTTGTTTCCCTTGTATTGCTGCAGAGCTCTGGCTCTGTGAGTAGATATGTGCTATTTTTGCTTCTTTTTTCTTCTTTTTTGACAAGAATGCACTGCTTTAAGAAGATTTAAATTCTTTTTCCTCAATATAAGCTGTATTTTTGTGTTTTATATGGCATTTAAATGTGAATTCCCTTGAATTTTAAAGGAAATTATCTCAATTTTGCTCTTTTTCTGCCATTTTGATGTCAAAATGCTGTCATTTTGATGTAAAAATGTGACTGAAAAGGTACAAGTAGGCAAAGATCAGGAAAAGGCGCAATCAGAAAAAGATTCCCACTCCAAAAACCGAGGTGGGAAAAAACCAAACCAACAATCAGGTACTTATACCATGAAACATATAGTAAGCCGAATGAGCAACTATTTTCCCAATAGGTGGCCACTCAGTTACCTTAACTTAACTAAAAATATGAAAACATACATAAGGCGCCAACAGCACAAAAAATGTTTTTAAACACCAAGACATAGAACAAAAAGAACCACCACAGAAGTATCGACTTGGAACGATCAGTAACACAAAGTTACTGGCGGGCTTAAACCGGTTTTACATGGCCATAACCTCACCCTCAGCTTCTGCAGTGGTTCATAACATTTAGTTAGTTATTCGGTCCTCGTGGTGAATCTCTAACTAGTCAATGAATCATCAAGAACAAACAAATAAATCATGATAAACATCCTGATGAATCAAAAACCAGGACTCACAGACTGAGTAAGCTGCCCGACGATGGAGATCCCTGGGCGCCATCGTCTTGTTTGGCTCTGTATGTAGTATTATTTTGTCAGGCAGCAATCAGGAAGAAGTAAAACTGCAAAGTAACATAGGTTTTGCCCATACCAGATTTTTTTTTCATCATTAAACAGTGCATGTGGCTTCGGCCGCAGTACCATTGTAAAATCAGCCCCAAGGGTGGAATTTCCCAATTTTGACTTGCAATATAACTGAAATTTTAATATGTTCTGCCAGTATGATGTTTAATAAAGATACTGGTTTCCATTTAAATCAAAACTGCAAGCTCAGGGTGAAAATCTCTTTGACAGATATGATGTACTAGCATGGGGGTAGAAAATGACTAAAATATGGGGTGGGTGGGGTAATTTCATCACTGTAGGGTCCTTTAAATGCCTTCATCTGAAATGTACCATTCAAGCAAGAATACACTAATGCATTTAGTATTTCTTGAAGATTTCAAATGAATATGATGTTCATTTCTGTTGTAATGAGAGTTTCACTTTAGTATTTAGTGCCACTCTACTTTGTGAAAATCTGATTTATTTCATTACATTGCTACAGGAGGGGTAGGTAATTAAATTGAGATATTTGGGACTAAAGGAGACAAAAACAAGTAAAAAAATCACACAAGTTTATTCAAAAAACATTAAATTGTCATATAAAACACAGATCAAGAAGATTTCCTTCAAAAAAGTATGCAGTATAGGAGACCGGGAACTAATTATGTCAACATATCCCATGAGTCAAAATCTGCAGGTTGCTCCGAGACTGTTATCTGGTAATGGAGGCACCTGATTGGGTGATAATTGTGAACTAAAAATACTTTTTTTCTTTCTAGCAACTGGAAAAATTATTTTTCTTCAAATTGGTATATAATTTACCACGTGATGCACATAAATTGTGTTTTTTCTGGTCCAAAAAGTAAAAACAGTGATTTTGAAAATGAGGTCAGGTGGGTTTTTCCAAAAATTGACAGCCATTCTTCAACATGCAACAGCTGAGAAAAGAGCCGGTGATGGTATGTTTTTTCATTTTTAAATCTTCTCATCTTTCTTTTGGCTTGAAATTCAGGTATATTTTGATGGCCTTTGTGTTACCTGGCATGCACAGTAAACTGTCAAAGAGCAGGGATTTAGCATTGGAGTCTATGGGATAAATAATTAGTTCACAGTCCCCTATACTATTAATTTATATACATCTTGTATCTTTTGATCCAGTCAAACCTGGTCATTCTCCATATTGTATCAAGTAGTCTTCAACTTAGCCAATTATTTAGGAAAACCTCGCCCGCAGCTGTTTACATAACCATAAAAATGACCAGCGTTTGTAGCGGTGTGTTTAAAGGCAGGCTTTGCATAGCCCACCTTCAGTAGTTTTGCAACCTTCGAAGTGAACGGTCGTGTTTGTTTACTTCTACTTTCTTTTTCTTTTTTTATTTCCACCCCCCCCCCCCTCTTCTTGTTTGAGTTTTATTTTCGGGATTTTAATCAAATTGCATCAAATTTCTGTTGCTCATGTGTTCTCCAATTGAGTACAATGTGATTTTTTACCTGTATTTGCTTATCTCAAAAATCGAGGACGGCCATTTTCGCTGTCTCACCTTCTATTTTTCTGTAAACTTGCACTAATCAGTATGCCTCTGATGAAGCCGAAAGGCGAAAGCTAGCTCAGGCACAAATAAAATTTTGCACCGTTAATGATAAAATCTCCACATATATATATATATATATATATATATATATATATATATATATATATATATATATATATATATATATATATATATATATATATATATATATATGTCCAAAACGAAAACACATACAGTGCAAAGATATAAAACAAAATAAAGTCCGATTCCACAATGTATTCACTATTTAATTAATTCTCTACCGGTTTCACTGCTATTTTACAGATCATCAGGAGTTAAATATGGCGTTGTTGCGTAGATACTAACGTTAACGGCGTTACGGCCGTAACGTCATTAACAGTACAATACAATACAATATAGGATTTACCGCCTTGTACTAAAGTGCGCACCATGGTTGATATAATTTACATGTATGTAATATATGCTTTAATATTTTGAATGTAGTGAAATATTCTGACGGCGCGGACTAAGTAGACTTGTTCAATTTGGGTTTTAAAAGATTAATGAAGTAGTTTTCTTTAGCACAACGAAATGACACACTGTCCGAGTACATTTTATAGAAGGGGAATATAGTATATTTCGGATTTAGCTGTTGTGCACATGCATCAATGTGCCCACTTACATAGAGCATTCTAGTCTTTGGGTCCCTAATTTGTTGATTGTGGATCGTTACACGTTTTCGTAGGTAATTCCCAGTTTGCCCAATGTATTCTTCGCCGCATCCGCTACACTTCATGACATATAAGACATTTTTCACTTCGCATGTCATTGATTCATGGACGTAAAATTTTCGTCCACATTTGAATTCAAATGCGTCTCCTTCTATAAGGTGTATACATAGACCGCAATTTGGTCTTCGGCACCTTTTTACTTCATGGTATTTTTTGTCATTAAATTTTGCTTTTGTTAATAGCCGTTTTAAGTTATCTGGTTGACGTTTGCTTTTGATCATCTTAAAATTGGATAATATACTGTTCATTTTGGGGTCTTCATGTAATATGGGGAGATTAAATTGTATAACTTTGTACATTTCAGGATTTTTTGGGTTGTATGTTGATACATAAGGAATAACCGGGTCTTCTGTTTTCTTTTTAACAGTTCTTAATGTATTTTTGTCTAGGTTCATGGCATTCTCTATACCATTGTCGACCAAGCTTTCGGGGTAATTTTGTTTAAGTAAAAACATTTTTAGTTCTCTCATTCTTTCGATAAGGACATTTTGTTCAGAAATAATTGTTCTTAGTCGACGTGCAAGGTTATAAGGTATATTTATTTTTGTATGTCTAGGATGGCACGAAGAAAACAAAAGATACTGTTTGCTGTCGGTTTCCTTGTAGTAGATATCTGTCTCTATTTTGCCTGCCTTGTTCCGGACCATTACATCCAGAAAGGGTTGTTCTATAAAGCCGTATTCCAATGTGAAATTTATATCTTTGTGTAAATTATTCAAAACTGAATGGAAAATTTTTAATTCATCTTCCGATTTGGTCCATGGAACAAAGCAGTCATCTAGAAATCTTTTCCAGTACTTTTTTAGATACTGTTGGTATTCCATGTCATAGACGGTTTCCATGGTAGTGTATAGTTTCTCCTCTAGGAAACCAATAGCTAGGGTCGCATACACAGGTGCGAATTTCGTACCCATAGCTGTGCCTTTTACCTGTCTGAAATATGTATCATTGAAGCAGAAAGTATTATTTTCAAGAATGAATTTAATTCCCTCTAGAATGAAATCTTTCGAAAATCTAGAGTTAAGAGTTTCTGGGTATTTTTCTATCCAATATTTTACTGCTTCCAACCCAAGTTCGTGTGGGATATTGGAGTATAATGCTTCAATGTCAAATGATGTTAAAATGGTATGTTCGGGAGTGTTATCTGGGAGATTATTTAAGAAATCTGTTGTATCCCTTAAGTAGCTAGTGACATGTTCTGTGTAAGGTCTTAATAATATATCTATAAGGTTGCTAAGTCTGTGTGTTTGGCATGAGGGACCGGCGACAATGGGTCTTAATTTAAGATCTGATATATGTTCTGAAATTTCCACATAACCGGAGTTTGTTGATTTACACTTTTCGTTTATTTGTTTACTTTTGTGTACTTTAGGTAGCCCATAAAAATTACTAGTTTTGACTTCAAAATTAAGTAGGTAATCATATTCTTTGTCTGTTAGTTGACATTTGAATTTTTGTAAGTATTTCTTGTATTTTAATTGTAAATCTTTTTCCGGAGATGTGGATAGTTTAGTATAATATGTTTCATCATTCAGAATGTTTTCAACCATCTCTTTATAATCGTCTTTATTCATAATGATTGTCGCCCCTCCCTTGTCCGCCTCTTTAATAATAATGTCACTATCTCCCTTTAACATTTGTAAGGCATCCCATTCTGATTTTGTCAAATTATATTTGATATTATTTTGAATCTGAGTTTTGGGAAATTTTTCTACATTGTTGATAAATTCGTCAAGTGCGTCATTTCGTTTGCTCGGAGGTGTAAAATTTGATTTGTTTCTTACTAACGAGATGTCGCTATCTTCCGCGCCGTCAAAATATTCAGCAAGTCTTAATTTTCTATTAAACTCGTTAATATCTTTTGATAATTCTTGTGGATTTCCTATTTTTGGTGTTGGTGTGAATTTTAGTCCTTTGTTTAGTAAAGAAACTTCTGCATCAGATAATTTTCTGTTTGACAAATTTATTATTTTAATGTCTTTAGATGTATGACTTATGTCTGCTGGGGTCTGCTTCCCTGGCCTTGGGTCCGACCTCGATTCCGACCCCGACTGTTGCCTTGGCCTCGGCCCCGGCCTCGACCCCGGCCTCGGCCACGCCCTAAAAAATTAACCTGTGTATTGTCACCAGTTTCTGCTTCCAGATCAATGTATATAGGGACTGTGCTTGTTGTTCCCGGTATTTCCTGACACTCTCTTGGGGATGGTTGTGTCCTTCTGGTTTCATTCGGTCTTGTTTCCCGTTGAATAATCGGCGGCCGTTGTATTTGTGACGTTTCTTGGGCAGGTGCTTCTCCTTGATTTTGACGTTGACGTCTTTGTCGTTCATCTTTCTGGGTTGTATTTAGTTTCTGGTATGTTGGTGTTACTCGTTGTTTGCTGCCCATGGATTGTTGTGCTGTTGCAGCTTCTGCATATGTTTTGTTTCTGTCCGCTTCCTCCGCTGATTTGAAGAACGGATTTTTATTTTGATATGTTATCTTGAAGTTCTCTTTGTATTTATTGAGCCAGGTTTGATTTTTGTTTTGCCATCTCTTTTTGGAGATATCTTCATTTCTTTTGCAGTCCTCATGCCACATATTTAATAATAGACTGCGACTTTGTCCGGTTGCTTGCTTTTCTATTTCAGCAATAATTTTTGAGTCTAGTTCCTTGTATTTTGTTTCCTGACTCTCACTCCTCAGGAGTAGTAGCTCTTTTTCGGCCTGAAAATTGTCCATTGCCTGTTTCTCTCGCCGTGTTATGACACTTGTAGGTTCATTCGGGATTGCCTTCATTTGTACCCATTGTGGTAATATGACAGTGTCTTCTTGTAGCCATTCCTCAAATGTTGTGGCCAAATTTCTATTTCGTAGGGCTTGCCAGTATAATGATTTGCGAGCTCGCAGGTTGGTCTCCCATAGTTTTGCTAGTTTATTTTTTATCCTCAGGGCATTCTCCTCTATATGGATGCTAGCTGTATCTTGATTTCGGTTTGCTGTTGCATCGCTTTCCGGAAGATTAATATTTTCGAGGACATCAGTCAATTTTTCTATTGTGCTTCCTAGCGTTCCCAAGTTTATATTGGGGGATTGCGTGCCCGTGTTTGAAAATTGTTCTTTTAACTCTACAAAATTGTCATTCAGTGTATTAATAGCGAAAATAACGGAAGAAAGTTTTGAACTTATCTCTTTTAGACATTCCTTAGTGGTCTGATCTCTTCCACTTTCATCTTCTTCAATTGTCCCGTGTGATCCTCCCGCCTCCGCAGAATTCTTTGTCTGTGGCATCGGTATTCACATGTATGGATAATATAATATATTGTCACCAGTTTCTGCTTCCAGATCAATGTATATAGGGACTGTGCTTGTTGTTCCCGGTATTTCCTGACACTCTCTTGGGGATGGTTGTGTCCTTCTGGTTGGGACATCAAATCGGATCAAATATCGGATCCTAACATGGATATTTGATCCGATTTGATGTCCCATTTTGGACTTCATCCCCCTTTACACACTGTCTATCCATATCCTGATAGGCTTTTTACTCTTTCATTTTGCACATAGAGACTCCGCCTTCACCTGTACCTTACTTATGAACTGTTCTTATAATTTACATTTGTAGCGGTGTGTTAACGACTGACGCTATAGAAATCCGATAATCTTACAGGTGACGCTTCAGATTTCCGATAATCCTACAGGTGAACGGTCACGAAATTCTCTCAATTTCAGTTATACGATTTTACGCCATTTAGTACTTTTTATTTTCAACTTTGACAGTTCTAACACTGTTTCCAACCTCTCCAAGATGTATTAGCCCACAAAAATCATAATTTTGTTAAAGTTCTGTTAAATTTTCCAAATTTCTTCATTTTCAAAATTCCGTAGCTATTTTGCTGTAGTTACATTTTTCTAGTTTGTAGCGGTGTGTTTATTTCTTCTGTAGTTATATAAGGTTTTACAATGTTATGAGTAGTATGTAGAATTTTTAGATTACATTTTGTCTCCTAGTTTTGGACTGCCTATGACAGGCAGATGTAGATATCACACTCTTATTATGTAGTATTTAGTAAGCCTCTGAAGAAGCCGAAAGGCGAAAGCGCGCTCAGGCACAAATAGGACTTTGCACTGTTGATGATAAAATCTCCATATATACTTACCGCATATCATTTTAGCATCCAAATTGGATCCAGTGCTACCGACAGGGTTTGATTGTTTGATGTATATTACCTAAATCTCATATTATATATATATATATATATATATATATATATATATATATATATATATATATATATATATATATATATATATATATATATATATATAGTAAATCAAAAGTTCTTCAGAATGCACAATTTTTTATTTCGTATGGCTGACCGGTTTCATGATAAATATTAATTTTCAAAGCCTTTTACAACATATGGTCGCATTGAAAGTACAATGGCGTCCTGTTGTCAAGCGACACGACGTAACGTAACGCCAAATACTTCCTTCCGTTAAATACATTGCATGTAACGAATTGTTTGCTTGAAAACGTCGTAAATACAATGTACGTAATTTGTCTCAAAACTATGCACAAGATTATTGAATATCAATGTAAAGAGTTCAATTTAGGTGAAAATGTTCGAATAAAGTACTTCTCCTTTTCTTTTCGTTTTATAATACTTTCTGTTTTCATTTGGTAAAAGGGGAATATATATAGTATTTTGGGTCCTGGTCAGAGCACTCAGCAATGTGTTGGCTAACGGGTATTTTTCTTAATTCCGCGTGTTTTATATGTTGATTATGAAGTGTTACGCGGTTTCTCAAATTTACTGTTTCACCAATATACTGTTCATTGCAGCCTCTGCACTGTATTACGTAAATGACATTTTTGGCCTTACAAGACATGTTGTCCTTTACTGTGAATACTTTATCTTTAAAATATGTAGATGATCCTTCTGTTATAAATTTACAAAGACCGCATCGCGGCTCCTTACATTTTGTTACTTGGCATTGACACTCGTTGTCAATATTATTTGTAAATTTAGCCTTTGTTAGAAGACGTTTTAAGTTTGGTGGTTGCCGTTTGCTTGTAAGAAATACTTTATTCTTAAAAATTTCGTGTACCTCATTATTCCTGTGCAATATTGATTTAAGTTGCTTAATGTCAGGAAAAATTTCGGGATTGTATGGGTTAAAAGTGGTTACATAAGGTATGGCATTTGCTTCCTTTATTTTATCATTGTTGTTTAGTAATGTTCTTCTGTCTAAAGAGCGCACTGTTGAAATTGCATCTTCGATAAGTTTTAGGGGATATTTGCGTTTAAGTAAATACATCTTTAAATCACTTAAGCGGTTGTTCAAAGTGCCCTCATCGGACACTATAGTTTTCAGTCTTCTGGCTAAATTATATGGGATACTATTTCTGGTATGTTTTGGATGACAGGATGTATACAAAAGATATTGTTTCGAGTCTGTTGGTTTGTAGAATATGTCGGTTTGTATTTTACCCCCATTATTAATAACCATTGTATCTAGAAATGGGAGTTGAGAAGCATTGCTTTCCATTGTGAACTTTAGACTGGGATGCAAATCATTTAAATATTGATATAATTTCTCCAGTTCATTATCAGATTTTGTAAATAGGATGAAGCAGTCATCAAGAAATCTCTTGAAGTTTTCTTCAATATACTGACTGAATTGTTGATTGAAATCTTTTTCAAGACGAGTATAAAGTTGTTCTTCAAGATATGCCAGCACTAGGGTTGAATAAATCGGAGCGACCTTGGTGCCCATTGCTGTGCCTTTTATATATATATAATAACAGCATCCTAGATAATTTTTATCAACCTTTCTTTTCTTTTGCAAATAATTTTGCTAGTAAACTCTGGTTCCTTTCTTCTAGGTGATTTATAAGTCTCCGTAATTCCAGTAACTCTGCTTCTTGCTTTTCTGTTATCATATATATATCATCAAGTTTTCTTTCAAGTCCATTCCATTCTTCTTTCCTTTTCTGTTCTTTGATTTCACTTGATTTAGTCGTGTAAGAATATTCAGCATACACTAAACCTGCGATTATAACATATATAAAGAATTCTCCCATCAGCTCAGATCCTAGCTGTGCAGCTTTGTCTGGGTCTAGTTTCTGTACTTCCTTTGATTTCCCAAGTCCTAGAAGGTTTAGCTTGGCATTAACATCTCTAGAGTGGTACCCTGTAAAACAAACGCACATTTGTAACCTCAAACACATGCCTGCCCCATGCGAAAATCTGACTTCTGGGTTTTTTAATACTAGAGTGTTGTTTATGTGAGAGATGAGAAACGAGTGTTTCCGTATGATGCTGGGCCACTGGTAGCCACTGGCACCATACTAAAGTGCGCGGCCCGGGTTTAAACTCGTGACTACCAGATCCTGGAGCAGGTGCTCTGCCACTTGAGCTAACAAACTTCAGCTATTTTTTTTACAATTTACATGTATACATAGTAGCATTCCGAATGTGTCACATATATACATGTATACATGGTGGGAAAAAAATCTCGCTTTACACATCACCATTTCAAACATGAAAAAGCACTGTTAATAACGAAATTCTGCTCATCTGCACTTTGTCCCCACTTTGCATACTGGTTGAAAAGATATTAAATTTTGTCGCCAGATGAGGTTTCATAAAAAGACTCTGATTTCCTGCTTTTGGCTCCAACCAATCAGAAAGCTGCTCTAGTGACACACCTCCAAACTGTACACGTCACACGGAAGCATGCATCGTGACATCAAGTTTAGAGGCACTCACCACGTGCTAGCCATATTCAATCTTTGTTATATATTAAATGAGAAATTGTTATGATAAATCGAACGATCAAGGTAAGCAAAGGGACGTAGTGGAGTGAGGTTTCGAAACTACTTACGAACCAGACATATGCACATCACCTGAAACAATTATGAAATTTTCAGTTCTGATTACATGACTATTAGCATTAAGGTTAGAATTTCGTATTTTTCTGGTTTACGGATCCCTCTACCCCAGTTTCAAAACTGAAATAAAAATAAAATGAAAATTTGTAATTTTTTATATTTTATTTTCTCCTTCTGACTATCCCAAAATGATAAAAAAATTAAATAACAATTAACCTCAACTTGTATTTTAGCATACAAAGAGCGGTCCAGATTAATAACGGTGTAACAGTTTATCTTGTCCCCCCCCCCTCCCTGGACAGCTTGCCCCCAGGGGACAAAATTTCCCGGGAAATGTTACCCCCACCGTGATTATCTTCACCCCGGGGGTGTGACCAGGCTATGTTATCTTGCCCCCCCCCGCCCCCCACACACACACCAACTGTGAAAAAAATGTTTTCAGAATATATGTTCAATTTTCTGCACCTCTGACATAATATCATGTCCTTTTACCATAACTTATAGACATATTATATTGTCTTATCTGCCTTTCTTTTGGAGACATCTTATGTTGAGATACCCTCATTTACATAGGTGGGGATGAGTCCAGTCTTCACAAAAACAGCCTGTCTGTCAGTCAAACCAGCAAGTTTTTTTTCTGTCGGACAAAATATTTTATTCTGTCAGACAAATGTCCGACAGAAATTACCAAAATTACAATGATAACGTATAAATTACATTGAAATTACAAAATTACAATGATAACGTATAAAATTGGGTTTTGTCCTACAATATATGCAGTCTACGAGAAGACTGTGATGCTGTCCAGGGCGGGTTATCTTGCCCCCCCCCCCCCACCTTGGTATTGGAGGATATTTTTTCTATGCTTATTACACTGTTTAAAAATATGTATGGTATTAGATCAGCTGGCTAACTGTCACTCCGCTCCACTTCAGTACCTCGTTCCACTTCCCTGGTATGGATAGGTTTGACGGAATACCGAAGGAAATATTCCGTCTAGTATGGTCTATTTCCGATTTAGAGCCTTTTGGTACACCATAGTTTATCTCGCCCCCACCCCACCCCCTATGTTTTTCTAGGCTTATTCCACTGTTTTAAAATTACTACAATATGAAGCTTTATCTGTAAATTCATCAGTTAGAAATGCTATTAATTTGAATTTAAAGCCATTTTTATCCTCAATCAGTTCATATAATTCATGTGATTATAAAACCCTTTTCCACGTCATTCAGTTCCATACCCTTATATAGTTACATAGGCTGGGGTGAAGCTGTCCAGGGCGGTTTATCTCGCCCCACGCCTACATATTGGAGGATGAAATTTTCCCAGCTTTTTTCCATTGTTTTACCATTAAAATGCAATTAGTTTGAATTTAATTTATCTTCTGTTAGTTTTGTGAATCGGTAAATCACTATCAATTATCAGTTGTACAATCGAATTACATTGACCAGGGAAGTGTTTAAAAGATTTGTTAATGTGCAAGTCCTTGTTTACTTCTGATAGTATATGTATATGCCTTAAACTAACAATTAAGTACATTTTCAGCAAAAGATAACAATAATAGCACTTTAATGTGAAGTATATTTCAATTGTCAAAGAGCGAAAAAACTGCTGTTTTCATAAAAAAAAGATCAGTATTTGACGATGTAGTCACAAGCCGCTGCATCATGTCCCTTCTCTGTATATAAATCGGACATAGCCCATATATAAACGCCACATTTTCTACAAATGACCAAGTGGCCATGTCATAGAATATTGCTGTAGGGTTATCGATACCGGGCCGGACCCGGCCAAATTTACGGAAAGTACCGAAGATTCCGGGCCGTGTATACGGAATTTATCGGAAAATGGCGCTCTTTCGGTACCGGAATGTAGCTGCGGGATCGGTTCAAATAGGAAAACTAAGGTTCTTATGGGGACTGAAAATCATTATTTATTAGACCATTCCATATCTTCAATAAAATAGACTTATGACTATGCAATGAAGCAGCTAAATTATTTATTGGAATCGAAATATTGTGGCTAAAGCTTCGTTTAAAAAACTATGATAATCAAATCCTTTTGACGGCAACGGAACTATTCGGCCAAAATGTGCTGAAGAAACATTTCGTAGGTTCGGGCCATAATAGGGGCCCGGCGCGTGTTTTGGTTGATTTGTGACACATTAAGCGAAAACAGGTATACATATCCGTTTTTTCGCTTAATATGTGTCTAAAATCAACCAAAACACGCACCGGGCCCCTATGGTTCGGGCGGGTATCTGACCAATTAAAATCTCATTTTTTTATATATTTATTTATTTATTTATTTATTTATTTATTTATTTATTTATTTATTTATTTATTTATTAATGTTTTTGTATTTTCACCGCCCACATTTTCACTGGCACGAATGGAAAATGCAAATTATATAAAATAAATAGAGGATATTCAAGTTTTTGGAGTGAATATGACTTTTATTTCATTGAGTGAAGTGAAAATTTTTTATATTTCATGAGTGCCGAAGGCACGAATGAAATATATAATTTTTCACTTCACGAGATGAAATAAAAGTCATATTCACGACAAAAACTTGAATTTTCTTTTTATTATATTGCATGTAGTCATTGTAACGTAGCGCGCTAAAGCATATGATGTCAAAATCTTAAATGACGTCATTACGTCACGTCATTACGTCGCTATTGTGTGTGAACGTTCATTGCGTCAACAATAGCATAGATTATTAATTAGTTATGAATAAATTAGAAATGAAACGGTGGAATCGTAATTTGCGTATTCCCAAATCTTATATTTTCACATGTGAAAATATAACTTTTTTATATTTTCACATGTGAAAATATAACTTTTTCAAATATTGGTTATATTTAATACATATTTCTCTATATTTCATCACTTGCCATATAATAAAAAAGAAAATCTACTTTCTTCATAAATATACCTTCCAGAGAAGACCGAATCCATCATCCAGAAAAGACCGAACCCATCATCAGAATGCATCAGAAGAGGCCAATAGGCCTAATTAGATGTCGACATAGGTATACCAAGGTATATGTACATGGGTGGACGGGAAAAAAAGTCACAGGAAAAAAAGTCACGGAAAAAAGTCACGGAAAAAAGTCACAGGAAAAAGTCACAGTAATAAAAGACCAAGAGAAAATACATACGTGGGATTATCAAAAATTACGTGGACATTTCTTATAAATTACAGCTCCGTTTCATAAATTTAGTACATACCGATTTGTTTCATAAGTAATGGCATAGCAGTACCCGTACTTGAAGCTTGGCAAAATTGTATTGGGTGTTTGCAGATTTGAACGGATTTCGCTAAGTCAATCCTTATACACAGAATTATTCACTGATTGTAACAATTTAGATTTTGATTGATTTATAAATAGATGATAACACATAAAATATGATAAACGAAATAACATAATTTCTGTGACACAAATATCAATGTTATCATTGATTTTGCACATTACAGGAAAGTTTAAACTAAAAATGTATTACTCCAATAAAATCACAGAGCGTCCAGGAGACTACACCTGACATAATATTTGGTCTACCCTATGTACAGTCGAGGTTATTGAAGCTTGAAATCTTGCATCCTACTAGACTGTCTTACCTTGTTTGGACTGTCGTTTCGCCATTTTGTGTCCCAGTGCCTTTTCGATCGGCTTTCTTTGGATCAAATATTTATATTAAATTGTTTGACCAGTGTTATTCGTAAAAATAAACGGTTGTATGTGTAATTATGTATCAAACGCTGTTTGGTTGTATAATTTGGTGTGCCACGGCTATTTGGGTGCAATATTTCAAGCTTCAATAAACTTAGATATACATAGGGTAGACCAAATATTGTGTTAGGTGTAGTATGCCGGGTGATATGCCAATTTAACGATATAATCTGTTTTCGGTTAAAGCTTTATTGAAGTGTATGAAATCAATGTTAAAGTTGATATTTGTATCCCTGAAGTTATGATATTTTGCTTGTCATTTTAATGTGTTATTATTGATAAATCTATCGATTAAAATCTAAAATGTTACAATCAGTGAATAGTTTTATGTATTAAGTTTGACATATCGAAATCCGTTTAAATCTGCAAACACCCAATAACATTTGGCCAAGCTTCAAGTACTGGTACTGCTATGCCATTACTTATGAAACAAATCGCTATGTATTAAACTTTTGAAACGGAGCTGTATGATTATATGACTCGTTTCCACTCACACTTTCAATCCACATGGACCCATGTAATATGCAGCAGTGTGCAAAATTTCATCACAATCTCTTCACCCGTTACAAAATTATTGTGAAATGAAAAGACCTACTTTCGCCACCATGGAGCACTCCGATGACGTCAGAGACGTCGATGCAAAAACACTGATTTTGAACCACAAAATGTGCTTTTTAGGGCTACTGATTTTTACAGTTTTACTGCTAAAAGTATGTTAAGACTGTAACTATTGGAGCATGGATAAATTACCTATCGGTATAAAAATTTTAATGCATTGCCTTGATTTGAGAATAAATTTGGACTGGACATAAGGATGCTGACTTTTAACATTATGATTTAGACGTTAGAACATTTTCAATGACGGATATGAATTTCTATATTTATTTGGGTCCTATTTGTTCAAACGTGCACGCAATGTTTCATTTGTAATGCTTAATCGAAGGACCTTGAAGTTTTACTGGCAAATAAGAAATAAGGATTAGTTTCAAATGGGAATTGTACAATATTGCCGGTTGATCTGTGTTGCATGAAATTCAGACATCGCTTAAACATTACCTGAGGACCAATGGTCCTGTAAACGCTCACCTGAGATCTGCTGCATGTACCAATAAACATGTTTGAATATTATGGTATTTAACCCCAGTGTAGGGGCAGATGAAGCCCTTGGGCCATTTTCTTTTTTCAGAATAATCAATATTTTGTCCATTTGCCAATTTCCTGCTGGCTTTTCCCTTCAAATGACATTTTAACAGTTTTTCCTATTCAGTTGCATGGGCAACCCATGTTGACCATGCCATAAACTGGGTCAAGGTCATCACACGGTCATGATTTATATATACATTATAGTACTTTAGGCATCGATACTTCACTCCAAGTTTCATGGAAATTTGTCCATTGGTTCAGAGAAGAAGGTTTTTGAAGGGTTTTTACCATGTATGGGCATGGCGGCCATCTTGGTCATGTGACCTAGATTATTACTAGAATTTATTTTCTATGTGAAAACTGATGTCTCCCCCCCCTTTCTACGTGCATGTCCAAAATATGCAAGCAACAGTTATAGTTCTTGTGCATCACATATCCTGTCATTCTGTTTTATAAGTGTACCAAGTTTCATTGAAATATCTCTTACGGTTTTCAAGTTATAGAGGGGGCAAAATAATCAAATGGAAATAACTCCAAAAATACTCAAGCCAGAGTAATGATTTTTGTGAATCATGCTTTATAAGTGTACCATGTTTCATTGAAAAATCTCTAATGGTTTTTGAGTTACAGAGCAGACACGAAATTGAATGAAAAATAATCAAAGGGAAATAACTCCAAAGATATGCAAGCAATGGTTATGGTTCTTTAGCATGACACATCATCTCATCGTGCTTTATAAGTGTACCAAGTTTCATTGAAATATTTTTTATGGTTTTCAAGTTATAGAGTGGACATGAAATTGTATGGAAAAATAATCAAAGGGATAATAACTCCAAAGATATGAAAGCAAGAGTTATAATTCTTGTGCATGACACATCGTCTAATCATGCTTTATAAGTGTACCAAGTTTCACTGAAATTTCTCTTACGGTTTTCAAGTTATAGGGTGGACACGAAATTGTATGGAAAATAATCAAAGGGAAATTACTCCAAAAATATGCATGCAAGAGTTATGGTTCTTTAGCACGACACGTAATCTCATTGTCCTTTATAAGTGTACCTAGTTTCATTGAAATAACTCTTACGATTTTCGAGTTATAAAGCGGACACGAAATTGTATGGAAAATAATCAAAGGGAAATAACTCATAAAATACTCAAGCCAGAGTTATGGTTCTTGTGCATGACACATCGTCTGATCATGCTCAATAAGTGTACCAAGTTTTATTGAAAAATCTTAAACGGTTTTCAAGTTATACAGCGGACACGAAATTGTATGACAGTATCGAAAATAATCAAAGGGAAATAACTCCAAAAATACTCAAGCCAGAGTTATGGTTCTTGTGCATGACACATCGTCTCGTCGTGGTCTACAAGTGTACCAAGTTTCATTGAAAAATCTTTAACGGTTTTCAAGTTATACACCGGACACGAAAATGTATCGAAAATAATCAAAGGGAAATAACTCCAAAAATACTCAAGCCAGAGTTATGGTTCTTGTGCATGACACATCGTCTCGTCGTGGATTACAATTGTACCAAGTTTCATTGAAAAATCTTTAACGGTTTTTAAGTTATAGAGCGGACACGATTTGACGGACAGACGGACAGACGGACGGACAGACGGACGGACAGACGCACGGGGAAAAACAATATGTCTCCCGACCCTGTCGGGGGGAGACATAAATATATACATTGGTTTCCCCATCCTATAGATGCTTTAGATAAAATTAGGCTTTAATTGGCCAAGTGGTTTCAGAGGAGAAGATGTTTGAATATTATGGTAATATACATGTATATTGCCCCAGGGTGGGGGCAGATGAGCCCTTGGGTCCAATTTTATTCAGAATCATTAATATTTAGTCCTACTGCCCATTTCCTGCAAGACTTTCACCTCAAACGACTTTTTAAAAGTTTTCCCCATTCAAATGCATTGGCGACCTATGTTGACCTTGTTGTGAAAGTCAAGGTCACCACAGGGTTATGATTTATATACACATTGTAGTACTTTAGCCATTGATGCTTCATGCCAAGTTTCTTTGAAATCGGTCCACCTGTTTCGGAGAAGAGTTTTGAAGGTTTTTTACCATATATGAGCATGGCGGCCATCTTGGTCATGTGAACTAGATTATTTATACACACATGGATTCCCCAATTCTACAGATGCTTCACATAAAATTTGGCTTTGATTGGCCAAGCGGTTTCAGTGGAGAAGATGTTTGAATATTATGGTAATTTACATGTGTAATGCCCCGGGGTGGGGGGCAGATGAGCCCCTGGGGTCCAATTGTTTTCAGAATCATTAATATTCAGTCCTATTGCCCATTTCCTGCAAGACAATCACTTTAAATTACATTTTTAAAGTTTTCCCCATTCAAATGCATAGGTGACCTATGTTGACCTTGCCGTAAAAAAGGTCAAGGTCATCACAGGGTCATGATTTATATTTACATTGTAGTACTTGAGTCATCGATACTTCATGCCAAGTTTCGTTGAAATCGGCCCACCGGTTCTGGAGAAGAAGATTTTTTAAGGGTTTTTACCATATATGGGCATGGCGGCCATCTTCGTCATGTGACCTGAATTATTTATATACACATTGGTTACCCCTTCCTATTGATGCTTCACATAAAATTTGGCTTTGATTGGCCAAGCGGTTTCAGAGGAGATGGTGTTTGAATATTATGGTAATGTACATGTATATTGCCCCAGAGTGGGGGCAGATGAGCCCCTGGGGTCCAATATTTTTCAGAATCATCAATATTCAGTCCTACTGCCCATTTCCTGCAAGACTTTCACTTTAAATGACATTTTAAAAGTTTTCCCCATTCAAATGCAATCGCAACCTATGTTGACCTTGCCGTAAAATAGATCAAGGTCATCATAGGGTCATGATTTATATATACATTGTAGTGCTTGAGCCATCCATGCTTCATGCCAAGTTTCGTTGAAATCGGTCCACCGGTTCTGGAGAAGAAGATTTTTGAAGGGTTTTTACCATATATGGGCATGGCAGCCATCTTGGTCATGTGACCTGGATTTCTTATATACACATTGGTTCCCCCTTCCTATAGATGCTTCATATAAAATTTGGCTTTGATTGGCCAAGCGGTTTCAGAGAAGAAGATCTTTGAAAATGGTGGACGACGGACGGACGGACGGACGGACGGACGACGGACGGACGACGGGTGCCTGCCTATCCTATAAGCTCACCTGTGAGCCTTCGGCTCAGGTGAGCTAATAAAAAAGCAAACATGTATGCCTATGCAAAACAACGTAGGTGCACAACCGGTCCTCAGCAATTTTTGAGCAAGCATAAATTGTTTTGTTATGGATTCATTAAGACACACTGTACGTTTGGTTGTGATCTGCAAAACCGTTTTGAAGAAAACGCAAAAGAAATGTGATACTGCAATGCCAAACTTAACGTCATTTCTGACGTGCTCCGTGATGGGGAGGGTGGGGTAAGAAAAACCATCACCAACTGCTAATAAAACATTTTAGTTTTACCAAACTTTCAGAATCTAGTGGAGTTAAGCAAGTTTATCGTCAGCTGAAATTTGAATATGATTATCTTAACCGTTATCAAGTTATGGGAAAAGTCCACGTAATTTTTGATAACCCCTCGTATATCTGTAAATGTAGTAGGACATGATTTTCATGTTAAAAGCAAGCAATGATGAGGAAATGTCATAATAAAAATCAAAACATGCCTTAGAATGGGAAACATAGAATGGGTGAGAATCTACCCAATACGAGGAGCATGGTGGCATTATGGTAGAGTTTCAGACCATGGTGCAGAACTTTGTTTGAAACATACTGTTACCATGCAATGTCTTTGAGCAAGCCTGTTTTAATCTACCAGATAACTGGTCAAGTACCCAGGAAAAATCAGCATGACCGAAGTCCCAGCATGACCGAACATTGTTATGTGGGACATAAAAATGCTAAAACATCAATCCAAACAAAACATTAAGTGATAATAATGGTAATAATAAACATAAAAATGTTTATTCCTAACCAAAACTTGAGAAAGAGCATAATTCTTTTTGTGACTTTTTTCCTGTGACTTTTTTTCCTGTGACTTTTTTTCCGTGACTTTTTTTCCTATGACTTTTTTCCCTACATTCTGTACATGTATATCCTCTTTTTATTTTATGCATTTTGATTAATTCTGGAATATTTTGATTACCAGTTCTATTAATTATTTAACATACGGTAATTCTAGATTTTCGTCTTTCTTTCCACATGTGTGTGTGTGTGTGTGTGTGTTTCTTATGAAAACAAACTCTTACAGGCAAGTAATTTAATCGAAATATACGAACATGACGTTAAGAAGTCCTTCCTTATTCGTGGAGATGGAAACGTCAGGATTTTGAGACAATCCTGCACTTCTGGATACAAGTATGAGACTTTCAGAATATGTTCTTCAAACATTTCTAATAAATATTTTCTCGTTAGCCATCTCAAATTTTTCCATTTTCAAGGTGGCTAACGCAATTTTCAAGATGGCTGTCAAAATCATTAGATTTTACGATTAATTGACAAACTATACTACTTGAATTTGTAAATGGGTGGATTCTATTGCACTTTTGATAGGCATTGCTTAAACCATTGCTGTGGGACTCATCACCGGGTCCAACAATGCCATAGAACTGTTTTTGTGAAAATATATTACCGTAAATTGCGATAATTTAAGCATAACTCAACAAGTACACATTCATATGGATCATTACAGGCCCCTGTGTGAAAAGACACAAGATAAATGATGATTTAAGCATTACAAATATTCATTATATACTGGACTGATCTTTAAAAGTTGAACAACTGACATTTTTTTAATCATAGTAGTAAAGGGGTATATTTAGCTACAGTCAAAATGTACGGATGGTCATTATTTTTTTCTTCTTTGTACTGAGTCAACATTTTTGTCAGTCATGCCTGCACTGAACTAACACTACCTGGGTATAATTCAGTTCTGTGGTGAGTTAAAATGTGTCTAGCTCAAGGACACAACACGACGCCCCCAGTGGTGACCAAACCTCAGGGCCTCTTGATGCATAGTCTGACGCTTTACCGCAAAGCTACCACACTCCCTAGGTCATAATTGTAGGAAAAGATAATATTTAACATGGATTTATGCAAATCACCTTTATTTAGCAGACAATATTGTTTTCCAAATACTGAGATGATAGTGATACCATTGAAGAGTGGCAGAGGAATGTTCGCCCCTTAATGGATAATCCTGGGTCGGCTAGACAACAGCGTAGAACAGTCAGGGTCGGCTGGACAAAAAGCGTAGAACAGCCACTTGTTTGTCAAAGTTTAGCAGATAGCTGTACTGGATGAGACTTAGTTTTTAGAGGTTATGGAAAAAGAGTTGGTACCGGCTGTACCTTCTTCTAGTATGGATGCAAAAGTGAGAAAAGCCATAAAGGAAAAGTTGGCTTTGCCATTGTAACAAAAATTGACTGTAAGCTGTCAGGATTGTCAAAAGGTATCAATGACCACCTAATGACTTCAAGATTTCCTCTTACGGGCAATAATTATGTCAATATTGTCCATGTCATACACCTACCATTATCGGTCCAGATGAAGTGATATACAAGTAAACATCATGGGTGCATCTGCGATCCAAACACGGGCGTCTCATAAACTATGTCGAAGTGTGGAGAAAAGGTAGACAGGGTGTCAGAGTGACAAATGTAATATGGAGCAAAGTGCTGGACAGATTATAGACTGGTGTCATCAAACAAAAACTTTAGAGACGACTTTTAGGCAAGGAAGCTGCATAGAGACTGAGTGTCTCGAAATTGAACCAAGATAGAATGGTACATTTGTATCCATCTGGGTGCAATCAATTTCAGTTTCATGGAGGACCCAGAAGAAAACCAGACCATT
The DNA here is from genome assembly GCA_964017185.1 of Rugalucina vietnamica. Lineage (NCBI taxonomy): Eukaryota > Metazoa > Mollusca > Bivalvia > Lucinida > Lucinidae > Rugalucina > Rugalucina vietnamica. Next base: position 25,594,542 of record OZ024872.1, on the reverse strand, counting down.
CTTCAGCTACATGTATATAACTTTTAGGACATCCATCTCGAAAACTCAAATACTGGTTTGATGAGAATGATTAAGATATTCGGAGGCTTCTAGAATCTTGAGGAACAGCACAAGAATTAAAATGATACTAGCTCGGTATTCAAGAAGACAAACCAGTAGCAATAATTGTCAATTTAGATCAAAAATAAGAGACATGCAAGACTCTTGACTTAGAAAGAAAGTAAAAAAAATCAGATTGTTTGCTTGATAAATACCAAACTGTTATAGATGCAAGACAATAAAATATAAAAAAAAATGATCCTTTGGAAGCAGTAGAAACGAATAAAAGGGAGTATTGCGCAATGTCGGGTACTGAATCGTCATCAGTGATCCTTTATTAACCGACGACGAAAGCCAGAAAAGTATACTTCAAATTAAAAACAAAGACACAAGGGAAGTTTCAAGGAGTCTCAAGCAGTTCAACAAACTGTCAGCTGGCATAATTCCATGTTCAAGTGCAAGTTCCGCTGCAGTCTGAGGGCTATCCGTGACAGAGAGACTGAGAGAGCTGTTTCACCGTTGCTGCGCGGAGGATGGAAGAATTCCCACAAGACATCCGCCTATACACACAGAAAGGAAATCCTGAAGTCTCTGAAAGTCAGGATTTATTCCGGAAAGTCTATGCTTATTCAGAGATGACAGGAAGACAATAGATGATTTTCATATAGCAAGACAACTTGATGAGAAATGTAAAGAACAGAAAGCAGACCTATATATGGCGCTTGTCAATTTCATCAAAAATTATAACAAAGTTGTAATAGACTTGTGAAGACATGGACTGTTTAAATCATTAAGGTCCTCGTGTGGGAATGATGATATGCATGCACAGGACGATGGGGGAGTTCTATTAACCTTGTGATATGACAAATGATGCAACACTGACAAATAAGGCCAAATCGGGTTGCGTTATTGTTGCAACACTGTTATGTATGATATAATTTGCAATGCTCATTGATGCCGTTTAAGTCCGTGATACTCATTTTCCAATCAGGTACCATTTTGATGGGAAGTTATTCAACCAACGGAAGTTGAAATCTAAAACTAAGGTGCACATAGATGTGCTGGATAAGATACTCTAAGCAGATGACATAGATAAGGTAAATGGCTAAGAATACCAGCTCATAGGCATAAATGCATGGTGCAACGGATCCACATGGACTATCCTGTGATAGCTATGACCCTACAATCAACAAAAAAAGACAAATGTTGTGCCCCAATCGGCACCCGGAAAGCAGTACTGTAACAGTGATCCGCTAATCACTGTGAATGGACATATTAATAAATTCATCTACCCGTGAAGCAGTGTTTCTCCAGAACAGTGCGCAATTATGACTAGAACAGCAAAAGCCAATGTGGCATTTGGAAGAATATGTGCAAATGTATAAGCGAAATGAAACAAAGATTGATACCAAGCTGAAAGTCGAAAGTCTTCATGGCTCGGTCAACTCTCCTATATTGCACAGATAAGATGCACCAACTTTATATAGGAATGCTTGATGAGCAACACCTAAAGAAAATTTTCTACAGAGACTAATATTATGGAATGCACACTCAAGGTGAAAAGAGGAAATGCTACAAAGACATCCGCAAAGCCTCATTAAGGAATAGTCTTGCGACCAGGCTGCATGAACCAATCAAACAAGTATTACTCCAACAGAACAGCAGCATAATGAAGAACATAGAATCCGTGACGCTGCAAGCACATAATGAAATCCAGAATGATTGGAAACTTCCTAATAGACTTCTTTAACTTTCAAGGGAGAGGTTAGAGCGTAAATTGTCCTATTCATCCACTATCAAAAATGCACAACAAAAGATTAAAAAAAATATGCACAAAAATTGCATAAGATACATTAAAGATGAAAAGTATTAGTAGTACATGCACTTGTTGTTGTTTCTGTTGTCGTTGTTGGTGTGAACGAAAACTATTTGGAAGCATCAGTAGCCAGCATAAGTTTATTGCAATCCTAAGTAGCATGTTTTGGCTGGATATAGTTCATGTTAAAACCGTTTATCAGGATTCTTTGTAATAATAATAATAAGAAGAAGAAGAAGAAGAATTTTATTTTCGAAATGTGTGTGCAGAGCAAAGTGTATTTGCCTTATAAATTTCATATTTCCCAGAAAAGGTTAGAAACTTCATGATTATGCATAAAAACCAGTTCTAATCAGTTTCAAATTTTGCTCCTCAGCAACTCCATAATTCAAATAGACCTTAGCTGAGGGTGAGGTTACGGCCGTGTAAAATCGATTTAAACCCGCCAGTAACTTTGTGTTACTGATCGTTCCAAGTCGATACTTCTGTGGTGGTTCTTTTTGTTTTATGTCTTGGTCTTTAAAATATTTTGTGCTGTTGGCACCTTATGTATGTTTGCATATTTTTAGTTAAGTTAAGGTAACTGAGTGGCCACCTATTGGGAAAATAGCTGCTCATTCGGCTTACGAAATGTTTTCATGGTATAAGTACCTGATTGTTAGTTTGGTTTTTTCCCACCTTGGTTTTTGGAGTGGGAGTCTTTTTCTGATTGCGCCTTTTCCTGATCTTTGCCTACTTGTACTTTCTTATTTCCAGTACCCAATAAAACTGAAACTGTGTTATTCTTTACTTGAATAAAGGCAATAATAGCAACTGAATTTAGTTTTGTTTCACTAAAGTATAAGATGAGTTTTTGTTGCAAAACAGCTATTTCAACAAAATTTCCTTACTTTTCCCTATAGCGGGCCCCTTCTAAAAACCCCCAAAAAGGCAATATTGGCTCATTTAAATATTTATTTATTTGCGGCCCTTCCAAGTTAAACAAACTGTATTTTGAATTTGATCTGAAATTTTCACGCATCATGTGAATGGTACTAAAAACGGTTGATGCTTGAAGGCAGAAAAACGAAATTAGTTTTTATTAGGCAAAGTTAAAGCGTCAGTAAGTAAGTAAGTAAGTAAGTAAGTAAGTAATTTCTTTATTTAAAGAGGGTGACACATTTGGTCAAACCAATCTTACATGAGACCCTCTAACACAACATATATATACATAGCATGAAACAACAATTAAACAAAGCTACATAAGATTCACAAATATGGTTACATGTACATCAATTTGGTAAGTTTATAACAAGTATTTGGAAGAAAAAGCAATGTTAAAAATTGAGCAATTCAAATGGTGGTGGAGGTATGTATACTGGAATAATATCAAATACCTGAATTTCAACTCGTAATTCCTTTAAAAATATTCAACGTTGAAGATTTCTTTATGTTAGATGGAATAGCATTCCATATAACCGGGCCAGTATACGAAAGACTTTCCTTGAAAAGACTGCAATTTGGTTTAGGAATTGTAAAATTCTGATTTGCCACCGACCTTAATGAAGTATTAGGCAAACTGTCAGCTCTCGTTTGAAAGAGATCAATTATATTTGTGGAACAAGTCCATTAGCAACCTAGTTCATCGTCTTAGCTTTATTAAGAAAAACATTTTGATCAAATGAAAGTATGTTTAATGTTCTCAGTGCGCTTTCTAAATTTTCATACTGGTTCTTAACTTCACATGCTCTTCTTTGAAGCTTTGTAATTTTAGATACATTGTAATTCGAAGAATGTCCCCATACAATGTTGCAGTAATTGAACTGTGGCTGGATGTATGCACTGTAAAATACAGATCTGAGTTCAAGAGAAAGATATGATTTGCCTTGTTGATATAATCATCACCTTCGTTTTACTAGTATTTAAAAAGCATTCCATTTTGCCTACACCAGCAATGAAGAAAAAAGTGAATTTTGTAAATTTGATATCTGGTTGAATATCATAAATAGTTGTGTCATCTGCGTACAAATCAACAGCTGAAATTTTATTAGACAAGACTAACGGTAAGTCATTTATAAAGACTAAAAATAACAATGCTCCTAGTATTGAACAGGAGCTTTATGGTACCAGGGTTTATCAGGAGACAGATAGTGATGAAATATCTGTAGTTGATGCTCACTTCAAAGAATCACATGTTATTAAGTTTTCTGTTTGTGACAATGAAGGCCAAGACAAACGTCCTACGATGTATTAGTTGCCTAAACTTCACAGCAGACCGTACAAAGCTAGTTTTATTGCAAATTCTAGTTCTTGTACTACCACTGAACTTTCAAAATTATTAACTTCTTGTATTACTGCTATCAAATCTCATGTCAAACGATATTGTGAGACGGTGTATGAAACTTCAAATAAAAATTGGTTTGGGTCAATAAAAATTCTAGCGAGGTGCTCAGTAAATTGAAGTGTAGAGGGTTCCGTGCGACGAGTTTGTCCACGTACGATTTTTCTACTCTGTATACCTGATTAAAGAAAAAACTACTCGATTTTATAGAGTGGACATTCAAAAGAGCATTAAAAACCATGGTTCACTTTATTTGGCCTGTAATGAAGGCTCTCAGTATAAGTACCTAATTGTCAATTAAGTTTTTCCCACCTCGGTTTTTGGAGTGGGAATTTCCTTCTGATTGCGCCTTTTCCTGATCATACCTTTTTTAATATATGCATTGGAAGTTTCCTTTAGTATACATCTATATCTGTACATGTATAAATTGTTACTTACTTATGCAGTTTGCATGAGCTTCTTCTGTTTGTTCCTTTGGCAGATATTTTCTACATTTCAGTTAAAACAACATCGCAGTTTTCATGGTATACATGCTACTTGTTATTTATGCGGATCATATTATGAGTACAGTTTATTCTTATGTTCTTTATCTGGATGGTCACCACAGAAACAGTTGGCCCTTCTTGCGTTTTGTAGTTTATACACTAAAGGGGTCGTCACACCTATGCGAATTTCTTCAACGCAGACTTGCGAAAATGTAAATAAAAATAATTGTTAAATCCTTTAGAAGCAGTAAACATTCATAGCGAGAAGATGGGCCATATTGTACAATTTCGGGTATAGTAATGAACCTTCGTCAGTGACCATCAACAAAACTGGCAGCGAAAGGCAGACATTATTGCTGCAATTTCAAGATTTTACATCTGTTTAGTCTAAATCAAAGACTATTATTCTCAAAGAGGCCAAATTATAAAAATATTGTTAAGAGGATGATTCTTAACATACACTATATTTGAAATACTCCAAATATATATTCACTGACCCCAAAGGATCAAAAGAAAAATATAATCTGCACTATGGATGATGTACGGGGAGACTTTTTAGGGCCGCCACACAGCACAACACCAGCTGCAGTAATAGCAAATAAAAATAATTGTTAGATCCTTTGGAAGCAGTAAACATTCAAAGCGAGTTGAAACTGTTATCTTTTGCGTTATCTTGATGAAAGTTTTGAAAATGTGTTATATAACAAATCCTGTAATTAATACTTTAACGAACGGTAAACGCAGGATTGCGCTTTGTTGCGAATGATTACGAATCATGACGTTAAAAAGCGAAATACGTTTGGCTGCTGTAGTAAGTTTGTTTAATCCATCTACGATAGGATGTTATTAGCGCAGACATACGAGCTTCAGCGAATTGTTGCGTTAACGAAACGCTATTGCGCAGACATACGAGCTTCAGCGAACTGTTGCGTTAACGAAACGCTATTTCCCCATCTGGTCGTGCAAACGATTTGGTCAATTTTGTACTGTAGAAGTTTTAACTATGCCGCGGAGAGGGCGGGCAATGAGCGAGAGGCTGAGCTTTATTCCATATTTTTTTCGTATCCATAATTCATTTTAGGATATACTAAGTATATTTAGGACACGTTGAAGGATTTGTATATTACCACCAAGCCGATTTAACGATATCCTTATGTATGTTTGTGTGTATGGGGGGGGGGGGGGGACAGTCCAGTCATGAACGAATTTAGGATATCCCAAAATTAATTTAATATTTCCTTGAATTATTCCGAATTTGAGGATATCATACATTCGAATTAAAGATATGAAAATATCATAAAAAGTTTTGTTCCCTGTTTCTATATTATTTTTCATAATCCTTAGATCTAATTTCTTCATGAATATTCATTAACTTGTTTTCGGATATCCTAAAATATATTTTTGTATATCAAGAAATCATGACGAATTTAACAAATTCATAATAAAAATTATTATTAAATTGATTTTTAGATAAGACAGAGAGAGAGAGAGAGAGAGAGAGAGAGAGAGAAAGAAAGAGAGAGAGAGAGAAGAACAGCGGAGGTAAAGTTTCCCAATTTTGGTTATCCGAAATTTCCCTTACTGCAAGCACAATCCTGGTAAAGATGCTATTCAGCAGTGCCCAGACATCATTTTACGACGTTCTAAATTCATTTTAAGATATCATAAATTCAAATTATGATATCCTAAATTCATATTATCATATCTCATATTAACCATAATTTCGCAAATGATTTCTAGAAATGTATTTTTGTCCAAAAATCGGAAAAGTTAGAAATAAATTTCTGATTTAATTTTTGGATCCGACGCCATTTTTCAGTCCACTTTGATATTAACTTTGCGCAGTTTAAAGTTTGATCAACATTTGTTTGTTTCTTTCTTTTTTTTTCTTATAATTGTTGAATCTATTTTTTTTTCAAAATTTCTATACTCGTACAGTGGTGTTATGGCTAAAACCCCATTTTAGCCGTTTTAACGGCTAATTTGTTAACGGCTAATTGCAAAATTTCGCGGCGACGGCGAAATTGTGTGAAAAATGAAAGTCAGCGCGGAATTTCGCCGCGAAATTCCGCCGCGAAATTCCGCCGCGAAATTTACGGATTTCGCGGCGAAATTTCGCGGCGGAACACGGCGAAAAAAGTATACCTGTCATTACGCATAAAAATCAGTTGACCGGTGTTTCGCGGCAAAAAAAAAATAATCGTTTTTGTCCCGACATCCATAAAAGTTTTATTGTTTAAATTTCATTTTAATTTGCATGCATTTATTTCTTTTCAAGTCGTATAAATATTTTGATTTCTTTTCAATTTTAAATAATAATCCTTTAGGTTACGTGTTTTATTTGTGTCTTAACTGCTTTGAAGTTTCTGAGACCCTAATATCGGCTTTGTGTTTATAGTCTATGTCGAATGGGAATCTCGTGCGATTTTTTTGACGATTTATGACGACCTATATAAAACTTACCTATGGGGTATATGTATAACATTAAACCTGTTCGTCGCACTTACATCCGCGTGAGAGTCGATTTATGACGTCATCAAAATGGCGGCTATCTGCCTATAGATGAATTATTCGTATTTTCATCAAAATCAATTGAAAACATCGCATTACAACTTATTTTGCACAGAAAATGTATGAAATGAATCTGATTATACCCACGATAGACGAATTAATTCGATGGGTCAACGGATATTGCTTTATTCCGTTCGTGCATACGTTGGATATACGTTTTTTCTTCTAAAACCTAGGTACACCGGGAGCTAATTTGACCTACCTTGCACGCCCGAGGACAATTTTTCATGGGTGCCAAATCATTTATTTCATGGGTGCCAAATCATTTATTTGCAGAAATGCAAAGAATTTTGTCCTCAAAGATATACTCAATTACACTATGAAAAATTGCATGATTTCCATGGCAACCGTTAACGTGATTCTTAAGCATGGGGGTGTACATACAAAATTGATCATATCTTCACTGTTACCAAAAGCCTATGAAGGCGAAAGTCTGCATCGGCAATAGGTTGAGGAAACACATGTGACTAATTTCCACAGCTTCCCGCGCAGATATTTGTTCTATAATTAGAACAGTCATTGCGAGGAGAGCATGTCGAGATAGCAGCAGGAGTGAATCGACGATTACATGGACTCTTATAAATGATAATTATCATGTACATGATAATCAGCGATAACCATTAGCAATTGTGGTGGTGTGGCGATATACAACTGAATGTTAATAAAATATTTAAATATCAACCAACGTACCCTAAAAGATCATATACATGTTATGATAAATCTTTAAAATTGCATTTGAATAGCTTCATCACAAATGGCGGAAGATTTCAGGGTGTATACGAGTGAGCAGCTGTCTAAACTTTGAGAGAAGCATATAATTAATGAAACAAAATAACGTTTGACAACGCTGTGAAAAGTTTTAGTGAGCTTGTGACTACATTTGGTGAAATGTATGGTCGCAATGTAAAAGGAGCTAAAAAAAATCTCGCTTTTCTGTTCAACTTTCATTTGAATTGTGGAAAACACTTCGTGACATTTTCAAAGCAAATAGAAATTAGAAGGTAAACTCGACACCAGTCACACATTAGCGTATAAGCCAAACGTGCGCCGGGCATGTTGACAAAAATGTAAAATTCAACATACGCCAGGAGCACGTCGGAGACACGTTAGAAGCGCGTTTTGTACGCTTGATGTACGCTTGGCGCACGTTGATATACGTCACTGTAAGTCGCTTAGCACTCCAGGCGCATTTGGGCTTGAAAATTTTTTAAACATGCTTAAAAATTTTCTTGAAGCTCGGCGTGTCTCGGGCGTGTGTCTTATATGTTTCGAATAAGTTCCACGCGCGTTACAGGCGCGTTGAATACGCTTCGAACGCGTTCGACGCACGTTTGAAGCATGTGTGAGACGCGCGCTGAACATTTGCTGCGCGCTTGTAGCGCGTGCATAGCGTGTTTGGGACGTTACACAAACGTACTCTAAAACTTAGAGATTTTTATATTTCCTGCACATGCCTCAGTCACGCGCTACTGTGTGGCTGCTAAAACGAGTTAAAGGAACAAATTAATTTTTATACGTCCAAACTCTTCAGCGTGTTGAGATTTTTCATGATACGCCCGGCGCGCGTTCGGGTTATACGCTACAGCTTGACTGCTGTTTAAAATGTGTGATTTGCTCGCGATTTTCAACTTTCATGAATTAGCCAATATCATGGTTGTTATTATCTTTTGTTAGTCGCGCATTTGTAAGAAATTGCATGTATTTGAAAGATTTACTGATTCGGCCAATAGTTTTTTCAGTCATGTCGGCATAGAACAATGATGCTTATGTTGAATTTCGTTTTTTAAATGCATAGTTTTATATGTATTCTAAACAGTAAGTCCTTGATGCGATGTATATATATAGTTTTTACGTGAAGGAAACATTGCAATTCTGGTCTCAATTACATATCCGTTGTCAATAACATGTTTTCAGTTTTCTCAAAAGGAATTAAATTGCACTGCGTCTCTTTGCTACATTTGAAATTTATTATAACGGCCTTGACATATTAATGAAATAATTGGTCTAACAACAGGTTCAATTATGGCCAATTTTATGCCTGCTGTGCGATACAGATGGCGTTGCAGAGGTGCGATTTACCTATCCCATGAGCCGTTTCTATTTATAGCAACACCGTTTCAGGCCTGCTACGTCATCACATGTTATCGGTATGGGTGAAATTAGTACTGTGCCTTTCCAATACCTATTATCAGCAGATGCAGACTTTCTCCTATTCATCTACTTTTGCTGTTACTTATCGTATTCTACTGAATATTGTCTCATTTTTAAGCATAGACATATTTTTGTCTCTCGATGGTAAGTAATGCAAATGATCTTATTTGCATATTCATTAATTTTCATGAAAAATGGCAAATCAATCTTTAAAATTCCATAAATGAACTAATTTCAGGCCCAAACTGTCATTGTGACACTTTGTTATTGAACCAGTAATATTATATGATAAATCTATTGATGACCTGGTTCTATATGAAAAATATCTCATTTGCATATTCATTAATATTAATAAAAATGTCAAAAAGTGAGGAAAAATGAGGAAAAACTATATCCATTGCAAGGTATTGCATATGTTATAAGACCTATCTTGCATTCCCGGGACAAAGTCTCAAGGCTGTAAGTGTTGTCAGAGGGACCTTCGTTATCCATAAAATATTGTCAACAGCAATTAAAAAACATTTACATGATGTGAAATTATATAGTTCCCACACCGCCCCTCATGCGATTCTAAAGAAAAGGATGTACTTACAAAAATACTATCCCACCAATAGATTACTCTATAATACTATAATTGGTCTGATAATGATGCATGTACTTTATAATTTAACATTGATGCCTAATAATATTTAAATCATTGAATTTACTAATTCATGAAAATTTATATAAAAAAACATAACAAATGGATAAGAATTGTAGAAAAATAGGGGGTAAACGAACAAAATCGCATGTATCAGAGATATTAGTTAATTACAGGATGCTGAAAGAGGTATCAAATGTATGCTATGGCAATGTACTATGGTTCTGAAGTATGATGTAAGAAAAATCTGATTTTCAATTTCATGAATTTTAATGAAAACCAACGAAATTTAGGAGAAAAGAAAATGTAAAACATAATTGAGTAAACCTACAAAATGACTTGTATGTCGGCAATCAAACGCCCTATAGTGCTGATAAAAGCATCAAATGGTGTCCAGGGCTATATTATATCATCCTGTTTTACAATTTATGAGTCATTTGGTTTTTAGTTTTAAGAATATTAACAAAACCTTTTGAATTTAGAGAAACGCATGGATTTTGGCTACTGAAAGACATAGAGTGCTGTAACTTGCATAAAATGATTAGAAGAACAATGTTCTTTAACCATATAATCAGCTTTTTTGTTGACATTACTGAGATCTTCATTAATGAGAGAAATGAACGGGTACACCAAACAAAATCGTTCAGATCTCAGCTGCCAAAATCCTTAGAGTGCTGAAAATGGTACCTACAGAATGATAGGAGAATGCACTACTGCCATGTTGTCTGATAGCATAACCACATGCTATTAAATTTTCTGAACTTACATAAAGTTTCGAAAAAATGTGAAAATAACAGAAACTGGAAGGATGTGCTTCATCAAAATTTATTAAATCTTGCTTGCCAGAATGATTTATATATCTTAGCACATGTCAATAAAACATTGTCCTGGCAATAAAGTAATGCCATTTTGAGTTCTCTTCGGCTATTGGCCTCTGAGATATAAGTGATTTTGTTGGTGGACCCCGTCATTTTTCATTGATTTTGCTCTTATTCATTTTAAAAGATCTCATTAATATCCGTACAACAAACTTGAGTAGCCGAAACCACTATTTTTACAATATATATCTGATTATATGGTTACAGAACATTGTCTTAGCAATTACTCATTAACAATTACAGCTCCTTAGGTCTTTAAGTAGCCAAGATATGTGCGTTTTTCTACGTATGCTCCTTATTTGTCCGTATTGTTTTCTCTAAATTCAAAAGGTTTTGTTAATATTCTTAAACCTTTGAAACAAATGACCCAACAGTTGTAGTACAGGATGGTATAATAATGCCCTAGACACCATTTTCAGCACCATATGACTTTTGATTGCCGAGACACAAGTCCTTTAGTAGGTTTACAATATGGCCCACCTTCTCTGTTTGAATGCTTTTACTGCTTCCAAAGGATCTAACAATTATATTTTAATTGCACATTTATTCATTTATGTTTATTTTTTTCTCTCTCTCAAATTTCTTAAGTTTTCATTAAAATTTATGAAATGGAAAATCAGATTATTCTTATACAATACTTCAGGGTCATAGAACAATGTCATAGTATTCATTTGATACCGCTTTCAGCATCCTGGGTTGATTAACAGCTCTTGTACAAGCGATTTTGTACATATACCCTCTATTTTTTCTACATTTTTTTCTTCAATTTTTATGTTTGTTTTATTAATTTTCATGAATATGTTAAGTCAGTGATTTAATATCTAACATTTTAATATTTAGTATCAAGGTTCAATCTTTAGATTCATGCATCATTATCAGACCAATTATAGTATTCAAGAGCGTTTTATTGGTGAAATATAAGTATTTTTGTAAGTACATCCGATTCTTTAGAATCGCATGAGGGGCGGTGTGGAAACAATGTAATTTTACATCATATAAATGTGTTTTTTTCATTGCTGAGGAAAATATTTTATGGCATAAAGTTGGTCTCCTGACAACACTGACAGTCTTGAGAATTTGTCCCTGGGATGCAAGATAGATTAGCTCTTATAACCTATCCAATACCTTACAATGGATATAGTTTTTCCCTCTTTTGTCCTCACTCTTTGACAGTTTTATTAATATTCATGAATATGAAATGAGATAATTTTCATATAGGACCAGGTCATCAACAAATTCGTCATTTGATATTACTGGCTCAATAACAAAGTGTCACAACGACAGCTTGGGCCTGAAATTAGTTCATTTATGGATTTTTAAAGATTTTTCTGCCATTTTCCTTGTGTCCATGAAAATTAATGAATTATATAATTTGCATTACTTACCATAGATAAAGGGGCTATGTCTAAGCTTTGAAATGAGACCATTTGCAATATTCTAGGATAAGTAATAGTGGAGATATGGTCAATTTTGTATGTACACACCCGATCCTCAAGAATCACGTTAACGGTTGTCATAGAAACCGTGCCATATTCTCATAGCGTAACTGAGTTTATCTTTGGAACAAAATATTTGCATTTCAAGGGTCCCAATAAATGATATGATACCCATGAAAAATTGTCTTGGGGATGCAATGTAGGTAAAATTAGCTACTGGTGTACTATGCATAGTTTAGTGACGTGGCTCATATTTTTCAGTGCGTTTCTCCTTGTGAGAAATATTTTTGTACTAAAATAGCTTGTATAAATACAAATGGTAAAATTCACCCATTTAAAATCAGCGAGAAGCTGGAAATTAAATTTTATCTATCAAGCATAGTATGAAAATGGTTGTTCAAAACGCATATTATGAGTGCGCTGGTCGCCATTTTGATGACGTCATAGTTCAACCCATACGCGGGTCTCAGGGCGACGAACTGGTTTAAATTGTTGCATATGCCTCAAAGTTTAATTTAAGGTAGGTCGTCATAAATCGTCACGAAATTCCCACGAGACGACTTTTTTGGCCCATTCGACATTGACTATTATTTTCATGCTTCGTTTTCAGATTAATCAAACTTACCCGATAAAATTAGATCCTATTATCTAGCTTAATTAACAGAACAAAAGCTTATAGCGGCGTAAGCAATTTTCATGGATTGATTGCCCACATATTTGTTAGCTCAACAAAACATAACACACTCATACGTATACTACTGGTACAATATGGACCTCAACATGTCAAAATGTACCTTCGGACTGTCTGATGTCACCAGGGCTGGGGCCGTAACATTGCAATGTAATCGATTAAATTAAAGATTACTTTGCCCAAAAATGTAATCGATTACAACTTTGTTTTGCATGTAATCGATTACATTACAATTACTTTGACAAAGTAATCATATTACTTTTGATTACGTTGGTAAGATGACATCTTTCATGCAAGTGTTTGCTTCTCACTGGTATTTTATGTGGAAACAATATCATCTCACTTAAAGTATCATTCAAACTCAATTCTATTAATTCTGAATTGTCATTTTTTTTCCTGGAAGCCAAACCAGGCATGATTGGGCGAACCAGACACAAGCTCAAATTTTAAACCAAGATCCCACCTCCATGACCTTAGTTGTTGGATAAACCATCACCCGAGATGTTCAACAAATTGTGAAGTTTGGTCTTTCAATGAGTTGTTGTTATTTTGCTGAATTTTATCAAGTAGGCAAGAACAATAAATTGCATATTCATGAATATCCTGCAAAATATAAATCTGCATACCATGCATATTTTTTCTAAAACACAGAAGGAAGGCCTTTCATGAGTAAAACAATAAGCAGTACATGTACCAGGAATAGACACAATTATAAACAAGCCCTCTTATCCTTGAAAACCAAACTGCAAGAAGCTAAAACTTAGGTTAACTTCACTAACTTAATTATCTTTGGTTAACTGTATAACATGTATCATTTGTATAGAAAATATAGTTGTCTACTAATGCATATCTTGATTGTTAACAGTTTGTAAAGGTGTGGTCAGAGGTAAATTTCCCATTTGTTTGACTCAAATGCATACTCAAATTAATTCATTAGCATACAACAAGAGAAATTGTTCACACCCAGGACAACCTTTGTTTTCAATAGGCCAATTAAAGTGACACCAGGCCTCCTAGTAGCCCACTTGAAAAATATAGGTTTTTATACAGGTTCCTTTTAACCAAAATATAGGTTCTTTTATAGGTTTTTCATAAAAAAATATAGGCTATTTTAAGGTCTTTTTTCTCACTTCCGTCATAATTTTAGCAGCTAATCAGGCCGGCGCTCAAGAGTTACTATACAAAAGAACGAGAAAGCCCACACGAGCGAGAAAAAACTCTGAGGAATGAAAAGGTACAAGTAGGCAAAGATCAGGAAAAGGCGCAATCAGAAAAAGATTCCCACTCCAAAAACCGAGGTGGGAAAAAACCAAACTAACAATCAGGTACTTATACCATGAAACAATCGTAAGCCGAATGGGCAGCTATTTTCCCAATAGGTGGCCACTCAGTTACCTTAACTTAACTAAAAATATGAAAACATACATAAGGCGCCAACAGCACAAAAAATTTTAAACACCAAGACATAAAACAAAAAGAACCACCACAGAAGTATCGACTTGGAACGATCAGTAACACAAAGTTACTGGCGGGCTTAAACCGGTTTTACATGGCCATAACCTCACCCTCAGCTTCTGCAGTGGTTCATAACATTTAGTTAGTTATTCGGTCCTCGTGGTGAATCTCTAACTAGTCAATGAATCATCAAGAACAAACAAATAAATCATGATAAACATCCTGATGAATCAAAAACCAGGACTCACAGACTGAGTAAGCTGCCCGACGATGGAGATCCCTGGGCGCCGAATAACCTACTAACTCCGGAGCAAAAGAAAAACACCAGTTGGACCCCGGTGGGCCAAGCAACAGACAAGAAGCTCCGGCCCCAACCAACTAAAATGAATAGCTTTATGTCGGGGCCATCATAGAGTCTGACGCCCGACCCACCGGCGTGCAATTAAAGAAGGCAGCATAGTTATCAACCATGATTGGGTTAAAAACTAAGCATGCAGACTGTCGCATGACATTCAAGTTATAACCTATACGTTTGTAACGTGTTATGATTTTTCTGAACTGAAAAGAAAAATCATTAATTCCTTTAAGTTTCTTAAATTTGTAAACCAAGTCACCATAAAATTCAGGTTCCGAAAGGCCCTCACTTAAAAGCGTCTTTAACCCAACATTATATTTGGAAATCAATTCATAGTGTCTACGATAAAATTTAGAAAATGTTTTTCGAAGTTTATGATACCGATAGCCCTGTTGGAGAAGTTTTGCCGTTAAACATTTATTTCGAGCGTTGAAGTCTGAAATAGTTCTTATGCTATCAGATTTATTTCTAAAGAGAATTTTACATAATAAAACCTGAAAATTTTCACAGAAAACGGGTTTAATTTGGGTATAAAGTGTACAGATTTGTCCACTTGGCTTTCTTCGAACGAGAGAGCGAACCGAGTGAGACAATTTTGCAAAAATTATGTATTTTTATATCGTTTTAGAGACATTTTAAAAAGTAACACAGTCAGATTTCATGAAACATTGGGCTTTAATATCTGGGGAAAGAGCACAAATTTACTACTTGGAAATCTTTGAAAGAGCGAGCCTTTCGAGGAAAATTTTGTGAAAATGAAATAGATTTCAAGCTTTCGGGGGGGCATTCCAGAGAGGAAGATGATTTTACAAAATAAACCATGTTTTTTTTTAAAGGGAATAGATGGAAGTTCTTCTAGATCATTTTTATTCTTTGTCTGCTCATCCCATTTGTTCTTGGGACTTTTTTATCGAAATTTTAACCCAAATATTCCCATTGACTCAAAAGTTATGGGACCATATGTAAATAACAGCATTATTTTCATGTGTGAGTAGTCTCCCTTAATGAAAAAAATAAAAACCAAACTATTTCACTTTAATGATCATAAGAAGTTTGGCAATTGATACAATAAGTTATATAAATGATTTAAAATTGTTTTCAAATGATAAATTATTTGTTTTATTTGTTTGTTTTGATGATATTTAAAATTTTCTCTGATCTTCTATGACGTCATAGTAGAACTAATGAATATTCATGAGATTATATGCATAATTTCAAATTAAGCTATCTCCGGAACCATTCATGATAATTTGGTGAGGTTTTCTGCTATCAGTTCATTTCATCAATGTCTACTTCAGTTTTTCAAAATCAAAACCTTAAGATATGCCCTTTAAGTTCAGAAAACATGTAAATGAAAACTCATTATCTGTATATATTTCTAATTATGTGAAATATTGTGAAGCTGTATGTGTATCGCCACCTTGGTCTGGAAGAAATGTAAGCCTGTGTGTCCCCTTATCGTTTAATAACGGTAACCCATTTTTATATGAATTTAAATTTTCTGCTTAATAAGCCTGGAGTCTTTAATAGTTATGACTTGAGCAGATTTTGAAAGAAAGCTGCTTTCTTCCAAATCCTGGAGCTTCATTATTGTGAATTGATATTGCAACCAAAATAAAATCAATATACCTGTAAGCAGCATAGACTGCAAAACTCAAAAGAAAAACAAAATCATGAACAGCTGTTCAAAGAATGCATCTTCAAAACATTTACAAGCACCAGAAAACCATACATGTGATATCTAACGATTGATCGTGAATCTCCTGATATTTTGGTCCCAAAAACGCTCTCACGATATAAAAACCTAAAACCCGATGAAGAAAAATTCCTATGGTATTTTTCCGCAAGCCACCATTTTTTTAGTTTTCCCCAAAAAGATCGTTTAGCAGAATGTTTACAGCGCCTACTCGACGAATTTTCGTACTGTGAAGTGACAGGTGTGATATTTGGCCTCAGGTAGGATTAACGCTATTAGGTGCTAGGTAATTGTCGTACTTGATTTGAGGATGTCAGGTAAGCTTACGTAAGGATCATCAGTTGACATGGTTGATTGATCGGTGATCATCGGGTGAGCTTGATAAAAAAAATACACCAACCTTCAGAAAAGCAATACTCCCAATAATATTACTCCAAAACACTATTCCAACATGTTCCAATAACTTGTTCTAAGACTCGAAGTAAACAAATGACAATACACAGCTTTCCATTTATATGCAATTATTTATTGTGTAAACATAAACCATGTGCTTTTTACATCTGATCAAATGCTGGAGTGCTATGACGTCATCATGGCCAAGTGGTGCAGTGGTTAAGGTGTTGGCTTGTCACGCGGGAGGTCGTGAGTTCGAATCTCCGCTGGAGCAAATTTTTTTTTTTTTTGAAAAAAGATATTTTTTTTCCTCTTTTCACCTTCAAACCTCTTTTTTTTTTGCATTAGTTTACTTCTCTTTTTCTTATCTGCACAATTTAGATTTTTTTTTATTATTTTTTTTTTCAAATAGATCTACATGTAATTTCCTTTTCAAACCTATACAAACTTAATAATTTACTAATTTCACAATTACTTATTTTATCAATGAACTACTGTTGAAGGAAGCTATCATTATCCATTTGGTACATAGCAAGTATGTCTTACAACCAGAATTAAATTACTTTCAATAATTATAATAAAATTATAATTTTAAGTAATCATCTATAGGTTGTATATGCATATTGAAGTGCAAACATTTGACAAAATGCTGGACTGCTGAAAATATTTTCCGGGGTAAAATCGGCTATAATTTTGTCGAGAAAAAACCTCCCTATTTCAGACCTAAATCTCCCTACCAAAAATGTCCAATCTCCCTATTTGGGCCTAAGAATGTATCACATGTATGCAGAAAACAAACACTGGTCTTAAAATGATTCATTTTGCTTGTTTGCAAAAATTATAGATTTTGTAGAAACATATAGGTTATTTACAGGTTTTAGCCCTTTTTGGGGCAAAATAAAGGTTATATAGGTTTTTACTAATTTGACAATAAAATTATAGGTTTTACAGGTTTTATAGGTTTCACTAGGAGGCCTGTGAAACAGACATATAACCTAATTGGTGCATTAGACTGAGCTTTAAAAGAATTATTAAGTTGTAGGCTGTTGAAATGTTGAATATAGCTGCCTGTGATTGCTGTATTAAAATGATTTATATCTCTTAGGGTGTAAGATAATATAAATTTTCAGTGAATATGCAGTTTCCATATCAGACTGCAAAATGCATCAAATTGTATATCAAATAAGTTTGTGATGTTCATTTCATTCTATAACTATTTACAATATAGGAGTGTAGGACAAAATCCCCCGCACCCCCCCCCCCCCCCCCGGACAATTCCCCCCACTCTTTTTTGTTCACGAGGACAGAATCCCCCCCCCCCAGTATATCTTACAAATAGGACAGAATCCCCCTCTCGGGCAGAATCTCTATAATCATATTCTAACATTTACAACTATATATGTAAACTATTTTTGCATCAAATAAGGGTGTCTTTGTGCAGGTTATATTTTCTTTTTGGTCCTTTGAGATCAGCGAAGATATTCTGAGAAATCAGAAATTTATTATCGGTTAAGATTCGTTTTCTAACCAATGTTTAACACAGTTGGTCCCATTTAGATAATACTAGTCTTTGTATCGACTACCCTGTTGAAAGTTGCAAAATTCAATAATTCTCTTTGGCTCCATGTTGCCAAATCTATAGGGTCACTGAAGAGACTTTAATAGTCGAAACCGCGGTATGGCCCAACCCCTTTCTCATTAATGTGTTCACTGCTCTTAAAGGATCTCAGTTTTAATTTTTATTCATTGTTTGCTAATGACCATATAATTATTTTGTATGTTTTTTTTATTTTATAAAGAAAGCTGCATCTTAATATGCCACAATTACTGCTAATAGCAATAATGAGATGAAACAAACTTCTATAATTGAGGAATTAACAAAGTATAAATAGAAATAGGTATAAAAAAATAACCAAATTGTCATATTTAATTTTCTCGTATCACCACTTATTGTCAACTAAATACATGTAATATCTAAAAGATTGCTCAAGTATAGAAGTAGATTCTGTCTGGGAAGGGAGGGGGGATTCTGTCCGGATACCACAATATAGTTATTTCCAATAACATCCTTTGCCTGTGCCATTGTAGACAAAACAGACAAGTTTTATGAATTATATCATTTTTAGGGGTTGGGGTGGTTTGGATTTGCACATATTCATGTATACCATTGATGCACATTAACAATTAGCATAAAACCAGACAGTCAAAGTCTATCTAATTGTAATCAGATGTGATCAGAATGTAATCATGATTTCAAACCATTTTTTCTATTGTAATCGATTGAATTAAATTACTTGCAATCAGAAAAGTAGCTGATTACAACTGATTGCATCAGAATCTAATCGATTACAGCTGATTAAGATAACAAGTTATGATTACTCCAGCTCTGGAAGTCACATATTCAAACAAATTCATTTAAGGCCGACCATAAAAATTGTTGGTTTGCTGTGCTCCTACCTACCCGCCAAAATTGGCCCTACCCCAAAAATTTTATGGCCATTTTGAGGAAAAAATATATATATATATTTTTTTTTTTTTTTTCAAAAATCTAAAAACAAGGATTCATTTTCACAAAATTATTCTTTCCAAAACCTTTTTTATGTTCTGACATTGTTCTGACAATGTTTTATTATACTGTTTTAACTTCAATATATCCTATTTTGAACCATATACATCTACTAATATAGCAAATTATAAAGATATTTTTCTGGTTCCAAAAAAAACAACAAGAGGACCAATGGTCCTGTAAACGCTCACCTGAGAACTGGGATATGCAATCTAAGCTGACCTTGCCATAAAATAGGTCAAGGCCATCTCAGGGTCATGATTTATACAAACTTTGTGGAGCTGTATTCATTGATGCTTCAGGCCAAGTTTCAAAATCAAAGGCCTTCTGGTTCTGAAGAAGAACATTTATAATGGTTTTTACTAATTTATAGCCAATTCGGCCATCTTGGTTATATGACCTGGACCATTTATTATGCCCCCAACTTTGAAAAGGTTGGAAGGGCATATTGCGTCTCTGTGTGTGCGTCTGTTACCCTTTTTGTAACTTCTGAATGGTGCATGCTAGGGATTTAAAATTTCATATGCACATTCCTCATGAAAAAATAGTTGACCCACATTTTTTTTCATGTCCGAGTTATGCCCCTTTTCTGAGTTATGTCCTTTTGAAAACAAAATTTGAAAATCTTGTGTGCAAGATATCTCAAAAAGTATTTAAGCTAGAGCCTTCATATTTGGTATACTGGTTGGGGCTGAGGGGTAGATGACCTGATTAACTTTTGAGAACTTTGACAAAATTATGGAATTTTGAAATTATGATTATTTTTCCACTTTTCAGTGAAATTTGAAACTTTTATATGGTGAATGCTAGGGTTTTGAAATTTCATATACAGATTCCTCATGAAAAAAAGTTGACCTGTATCTGTTTTTTCATGCCCAAGTTTTGCCCCTTTTCTGAGTTATGTCCCTTTGAAAACAAAATTCAAAAATCTTGTGTGCAAGATATCTCAAAAAGTATTTGAGCTATAGCCTTCATATGTGGTATACTGATTTTGGCTAAGGGTATACCACCTGATTAACTTTTGAGAACGTCATCTCATATTTTGACAAAATTACAGAATTTTGAAATTTTTAATGATTTTTTCCACTTTTCGGTAAAATTTGAAATTTTTAAAAGGTGAATGCTAAGGTTTGAAATTTTATTTACATATTAATTTTCTCATGAGAAAAAAGTTGACCCATAATTTTTTTCATGTCCGAGTTATGCCCCCCTTTTGAGTTATGTTCATTTGGAAACAAAATTTGAAAATCTTGTGTGCAAGATATCTCAATAAGTATTTTAGGTAGAGCCTTCATACTTAGTATACTATTTTGGATGGAGAAGAAAATCACCTGATTAACTTTTGAATACTTTCCGTCAAATTTTGACAGAATTATGGAATTGTGAAATTGTAACTCCAGTTTTAAGTGTGCATCTGTTATCACTGTTAGTCCTCAAGTTTGCTATTCTCTGTTTGCTTACATGATTTTCATTAAAAATAATGAAATAAATGAATCACATGAGCTGTGCCATGTTAGAGGCAAGCAAACAGTTGGGGGCATAGTGTTTTATTAACACTTATTTCTAGTATTAGTTTATTTCACTCTTAACAAATGTCTGAAAGTCACGAAAGAATGTTTTTAAGATACAATCAGTCCTTGAAAAGATTTATAGTCGAGTAAATAAATAAATTACAGTAGTATGTGTAACCGAAAAAGGAAAAAAAAAAAGGTGAAATAAAAAAATGACTCAACAAAACATGTCTGTAAATTACTACACCAAAATAAAAATTATATAGAATTACCCTAAATTGTTGTTAATTTTTTTCGTAAGTGACTTGTGCCTATAAGGATTCATTAGTACTTTAAACAAAAATATGTACTATGTCTCTATAAGCAACTTATTAATAGCCCGACATCCAAAATCCAGGAGATGTCAAAATTTTGGTTTACCCTACACGATCTTGGCCTTAAGGTTTGATGGCTTTTTTTGAAAGATATATGATAGTAGTCTATGAAACAGGTCCGTGTATAAAAATTTAGGCCGGCGAAAGTCTTCAAAATGGCCGTCATCCAAGATGGCCGCCAAAATTAGGAATTGTACAGGTTTGTGTAATAAACTTTTTCATTTTAGATTTTGTTACATTTAACTGCATTCAGTGTTGGTTTTCTATAAACTTAACATATGTTGAAGCATATTAAGTTTATTTAACACAGTTTGTATGTTCTCATGTGTTACATACGTTACTTTTTAACGCTATCTGCCATTAAATGATAGATTGGCTGTTACTGTTTGTTTGAGTGGTATCATTTAAAGGTTTAAGTGTGTTTTTGTATTTAGTGCAGTGAAAGACATAAGGAACATCTATATAAAGCAATTTTAGATACTTAATCTTAACACTTAAGTCAACAATGGGTCTTTGAACGCATAAATCCGGGTTCACACTTGATCACTAAAATATCATAAATTCACATATTTTGGGTTTGAACACATTAATTGAACAGCTACTTATGTTTTATCAATAAAACATAAAATAGAAATTTGCATTTTTAAATTAATTTGATTTAGCACGATTTTGATGTTCTCACATGTTACATACGTTACACCATTAATGTTACATGCTACAAAATCATAATATTCAGTGTTACTGTATATTTTAGTGCTATTCTTTAAAGTTTTGTGTATTCCTAAGAATACTCAACAAGACTTTTGGCTTTGAGTGGCCAAGCAGTTTCAGAGAAAAAGTTCTTTGAATATTATGGTTATATACATGTATATTGCCCCGGGGTGGGGGGCAGACCTGGCCCTGCGGTCCTTTTTTTTCCAGAATATATATCATAATATATAATCATAATTTATATTATCTTTGTAGAGTTCCGCCCCCTGATGCTTCATGCTAAGTTTCAAAATCATAGGCCTTCTGGTTCTGGAGAAGAAGATTTTTAAAGATTTTTTGCTATCAATAGCCATGGTGGCCATCTTGGTAATGTAACCTTGACTATTTATATTAACTTTCATTCCCCCATCCTAAGGATACTACATAAAAAATTTGGCTTTGATTGGTTGAGCAGTTACTGAGAAAATCAAGTTTAACATTTTATTTGTAAATGACTTTTGGCCAAGGTCAAAAAATGACCTTGACCTTTAATAGTCACATCACTTCATTAGCTCAACATGTTGTCTGTATCTACCAACTTTCAGGTCACGGGCTACATAACTTATTGAAAAATTCAATGTTTTCACTTTTTTGCATTGAATAGCCTATCTAACCAAAATTGACCTTGCCGTAAAATAGGTCATGGTCAACCCAAGGTCATGATTTATATAAACAATGATGGGCCAGAGTACCCGATGCTACATACCAAGTTTCATTGAAATCAGTCCACCGGTTCCAGAGAAGAAGATTTTTTTTATGGTTTTTACCATATATGGACATGGCGGCCATCTTGGTCATGTGACCTGGATCATTTATATAAACTTTCGTTCCCCCTTCCTAAGGATGCTCCACATGAAGTTTGGCTTTGATTGGCCCAGTGGTTTCAGAGGAGATCTTTGAAATTGTGGACGGACGACGACGACGGACAAACTCTATAGAGCATGGCCTTCCTATAAGCTCACCTTGTGGCTCGGGTGAGCTAAAAAAATGACCTACCTACCTACCCACACTAAAATTGATGGGTAAGATCACAGCAAGCAAAGAATTATTTAAGGATGGCCTAAGTAAAATTAAATACATGTACTATTCAATTTTGGGCTCTGAATATGGTAAAATCAGGAAAAATCCGAAACTATTGATATCATTCCTGTTGACCAAAACCACATTAATTTGCTGGTTCCTAGTTTTCCAATAATCAATATTGGAAATCCATGTAACAATATAAATCCCCTCAGTTAGCCATTGGTCAATATTGGACACACGCGGTTTAACTGGTTACCTGGACTTCTAGTACTGATTATTGGAAAACTGGGAACCAGCAATTAATATGTTGAATAAGACAAAATTGAAATTGATTTTAAGAGGATGTCAAATTTCCCAATTTGATACCTCGACCAATTCAACATTCCCAATTTCGGGCATTGAGCCATCAAAAATTCCCAATTCAATAGGACCCTAGACCAGTTTTCAAAATGCCAGAAAAAAAAAAACCCAACAAACTCTGGCTTAATTGGTACCTTTGTACCATTGGCAGTATTGGACACCATGGGACCATTGGGGGGGGGGGGGGGGGGGGGAGGGGGGGGGCTACATAGCTATAGTGGATAATGCACTTGCTTGTCACCTTAATCTGCAGTCCCGGTTCAAATCCGGGTCATGTGACAGGGTAGTTGCAAAACCTCACTCCACTACGTTCGGTTGCGGACCTTCATAGTACTATTTGATCAAACAATTTCCAATCAAATAAAACAGGATTACACATGGTTGACACTTGGCGAGTGCATCCGAACTCTACCTAGTTGACGTCACGGAGGTGCCTTGACCGGGCTCAAGACGTCACGGCACGCGCTTTGTGCGTGAGCATGGAGAGCTTCTTTTTGATTGGCTTAGCATTGCTCTCCAAAAGTGGGAGCAAATAAACTATAGCTGAATGTGTAAATCTCACAGAAATTATGGATTTAAAGCAGGAAATCAGAGACTTTTCTTAAGGAACATCACCTGGAGAGAAAATTTAATATCTCTGTGAACAGTATGCGAAGTGAGGGTGAGCGGGATTTAGTTTTTCACAGTGAATTTTGGATTTCAAAATTTGATGTGTAAAGTAAAACTATTTTTGACTGGTTAGTACACACCTGGCACTGAGGCTGTATGACACATTCGGAATGCTTTTATGTAAACATGCATGCAGATTCATGAGATTGTAAATAACAGCTGAAGGTCTGAGTCTAGTGTCAGGGTAGTCTGGTAGCCCATACAGGGTCGGTGGTTCCCCCCCCCCCCCCCCCCCCTTGAGCTTTATGTGTAGATAATGTTTAAACCATGGGATCCTAGGATAAAAGTGTGATGGGATACCCTACCTTGGAAAAATATGTTGTGCAACATAATAGCGGCATATTGAGTGCTTGTAATATGCAAATTTCAAACTCGAAACTTTATGAATCGAGTATATAGCGCATACATGTGATGTGTTTGAAATGGGCATCAGGGAGATTTTTCCTTCATTTCAGGGAGATTTTTGAAAAATGTATAGAAAATATAGGAAAATTCTTGGTTCATTTCAGGGAGATTTTGAATTTCTGTGAAAAAGTGGTACATTTTAGACAAATTTTGCCACCCATTTCCTGGAGTCTCCCTGATGATGAGGGAGGTATCACATGTATGTAGCGCAGTAAACCACCCTTGGTGGGAGAGCATGCTTTTCCACCGACGAGGTTTGCTGTGGCTTGGCTCGGCTGTTCGTTACATTTGGTGGCAGCGGTGGGATGATGACAACTGCCAGAACGGAGTTGCCTTACCCATGTAGTCCCCAGGCCAAGACTCGGGACGAGTCTTCTTGGAGGGGGAAGTAATGTGACGGGATAGCCTCCCTTGGAAAAATATGTTGGTGCAACGTAATAGCGGCATATTGAGTGCTTGTAATATGCAAATTTCAAACTCGAAACTTTGTGAATCGAGTATATAGCGCAGTAAACCACCGTTGGTGGTAGAGCATGCTTTCCACCGACGGGGTTTCTGTGACTTGGCTCGGCTACACGTTACAAAAGTAAAAATTATAGACCCGACTTACAGTTGGCTAAACCGTAACAAAAGTTCCTAAATCGTTCACTTTTAGCCGTCCTCGTCTTCATAGCTGTGGCAACATGTTTGCCCATCTGTCGGAGTAGTAAGTACCCGAGTTTTACGAGTGGTAGTGGCATTGTAAGCTGATTATTTGTGCGTCATTTTCTACTTTCGGTTTAACCTTCAAAGTGTCATTCCGTTTCGGTTACTTCCCTTCTTTGGGTGCATACTAATTGCCGGGAAGATATGGTCGGGATGAAGGGGGTAGTGGTGGTTCTGGCTTTGTATCTCATTTTATATCTATCAGAATTTAATGATTTTGCTATCAACATAAAAGTATTGTTGTAATCTAAATGATGATATAATCAAATTTCGTAAAGTTTTATTTTTAAATGCCATTTTTATGGTTTGAAATTTCCGGGAAGATCCGGGAAGGTCCGCCGGAAAATTGGGGTAATGATACTTTCGACTGTGTATCTCATCTTGTGCTAACCAGAATTTAATTATTTTGATATCAAAATAAAAGTATTGTCCCAATCTAAACATCTATGTAAAGAAATCTGGTAAAAAAATAGTTTCAGATGCCGTTTTTAGGGTTTGAAATTTCCGGGAAGATCCGAGAAGATTCGCCGGGAAACTGGAGTAGTGGTGCTTTGGGCTTTGTATCCCATCTAATAATCATTTGAATTTAAAAATTGTTTGTATCAAAATAAAAGTATTGTTCTAATCTATCCGAAAATCGAACAAAATGTTTAAAAAAGTATTTTTTAATGTTTTTATTCGGGTTCGAAATTTCCGGGAAGATCAGTGAAAAATATGTCAACACTAATATGTACATGTATGCTCATTGAATGCTGAAAGTTGATTATGTGCAATTACTTACGGGTCATTAATTCGCAATTCAGTGTTAATGATCCGTGATCGGGACTAATTAGTTTGTTTAGCTCGGGAAGTGTGGCAAAAATTAAAGTGGTTAATATCGGCATTAGCAAACATTGAAAATAAGAATATTTGAAAAATAGCTTTATTTTTTTTCTAAATTTTGAGTTGATTTCCAAATTTAATGTTGGACTAAAGACGCTTAAAATTACGCGAGAACCTTTCCGAACCAGAATTTTATGGTGATTTGGTTCACTTTAAGAAACTTCTTGGAAGGAATGATATTCTTTCAGTTTCGAAAAAGCAGTAAACGTTATATGCGTATAGGTTATAACTTAAATGTTATGTAATCAATTCATGGTTGATAACTACGAGTATATGCTGCCTTCGTTAATTGCACGCCGGTGAGTCGGGCGTCAGACTCTATGATGGCACCGACATAAAGTTATTCATTTTAGTCGACTGGGGCCGGAGCTTCTTGTCTGTTGGTTGTCTGTAGCTTGACCCACCCGGGGTTCAACTGACCAGTGTTTTTCTTTTGCTCCAGATATCCATCGTCGGGCAGCTTAGGGAATATGTGATTCATTTCGTTTATGATTCATCATGGTGGTTATCATGATTTATTTGTTTGTCCTTGATGATTCATTGACTAGTTAGAGATTCACCACGAGGACCGAACAACTAACTAAAATATGCAAATCAATACAGAAGATGAGGGTGATGTTAGGGCCTTGTAAAATTGATACATACACATGTATGTTTATTATTAATTTGCTCTTTATGTATTGCATAAAACACTGTCACGGTCACATATGCCATCTATTATGTATGTATATGCTGTATCCTCGTCGGCTTTATAGCATTTCGGAGTTCATAAAATTCTGTTCTGTTCTATTCTGTTCCTGATTGTATTACACGATGACATTTTTGTTTGTTTACAAATACTTAATTTAGAGTTTGCAAATGCGATTTATGCTCTTGTGTGTTTGCCAGTAAAACTGCAACATCCTGCAGGTACTCATCAGAACCCTTTAAATGTTCTGGATGCGAATAACATGTATTTGTTATTAAAAATATGCTTAAAATAATTAAGGTTGTGGCTAACTTAGAACTTATGCCGATATAAATTTCTTTTGAACAGATAGATCATTTGTGCCTCACTTCACGAATTAAACAAACTCATTAGTCCCGATCACGGATCATTAACTACCAATTGAGAATTAACGACCCGTAAATGTTTGCGCTTATTCAACTCTCAGTATTCAGAGCATATATGTATATAACATTTTAGTCATCGTCGAATTGATTAGATGTTGGGCTTTCAGAACGCTTGGAATTTCAAAAAGATATGATGTCAAATTCAAAAACACAGAACACAGAATATTTGTTAGTCAATATTTTAATAAGTATACGAAACATATGCACGCACGTTTTGAAAGACGAAAATGCTAATTCTTCGCATGTCTTTCTATATTAGAAAAGATGAACTATAGCCAGATCATAGTTATTCTAAAAACGTAAATGTAAGATGCATGGATATGACCACCTAAATATGTTAATGTATTGTTCATGAAAGTTTTTAATCTGAAACATCTAAATAACAGCAAAAGTAGATGAATAGGTATTTCAAAGTAAGATATAACTTCCCTATCGAAATCCGGCTGCGACCACAGCGGATCTCATAAATTTCAATTTCAAACGTAAATATACCATAATAAATGTTCATATATTTAATTTTAATTTTATATCATATGTTAGAGTGATGCATTACCTTTAATATGGTACAAAATAATGGAAACCTGAGCATTTATACTTGAAATATTACACTACTTCAATCACGGATTAGTGTTGACTAACAAATTTTCCCGGCGGAGAATTACTGACCTTCCCGGAAATTTCAAGCCCGAATAAAACATTAAGGAGTGGTTTCATTAAATATTTTCTTCAATTTTCAGGTAGAGTAGAACAATACTTTTACTTTGATCCCAACATTTTTAAAATCGGATGATTATAAGATGAGATACAGAGCCCAAAGCACCACTACTCCAGTTTCCCGGCGAATCTTCCCGGATCTTCCCGGAAATTTCAAACCCTAAAAACAACATTTTAAAATATTTTTTTACAAAATTTCTTTACATATACTTTTAGATTGAAACAATACTTTTATTGTGATACCAAAACCATTAAATTCTGTTAAACATTAAATGAGATACATAGCCAGAACCACCACTACCCCCTTCATCCCGACCATATCTTCCCGGACATTCCCGGCAATTAGTATGCTCCCCTTCTTTGGCAAGGATGGACTTGATTTAGCTGATCTGAGTACTACGGTCAATAGAGCTACTCTATCGTTTACTGTTCGATTTGTTTATGGTCTTCTGTCTTCTTTGGTACCTTACGTGATATTCTGCTTCCAGAAGTGTCTAAATTGTTCCTTTCATTTTTGCATAATTTTCTAAGATGCATATAATTTTGTTTATTTCCAGCATTGGCTACCATACCATTAGGCTCAAACGAGGTTTGAATTTTCTAATAACGTTCAGGAATAATTAACCAGTACAATGTTCGAATGTCGTTCATGTTTGATTCTGTTTTGCTACATGTAAGTGAACAAATGCGCATGGTGCACCCAGTTTTCAAAGTTGTATCAAAATAAATAGAATTTCTTCTAGTCTAAAAGGTCTAAGCTTTTGTTTCGACCACGTTTCACGAGTACTTCACGGGTACATGCACATTTTATTTTTTGTTCACTAAATAATGTCCTAACCAAGAAGGTCGTTCATGTTTGATTCCGTTTTTTGCTACATGTAAATGAACAAATCGTACAGAAGGCTTATTGAATAACATTACAACAAACTTTATATTGCACATACCTTATCGATAAAAATAACCAGTCGCGTGACTTACTTTTATCACTGGATAGATATTTATATCCCAAATTACTGAGGACAATGTTACAAAAAATGTCCTGTCCGTAAGATGTCATTTATCTATGACGTCACATACTTCTGGAAGTTTAAATCACATTGGGAAATGGAGTCTTATGAACTGATAATTGTCATGAGAAAAATATTTTACCAACGCCAATGACAATGTAGAATTATAGAAATTATATTTTGGTAAAAAATGTCCTGTCCGTAGAGAAAAAAGTCTACAACAAAAAGTGTAAAATTTCTAAAACCAATGAACCCAGAACCATCAAATTTCACATGACGCATCTTTTTATCAGAACACAACTTTTATTACAATTTAGGGTGGAATGGATCAAAACTCTGGTTACCATGGCAACGGATAGGTCCCATAGGGTTATAATGGTGAAAACAATGTTTTCTTATTTTCTAGCTAGCTATTAATCTGATTCTGTTCAAACTTATTCATAACCAGGATATACACACCAGCTTTAAGTATATTAAGTTTTGGCCAAATCCGATTCCTATGTAAGAAGTTAGCTCCCCTTTCTTAATTTTTCATGATTTTGAAGATGAAATAGTGTTTGGATTTAACGGAATTCTGTGGCATAGAATGATAAAAAGGTATATATTTTCCGAAACTGTTTAACTTACAGATTTCGGAAAAAGTGAAACAAAGCCAAGGGTACAACTTTTACAAAACACCTCTGAAAACAGGTGAAACAAAAATTTGCTTCTCATCATAGCTGAGACGATTGTGATTTTAGTTAAATAAGAGCATTATGATGTTTCTCTTTTCAAGTTAACTATTTGTATGGCTATCCTGTGGTATTCAGTCAGACAGTGTATTATACACGTAGAGATATACACTGTGTATATCTCTAAGGTATACTAAACGAAGACAGCATCTAGTTTATGTCATTGCAAGTTGACCAAATGCAATAGCTGGTCACTAAAACATATTTTTGATCTTATAGTGATACTTTGGAACTGTATTTTGATGTATTTTTTCTATCCTGTGGTATCCTGAGCAATCCTGCGGTATCCTGCCGTATCGTGCAGTATCCTGCGGTAATAAGACTGACCGATCGCACCCGGCAATAGTCATTAGGCTTTCACAATACTATAGAGAAAGCTACATGCTCCGTGAGAAGAATTATAGGCTCCTGCTTGGAAATAAATCCCTGACCCTATCACTTTATAGTCATTTGTCAGCTTATGATTCGTCAAGCCATCAAATCAGTCCGTCCATTTTTTAAGCGAACAAGCCAGAACAATTTGACTTTCTGGCCTAAGAATAGGTTTGGGTGGAGGAGTGTCATGGAGAATAGAACTGAAAGTGTATCAGACATGGGCAAAACAGGATCCAAACAAACTAAACTAGATGGCACAGACAAGAAAACATATTACAATGAAGAAGTTGCACAAAACAGAGGTGATTCTTCTATCGGGCTCGGGGGACAAATCAAAATTTAGCTACAGAGCTCGATTTAGCTATAGTAGCTAAAAGGAGCTTAAAATCTAACTGTTATATGAATTCTCATTTTCTGAAATAAACAAAAATGGTGTTTTTGGCAGAAATTTCTTCTCTCTATTTTCCCAAAAATATTGTTTACACAACATATTTAAAGTTGTTTACAATTTTGATCGAGTGTTTGCCTGCAATTATTGCACAATGTTTAAGTTTAATAAACCAGGGTGCTGTTAACCTGGAGTTCGTACTCAATTACATCAAAGGTTCCATCTCCTGCACCGCCACACCATTTAATGAGTCAAGTGTCATTATTATTTGGCACCAATTAGCAAAATCTGCGGATAATTTACTTGTCTGGTTCCCGTTTTAGACTATCATTTACATGCATGTGCTGACAACCAGTTACAGTTACCCGGATTTCATGAAATGAAAATAAAAAAAAAAATTGTTATACATGCACGTTGCATACACATTCAATTGTCAAAAGCGATTGACTGAGCGATATGATAAATGTAAAAACTTTTGCTCTGGCATCGAAAACATCTAATTTTTGACAACGAAAATAATCGGAAACATACTTTAATTAAATTGACGTCATTCGCTCTGTCAGTACTTCAAATAATTCCTTATTTCAATTAGTTCCTTTTCGTTGCTGATGAGAATAAAAACATGTATAGAAAAGATAGGAAATAAATTTTGCATTAAATTTTACAAATTGTATTACTTTGTACATGTATTTTATGTGGATGTATTTGTTTTCAAGCGCTTTCATTTTATTTTTCTTAGTAATGTCGTTGAAGCTTTCGTTTGCACGTGTCACACACATGTGGTGGCTGTGTGTACACGTCATCATTATCATAGAAAAAACTGCAAACTAGCAGTCTGCTTTATTTCAAATTCATTTTGGTAGGACTGTTTCGTCAAAACATTACCAAACACTCGACATAGCTGTGTGTCGAAATTTCACGGAGTACCTCCACTGTTGAAAAAGATTGTTAATTGTAAAGGTTTCAAGCGTATTTGACTGTTTAATCTCATAATTTTAAACGAACACGGGCATACATATTCTTACTTAACGATTTACGATTAATATATATATTTCGTCTTATATTATTTTTTCATGTATTAGACATTGTACGGGATGCGTCATAATGAAATCCAAAACAGTGATAGGTCTATGTGGTACATATCGTATTCAACAGATAAAGACACAAAAATCCACAGAACCATGTTTTAAAATGCGATAAAACAGCAATACGGCACTTCCCGGCATAAATGCGAGGTTCATTAGATTAAGTCGCAAAGTTTGTCCTACGTAAGTATTAAATGAAAATTTGTCGCAAAGCGTCGGAACAATGTTAAATTTTAAAAGAAAAACACCATTTTTTTTGAAAATTCGAAATGTCAGTTCTAGGCTTTTTGTCTTTATTCCACTGAACACCGAAGTTGTATCTACGCATATCATCATAATTATGGTTCAGACACTTAATCGTTATTAAATTTCATTGAGTGCGCATACATGAAGACAGGTGGCACCCTGTGGTGACACTTGCGCATACGGCACTCTTATTTCCGGTAATAAAATTCAGGCGAAGTTCTGGAATTCTTAAGAAGCTACTGCGGTGCAGGAGATAGGGATCAAAGGCGATAACAATTAGGTGATAATGGCTCTCGACTGTTGGTCTTTTTGCATTGAAGTGTATGGAGCACACAGCATGCTGGTAAAGGTGCTAATTTCCGCTATAATTAAGTATGAATTCCAGGCATAACAGTTCCCTGATAAAACACAAATGAAATATACACAATTTTTAAAGCTACTTTTTACTACAATAGCTAAATTGAGCTAATTTTTGGATGTCCTGAGCCTTTCTATGTACATGAAAACAACAACAAAAAATGTTCTCTCATGCAGGAGTGCGCATGCCCAAGGACTACAGAAAAAAAAAAGGAAAGAGAAGTTCTTTAAATTATTTTTTCATTTTCCCCCATAGTTTCTCATTGTTTTTGTATGTAATTTGCAGTCATAGAATTTATGACCTGCAAGTTTTTATTGCTGGACATTGTTTTCAGGAGGGAAGTGTTTAACCGTAGTATTGACCTCTCCATATGTTTTCAGTATTCTGTCAATCATTTGACGTAATCAGGCTCCTTATGGGTTTATGAAGGTACATTTTTCATAACTGTTTCAATGCACGATATTGAATTCCCTTTCTTGGGCCCCATGCACTTCGAGGCTAGACTAGGCTAGAGTTTGTTTTGTCGGCCATTTCTGTCACTTTTCATCACTTCGATAAATAAATCTATTTTCTGTACGCTTACGAGATCAGTAAATTCGATGCTTATGATAAAATTAAACTGGAGATGTATTGTTTAATGATATTCAGCAGTGTTGCTTAGTTTCAAATGTTTTTAAATTATAAGATTTGGACGAACTCTCTCGATCGTTGACCTATTTATCGGAAAACGATCCATATGAAATTATGTTGTTTCCAATACAGTGTTCTCGTTCACGTCCGCTTTCATAGATGATTGACATGCGGTATCACGATCTACTGGATTGGGCCGAAACGAACCGATATTGTCCGAAACGGCGGACATAGATTGTGATAACAAGAAAATTATAGCATGATTGTTACTAAAAATTATAGCATGAAAGTTTGATTTTGCTAGAGCCAATCAGAATAATACTACCACAGAATCAAGCAATAATGGAAGGACAAGGTGAATCCAGTATGGGTCGAATTTTTCACCACATATTAGCATGTGAAGCATTGTATGGCACAACAATATTGTGATTTACTTAGAACGCAGGAAAACCGTTCCCGAAGAGTTATTGCACCTTGCATACATGTATCGTCATGTAACCAGATTTCTTATAGTACGGATTTATACTACATCACACCTCGGATCCAAAATAGCACATTGGGATGGTTTGGGTCGTCCTTTATTGGATCCGAGATCGCACAACGCCACAAAAATTTAGTTTAACCTCACTTTTAAGAATATACCATTTGAGTCACGTGATAGCAGATTTTGGCTTATGCCACATAACCTTAGATTTCATGCGCGGATCCAGAGGGGGGGACCAGGGGGGAATTTGAAAATTTTACCTAAAAAAAAGGTAATTTCGGGATTTTTTGGGAGTTGGACCCCCCCTCGTCTGTGACCAAAAACTACCATTTTCGTTGGACCCCCTCTCATGAAAATTTCTGGATCCGCGCATGGATTTCAATTATATTTATAGCACAGCTTCGAAACTGGATTCACTTTGTCCTTCCATTATTGCTTGATTCTGTGGTAGTATTATTCTGATTGGCTCTAGCAAAATCAAAAACTTTCATCATGTATTTGAAATCTTTGTTTGGAGACTCAGAGAATCTAATCAAGTTAGGCACAAGCACGCTATACAACTTTGGGTCACTCAGATAGCAAGAATATATGTTTGGAATTTTGAATAAAATCTCCTTTTGCTGGTGGAATTTTACATATGTTTGTTTGTTTCTTTTACGTTTTAAAGGTCAAGTCAACAATTTTTCAGACGTGGTGATGAAACCATTATGGTTTAACACAGTACGTATATGTTTTATTTAGTATTAAAATGCCCTACCGTTACTATACTTAACGACACTTCCAACGCTACCGACAGAGTTTTTACTCTAATTTCAAAACTACACAATATATTGAAATAAAAATTGCAGGAACGATAGAAAAATTCGTGAGACGTGTACTGACAGCAAAATTATGCCAGCAGACTTTTATGAAGAAACGCCCCGGGCGTTTGGACACACCACACCTCACTTTCAAAAGTCACAAAACCCTGTGTAGCGAACAAAGATCGTTACAACAGTTCCTCCTTATTTCCTTCTCGTTTTGTTTTCTCTTTTTGTCACAGCACATGAAGGGAAGAACCGTTCTCAGAAAAAAAATTATATGCACGGACTCACAGCTAGGGTATGCGTCTGATGCACGACGGTGCGATGTCTCATACAGCACGCATGACTGTAAACCTTCTGCTAGCAAACAGAGTTAATGTTTTAGCCATCCAAATCACCGACCGAAATCGAATCGACAATATATCTGTCCCATATCTGGGACGTTATCAGCTGTGTAGTAAGGCGACGGTACCCTGCAAATGTTATACAGTTTGAGCAATTTGTAAGGTTTGGATGGAAGGGTATAGCGCAGCGTACTTGTATGCGGTACGTGGCTTCGATGCGTAGTTGTTGGCTAGCTGTCATTTGAGTAGGCCTAAATGGCGGCCTAACTAGGTAATTTGGTTGGATCAGATGAATATTTTGCTGTGATAGTTTAGTTTCAATTATTTTGTTTGTCGATTTTTTTTTCTTCTTTTTTCATGAATAAAAGGTCCAAAAAGAAAACACAATATAGCAATAACTTATAGGTTTATTGCTGAAATGTTAGTGAATTTTTGCGACTTTTGAAAATGAGGTGTGGTTTGTCTAAACGCCCGGGATGTGTCTTAATAAAGATTTGCTGGCACGATTTTGCATTTAGTACACGTCTCATGAAGTTTGCTATCCTCCCTGCAATTTTCATTTCAATATCTTGAATAGTTTTGAAATTATAGCAAAAACTCTATCGGTAGCGTTGGAAGTGTCGTTAAGTATAGTTAAAAGGAATAATTCCTCTTGTCGGTGTAGATTAATATCACAATCTCATATCATTTTAAACTTCCAAAGTTCTATGAACCCCTCCGTATAGCATGTTGCTAAGAATGTGCTATAATTTTCTTGTTCTTTCTAATAAAGACATTTAGAGCAATCTTTTCCCTTCGCTAGATTCGCACCAGGTGAGTGGTAAGGTTCGGCTGAAATAGAAAATCCTGTTGAATACATTTTGGTGTAAGAGCAGATGCGCTGTTGGACCAGAATAGCTTCAAACCTGACAGTGCATCTGTCTTCCCAGGCAGAGCTAAGATCATTTGTCAATATCTTGATTCTTGAGAATCTGAATGGTTTTCTGATTGTCATTAGTTTTTGCGACCCACTATTAGTCAGCTGGGGATAATTCTCAAAAATGGAGACATTCTCTCAATCGGGAGACATTGCCATAGGGTGTAATTGGCTATAACACAATCAGGGTGGACATTAGTGTTGGGCAATCGGTTTGAAATTGCAGTCGATTATCGGTTTATAATCGGAAGGACTAAACCAACTAGCTATCGATTGTGTAATTGGTTCAGCCAACTATATATTGTGCAATTGCCCATCGTGCTTGCAATCACCATGGTGAGATGTTTATATGCAGACTGAGGGTCAAGGAGAGAGTCATTACAGTAAGGATAAGGATGTGTACTGCGTATGTATGCATGAACTTCGCTCTGTACGCATAAAAAATTCAGACCTGTGCGTACATGTACGCAGTAATGCGTACATCTACGCATTACTGCGTACATGTACGCAGTAATGCGTACATGTACGCAGTAAAAATCAGCGGTACACAGTTTTCGGTTTTGGGTGTACTCAGATTAAATACCTTTAAAATTGTTACAAAACGACAACTTTTCAACTAGTTTTGTCTGGCTGCTCTTTCAACAATTGAAAAGTAGTTACAATATTAATGCAGCTTTTGATCGTTCCATATTACATATCTTGAAAATATTATGTATCCAGTGCCTGGCCAGATACAGCCCCTTTCACTCGAGTTTGCTGTTTGAGCATTTAGGTCAATCGAATTTGTTCACACGAGTTTGCCGTTTGTTTGTAAATCATGTAACTTTTTATTCTAGGTGTCAGGTGTTCTTAAAATTTATTCAGCAGTTATTTTTAGGTTATGATGTCACCTCTTCTGATAAAAACATTTTAATTGTTTGGTAAAAGCAAATTTTTATTTCAAAATTCTTTGCACAACATTTACAATGCATATTAAGAACACACATTTGTAACAGGATAGAGATAAAAGCAGAATTTTATCAATTTAAGCAGTTACCTGATCGGTATCTACATTGCAAAAATTCCACACAGTAAGTTAAAAATTTCACTCGAGTTTGCCGTTTTAAAGGTCATTTAGTTTGAAACTGTCACTCAAAGCAGCAGATCAGTCAATCCAGATGTCTTTGTGGACAACATGAAAAGAAACTCAGATGTTCGGATTACATGGCCTTCTTGTGTGATGCAAATGCTCAAATGGCAAACTAGAGTGAAAGGGGCTGTAAATTGTTTGCCAAAGGTTTATTCATGAAGTTTAGTGGTAGTGTGTCACTTTGGTTTAAAGAGTAAGTATTTTGTGTCGGTTTCTGGTCATTGTCATCAATTTAAAAATTGATGTATTCCATGTTTTACAGCCATCCTAGTTTATCATTTTCCGTTTTTTTCCCTCTTTTATTATTTATGACAAAGATATGGTTGAGCATGCTTAAATGATAGAATAACATGTAGTCCAGCTTATTTGAATTTTCATACTTGATTTAATGATCTTATCCATTCGTGTACACATATCTATAAGTTCGATTCTGGATTAGAGGTTAGAATAATGCACCAGTCATTTGTATCCATGCCTCCCCTCCCTGGGGCTGGGGAATAGCGGGGCATTTAACCTTTCAGGCCCGCTAAAAGCCCAGCATTCAGGCATTGCGGAGTCATGTTTGTGGTAAAGTCTTGGCTCCCCGGAGACAACTGACAACAATGTGGAACAACAGCTAAGAGTTGTTATAATGTAAAAATAAAAGAGAGGGGCTTAAATTTCTGCATGTAAATGTTCATATACATTTGCAAATTAAACGAGCACCATAAAAGTGATTAAATATTAAAAATACAATTAATATCTAATTTCAGTCAATGTGAACGTTTAATTTGGCGGGAAATTAAAACCTCGACACATCCCCGGCACTGCCGGTGTAACAGTTTATCTTGGCCCCCTGGGCAGCTTGGCCCCCACCCTGGGTATCTTGGCCCCACCTATTTTTTTCAAAGGTCTTCAAAGAATACTAAAAACATCTTGAACTGGTAGAACTGTTTTAAAATATCAGTAAAATAGAATTTTTATGTGTCTTCGGCAACCCCCCCCCCCCCAAAAAAAAAAAAAAAAAAAAAAAAAAAAAAAAAAAAAAAAAAAAAAAAAACAAACAAAAAAAACAACACTTTTTTGGCTCGGAATAAGGGGTGGGGGCCAAGATATCCTGGCTGGGGTATCTTGGCCCCCACCCAGATATATACTGTTTTGATCATATAAACATCATAAGCTGATGGAACCATTGTCAAATTATCAGAAAAAACAGAAGTTTTTATGTGTTTTTGGCATTTTTTTTTTCAAGTTTTTGGCTAGGAATAGGGGGTGGGGTATCTTGCCCCCCCCCCCTCCCCACCAAGATATATACTGTTTTGATCTTAAAAATGTCATTAGGTGGTAGAAATGTTCTAAAATAATCAGAAAAACCCAGGTTTTTATGTGTTTTTGGCAAAAAAAAATGCCAATGTTTGGCTAGGAATAGGGGGTGGGGGCCAAGAAACCTGCCAGATATACACACTGGTCATAGTAAATGCATAGGCAACATCTGAAACGCACAGGCACTTGTTATACCCCCGGCATTTATGCCGACGGGTTTATAGTTTTCGCTTTTCCGTTTGTCCGTTCGTCCGTTCGTATGTTCGTTAGTTCGTTCGTTCGTTAGTTCGTTAGTTCAGTAGAATTTGCGTCAAAGTTTTGGTTAAAGTTTCTCTAGTGGTGTATATCTCATGCAGTTATTGTCAGAAACCATTCATATTTGGACCATAGGTACCCTGTAGGGTTTGCCTTGTTTCCATGAGTTCGGACCCCAGGGTCCGTGCCCGGGGGCGGGGCTAGAGATCAAAATCTAGGTCACCTTTAATTTGCGACAAAGTTTTGGTTAAAGTTTCTCTAGTGGTGTATATCTCAAGAACCATTTATCAGAAATCATTCATATTTGGACTTTAGGTACCCTATAGGGTTAGCTTTGATTCCAAGAGTTCGGACCACAGGGTCCATGCCTGGGGGTGGGGCTAGAGGTCAAAATCTAGGTCACCTTTAATTTGCGTCAAAGTTTTGGTTAAAGTTTCTCTAATGGTGTATATCTCATGAGCTAATTTTCAGAAATCATTCATATTTGGACTTTAGGTACCCTATAAGGTTTGCTTTGTTTGCTTGAGTTCAGACCTGAGGGACCATGTTCGGGGGTGGGGCTAGAGTTCAAAATCTAGGTCACCTTGAAAATGTGCTATTTACATAGTGTTTTTTCTTCTCTAAGTTCATATATTAACAAAGACTTATAGGAATGTATTCCTATTTGGATCATAGATACCCTTTAGGGTTGAATTAAATTCCATGGCACCAAACTCTAGGGGTGGGGCTGGAGGTCAAAATCTAGGACACATATATAAAATACAGAATGTTTACCAAGATTAATATTCTGTAGGTCTATATCTTGACAACCATTTGTCAGAAAGCATTCATACTTACAACATACAATGTAGGTACCACATAAGGGTTAGACTCAAGGGTCCATGCATGGGGGCGGGGGTGGGATGGACCCAATGGTCCATGCATGGGGTGGGGGTGGGACTTGAGGTCAAGGTCTGGGGCCTTTTTTTTTTTTTTTTTTTTTTTTTTTTTTTTTTTTAAGAATGACACTGTTTTCATTTTTTTTTTTTTTTTTTTTTTTAAGAATGACACTGTTTTCATTCCAATCTAGGACTGAGGACCTGACCCATAATGTCCGTGGATTATGTCCTAGATTGAGTATACACGTCAGCTCTGTATACTGCTCTAAAATAGATCTGTCATTCTAAAACACCACTCCCCCATGTTTGTATGCAATGTGCTTTACAGTGCTTATTTCTAAAGTGTACTTGATAAGGGTACTGTCTTTCATTGGGGGGGGGGGGGGTTGAGGTTCAATGTCAGGGGTGAGCATGTGCAGGGTTGTATAGGTAGGGGGTAGGGAGGGGGCTTTGTGGCTACCAGCCGGGGGTATACGTGCCTCTCAAGGCACTTTTTCTAGTTTTAGGATGCACAGGCTACCTCATAAAATGGCAGATATTTGACAGGTGAAAAAGGTTTGATTCATAATACTTTCGAAATGTTTAACCATTGTTCATCGATTGTAAAATCTGACACATGTCTTAAAGTACCCCCTATTCATTTCCCTTTACAATGGTAGTAAATTTAAGTCAATTTGTTTCGAAATGAAAAAATAGACCCAAATTTACTTTTTCAGGTAACAGTATTTTGTAGGAAAATTCCCTTTTATTACCGATTTCCCTCTTAAATACACGATGCCAAGAACATCAAAAGCTAAGATAATGATGTCAAAAGACAAACACCCAAATAATGTCACAACTTTTTAGAAAAAATATTCAAGAATTTCATTTACAACGTACCTGGCTTCTAAATCTAAAACAACGCAGATGCTTCTCATGAAAGGGCTGGGGTCTATAGACGCCGTTTTTGGCCTCATCTTCAAAATGGCTGATGTTACACGTTTTGATAGTACTAGATTTCTCAATTACAAAAATGGTGTTTTTAATTCGTTGCATGGCTGGTTACCATGGCAACGCGCATATTTCGAAGATTACTGCTTTGAAGCGATAAGACATGTGTCGCTCAGGTGCTAGGACAGAAACAAAACATATTTTATCATAAAACGTTCTAAAGCAGATAAAGAATACATTAAGAATGAAAATGACCTCCATGAGAGTCACTGTTCCAAAACAATAGTGTCATAGCAACACGTAGCATTCCTTAGCAACATGAAAAATAACCACAATTATGACGAAAATAAGTAATGGGTTATTTTATTAATGGACTTGAACTTTAAATTACTCATTATCTATCCCTTTTATAGTAATGGTTATGTAATGTGTCAAAACATGGTGTTTTTAATTCGTTTCATTGTCAGTTACCATAGCAACGTGTTTTACAATGATTCCAAGTTTTGGTAGGTTGATACGTCATTTCTAAGGTTTTAGTAGCAATGCGAAACATAAATTGCTATTGCATGTTATAAAGCAGATGAAGTATGCATTAAGGTTAGGAATGACCCTCACGCACGTCATTTTTTTCCATAAAAAGTCACATAGCAACGCGTGACATGCCTTAGCAACGATTAATGTTTTCAATATACATGCCAAAATAAGCATGGTGCTAACTTATGTTTACAGTTTAGAAGGATAAATAACAATGCCATAGTTGCAGAGTCACCAGATTTCGATGAGAGTCATGTTTTAATTGTGGTTCCCATGGCAACTGAGTGTTATATTGAAATATTGTAAGATAGGTATCGCCAAACATACTGTATAGAAAACTAAAATGATGGCTGGTCACCTTTTGGAGGAGCTTAGTTTGTTTGATTTATTGTTTTACGTCCCTTTCAACAGCTAACATCCCGACATGTCCATAGCGTAAAGCAATAATTCTAACAATCAAAAACTATTTTTCGTAATTAAACGCAAGTCTACATCGAGAGATTCTCGATTATGTGTGAAGAGGCCTTTTACGTTTATTTTTTTTAATTCAGTTTTACGCCCCTTTCAAGATTATTTCAGCTCATATGATACGGGCCAATCAGTAGGTGGGGCGAAAACGGGAGAACCCCGAGAAAAAACACCTGACACACCCGCAAGCAGAACTTGGCTTGTCTCACATGTGGCCAGAGCGGGGCTCGAACCCACACCAGACACAGCGGTGAGATGATCGAGTGATTAACCGCTCGGCCACGGGGGTCGCCTTAACATGTAATAAGTTTAGAACTTCCCTTTGTTGCGTTAACCCCAAATTCCATCGATACCAGGCATGGCAGATTGCACCCTGCCCATATTGAGTATAAAAAATAGATAGGCTGCTAAGCTTATAAATTACTGACCGACCGCCTGAGTACTGATTAACGGCTTAGAACATTTTAATATTCTACATGTCATGGCATCCCAATGCCCGGTAGAACCCGGTCCCATTTAATGGTCCAGGAGGCAACGTTCGGAGCTGACCATATCTGTTGACTGGGGCGTAAAGCAATAATTCAAACAAAATAAAGGTAAGATCGTCGATCCATTCGTTCGGCTTGGCCAATTTGTCTGCAGTCGTGTACGTTCATTTTTGGCGCAGATGACTACTCCATAACATATATGAGCTGTTATTTGCCTTCACCATATATACGCCAATGTAAAATCGGTAGGTCAGCCTGTGCTGTCTGCTTCGTTTGCAAGTGGGCCTAAAGAAAACGTTTGCATTTCAACGAGGAGTATGCACATCCAATCAAAAATAAGCCTTTATGACCCATCTGGCCAATATATGGCCCATCTTCTCGCTTTGAATGTTTTACTCCTTCTGAAGGATCTAACGATTATTTTTATTTTATTATTTATGATGTCAGCATATGATGTTAATCGATTTTTTCTCACCTCGGTATTTGGAGTGGGAATTTCTTTCTAATTGTACCATTTCCTGGTCATTGCCTACTTTTATCGTTTAACGTATTAAAGAGGTGAAATTGTGTGTATGTCATAACATGTACATGTGTAGGTATAAACTTCACTGGTACCGCATTATCATAAAAGTGATGTATAGGAGTATGGAGCAAGTCAAACACTTTAACGCCGAGGCAAAGATTTTCCCTGCTTTTTTATGAATTGATGCTTTACTTCCCAGTCAACAACTATGGTCATGTCGGGGGACGCCCCCCTCCACTTAATAAGACTTTTTAGTTTTTGCTTGGCGCGACAGCGTCAAGCAATTGAAACGGAATGAGGATTTCTCCTCAATCTGTGGGGTTTTTCCTTCAACCTATGGGGTTTCCCTTTGACATCCAGGGGCCTGGTTCCAGTCGCAATATTTTGCTACACTTCTTGCATAATAAAGCAATTGAAGACGGAAACCGGACTTGCTCTCCGCCGTTTTTATAAGGACTTGTGGGAAGAATGACGTAGATCTATTTGGATCTAACGTTAAACATTTAGGTGGCGTTCTGGGCGGATAATGTTAAAACCCGGAACTTTGTGCTAGGTCCGACCAAGTACGAAAGCTTGAAATCCACCGTAGCGAGGAAGTGTTCATGACCGATGTGAGCCATCGCCACAAACCTACGAAAAACCACAACACACGGACAAATAATGGTATATACAGACTAGCCAAGCGTTCCTTTTAACAAGGAAAATTTATACCCACTTATTTCTTAAGGCCCCGATTTGCGGCGGCCAATATCCCTCCCACCGACCTTCCCAGCGCGTTTTAGTATAAATAAATAAATCAATGAATATCTAAACTGAAAGAAAGAAGGAAAGAAAGAAAGAAAAAAGGGCGATCGGTGGGAATATGGGCCATAACGAAATAGGTGCAGGGCAAAGCTCGTACGCCGCAGATCAGCACAGGTCTAAGCCTGCCCAGGAAAAGTGGTTTCAAGTCAACCAGCCATACATATAAACCTTAGTGGTTTACTTTGGTGGTTATATGTATATTTAAATCACATTTTGGATGTCATGGCATTCAAATTTTGAATAAAAGTCCCATAAATGGAGGCAGCGTCACATGACCATTATAAGCATGCAATGAAATAAACAAACTAAGGAAAGGAAAACAAATCTGAACACACGTTTTTCACGAGAATCTTTTTTATTGGTATTCGTATTATTTGACACGGGAATGTTGGTTGATTGGGGTTTAACGTCCCACCAACAGCTAAGGTCATATGGAGACGGGACCTCGGTTTATAGTCCAATCCGACGGACTGAAGAAGCCCGGGATCGAACCTGCGACCCCTGGTTTACCAGGCGAGTGACATAACCACTGCACCACGGAGGCTTCTAAACACGGGAATGTGCATGTACATGAATAATTTTGATATTGAGTTGTATACATG
Source organism: Rugalucina vietnamica (assembly GCA_964017185.1). Lineage (NCBI taxonomy): Eukaryota > Metazoa > Mollusca > Bivalvia > Lucinida > Lucinidae > Rugalucina > Rugalucina vietnamica. Next base: position 25,551,264 of record OZ024872.1, on the reverse strand, counting down.
TACATGTAGGCATATATGTTATTCTGGGTTTGTTTGTTATTACATGCACTTTTTTGTTGGCCACTGGGGAGCGGGGTTGCGTTTTATAGTTCGGGATTCGGACAACATGACCATCTTGACGCTGTACGACAAACCAAATCAAATATTTTGAGGAAAAAGTCAGTTGTTGTCGCCTCACTCTGTCCACGTTTTGCTTTAATGAATGAGATTGATTAAGAGATCTGCCAACATTTTGTGCTTTGTATATGCGACCATATAAAAGATAGCTGGATATGCCTACTTCAGCTTCACCAAACATTTGCCCGCGGAACAGTTTACCGACAGTGATGAGTTTGTGGGCGTTCTATTAGTTGCTTCCCTTGAAAATCTAAGTCTTTAAACTATTAATGATTGTTTTCGTTTAGATGAAATATCTTAATCAATGCTCTAAGTTCATTAATATGATAAAATGCATAAATGATTCAATCATGAAGATGAAAATATTTAAATTCTATAACCATGTAAACGAAAACATTTTCTGTTTTAAAAACACAGACGTACATAAATAATTACACATAGAATGCGTTTTCAGATTTTTACTCGGACTCTTTGCCAGTCATTCAGTCGTTATAACATTTCTGTGGTGTACGTACCCGCCTGTGTTTGGTTTGGGATTGTAAATTTCATTGTATAATCTCTGTGTCGTCTGTTCTTACGTTTCATTCTAGACAAAACAATGCGCTATCAGTATACCAAAACCAAGCGAAAACTTTGTTCGTTTGTTTGTTTGAAGTGATGCTTTACGTCCCAGTCAACAGCAATGGTCATGTCGGGACGATAACTCCCTTTTATGAGACATTTACCCAATATTAGGATGACATGACACTCAAAATATGCTTCATAAATATAGCCACCCAACAAAGCCAATAAGGCTTATATGTATGGATGCGTTTGACTAAACCACTTTTCCTAGGCAGAACCAGACATTAGCCGTAAACCAGTAATCAGATGGCCGTTCAGGAGATTAGAAGCTTTGCCTGGAGGCACAATCACTCCATCAATTGCTCCTAGGCCCCAGTTGGCGGGGCCCATATTCCCATCCGACCACCCAACGGAAAGCGTCACATAGAAAGATTAAACGGGGTGCATCACCATGTTTTGTTTATTTACTTTGTCTTTATTTATTTATTTATTTATTTATTTTATTTGAAGTTTTACGTCCTTTTCAAGGTTATTTCAGCTCATATGAGACGGGTCAATCAGTAGGTGGGACGAAAACGGGAGAACACTGGCGCATCTGCAAGCAGAACGGCTTGTCTCACATGTGGCCAAATCGGAGCTCGAACCTACACCAGACACAGCGGTGAGATGATCGAATGATTAAGAGACAGCGCTCTCAACCGCTCGGCCACGGGGGCCGCCGCTTTGTTTTTATTCAGTTTGATTAGCCTTTTATGTTTCATCGTATGAGATGAGGCGGGTTTAGTACAGTAACTGTTAAATACCGGCACACCAGTAAGTAGAGTTTTGCTTGTTTCACGTGTCCCCCCACACACTGAGCTCGAACCCGAGATGAGATGGTCAAATGATTCATCAACGGCTTTTACCACTCTGATGGCAATAAGGACCGCCGTACGTGGAAAACGACACAGGGCTACAGAACAGACTAAATTGTTAGTTTGAGAAATAATTTTAATTGATTCGAGCAATTGCGACGTGACGTCAAACACAGCGTGCGTGTTTTTTTCTCCGTGACGTCATTTGTTGGAGACGCCGTGAGAGATGCTCAAACAAAAAGAACATGTAACTTGTAGCCCTTTTATAGCAAATTTAATTATTGATGTATACGTTTCCCTTTCTATAACCGACTAAGACAATCACAGTCAAACACCTGCGCCCCCTGACATCTGTACTAAGCGCATGGGTATAGGCTATAGTAGGCTACGATAATAATAGGCATAGATTTGATCTAAATTAGATTAAAAAGAACACTGACTAAGGAGCTAAAAAGATCAGCATAGATAGAAAATCACTCATACAAAGAAGTAACAGTACTTTACAAGCAAAATTTATCACGTTGCACAATTGTTTTCTTACGTTTCCGAAGCGTTGTCACGGACGCTCTATGTCTTTTTGCATGAAAGCCGATGTCGTTTTTACTAATTTTAGATACCGCACCACCCCTCGACCAAAACAAAACTTTGGTGATAAGAAGATCAGACGTTATTCTTTTATTATGCGAAATCTCATTTTGGTCGAGGGGTGGTGCGGTACTTAATTTTCGAAATGAACATTTGAAAATAGCTGAAAATTGAGGAAAATGGCGCGACCATCTTGCTTAGTGACGTCGCCATAGCGTGGTCACGTGCTTTTTCGGACGTTCTGACGTCATTTCTAGAAACACGGTACGTTGTACTATATGTGTGAGTATTACTCACAGAAATATGATTCAATAATTTTTTCACGAATTTTGAGGCCAAAATCCCGTCTTATAGACTCCAGCCCTTTCAAATTGATGAAAAAGAAAGAATTTCATTGTATTTTATGTGTAAGGCTTATTCACCATTTTTAGCTCACCTGAGCCGAAGGCTCACAGGTGAGATGCTCCGGTGTCCGTCAGTCGTCCGTCCGTCCGTCCGTCCGTCCATCATCCGTCGTTCACAATTTCAAAGATCTTCTTCTCTGAAACTGCTTGGCCAATCAAAGCCAAACTTCACGTGGAGCATCCTTAGGAAGGGGGAACGAAAGTTTATATAAATGGTCCAGGTCACATGACCAAGATGGCTGCCATGGCTATAAATAGCAAAAGCCTTTAAAAATCTTCTTCTCCAGAACCAGTGGGCCGATTTCCACGAAACTTGGTATGTAGCATCGGGGACACAGGCCCATCATAGTTTATATAAATCATGACCCTAGGATGACCTTGACCTATTTTACAGCAAGGTCATCTTAGGTCGCCAATGCATTTGAATGGGAAAATGCTATTTAATGGGTAAAATGTACTGGGAATAGGCAAATTGGACAGAAGATTAATGTTAAAGGAAAAATTTAGTCCCTGCCCCGGGGCTATATAAATGTATATTTCTATAATAATGAAACATCTTCTCCCCTGAAACCGCTTGGCCAATCAAAGCCAAACTTCATATGTAGCATCCTTGGGAAGGGGGAAAGAAAGTTTATATAAAGGTCAAGGTCACGTGACCAAGATGGCCACCATGGCTATAAATAGAAAAAACCTTTAAAAATTTTCCTCTCCAAAACCAGAAGGCCTATGATTTTGAAACTTGGCATGAAGCACAAGGCAATGGAGCTCTACAAAGTTTATATAAATTGTGACCCTTGGATGACCTTGACCTATTTTACGGCAAGGTCAACTTAGGTCGCCCATGCACTTGAATGGGGAAAATTGTTAAAATGTCATTTGAAGGGCAAAACTTGCAGTAAATTGGCAAATGGACTGAAGTTTTATGTTTTCAAGAAGAAATTGACTCCAAGGGTTGCTCTGACCCAGCCCTAGGGTTATATACATGTATATTACCATTCTAGTCAAACACGCTTATTGGTATATATCTCCGGTTTCAGGTAAGCGTTTACAGGACCATTGGTCCTCTGGTTGCATTATCTCCTGGTTCTCAGCATACATATAAGCAATATTGGAAATACAGGTAACCCCTCTGAGAAAAAAATAATAATCCAAGGGGGGTTTGGCTACCTGTATTTCCAATATTGATTTCAGTAATCTGGGAACCAGTCGATAATGCAAAAATGGGGAATAATAATCAGATGTTACACCCAGCGTTTTAAATGATAGTGGTTATAGATATGCCCAGGCCCTATGAATTTGTAGATCGTCATACAAAGTTTACAAATATGCTTTTGGTTTCAATATTGCGGCAAGAACAATGTTATGTCACATCATTAAAACTCAAATTTAATCAAGTTAAACAACATTCGTTACAAAATACGACCCGCCACCCTTTTAAAATACATGTGTTTTCACATCAGACGTGGCTTTTGAAATATACAACGATCAGGCATGCGCGGATCCAGAAAATTTTCTCAGGGGGGTCCAAATTCCCAGAAGGGGTCTGATGGAAAATTTCAACATGGCAAAAATTAATAATCTGGCAATTCCAGGGGTGGGGTGGGGGGGGGTCCGGACCCCCTGTCACCCCCTCTGGATCCGCCCATGTCAGGTTTTCATGCCGGCTCTGGTTTGGTAGCAGAACAGTTAGCTATCCATCTTATATGATGATTGGTCGCATAACCAGGACAGTATCTACCATAATAAAATACATTTTGTTAATTTCTGAAATTGCCTCGTGTAATATATGACTGTGTATTGCCTGGATATATGAGTTTTGTGACAGTATATTGGTACATCAATTTAATGCAATTTCTTTTGCAGAGATGACGAAGATGAAAGTCTGTTGTGTGTTTCCTTTCCTTCGTTGACGTAAGAAACACTAGTATCAGTTCTAAACAAGAAAATGATATATAGGTGTGGATGGTGTCTTTCTTGGCGTTACAGATGGTGTAACTGTTGTCTATGGAGACATCACGCTATAATGTGATCCATCAGGCAATTTTCTTGTTGTCAACTCACTGATATTTCTTACGTCGATGAAGGGAAAGAAACACACGGCAGACTTTCATCGTCATCTCTGCAATACAAATGCAATGGAATGTCATATATCTGTCACAAAATTCATACATCCAGACAATATATGCATATATATTACACATGAGCCAATTTCAGAAATTAACAAAACATATTTTATTATAGTAGATACAGTCCTGGTTATGCGTCCAATCATCATATAGCTAATCGAGTCATCTGTTCTGCTATGAAACCAGAGCTGGCATGAAATCCTGATCTTTGTATATTTTGAAAGCCGTGTGTTTTGTAATACTCTTTGATGAAAACTCGACGTATTTTAAAAGGGTGACGCTTCATATTTTGTAATGAATGTTGTCCAACTTGATTATCTGAGTTAAATGATGTGACTTATAGCATTGTTCTTGTTGACATATTGAAACAAAAAGCATATTTGTAAACTTTGTATGACAATCTACATAGGGTCTAGGTGATTCTTCATTCTTCATGGACATATCTGTAGCCATGCATTTAAAACGGGTGTATCTTCTGATTATAAGCATTACGCATAAAATACCATGAAATATCTTCTTTTTCATCAATTTGAAATTTCGTGAGAAGCATCAGCGTTGTTTTAGATTTAGAAGCCAGGTGTGTTGTAAATGAAGTTCTTGAATATTTTCTCCTAAAAAGTTATTATAAAAGTTATTAAAAAGAAATTATTTGAGTGCTTGTCTTTCGACGTCACTGTCTTGGCTTTCGATGTTCTTGGCAGAACAAGCGCTTCAATCGTGTATTTAAGAGAGAAATCGGTAATAAAAGGGAATTTTCCCACAAAATACTGTTACCTGAAAAAGTAAATTTGGGTCTTTTTTTTCATTTTGAAACAAATTGACTTATTTACTAACGTTGTAAAGGGAAATGAATAGTAGCCCAGTCAAAATAAAGACATTTTTGCTGAAACCCAAAACAAATTGCAACACAAAGTTTCTTGCATTTTTGTAGAGAAACAACCTTCCTAGATAACATACTGATAGTTCGTCTCTCACTAATGAGGAAGACCATCATTATTTCTTGAATAGTGCTGATGTGTGTTGGTGAGTTCTTTGATGGCTGACTAGGCCAATTCTGGCTCTAAACTGTCGGTTGCAAGTAGAGCAAGTCAATGTCATAGAGTCTGATGGTGGCACATTTGTTTTGGCTTTGCGCTCTCTTCGCTTTCTTTCAGCTTCACAGATTCTCTTCTTTTCATAAAGAGCTGCTCCTTTGTTGATGAGACCTCGCCACTTTGATCGCTCCTGTACAGTCTGTTCCCAGGACCCCATTGGTATTTCGAAATCCTTCAGAGAGGCTTTGAGGGTGTCTTTGTAGCGTTTCTTCTGGCCACCTTGAGAGCGCTTTCCCTCCTGTAGTTCTCCATAGAAAACTTTCTTTGGAAGTCGCGCATCAGGCATTCTTATAACATGGCCAGTCCATCTTAGCTGTGCTAGCTTTAAGACTGTATGCATGCTTTGCATCCCTGCTTTCGTCAGGACCTCTGTGTCTGGAATCTTGTCCTGCCACTTGATTTTTAACAACTTTCTCAAACAGCTTAAGGATTTATCAATATTGACATGAGTGGGTGGGGTATGTAAAACAGAAATCTACTGTTTTCTTGAATCTGTCAATCAAATGATGATGTGTATTTATTGCTAATAGACGTCACTGATACTAGGAATGAGTCAATATAGTTATTATTTTAAAATTTTAAATAGCTTGGTGTAAAATTGGAAATGTAACTGGTTTTCGTGAGACCCATTTCTTGGAAAATGGAATGCATTTGAATAAAAATTACGCAAAGCCTAAATGTCTAGGATACATAATCTGACAAATTAAAAGTTATTTTGGGGTCATGGAAATGTATTTCTCTGGGAAAAGCTAGTATAAACATGTTTTTCTGGAAAATTCTGAAAGTTGGTAACTTGGGGCGGATCGTGTGCGCTTATTGTTCGCTGAAAGATGACATGCCTTTTGTTTCAGGTTCTTATATGATTGAAGTCAATGACTACATCGAACCAGAGGACCATTGGTCCTGAGAACGCTCACCTGAAGCCTGATCTTGGAGTATTAAGTCATCATGAAATGACCTTGACCTTGAATACTCACACACCTTTATTGACTTCACAAGTTGTCTGCATCTGCAAAGTTTCAGGTCTCAGGCTGCAATAGTTTCCAAACCCAGTGATTTCTGAGAAAACCATAATTTCAATTTTGATATTTAAATGACCTTGGGTCAAGGTCAACAAATGACCTTGGCCTTCATTAATTACTTACCTTCATTGACTCCATTAGTTGTCTGCATCTAGCAACTTTCAGGTCTCAGGCTGCAACAGTTTCCAAAATATCCATTGTTTTCGCCTTTTCCCATGTAAAAGCCTATGTTTCCAAAATTGACCTTGCCGTAAAATAGGTCAAGGTCATCCTAGGGTATCATTTCAACAAACTATGATGGGCTGGAGTCCCAAATGCTACATACCAAGTTTCGCGTAAATCAGCCAGCCGGCTTTGGAGAAGAAGATTTTTGAGTGGTTTTTACCATAGTTGGGCATGGCGGCCATCTTGGTCATGTGACCCAAATTTCGCGATCACACTTTCGTTCCCCCTACCCATGGACGCTCCACATAAAATTTCACTTTGATTGGCCAAGCAGTTTCAGAGAAGAAGATCTTTGAAAAGTGTGTATCAACGACAGACTGGCCAAGGTCAAGAGATGACCTTGACCTAAATTAATCACATACCTTCATCTACTCCATTGGTTGTTTGCATCCACCACTCTTCAGGCCTCAGGCTGCAATAGTTTTCAAAAAATCCATAGTTTTCACTTTTTCCCCATGTAAAAGCCTATGTTTCCAAAATTGACATTGCCGTGAAATAGGTCAAGGTCATCCTATGGTCATCATTTGATCAAATTATGATGGGCTGGAGTCCCAAATGCTACATACCAAGTTTCATGAAAATCGGCCAGCCGGTTCTGGAGAAGAAGATTTTTGAGTGGTTTTGACCATATATGGCCATCTTGGTCATGTGACCTGGATTTTGCAATCAAACTTTTGTCTCCCCTACCCATGGATGCTCCACATAAAATTTCACTTTGATTGGCCAAGCAGTTTCAGAGAAGAAGATCTTTGAAAAGTGTGTATGGACGACAGACTGGCCAAGGTCAAGAGATGACCTTGACCTTAATTAATCACATACCTTCAACTACCCCATTAGTTGTTTGCATCTACCACTTTTCAGGCCTCAGGCTGCAATAGTTTTCAAAAAATCCATAGTTTTCACTTTTTCCCATGTAAAAGCCTATGTTTCCAAATTTGACCTTGCCGTAAAATAGATCAAGGTCATCCAAGGGTCATCATTTTATCAAACTATGATGGGCTGAAGTCCACAATGCTACATACCAAGTTTCGTGGAAATCGGCCAGCCGGTTCTGGAGAAGAAGATTTTTGAGTGGTTTTTACCATATATGGGCGTGGCGGCCATCTTGGTCATGTGACTTGGATTTCGCAATCAAACTTTTGTCTCCCCTACCCATGGACGCTCCACATAAAATTTCACTTTGATTGGCCAAGCAGTTTCAGAGAAGAAGATCTTTGAAAAGTGTGTATGGACGACAGACTGGCCAAGGTCAAGAGATGACCTTGACCTAAATTAATCACATACCTTCTTCATCTACTCCATTAGTTGTTTGCATCTACCACTTTTCAGGCCTCAGGCTGCAATAGTTTTCAAAAAATCCATAGTTTTCACTTTTTCCCATGTAAAAGCCTATGTTTCCAAATTTGACCTTGCCGTAAAATAGGTCAAGGTCATACAAGGGTCATCATTTTATCAAACTATGATAAGCTGAAGTTCCCAATGCTACATACCAAGTTTCATGGAAATCGGCCCACCGGTTCTGGAGAAGAAGATTTTTGAGCGGTTTTTACCATATATGGGCGTGGCGGCCATCTTGGTCATGTGACCTGGATTTCGCGATCAAACTTGAAATGCCACTACCCAAGGAGGCTCCACATAAAATTTCAACTAGATCGGCCAAGCGGTTTCAGAGAAGAAGATCTTTGAAATTGTGGACGACGACGACGACGACGGACGGACGACGGACGACGGACGGACGCCGGATCATGGCCATCCTATAAGCTCACCTTGTGAGCCTTCGGCTCAGGTGAGCTAAAAATCTGTCTTATTGTTTTCAAAAAGCTAAGAAAAATGGGTCCGACGATTTCAACCCGGAAGTAACTGAAAAATGACTCACTTGCTCTGAGCTGACCACTCATTCCACAATCATGTATACACAAATCCATGTATATGCAACATATTCAATAGTCCCATGATAAAGCATGCTAAAGAATGTAGCATTGTTGACAAAATAAACAATGCTTTTTATACAGGTAAATCTTCAATTATGTATATACAGTGACCGCCCATAAGTCCTTAAGTGGAAATGGTTAAGTCTCTTTGCATGGCGTTGGTATACTGTCCAGGTCTCACATGCATACAAGAGGGTTGGCAGTACCACAGCCTTGTAGACTTTCAGCTTGGTGTCAAGCTTGATTCCATTTCGCTCCCAGACATTTGCACGGAGTCGTCCGAATGCCACACTAGCCTTTGCAATTCTGGCAGTGATCTCATCATCAATATGCACTGCTCTGGAGAGAGTGCTTCCCAGGTAGGTGAACTTGTCAACAACTTTCAGTTTTTGCCCATTCACAGTGATGGTTGGTTCATTATATGGCTTTCCGGGCGCTGGTTGGTGTACAACCTCTGTCTTTTTTGTGCTGATTGTGAGATCATAGTTATCACATGACTGTGAGACTTGATCCATGGCTCTTTGCATTTTTGCCTCTGTGCTGGCATTCTTATCCATATCATCTGCATAGAGGAGCTCATCTAGCACATCAGTCTGGACCTTAGTTTTGGCTTGCAACCTTCTGAGGTTGAATATGTTGCCATCAAAACGGTACCTGATTGGAAAACCAGTGTCACTGTCCTGAAAAGCATCCATAAGCATGGCAGAAAACATCAAGATAACATACTAAAAAGTAGGATGAAATCTGAAGATAGGATGAAATCTGAAGATATGAAATATGAACTGATTTTTTTTTGCCTTTTTTGGGAGCTTCGTTCGCTTCTTTGTGCTGTTTCTATAACTCATGAATTTTGTTGTCTGTATAATTACTCAGCATTTTCTTGGCATCAAATACATCAAATAAGATGATTAGACCATATTTTATTCACACATGGTCGCAGATGTGGCTTTGTAAAGCTTATTTTGTTTGAAAACAGCATAAATCGGTATTAAGTTACCCCACCCACTGTATTTTACACTGTTTCCCAAAAAATACTGATTTCCTTTCACAGAACCAGGAAAGTTGGAAAAAACATTGGAAGGTAAAATTACTTCTTGGTCTGATCACCAACGTCATTGTCATGTAGCTCTCATACAAGTCAGCTCGTACTTGGCTTTTGGTCAACTTGTACCCAATTCAATTCAGGCTTAAAATATAATTGCTTCTCACCTGCTTATCAAATGAAGTCTTTATACATATTAAATACATTAAATACACAATTTCACCCTACCTACTCCATACATTATATTTTTAGATTTAATTCTTCCTGGTTCTGTGAAAGGAAATCAGTATTGGTCACATTTCGATTATAATGGATAAGACCGTTTCATTATTTCCGATGATCGATTATGAAATTTCCATAATCGAACAACACTACCAAAAAGTAATACCAGAGGACCATTGGTCCTGAGAACGCTCACCTGAAGCCTGATCTTAGAGTATTAAGTCATAATGAAATGACCTTGACCTTGAATACTCACACACCTTTATTCACTTCATAAGTTGTCTGCATCTGCAAAGTTTCAGGTCTCATGCTGCAATAGTTTCCAAACCCAGTGATTTCTGAGAAAACCATAATTTTAATTTTGATATTTAAATGACCTTGGGCCAAGGTCAAGACATGACCTTGGCCTTCATTAATTACTTACCTTCATTGACACCATTAGTTGTCTGCATCTACCAACTTTCAGGTCTCAGGCTGCAACAGTTTGTTTTCGCCTTTTCCCATGTGAAAGCCTATGTTTCCAAAATTGACCTTGCCGTAAAATAGGTCAAGGTCATCATAGGGTCATCATTTCAACAAACTATGATGGACTGAAGTCCCAAATGCTACATACCAAGTTTCATGAAAATTGGCCTGCCGGTTCTGGAGAAGAAGATTTTTGAAAGGTTTTTACCATATATGGGCGTGGCGGCCATCTTGGTCATGTGACCTGGATTTCGCGATCAAACTTTCGTCTCCCCTACCCATGGATGCTGCACAAAAAATTTCACTTTGATTTGCCAAGCAGTTTCAGAGAAGATGATCTTTGAAAAGTGTGTATGGACAACAGACTGGCCAAGGTCAAGAGATGACCTTGACCTATATTAAACACATACCTTCATCTACTCCATTAGTTGTTTGCATCTACCACTTTTCAGGCCTCAGGCTGCAATAGTTTTCAAAAAATCCATAGTTTTCACTTTTACCTATGTAAAAGCCTATGTTTCCAAATTTGACCTTGTCGTTAAATAGGTCAAGGTCATCCAAGGGTCATCATTTTATCAAACTATGATGGGCTGAGGTCCTTGATGCTACATACCAAGTTTCGTCGAAATCGGCCAGCCAGTTCTGGCGAAGAAGATTTTTGAGTGGTTTTTACCATATATGGGCGTGGCGGCCATCTTGGTCATGTGACCTGGATTTCGCGATCAAACTTTCGTCTGCCCTACCCATGGATGCTCCACATAAAATTTCACTTTGATTGACCAAGCAGTTTCAGAGAAGAAGATCTTTGAAAAGTGTGTATGGACAACAGACTGGCCAAGGTCAAGAGACGACCTTGACCTATATTAATCACATACCTTCATCTACTCCATAAGTTGTTTGCATCTACCACTTTTCAGGCCTCAGGCTGCAACAGTTTTCAAAAAATTCCATAGTTTTCACTTTTTCCTATGTAAAAGCCTATGTTTCCAAATTTGACCTTACCGTAAAATAGGTCAAGGTCATCCAAGGGTCATCATTTTATCAAACTATGATGGGCTGAAGTCCACAATGCTACATACCAAGTTTCGTGGAAATCGGCTCACCAGTTCTGGAAAAGAAGATTTTTGAGTGGTTTTTACCATATATGGGCGTGGCGGCCATCTTGGTCATGTGACCTGGATTTCGCGATCAAACTTTCGTCTCCCCTACCCATGGATGCTCCACATAAAATTTCACTTTGATTGGCCGTGCAGTTTCAGAGAAGAAGATCTTTGTAAAGTGTGTATGGACAACAGACTGGCCAAGGTCAAGAGATGACCTTGACCTATATTAATCACATACCTTCATCTACTCCATTAGTTGTTTGCATCTACCACTTTTCAGGCCTCAGGCAGCAATAGTTTTCAAAAAATCCATAGTTTTCACTTTTTCCTATGTAAAAGCCTATGTTTCCAAATTTGACCTTGCCGTAAAATAGGTCAAGGTCATCCAAGGGTCATCATTTTATCAAACTATGATGGGCTGAGGTCCTTGATGCTACATACCAAGTTTCGTGGAAATCGGCCCACCAGTTCTGGAGAAGAAGATTTTTGAGTGGTTTTTACCATATATGGGCGTGGCGGCCATCTTGGTCATGTGACCTGGATTTCGCGATCAAACTTTCGTCTCCCCTACCCATGGATGCTCCACATAAAATTTCACTTTGATTGGCCAAGCAGTTTCAGAGAAGAAGATCTTTGAAAAGTGTGTATGGACAACAGACTGGCCAAGGTCAAGATATGACCTTGACCTATATTAATCACATACCTTCATCTACTCCATTAGTTGTTTGCATCTACCACTTTTCAGGCTTCAGGCTGCAATAGTTTTCAAAAAATCCATAGTTTTCACTTTTTCCTATGTAAAAGCCTATGTTTCCAAATTTGACCTTGCCGTAAAATAGGTCAAGGTCATCCAAGGGTCATCATTTTATCAAACTATGATGGGCTGAAGTCCCCGATGCTACATACCAAGTTTCGTGGAAATCGGCCCACCGGTTCTGGAGAAGAAGATTTTTGAGTGGTTTTTACCATATATGGGCGTGGCGGCCATCTTGGTCATGTGACCTGGATTTCGCGATCAAACTTGAAATGCCACTACCCAAGGAGGCTCCACATAAAATTTCAACTAGATCGGCCAAGCGGTTTCAGAGAAGAAGATCTTTGAAATTGTGGACGACGGACGACGGACAGACGCCGGATCATGGCCATCCTATAAGCTCACCTTGTGAGCCTTCGGCTCAGGTGAGCTAAAAAGCAAGGGGTGGCACAACGTCAAACATGATTTAGCACCTCACCAACGTCCACAAAGACAAAATCAAACTTAACGAACTAAATCCGTCCAAGGTAAGAGAAAGTCAAAGTGAAGGTCAATTGTGTATACTAATCGTTATTTTAGATGCGTTATTTTCTCTTGACATGGCTCATTTATCATGTTATTAAATGCAATAATGAATTTTCATTAGTTGTTTTTGTTTATTGATCATCACAGTCATGTGGGTGCTACCATGTTACGTAATATTATGTTCATATTGTAAAGTAATTGGAATCGGAATTGGTTGGAATTGGTATCGGTTAAAAAGTATCGAGTAGGTATCGGAATCGGTTAAATTCTAACGATGCGCATCCCTATGATCTTGTCATGGCCATACCAACACAGACTGTCCATGGGCGCTGCAGTAAGCAAGCATTTTGGATTTGTTAATTTTGATGATGATTAAATGTCCCTGACAAAACACCATTAAGTTATTCCAGAACATTCCGGATATTGACCATTACTGTGGTGAGTGTAAAGTACCTTGGCCTCAATCTGGACCTTTTGGAAAAGCTGAAACGGATGTGTGATGTCACCTTAAAGATGGCCATAAAGGTCATCAGCAAGATGGCATTGGCAAAACAGCTGCACCAGATATTGTAGCAGAGATACTGAAGTCCCTTGTGGAAGCCGGCCCAAGTGAGGCGCGTGATCTTGTCATGGCCATATCAACACAGACTGTCCATGGGGGCTGCAGTAAGCAAGCATTTTGGATTTGTTACGTTTGATGATGATAAAATGTCCCAGACAAAACACTGTTTGCTTATTTCAGGATAGAGTCCCCACTTCCTGGATATTGACCATTACTGTGGTGAGTGTAAAGTACCTTGGTCTCAATCTGGACCCTGCTGGTATTGGTTGTTAAGTTCTGCCTGATGCCACAGGTGACACACTGCAGACCTGGTTTGGTTAATGTCCATGAATCGCTTCCCCTTCCCCCCAACTGGAATCTGACGCCTAAGGTCAGGTGTATTCAGCGTGTGTGAGAGGTGTAATGCTACATACAGTAGAAATCTGGGTCATTACTGTAGCTACCGATACACTAACCCCTAGAGACATTATGACCAGTAAGCAATAGTGAAGGGTGCAGTAAGCTGGGACTCCATTTTACCAAATCTTCGTTCCTGAACAGTAAAAGACATTCTAATGTTTTATGCTGTCCTCTAAAGCCAGCATGGTGTCTGGGTGGAATTAAAAATTCATTATGTTGATTCTCGTACCTTCCATACTTTGGATTCCATGATTGATTTTTATTCAGTTTTGACATCCCTTTTAATATTATTTTTTCTCAAACTAGACAGGACAAGCCATGTTATGCTTGCGGGTGTGTCAGGTGGTTTTTCCCTGGGTACTCCGGTTTTCGCCCCACCTACCGATTGATTCGTCTCGATATGAGTGAAAAAGCTTGAAAGGGACGTAAAACTGAATAAAAAAAAAAAAAAAAAAAACTAGACAGACCCATCAGTAGGCGTGTCAAAAATGGAAGAACACTGATAAAAACCACCTGACACAGTTAGTCTCTTATGTGTCCGATGCAGAGCTCGGGACACAGCGGTGAGATGATCAACGGTAAAGAGCGGCAATGTAATCGGCAACCTTAGCCACTTTTCCACAGGAGCCACCTCTAGGATTTAGATGTTATGATCCTCTCCAGAAGGAGGGGTTGTTTCAGGCAAGATTACAGCAAAGGCGGCTGGAATTCTCTTAAACATTTTATAAGCTAAACATTGATGCACAGAAGCATCCCTGTCCATTTTGGCCATGAGAAATGCATATGGGCTGCTCGTGCCTCCAAGCAAAGCTTATCATCATCTGAGAGACCACCTTATTACTTTATCAATGATAGTTGTGGCAAAATATGAGCAACACTCTCACAATCTCCCCGTATAATAATCTCTATAGCTGATTACTGGGACGTAAAGCAACAAACCAACGGACAGAAAATATCCGACAAACCACACAAAAGATGTGATGAGGTGTTGTTGTATGACAGAAGTAAGCAACATTAAGATTGGTGTCGTCTAAGGTTAAGGCTTATCAGACAATCCAACCCTCCTGTAGATGACAAAGAGACTATAAAACAGATTTGATTACGGTGGTAATTATTATCCTTTAGCCCATACTTTATGCCCACCTGCACTCTAGTCAGTTAAAACTGTCGGTCGTGAAAAAGAATGAACATAAAATTTGCATTGGTGGGTGGGGTAAATCAGTGTTTATTTAACAATAAAAATCACCAGTTTGGGCTTCATTTCAGTATTTATGATGACTATTACTATGGAAGATTATCATTTTCAAACCAGTTGCTAGTTTCTTACCTCTAAATGCCTTCTCAAATAATGGTAAGAGTCAATTAACATATCAGCAGTAGTTTCACAATGGTAAAACATGTGTCAAAGCAAAACATTAAAAAAAAGTCAAATTTCATATCCTCCGATTTGTCCTACTTATAGTATGTTTAATATAATTATAGGTCTAAGGTAACTTAAAATACAAAAACGATTTGTGTTGCAATTTGTTCTGGGTCCTCCAACAATTTGACTGGGCTATAGGGGGTACTTTAAGGCATGCATACATGTGATACCTCCCTCATCATCAGGGAGACTTCAGGAAATGAGCAGTAAAATTAGTAAAACTTCTTCAAAAATGTACCATGTTTTAACAAAAAATCAAAATCTCCCTGAAATGAATCGGGAATTTCCCTATATATTCTATACATTTTTCAAAAATCTCCCTGAAATGGAAGAAAAATCTCCCTGATTCCTCTTTCAGACTCATCACATGTATGGGCATGTGTCAGATTTTACAATCCTTGAACAATGGTAAAACAGTTAGAAAGTATGTATCATACCTTTTTCACCTGTCAAATATCTGCCATTTTATGAGGTGGCCTGTGCAACCTAAAACGAGCGCCTGTGCGTTTCAGATGTTGCCTATGTGTTTACTATGACCAGTGCGATATATACTGTTTTGATCATATAAACATCACTAGCTGTTTTTGGCAAAAAAAAAAAAAAAAAAAAAAAAAAAAAATTTGGCTAGGAATAGTGGGTGCACACTGGTAAACGTAAACGCAGTGGCTAAGGCACGAACGTATTGGCTAAGGCAATTTCAACGCTATGGCTAAGAAAGAAAATGGCGGACAATGATACACATGTGCAGGTTTGTTGTTGTTTTACACTTTCATTTTCCGGTTATCAATGATGACAGCTACTGGCTTGGCGGCGCGGGACCCACAAATGAGTCACAAACCTACGTTCGATGTTCAGATGTCGCCAGCTGCAGCCAGTAAAAGTGTAACCTCGACAAAGTGGAGACAATGAACCACGAAATCTCATGATTTTTCACGAAATACTGTTTTTCTATGATATCGTACGCTGTCTTGTAGTTTATACACATGCAAATGATAAATCGGACGCATTTGAGCACGATTCGTGAAAAAAATGAAATTGAAGGAGCCTCAGCGTGTCACAATACTTGAAGTTTCATTACAACGCTACTGGCTAAGGAACTGGAAACAACGTAGTGGCTAAGACCCCAGAGTTTCTCGGTGGGGAAAATGTTATAGTATGGTAGTAAGACTCGTAAGTGTCTTTCTCAAAGTAGGTTTTGAGGTCTAAATTATTGTTCAAACATGGTCTAGAGCTGCGTTAAACCAT
Source organism: Rugalucina vietnamica (assembly GCA_964017185.1). Lineage (NCBI taxonomy): Eukaryota > Metazoa > Mollusca > Bivalvia > Lucinida > Lucinidae > Rugalucina > Rugalucina vietnamica. Next base: position 25,534,602 of record OZ024872.1, on the reverse strand, counting down.
TTGAAATTCGTTTGAGGTTACCTAAATTTTGTCGCAAAAATTTTGAAAATCGGTCCACAAATAAAAGTTTTATGACCAAAAGTAGCTTTGAATAGGGTATTTTTCCATTGTAAAATGGGTGCAAGAACATTCCTAAAAAAAAGGATAAAAGTAATAATTTTTCATTTAAATGCTGCAAATCAATGCCAAACGGTAAACTATGCCTGATAGAGGGCACAACACTTCAACAAAAACTCTAAATCTGCTAGATATATCCAATTTAAAAAAATTGTACTATCTACCTTGTACGTGCAAAAAAACCCTATTCAAAATTATTATTTTTTTTTTTTATTCAGTTTTACGTCCCTTTCAAGCTTTTTCACTCATATCGAGACGAATCAATCGGTAGGTGGGGCGAAAACCGGAGTACCCGGGGAAAAACCACCTGACACACCCGCAAGCAGAACATGGCTTGTCTCACATGTATATGAATTCGTGCCCCGTGCGAGGCGCGAACCCACATCGGTGAGATGATCGAATGATCAAGAGCACTGAACCACTCGGCCACGGGGATATTTTTTTTTTTATTTGTGAACCGATTTGCAGTTTTGGCCGTTTTGGGGACTCTTGTATTGTAAAAGGATGACGACCAAATACTTTTCTTCTGGTGTTTCAGAACAATGGGGTATTGAAAAAGGTGAGTTCCAAAGGATGGTGTAAGAAGAGTATCTATAAAACATTCGTAAACATCTTATATAGTTTACTTAAAATCATTTTAATTATAGTTGAGGTCCCGGGGGGGGGGGGGGATACCATGACATTTTCTGTGTATATAGGCTCGGTCTATTTTCTTTTCATTTTCTTTTTTTGTGGGTTGGGATCAAAATTTGAATGTCAATATTTTGGGGGAGTTTTCTGTAAAAATCGGTTTTTCTTTTTTGGTCAGGGAGATTTTTGGAGATGTTTTGGGGGTCTCATAAAACATCGTATATGTTTTGGGTGTTTAATGTCGAAAAAGGGACTGTTCTTAATGCGTTTTGGCAATTTTTGATATTTTTCGGGGGGGGGGGGGGTAACCTCAAACGAACTTCAAATGGTTTAACGCAGCTCTAGACCATGTTTGAACAATAATTTAGACCTCAAAACCTACTTTGAGAAAGACACTTACGAGTCTTACTACCATACTATAACATTTTCCCCACCGAGAAACTCTGGGGTCTTAGCCACTACGTTGTTTCCAGTTCCTTAGCCAGTAGCGTTGTAATGAAACTTCAAGTATTGTGACACGCTGAGGCTCCTTCAATTTCATTTTTTTCACGAATCGTGCTCAAATGCGTCCGATTTATCATTTGCATGTGTATAAACTACAAGACAGCGTACGATATCATAGAAAAACAGTATTTCGTGAAAAAATCATGAGATTTCGTGGTTCATTGTCTCCACTTTGTCGAGGTTACACTTTTACTGGCTGCAGCTGGCGACATCTGACCATCGAACGTAGGTTTGTGACTCATTTGTGGGTCCCGCGCCGCCAAGCCAGTAGCTGTCATCATTGATAACCGGAAAATGAAAGTGTAAAACAACAACAAACCTACACATTTGTATCATTGTCCGCCATTTTCTTTCTTAGCCATAGCGTTGAAAATGCCTTAGCCAATACGTTCGTGCCTTAGCCACTGCGTTTACGTTTACCAGTGTGGGGTGGGGGCCAAGGACCCCACCCGGATATATACTGTTTCGATCTTAAAAACATCATTAGGTGGTAGAACTGTTCTCAAATGATCAGAAAAACAGAAGTTTGTATGTGTTTTTGGCCAAAACATTTCCAATTTTCGGTTAGGAATATTTGGTGGGGGCCAAGATACCCTGGCCGGAGTATCTTGGCCCCCATCCAGATACATACTGTTTTGATCATATAAACATCATAAGCTGATAGAACTATTGTCAAATAATCAGAAAAACAGAAGTTTTATATGTTTTCGGCTGAAAAAAAAAAATCCAATTTTTTGCTAGGACTAGGGGGTGGGGGCTAAGATACCCCGGCTGGGGTATCTTGGCCCCCAACCAGATATATACTGTTTTGATCTGAAAAACCTCATAAGCTGGTAGAAATGTTGTCAAGTAATCAGAAAAACAGTTGTGTTGATTTCACAAGTTTTCACATAAAAATTACACCCGCTATCAAATCGCAACAAAACTTGGTTGTGAAACTCTCATATGAATGGCAAATCCTTAGAATCACTTAGACTTTGAAAATATATCATACTTACGCGAAAAAACAAAAATAAAAACTTTGTGTTTCTTTTTGTACTGACTACTGAGTATATATAAAACCAAACGTTGGATAACCGATAATGAATTTCTGACTTCTCAAATACCCTCGCTGATCTCAAAGGACCAAAAAGAAAATATAGTCTGCACTATGGATGATGTAGGGGGAGATTTTTAGGGCTGCCACACTGCACAACACCAGCTGCAGTAATAGCAAATTAAGATAAGACACTTGCAGCCAAAGTACTCTTTCACCTCTCTCCTTTGTCTTATGCATGTTTATACCCCCAGCATTTAGTTCATACCCCCGGCATTTATGCTGACGGGTATATAGTTTTCGCTTTTCCGTTCGTCCATTCGTATGTTAGTTCGTTCGTTCTAATTCCTGAACATTCGTAGAATTTACGTCAAAGTTTTTGTTAAAGTACTCTATAGGGTTTGCTTTGTTTCCATAGTTCGGACCCTAGGGTCCTTGCCCAGGGGTGGGGCTGGAGGTCAAAATCTAGGTCACCTTTAAAATGTGCTGTTTACAATGTTAATGTTTCTTCTCTTAGTCTATATCTTAACAAACAATCATAGGGATGTGTTCTTATTTAGTTCATAGATACCCTATAGGGTTTGCTTTCATATTCCATGTCACCATCCCCAGGGGTGGGGCTAGGGGTCAAAATCTAGGACGCATTTATACATGTAATATGATAGATACAATGATAAATGATCTGTAAGTCTATTTTCTTGACATCTAGGATCACAAAGTCTTGTCAGAAAGCATTCATACTTAGACCATAGGTACCATGTAAGGTTCAGACTCTAGGGTCCATGTGTGGGGGTGGGGCTAGAGGTCAAAATCTAGAACTTCTTTAAATATTTTATTAGCTCACCTGAGCCGAAGGCTCACAGGTGAGCTTATAGTATACCCATGCTCCGTCGTCCGTCCGTCCGTCGTCCGTCGTCCGTCCGTCGTCCGTCGCTCACAATTTCAAAGATCTTCTCCTCTGAAACCGCTTGGCCAATCAAAGCCAAACTTCATGTGGAGCATCCTTAGGAAGGGGGAACGAAAGTTTATATAAATGGTCCAGGTCACATGACCAAGATGGCTGCCATGGCTATAAATAGAAAAAACCTTTAAAAATCTTCTTCTCCAGAACCAGAAGGCCGATTTCCATGAAACTTGGTATGTAGCATTGGGGATGTGGGCCCATCATAGTTTATATAAATCATGACCCTAGGATGACCTTGACCTATTTTACGGCAAGGTCAACTTAGGTCGCCAATGCATTTGAATGGGAAAAAATGGTAAAATGCTATTTAATGGGTAAAACTAACTGGGAATAGGCAAAGGGACAGAAGATTAATGTTAATGGAAAATTTTAGCCCCTGGGGGGGTGTCTGCCCCTGCCCCGGGGCTATATACATGTATATTTCCATAATAATGAAACATCTTCTCCCCTGAAACCGCTTGGCCAATCAAAGCCAAACTTCATATGGAGCATCCTTGGGAAGGGGGAAATAAAGTTTATATAAATGGTCAAGGTCACATGACCAAGATGGCTGCCATGGCTATAAATAGAAAAAACCTTTAAAAATCTTCTTCTCCAGAACCAGAAGGCCAATGATTTTGAAACTTGGTGTGAAGCATCAGTGACTGGAGCTCTACAAAGTTTATATAAATCATGACCTTGGGATGACCTTGACCTGTTATACGGCAAGGTCAACATAGGTCGCTCATGCATTTGAATGGGGAAAAGTGTTAAAATGTCATTTGTAGGGAAAACCTTGCAGGAAATGGGCAAATGGACTTAATTTTTATGATTCTGAAAAAATTTGGACCCCAGGGGTCTGTCTGCCCCCACCCCGGGGCAATATACATGTATATTACAGTGATATTCAAAGATCTTTTTCTCTGAAACTGCTTGGCCAATCAAAGCCAAACTTTATGAGGAGTATTGTTAGGAAGTGGGAATGAAAGTGTATATAAATGGTCAAGGTCACATGACCAAGATGGCTGCCATGGCTATAAATAGCAAAAACCTTTAAAAATCTTTTTCTCCAGAACCAGAAGGCCTATGATTTTGAAACTTGGCATAAAGCATCAGGCAATGGAGCTCTACAAAGTTTATATGAATCGTGACCCTTGGGTGACCTTGACCTATTTTACGGCAAGGTCAACTTAGGTCGCCCATGCATTTGAATGGGGAAAATTGTTAAAATGTCATTTGAAGGCAAAACTTGCAGTAAATTGGCAAATGGACTAAAAGTTTATGTTTTCAAAAAGAAATTGACTCCAGGGGTTGCTCTTAACCGGCCCTGGGGTTATATACATGTATATTATCATTCTAGTCAAACAAGTTTATTGGTATATATCTCGGGTTTCAGGTGAGCGTTTACAGGACCATTGGTCCTCTGGTTTTCTGTACTTTTCTTCACACCATGTTTAGAAATCATTCATACTTGCACCATAGGTGCTCTCTAAAGTTTGCCTTGTGCCTAATGACATTAGACTCTAGGGTCCATGCCCAGGGTGGGGCTAGAGGTCAAGATCTAGGACATCTCTTTTTTTTTTTAATATTTTTAATATTTAATATTTTTTTAATATTATTGAAGAATGACATTCTATTATCCATCTAAGACTGAGGACCTGACCCTCGATCAATGTCCGCGATCAAGTCCTAGATTGAGTATACAAGTCAGCTCTGTATACTGTTATAAAATAGATCTGTCATTCTACTACACTCCCCATGGTTTTAGACAGTGCGTTTGCAAGTAGTACTTGTTGAGGTTGCTCTCTTTTATTCGGGTATGCAGGTTCATTGTATTAGCCTCAGTGAGCATGTATTGGTTGGGGGCGGTGGGCCTAGGGATGTGGGGTAGCTACCAGCCGGGGGTATACATGCCTCTCAAGGCACTTTTTCTAGTTTTAGCTCACCTGAGCTGAAGGCTCACAGGTTAGCTTATAGGAAAGGCAGGCATCCGACGTCGTCGTCCGTCCGTCCACAATTTCAAAGAAGAATATTTCAAGGTGGACAATCACGTGACAAAAAATCAGTTATTGTATACTTGTATTCGGATAGAACCAGGAAGCAAATCAGCAATTTTATAATTTACTAGATTCCTCCAAGCAACTTGATTTATATTTTAACATCGAGGTTGTCCTGGGGTATCTAGTAAACAAAAGCACGCATTATACTGACTGTTGTACAACAGTTTAGAGTGTACCATTACCGTGTGTGCACTTTACCCCATGAAATTTAATTCAGTTTTTATCGCACCCTGCTATAAGCAGGGTGCGATATAGGAGTTCAAATTTCTGTCCGTTTGTCCGTCCGCCCATCAACATTTACGTCAAAGTTTAGTTTTCTCGACATCAGTGATAGCTGCAAGTCTAAAACCTTGCATAGTAATTGTCCTTGACATACCATTCAAGCAAGCACCTTGACCCAGTACCCTTGACCTATATTTCACGGTCCACTGACTTTGAAAATTTTTACGTCGAAGTTATGTTTTCTCGACATCAGTGATAGCTGCGACTGCGAGTCTGAAACCTTGCATAGTAATTGTCCTTGACATACCATTCAAGCATGCACCTTGACCTGCTGACCTTGACCTATATTTCACGGTCCATTGACTTTGGTCCATTGACTTTGTTAATTTTTACTTCGAAGTTTTGTTTTCTCTGCATAAGTAATAGCTGCGAGCGGAAACCTTGCATAGTTATTGTCCTTGATATGCCCTTCAAGGACGCACCTTGACCCGCTGACCTTGACCTATATTTCACGGTCCATTGACTTTGTTAATTTTTATGTCGAAGTTTGTTTTTTTCTTCATCAGTGATAGCTGCGAGTGTGAAAGCTTGCATTGTAAATGTCCTTCACATACCCTTTCAGAACACACCTTAACCTGGTGCCCTCGACCTGTATTTCACGTTTTAAGTTATTTTGCCCGATGCAGGTGCGCTATCGACCTCCGCGGCGTTCTTGTAAGAAAAATATGGTCAATTTGCTAAATGGTTATGTCCGAATATTTGTACACAAAATCAATTTTAGTCGCATGATTATCCACCTTGTATTTCTTAAGCTAGTGGGCCGATCTTTTTCATATTTAGTGTGAACCATCATTGGGTTGGGAGATTAATGTTATAAGGTCAAGGAGCAGATTGTATCAAAATTGTGGTTTCCATGGCAACAGATAGCTCCCATATACTTACAATGGGAAAAAAATGTTCTTCTCTGAAACCAGAGGGCCGAGAGTTTCTATATTTTGTATGTAACAATGATTGATAGTCCCCATTATGAATTATGCCAATCATGTCCCTGGGGTCAAATTTGGCGACGCCCAAGGGGGGTTGATAGTCTCCATAGACTTACAGTAGGAAAACATTCAAACAGTATCTCCAAAGCCAGTTTGTGGATCTTGATCAAATTACACACACAACATTACTGGGCAGTAGGAACTAACAATCAGGTACCTATACCATGAAAACATTTCGTAAGCCGAATGAGCAGCTATTTTCCCAATAGGTGGCCACTCAGTTACCTTAACTTAACTAAAAATATGAAAACATACATAAGGCGCCAACATCACAAAAATATTAAACACCAAGACATAAAACATAAAGAACCACCACAGAAGTATTGACTTGGAACGATCAGTAACAAAAAGTTACTGGCGGGCTTAAATCGATTTTACACGGCCGTAACCTCACCCTCAGCTTCTGCAGTGGTTCATAACATTTAGTTAGTTCTTCGGTCCTCGTGGATCTCAGTTTAACTTTTATTCATAGCAGTCTGCATATTTTATGTGTTACTGCCTGTCCCAAAAAACACACACACACACCTACATACACACACAATCACACACACACACCCACACAAAGGATAAAACTGTGAAATTGCTTAGCAAAAATTAACATCTTATATACTACTAAAAGTTTGATAAGGATCACTTTTTCAGTATTATGGCAAGGGACCTATAACCAATATATTTTCATCTGACAACATCTTATTTGTAACATTCTGTGTTATGCGTCTCAAGAAATTAATCATTTTTCAGAGGTAGGGTCTTGGCAAAAAATGAATTGCATTGTGATTTTCCAGAACGCGACTTGTGACGTGTATTCATACCCTAGAAATTTATGTCGGTTTTCAGAATTACCCCTGCTCCACTTTAGACAATAAGCAATTTAACTGTCAAAAGATCAATTTTGCTCAATTTAGAGCAGAGTTGAAGACTCATTTTCGCCCCCAACCATTCAAGTTTACTCACATTTTTACATTTGTTATCGACATTCCTGGCCCAAAAACAGGATTCTACTGTGTTTTCTAGCAATGCTGAATGACGGAATGAACATGTTTCCACAAAGGTTTCATTAAAATCATTCGTCGTTAGAATTTTTCACCATTTCCATTTTCTATTGTGTTCAATGGAATGCTCAGTATCAAACGTCAAATTTTCAATGATGCAAACTTTGATTTTTTGGGTACAACTGAAAGACATTTTGCAATTACCTCATCCAGCCTCACTGGATGATCCATAAAGAAGCAATTTCTGTTACAACTGACTTCCAGAATCTCTCAGGGGGCGCATGCCAACCAAATAACTGTTTTGACCAATCAGATTCGAGCTCAGTGACCCATGCTCTGAAAACAAAAATCTTTGTACCCAATTCGTTCACTGGCAATTACTGACCAGCATATGTCTTGTAGACCGTCTTGCATTACTTTTAAATGCGAAACAAAATCAAAAACCGTGTTGCCTTATAAGTTTGGCTCAGTATATATGTGTAGGACATTTATCCATGTAAAGAAAGTTAAAAGTTTGATCAAATTCTCTCTCTTTATTTAAGCTAGTGGGCCGATCTTTTTCATATTTAGTGTGAACCATCATTGGGTTGGGAGATTAACGTTATAAGGTCAAGGAGCAGATTGTATCAAAATTGTGGTTTCCATGGCAACAGATAGCTCCCATATACTTACAATGGGAAAAAAATGTTCTTCTCTGAAACCAGAGGGCCGAGAGTTTCTATATTTTGTATGTAACAATGATTGATAGTCCCCATTATGAATTATGCCAATCATGCCCCTGGGGTCAAATTTGGCGACGCCCAAGGGGGGTTGATAGTCTCCATAGACTTACAATAGGAAAACATTCAAACAGTATCTCCAAAGCCAGTTTGTGGATCTTGATCAAATTACACACACAACATTACTGGGCAGTAGGAAACTAACAATCAGGTACCTATACCATGAAAACATTTCGTAAGCCGAATGAGCAGCTATTTTCCCAATAGGTGGCCACTCAGTTACCTTAACTTAACTAAAAATATGAAAACATACATAAGGCGCCAACATCACAAAAATATTAAACACCAAGACATAAAACATAAAGAACCACCACAGAAGTATTGACTTGGAACGATCAGTAACAAAAAGTTACTGGCGGGCTTAAATCGATTTTACACGGCCGTAACCTCACCCTCAGCTTCTGCAGTGGTTCATAACATTTAGTTAGTTCTTCGGTCCTCGTGGATCTCAGTTTAACTTTTATTCATAGCAGTCTGCATATTTTATGTGTTACTGCCTGTCCCAAAAAACACACACACACACCTACATACACACACAATCACACACACACACCCACACAAAGGATAAAACTGTGAAATTGCTTAGCAAAAATTAACATCTTATATACTACTAAAAGTTTGATAAGGATCACTTTTTCAGTATTATGGCAAGGGACCTATAACCAATATATTTTCATCTGACAACATCTTATTTGTAACATTCTGTGTTATGCGTCTCAAGAAATTAATCATTTTTCAGAGGTAGGGTCTTGGCAAAAAATGAATTGCATTGTGATTTTCCAGAACGCGACTTGTGACGTGTATTCATACCCTAGAAATTTATGTCGGTTTTCAGAATTACCCCTGCTCCACTTTAGACAATAAGCAATTTAACTGTCAAAAGATCAATTTTGCTCAATTTAGAGCAGAGTTGAAGACTCATTTTCGCCCCCAACCATTCAAGTTTACTCACATTTTTACATTTGTTATCGACATTCCTGGCCCAAAAACAGGATTCTACTGTGTTTTCTAGCAATGCTGAATGACGGAATGAACATGTTTCCACAAAGGTTTCATTAAAATCATTCGTCGTTAGAATTTTTCACCATTTCCATTTTCTATTGTGTTCAATGGAATGCTCAGTATCAAACGTCAAATTTTCAATGATGCAAACTTTGATTTTTTGGGTACAACTGAAAGACATTTTGCAATTACCTCATCCAGCCTCACTGGACGATCCATAAAGAAGCAATTTCTGTTACAACTGACTTCCAGAATCTCTCAGGGGGCGCATGCCAACCAAATAACTGTTTTGACCAATCAGATTCGAGCTCAGTGACCCATGCTCTGAAAACAAAAATCTTTGTACCCAATTCGTTCACTGGCAATTACTGACCAGCATATGTCTTGTAGACCGTCTTGCATTACTTTTAAATGCGAAACAAAATTAAAAACCGTGTTGCCTTATAAGTTTGGCTCAGTATATATGTGTAGGACATTTATCCATGTAAAGAAAGTTAAAAGTTTGATCAAATTCTCTCTCTTTATTTTTTCAACACATGGGTCTGAACACATGCACCCCTAACAATTGCCTTTACACAAAACCAAGTGGGTTGGCCTAGGGGGTACGCATTTTCCCTTATACTAATTTCAAGAAACATTTCGTCACGTATAGTTTGATATCCAAGTGATAAAATAGAAATTTTTAAAAATTCCAAAAATTAGTATTTTTTGTTCAAAAATGCATTTTTCACCAAAAAAATCGAAAAACTTTTTTTTTTCGCTCAAAATGTTCTCCTTTGCATTGTGAGTATGAAACTGAAAACCGCACTCTGGTTGGCTCAAAATAGAGTTTTTAAAATGTGTTGTCAAATGTTTCAATCACATAATGCAAATTTCCATTAAAGACCTACTTCTGAAGAAGCTAAAAGTGGTACCTTGACTGTTTATTCGGTTAATGACCCCTGTTCAATCCAATAGCAAATGTTTTAAAACGCTGTAAAATCTAAAACAGTGCCCGTAGCTCAAATTGGTTTTCTGATCCAATCTTGCAGCTTAAAGGACAACATTTTAAGCGAAAAAAAAAATTGGGGTAAAAATTGTGTTTTTAACCAAAATCACAGATTTCAGAAATTTTCCCAAAGAGAGTTTTAAACATAATGGTATCGACATATCGATTATCGAAGCAATTTTGCAGCTGAATGAACCAGTAAGAGGGAATGAATGACAGGATTGGATAGGGTAGGCAACAGTGACAACTTCAACTTCAGGGGGGTTCCATCGTTTCTGCAAGTCTGCGGAAAGCACTCGCAGGCAACGCGAAAAAAGATTAAATGTTTGCTCAGTGATGGTTCTGCTACATATCTATAGCAAAAGTTTAAGTGTTAGATCACCAGTATTTGCTGTGAACAAAAATAAAGCTTTGATCCCGTAGTATAATATACTCATCAAAAGAAGTTTTGCACCACCTAATATTTTTTTTATACTTTTTTGAGACATAATTTCTTACGGGTATGACGATTGTCAAAATCTAATACTTGTATAATTTTTACTGGTATAAAGAAAAAATAATTTTACCAAGAAGACTAGATATTCTTGAAACATTCTTGTATGAGTAATTCAAATATCGCATACAGGTTATTTTATGTCCCAAGACTCAGCTTTAGAATGCTCAGCAACATGCTTATCAGTAACGGTCAATTTACTTCCTTGTTTGATTCTGTTGTTATCCGTGTGGCATGCTGGGTAAAGTTTAAGTTATAGTAAACGCATACTGATATTAAGTTAACAAAATATCATTATAATTACCCTCATGAAAATTTGGTGTCTGAATCCTGTCTGAATTTGTCTAATTTTTTTCTGGAAATCTGCTGAAAAAAAAATCTGAATCGGTCTGAATTAGTTATAATTGCTTTTCTTAATATCTGCTGAAATTGGGACTATCCAGAAAAGATTCAGACATTTGAAGAACTGGTTCAGATATTTGATACATAAATAATAAGCACTATTCAGTCATTGTCAGCACTAATGTAGAAACAATCAGATATTTTCAGAACAAATTCAGTGCGTAATTCATAAAGGTTCAGCCAGCTGAATCATTCTGAATTTAATCTAAATATTTCTGAATACTGCTTTTCTTAATATCTGCTGAATTTGGGACAATTAAGGAAAGATTCAGACATTTTCCAGAACTGGTTCAGATTCTTGAACCAACACTGAATATTTCTGAAATGTTAATCTGAACTTGTCTGATGGCTGAATCCCCCCCCCCACAAAAAAAAAAAAAAAAAAAAAAAATTAACTCAAACTTTACTTTATATACCCATTTTATTTCATCAGTCATGATCAACTTCAGGAAGTAGTCTTTTCAAAGTATTCCCATAAGTTTTCAGATTGATCCTGGTTGATCACGTCTCTCAAGCCAAAATTGAGTGTGTAACATGTATTTTGTAGTGGGTGGGGTAATGATATTTAACTTTAAAGGTGAATTTCAGGGCAGCACATAAATAATAGGCTTATACAAGCATCCATTTAGTTCTTAATATTTTCTTTCATGTTTCAGTCATCTTTCCTCATCATTCAATTTCTTTAAATTAAGTAAAACTTGCTTCATAGAGATTTCTGTTGAGTTTGACCTTTTAGTTCTGCAGACAACTTTGAAAAAGGAAATTCCCAGCATGCATAGAAGTCACATGACTTCCTGCTGAATTATTCAGAAAGATTCAGACAAATGCAGACAGAAATATTCAAAAGGATATGATTCAGACATATCCAGACCATTCAGAAAGATTCAGATTTTATTTCATATAAGAACTCGTACTAATTTGGTTCAGAAAGATTCAGCTCATTATGAGGTTCAGAAAGATTAAGACCATACAATAGATTCATAAAGATTCAGACAATTCAGAATATTTCAGCCTGATTTCAGATTCTGAATCTTTCTGAATATCTATCAGAGCATGTCCAGTCATGGTTCAGAAACAATAAGACAAAAGGATTTAGTGTTCAGATGGAATCAGACAATAATTTAGTGTTAAGCCAAACTTCAGTACCAAATAAGATAACTTCAGCCAAGTTAATAAACTATTCAGAAAATTAAGTTCATGAGGGTACACTATAGCTCACAAAAACAACACATAAATTGCTGAAACAACCATGTCAAAAAAAAAATGTTTAAGTGTTCCAATTGTTGCAAAATTGTGTTTGATCATTTAAGGTTTAGTTTTAATGCGTTCAATGCATCATCATTATACAGTGCCGAATGCTATTATTGTGAAAAATTGACATAAAATGCCAATGTGCTAGTCGAGCAGTGTGCGCTTATGTGAATGTTTTTGAAACAAGTAGGGTGTATGTTTATTGAAGCATGTGCACTAATTAGAACAAATATGGTAAATCAAAACTTTATTAATTACATAAACGAAAGGCCCAAAAATACATATGCAAAAGTTTGATCCCAAACTTTTTAAGCAATATATAAAATGTATAACAATTTATTTCTAATGGCACTCTTCTTCCAATTTGTTAGCCTGTTTCTAAAGTCAAGCTTTCTTCAAATTTTAATTTTTAGCTCGCCTGCAAGAAGTGCACAGAGCTATTGTTGTTACCTCGGTCGTCCCCGTTTACGTTTACGTGTACGTCCGCGTCACACTTTCGGTTAAAGTTTTTATAAGTCTATATCTCTTGAACATGTAGATGTATCAAGTTGATACTTTGCATATTGGTAGATATTGGTCTGAAGTTTTATGCAGTACCATCATGACCCATCCTGGGTGACCTTGAGGTCAAGGTCACAGACTTGGAAATTTTATGTTAAAGTTTTTCATTAAAGTTTTTAGAAGTCTATATCTCTTGAACATGTTGATGGATCAAGTCGATACTTTGCATGTTGGTAGATATTGGTCTGAAGTTTTATGCAGTACCATCGTGGTCCACCCTGGGTGACCTTGAGGTCAAGGTCATGGACTTAGAAATTTTATGTTAAAGTTTTTCATTAAAGATTTAAGAAGTCCATATCTCTTGAACATGTTGATGGAACAAGTTGATACTTTGCATGTTTGAAGATATTGGTCTGAAGTTTTATGAAGTATCATCATGACCCAACCTGGGTGACCGTGAGGTCAAGGTCACAGATTTAGAAATTTTTTGTTGAAGTTTTTCGTTAAAGTTGTTAGAAGTCTATATCTCTTGAACATGTTGATGGATCAAGTTGATACTTTGCATGTTTGTAGATATTGGTTTGAAATTTTATGCTTTTACGACCCACCTGAGTGACCTTGAGGTCAAGGTCATGGGTCATAGATTTTGATAAATTTAGTGGCAAAGCACAAGTCAGGCGAGCTACGCTGTCCTGCGACAGCTCTTATTATATAGCCAGTTTCATCAATAAAGTTCTTTGGACAAATCTTAAAAAAAGTGTCCTAGGACATGTCTAGAGACATGCGTAAGTCGGTTTCATCATAATGTCTGTAAAATATCATATGGTCGTAAATCTGTGTTTCATCAAAACCTTCTTACTTTACTATGCTCTTCTGTTCGGCCCCATAAATATTATACCATAGCCATACAAGTTTTAGCTTTTCAAAAAACTGGTGACCGACTGACCGTTTAAGCTAAATTTTGAAGGTCGATCATTTGGAGCACTGCCATATGCATTTAGAATGGTTTGTGGAGTTGCTCCTATTTCATAACACCCTAAATCATTTTCAGTCTGAATTGTGGAGAATAGAACTTTTTTTTTTTTTTTTTTTTTTTTTTCTTTTTAATCTGTACAATTTTCTGTTACATACGGAAATGCCAGAGATTTGGTCTTTGAGAATGACATTTTGACCATTTGGACAAAATGACGCTGACCTTGAATGCTCACATAAGTTCATCAATTCAATAAGTTGTTTGTATCTACCAACTTTCTGGTCACAAACTCTGAAAAATCCAATGTTTACTTTTTTTTCCCATTAAAAGACCTATGCCATAAATTAGGTCTGTATTATCATTGAAACTCCCTTTGTTACATTTTTCCTATTGTTACATAGTGCTGGACATGGAGATGCAGGCCTTATCATTGAAACTCCCTTAGTTGTTAAAGTTGTTCTGATCGTTATGCGAGAAAAACTATCCCCGAAGTTTTTGGACTTTTTCATTACGTTTCGTTCCAGTGATTTATACACCTACCCGAGACCATTGTTACTCTTGTTCCATAGTGCTGGACATAGAAAGGCCTGTATTATCATTGAAACTCCCTTTGTTACATTCGTTCCAATCGTTCCATGGAAAAGATGTCCCCAATTTTTTTGGATTTTTTGTTCTGTTTCGTTCCAGTGATTTATACACCCATCAGAATCCATTGTTACTCTTGTTCCATAGTGCTGGACATACAAAGGCCTGTATTATCACTGAAACTCCCTTTGTTACATTCGTTCCAATCGTTCCATGTGAAAAAATGCCCCATTTTTTTTTTTGACTTTTATGTTTCATTATGTTACCCTACATGATACTTTAGATTATAGTCTATTTAAGATATGGGTCTGTAAGTTTTTAAGTTCATATCCTTCGTTACGTTTGTTACTCCGTTGCGGGCGTAACTAATTGCGTCTGCTGGAAAACTGTGTACTTTTTATGCAATATATGGTCATGCCCTTGGAGTCAAATGGCCACGCTCCGGGGGTGGATAGTCTCCATAGACTTACAATGGGAAAAACTAAACCAGAGAACCAATGGTCCTTTAAACGCTCACCTGAGATCTGCAATATGCAACCTTAGCTGACCTTGCCATAAAAAAGGTCAAGGTCATCCCAGGGTCATGATTTATACAAACTTTGTAGAGCTCTATTCACTGATGCTTCAAGCAAAGTTTCAAAATCATAAGTTTTCCTGTTCTGAACAATAAGATTTATAAAGGTTTTTGCTATTTATAGGCATGGCGGCCATCTTGGTCATGTGACCTGGACCATTTATTAGCTCGCCTGAGCCGAAGGCTCAAAGGTGAGCTTATAGGATAGGCAGGTATCTGTGGTCTGTCCATCCATTGTCCGTCCGTCCGTCTGTCAGCATTTTCAAATGACTTCTTCTCTGAATCTGTGAGGCCAAACCTTTTGATATTTGGCATAAAGCATCCACATGAGGGGGGAACCAAAAATTTTGTTTTTTGTTCAGATTAGATTAGAACTCTGGTTGCCATGGCAACTTATACGTCCCATAGACTAATAATGGAAAAAAGTGGAAATTGCAAATCTTTGCTTTCTCATTGGAGATATTTATGTCTCCCCCCTTCAGGGTCGGGAGACATATTGTTTTTCCCCGTGCGTCTGTCTGTCTGTCCTTTTGTCCGTCTGACTGTCCGTCTGTCTGTCTGTCTGTCTGTCCGTCACAAATTGTGTCCGCTGTATAACTTGACAAGAAACATCTTCAAAATCGAAGATTAATATCTGTTCTGAAATAGGGTACAGGATGCATGCTGTACATTTTATTTATGTTTTATTCTAAAATATAAATTGTTGAGACAGTACATAGATGTAGTAGTGATGCCTAAGCACAAGATATATAGTTTTGGGACTGAAATCCATCTTACGAGGATCAATGGCTTTGCTTTATATAGCATGGTTCATACAGACTTAGAGCCTTTTAAAGGGCTTTTGAAGGTGGCCTTTGACAGATTTAAGAACACATTTTAGATGTTCATATCTTCTGTTTTATCAATGAAAAAGCAAATAAATTGATAGCTTATAATTTACCAGAGGACCAATAATCCTGAGAGCGGTCACCTGAGATCTGACCAAGAGCATTAATTGACCATAAATGTCCTTGACCTTGAATGTGCACAGATCTCAAGTTTCCCCTGTAAAATGACATTTTACAATTCAAATGCATTGGCAACCTAAGTTGACCTTGCCGTAGAATAGGTCAAGGTCATGCCAGGGTCATATGATTTATATTAACTTTGTAGAGCTCCGTTCCCTAATGCTTCATGCCAAGTTTCAAAAACATAGGCCTTCTGGTTCTGGAGAAGAATAATTTTAAAGGTTTTTGCTATTTATAGCCATGGTGGCTATCTTGGTCATGTGAATTGGACCATTTATATAAATTTTTGTTCCCACTTCTTAAGGATGCTTCATATAAAGTTTGACATTGATTGGCCACGTGGTTACATGAAGAAGATGTTTGAATATCATATACATGTATATAGCCCTGGAGCTGGGGCAGACAACCCCCTGTTGCCAAGTTTTCTTCATAAACACAAATTTTCTGTCCATTTGCCCATTCCCGGCCAGTTTTCTGCCATTAAATAACATTTTCCTATTCAAATGCATAGGCGACCTAAGTTGACCTTGCCATAAAATAGGTCAAGGTCAACCAATGGTCATCATTTTCGCAAACTATGATGGGCTGGAGTCCCCGATGCTACATACCAAGTTTTGTTGAAATCAGTCTGCCAGTGCTGGAGAAGAAGATTTTGGAAGGGTTTTTACCATATATGGGCGTGGCGGCCATCTTGGTCATGTGACCAAGATACCGCGAACAAACCTTTGTTCGACTTATCCAAGGAGTCTCCACATAAAATTTCATTTCAATCGGCCAAGTGGTATCAGACAAGATGTTTGAATATTACAGTCATATACATGTATATAGCCCCGGGGCAGGGGCAAACAACCCCCTGGGGCTAAAATTATTTCATAAACATAAATCTTCTGTCCATTTGCCTATTTCCAGCCAGTTTTCTGCTATGAAATAACATTTTTCCACTTTTCCCTATTCAAATGCATAGGCGACCTAAGTTGACCTTGCTGTAAAATAGGTCAAGGTGATCCTAGGGTCATCATTTTTGCAAACTATGATGGGCTGGAGTATGGCAAGCCATTTGCACGTAACAGAACTAATGATTTATTGCTGATATAAAATGTGAACATGATTATTATTAAAATGCTTGTAACATTGATCCCTGTCTTAATCTAAGCTCTTTAATTATTCTCTTTACCGGGAACAATCTGAAAATACGAATAACTTACTGCCTTCATATCCCGCAGATGTGATTTGCGTTCAGGTTAATCTGGGCAAGGTTATCCGTAAATCAGCAAATCTGGCCGTTGGTGGTGGCAAATCTGCAGAAGAGAGAGAGAGAGAGAGAGAGAGACAGACAGACAGACAGACAGACAAACAGACAGACAGAGAGAAAGTATGACTCTTGCAGAGCCAACTCCAGACATGACTGAGAGGAAATGCTTTTCAAATGTCCTTACGACGAGAGTCCTGAAGAGTCACTGGACCGAAACGACTCGATCTGTTGAGTAGAGCCTTTGATCTGAACACGCCTATATTCTATGGAGAAAATCCGAACGCATCTTATCTACGATGGCCTCCATGGATCATAAAATTTCAAAATCCACAGGTTTTAGATTTTAATGTTTCTTTGCAAAAGCTTTCGTCACACAAAAAACGATTAAAATTAATAACAATAAGGACCTATGATGGCTTGTATAGTTAAAAACATCATCTTAAAGTACTTTTTAAAGAGATGCAGTTTGTTGCCCTTTTCATCTTCCATATGGGAAAAACCCGGATGCAGGTCAAAAGTGATCTGACATGTCTTCGACAAAAAAACGTTAAAGATTTTTCAATGAAACTTGGTACACTTGTAAACCACGACGAGATGATGTGTCATGCACAAGAACCATAACTCTAGCTTGAGTATTTTTGGAGTTATTTCCCTTTGATTATTTTCGATACAATTTCATGTCCGCTCTATAACTTGAAAACCGTTTAAGATTTTTCAATAAAACTTGGTACACTTATTAAGCATGATCAGACGATGTGTCAAGAACCATAACTCTGGCTTGAGTATTTTATGAGTTATTTCCCTTTGATTATTTTCCATACAATTTCGTGTCCGCTCTATAACTCAAAAACCGTAAGAGATATTTCAATGAAACTTTGTACACTTATAAAGCATGATGAGATGATGTGTCGTGCTAAAGAACCATAACTCTTGCTAGCATATTTTTGGAGTAATTTTCCTTCGATTATTTTCCATACAATTTCGTGTCCACTCTATCACTTGAAAACCGTAAGAGAAATTTCAGTGAAACTTGGTACACTTATAAAGCACGATAAGACAATGTGTCATGCACCAGAATTATAACTCTTGCTTTCATATCTTTGGAGTTATTTCCCTTTGATTATTTTTCCATACAATTTCATGTCCACTCTATAACTTGAAAACCATTAGAAATATTTCAATGAAACTTGGTACACTTATAAAGCACGATGAGATGATGTGTCATGCTAAAGAACCATAACTCTTGCTTGTATATCTTTGGAGTTATTTCCCTTTGATTATTTTTCATACAATTTTATGTCTGCTCTATAACTCAAAAACCATTAGAGATTTTTTCAATGAAACATGGTACACTTATGAAGCATGATGAGACGATGTGTCATGCACAAGAATCATTACTCTTGCTTTCATATCTTTCGAGTTATTTCCCTAAGAAACCGTAAGAGATATTTCAATGAAACTTGGTACACTTATAATACAGAATGACAGGATATGTGATGCACAAGAACTATAACTCTTGCTTGCATATTTAGGACATGCAGGTAGAAAGGGGGGAGACATCAGTTTTCACATAGAAAACAAATTCTAGTTGAACGTTATTTTTAGAGAAATGTTTATTGAGTAGTGCTCTAAGTTTCAGATGACCTTCATTCTGATCGCTTATTTTGATTGGTTGCTTGGGCCCCAAAAAGGGCAAATTTTCGAAAAAAAATCTTTGAAAATCTTCTCCTCAGAAACTGTTTGCTTTATGAAGCTGATACTTTGCATACATGTTCCTGGCATTAGCCTCTACAAAAAGTTGTTTTTTGTTCCAGTCAGATAAGAACTCCGGTTGCTATGGCAACTTTCAGTTTCCATAGACTTATAATGGAAAAAGTGAAAATTTGCTATTTCTGCAGTCTCATTGGAGATGTTTGAAATTTGCTTTTGCAGAAATGTTTATTTAGTAGTCCTTTATGTTTCATATTACTTTTGCCCTAATACCTGATTGGTTGCTTGGGCCCCAAAAAGGGCAAATTTTCGAAAACAAGTCTTTGAAAATCTTTTCCTCAGAAACTGTTTGCTATATGAAGCTGATACTTTGCATCCATGTTCCTGGCATCAGCCTCTACAAAGATTTTTTTTGTTCCAGTCAGATAAGAACTCTGGTTGCTATGGCAACTTTCAGGTTGCAGAGACTTATAATTGGAAAAGTAGAAATTGGCTATTTCTTCAGTCTAATTTCGGATATTTGAATTTTGTTTTTGCATAAATGTTTATTGAGTAGTCTTCTATGTGTTATATGACTCTAATTTGACTTCTGATATGGTGTTTTTGCAAAGACATAGGATAGAACATTACAGAATTTTATCAGTTGTAAATTGTCGGGTGGCCATAAATTTTACATTCAACGATCAGGTGAGCTTTTTGTCCCATGGGCCTCTGGTATTAACTTTCATTCTCCTTTCCTAACGATGTTCCACATAAAATTTGGCTTTGATTGGCCAAGCAGTATCAGAGAAGAAGATATTTGAATATTATGGTCATATACATGTATATAGCCCCGCGACAGGGGCAGACAACCCCTTAGGACATTTTTTTTCAAAACCACAAATCTTCTGTCCATTCGCATACTCCCAGCAAGTTTCCCCCCATTTAATTACATTTTACTAATTTTCCCCATTCAAATGCATGGGCAACCTATGTTGTCCTTGCCATAAAAATAGGTCAAGGTCATCCTCAGGTCATGATTTATATAAACTTTGTAGAGCTCCACTCTCTGATGTTTCATGCCAAGTTTCAAAATCATAGTCCTTCTGGTTCTGGAGAAGATTTTAAAGGTTTTTGCTATTTATAGCCATGGTGGCCATCTTGGTCATGTGACCTTAACCATTTATATAAACTTTCATTCTCCCTTCCTAAGAATGCTCCGCATGAAGTTTGGCTTTGATTGGCTAAGTGGTTTCAGAGAAGAAGATCTTTGAATATTATGCTAATATACATGTACATTGCCCTGGGGTATGGGCAAACCTGCCCCTGGGGTCCATTTTTTTTTTCAGAATCATAATTCTTCAGTCCATTTGCCTTTTCCATAAACTTTTCCCTACAAATGACATTTTGACAATTTTCCCCATTCAAATGCATGGGCGACCTATGTTGACCTTGCCTTAAAATAGGTCAAGGTCATCCCAGGGTCATGATTTATATAAACTTTGTAGAGCTCCTCTCACTGATGCTTCAGTCAAAGTTTCAAAATCATAGGCCTTCTGGTTATGGAGAAGAAGATTTTTAAAGGTTTTGGCTATTTATAGCCATGGTGGCCATCTTGGTCATGTGACCTTGACCATTTATATTAACTTTAGTTCCCCCATCCGAAGGATACTTCACATAAAATTTAGCGTTTATTTGTCAAACAGTTACTGAGAAAATTAAGTTTAATTTGTAAATGACCTTTGGCCAAGGTCAAGAAATGACCTTGACCTTTAATACTCACAACACTTCATTAGCTCAACATATTGTCTGTATCTACCAACTTTCAGGTCACAGGCTACAAAACCCTGAAAAGTACAATGTTTTCACTTTTTTCCATTGAAAAGCCTATGTAACCAAAATTGACGTTGCCATAAAATAGGTCAGGGTCAACCCAAGGTCATAATTTATATAAACTATGATGGGCCAGAGTCCCCGATGCTACATAACAAGTTTCGTTGAAATCGGTCCACCTGTACAAGAGAAGAAGATTTTTTTTATGGTTTTTACCATATATGGGCATGGTGGCCATCTTGGTCATGTGGCCTGGACCATTTATTAGCTCACCTGAGCCGTCAGGCTCACAAGGTGAGCTTATAGTATACCCATGCTCCGTCGTCCGTCCGTCCGTCGTCCGTCCGTCGTCCACCATTTTCAAAGATCTTCTCCTCTGAAACCGCTTGGCCAATCAAAGCCAAATTTTACATGAAGCATCTATGGGAAGGGGGAACCAATGTATATATAAATAATCCAGGTCACATGACCAAGATGGCCGCCATGCCCATATATGGTAAAAACCCTTCAAAAATCTTCTTCTCCGGAACCACTGAACCGATTTCAACCAAACTTGGCATGAAGCATTAATGGCTCAAGCACTACAATGTGTATATAAATCATGACCCTATTATGACCTTGACCTATTTTACGGCAAGGTCAACATAGGTCGCTAATGCATTTGAATGGGAAAAATTGTTAAATTGTCATTTAAAGGAAAAATCTTGCAGAAAATGAGCAGTAGGACTGAATATTAATGATTTTGAAAAAAAATTGGGCACCAGGGGCTCATCCGCCCCCACCCCGGGGCAATATACATGTATATCTCCATAATATTCAAACATCTTCTCCTCTGAAACCGCTTGGCCAATCAAAGCGAAATTTTATGTGAAGCATCAATAGGAAGGGGTAACAAATATGTATATAAAAAATCCAGGTCACATGACCAAGATGGCCGCCATGCCCATATATGGTAAAAACCGTTCAAAAATCTTCTTCTCCAGAACCGGTTGACCGATTTCAACGAAACTTGGCACGAAGCATCGATGGCTCAAGCACTACAATGTGTATATAAATCATGACCCTGTGATGACCTTGACCTATTTTACGGGAAGGTCAACATTGGTCACCAATGCATTTGAATGGGGAAAACTTTTAAAATGTCATTTAAAGTGAAAGTCTTGCAGGAAATGGGCAGTAGGACTGGATATTAATGATTCTGAAAAAATTGGACCCCAGGGGCTCATGTGCCCCCACCCCGGGGCAATATACATGTATATTTCCATAATATTCAAACGTCTTCTCCTCTGAAACCGCTTGGCCAAACAAAGCCAAATTTTAAGTGAAGCATCTATAGAATGGGGGAATCAATGTGTATATAAATAATCTAGGTCACATGACGAAGATGGCCGCCATGCCCATATATGGTAAAAACCCATCAAAAATCATCTTCTCTGAAACCAATAGACTGATTTCAAGGAAACTTGGCGTTAGGCATCGATGGCTAAAGTACTCCAATGTATATATAAATCATGACCCTGTGATGACCTTGACCAAGTTTATGGCAAGGTCAACATGGGTTGCCTGTGCATCTGAATTGGGAAAACTGTTAAAATGTCATTTGAAGGAAAAAGCCAACAGGAAATTGGCAAATGGACAGAATATTGAAGATTCTGAAAAAAGAAAATGGCCCAAGGGCTTATCTGCCCCTGCACTGGAGTTAAATACCATAATATTCAAACATGTTTATTTGTATATGCAGCTGATCTCAGGTGAGCGTTTACAGGACCATTGGTCCTCTGGTATAAACTTTCGTTCCCCTTCCTAAGGATCCTCCACATAAAGTTTGGCTTTGGCCAAGCGGTTTCAGAGGAGAAGATCTTTGAAATTGTGCACAACGGACGGACGCCAGAGCATGGCCATCCTATAAGCTCACCTTGTGAGCCTTCGGCTCAGGTGAGCTAAAAAACCTTTTTCTGAAACCAGAGGGCACAGAGCTTCTATATTTTGTATGTAGCAATATTTGTTAATCCTCATTATAAATTGTGCCAATCATGCCCCTGGGGTAAAATTTGGCCACGCGATAGGGATTGATAGTCTCCATAGACTTACAATAGGAAACCATTCAAAATTCCAATATATCCAAAGCCAGTAAGTGGATCTTGATCAAATTACACGCACAGCATCAGTAGGAAAGGTTTTATATTGTTTTTGGGCAGATTGGACTGGAACTCTGGTTGCCATGGCAACATATACGTTTTAATTAAAAAATGAATAAATAAAAATAAAAAAAATATATACAAAAATCTTCTTTTTTGAAACCACAAGGCCCACAGCCTTGATATTTGGTATGGGGCAATGGCTAATTTTCCTCTACATAAATTATGCCAGTCATGCCCTGTGGGATCAAAAGACTTACAATAGGAAAAACTAAAAAATACTTCCTCCCTGAAACCAGCGGGTCCAGAGCTTTTGTATTTTGTATTTAGCAATTTTTGGTAGTCCCAATTATATATTGTGCCAATCATGCCCATGGGGTCAAATTTTGCCATGCCTCGGGGATCAATAGTCTCAGTAGACTTTACTAGGAAAGCATTCAAAATTTAATATCTCCAAAGCCAGTAGGCATATTTTGATCAAATTACACACACAGCATCACTGGGCAGTAGAAAAGGTTGCATATTGTTTTGGGGCAGATCAGACTGGAACTCTGGTTGCCATTGCACCATATACATTTTAATTGGAAAAAATAATCTTCTCTGAAACCACAAGGCCCACAGCTTTTTGGTATGTGGCCTTCTACATGAATTGTGTGAGTCATGCCTCTGGGGTTAAATTTGGCCACACACTGGGGGTCGATGATCTCCAAAAACTTACTGCTATGGTTCGGTTCAATGTTTCATACTTTTGAGGTGGTCCAAAAATTCCAATATTAAGGGGAAGGGCATGATTAAGGGGAAGGGCATGAAATTGGGCTGTAAATTATCCTCTTCCAATAATTTGCCTACAGCTTTCCCCAAATCGGATCAATTATGCCCAAAACATGTGAAAAAATACTTATTTTCTATTTTTAGACTGGTAAAAACCGGTATTATATAAGGATCCCAGATCGTTCGCCAGTCACAGCCGGTGACGCTCTTCACTGTCGACTTTGCAGGGGTTATGTTTGTTCACAAATAGTGAAAAAAGTAGATGGATGGCACATATTTTGTGCACTGCTCATTATGATTCTGGGTTGATTCTCTAAGTATTTGCATGAGATTTATGGGGCGCACTTCCTCACAGAATATGCATGGGGGCCCAGACTTTAGGCATATTTTACGAAAATTCACTGGTCTGAAAGAGGGGGTAGGGGAAAATATCCCCAATACAGGTAGAGTGATAGTCAGTGCTAGGCAATTTAAATGATGTTATTTTGTTGTTAGACATTTGATTTAATGATTTCATGGGAGAAATCGGATTGTTCACCAGATTGGACAGAGCTATTATCAATTTTGGCGGATCTAGCTAAATTAACAGAAAATTGCTCTAAAAACTGTGGACTGCTACCTATAAGAAAACCTTAAAACTCCCCCTTTGGCTCTTTGCTCATATGCAAGTAAAGCTGTCCATATCAGGTGAGTGTTTACAGGACCATTGGTCCTCTGGTTATACCCCTGGCATTTATGCCGACAGGTATATAGCTTTCGCTTTTCCGTTGGATGTTAGTTAGTTAGTTCGTTTCTTCATAATTCCGGAACGTTCGTGGAATTTACGTCAAAGTTTTGGTTTAAGTTTCTCTAGAGGTGTATAACCCATGAACCAATGGTCAGAATTCAGAAACCATTCATATTTGGACCATAGGTATAGGGTTTGCTTTGTTTCCATGAGTTTGCCCCAGGGCCCATGCCCGGGGGTAGGGCTGGAGGTCAAAATCTAGGTCACCTTTAAAATGTGCTGTTTACAATGTTAATGTTTCTTCTCTATGTCCATACCTTAACAAACAATAATAGGGATGGATTCTTATTTAGTTCATAAATACCCTATAAGGTTTGCTTTCATATTCCATGCTCGGTTCCATCTCCAGGGGTGGGGCGAGAGGTCAAAATCTAGGACTTATTTATAATATGATAAATACCATGATAAATTTTCTGTAAGTCTATTTTCTTGACATCCACAAAGTATGGTCAGAAAGCATAGGTTCAGACACTAGGGTCTATGTGCGGGGGTGGGGCTGTTGGTCAAAATCTAGAACTTCTTTAAAAATTGTATTTGCTGTACTTCTCTTTACTACCATGTTTAGAAATGATTCGTACTTGCATCAAAGGTACTCTATAAGGTTTGCCTTGTTCCTATTGACATTAGACTCTAGGGTCCATGCCCAGGGTGGGGCTAGAGGTCAAGATCTAGGACATCTCATATTTTTTTTTAATTTTTATTTTTAATATTATTGGAGAATGACATTCTACTTTACATCTAGGACTGAGGACCTGACCCTCAATGTCCGCGATCAAGTCCCAGATGGAGTATACAAGTCAGCTCTGTATACTGCTCTAAAATAGATCTGTCTTTCTACTACACTTCCCCTCCTCATGGTTTAAGACAGTGCTTTTTGCAAAAATACAAATTTATATGATGTACTTGTTAAGGGCTCTCTCTTTCATCAGGAATTGAGGTTCAATGTGTCACTGTCAGTGAGCATGTCTGGATTGGGGGCGGTGGGCTAAGCAGTGGGGATGTTGGAGGGAGCTACCAGTCGGGGGTATTCATGCCTCTCAAGACACTTTTTCTAGTTCAATAAGCCTGGGTAATTGGGAGGGGAATGAAAAAATCCTGTAATTTAGGAAGTTTCTTCCCACTGTGTGAACTGGAAGTATGGAAATTTACCTTCCTATGATGAATGACAGCCCAGAGAAATTCTGACAGAACTTCTGAGTAAAATGCAAATCAATAATGGCGCTCTAACCCGACATACTAATTCAGTAGAAATGAACCCTTTGGTCTTTGTTGTTGTAATTAAACTTTTAAACACAACTCAAAGTTTGTGCAAAATATAATACAGATTTTATACCTTGAAATAAAATAAAATGTATAGACATAAAATAATACACAAAGCTTTGAAATGTTTTTTTCTCGGTCCATATATTGTGCTTTTGATTAAGATCGTATTAATATTTGAAATAAAAGACAGAGAGATTCTTTTCAAGCAAACTCGAGTGTTGTTATCAAAACATACCTTATTTAAGCCCTAAATTTCAATTTCACTTTATTCTATTTCAGCAAAATACCTGTCAATGCCCCTGGAAGAGAAGCGAAAACTGTACAAGAAGAAAAAAATCGTTGTTATTGATGATCTAGACACATGGCAGCAACAGGCTCCAAAAGTTATGCCCAGATTTGGTAATGATTTTAATACATAGATAGACAAAAGAGCTTGAAAAATAAAATCAAATGTCAGATGCCGAACAATTTACATATCGTTTGACAACTATGACAACTCTCCATGTACAGATAACGTTTCCACAGTGATGTTTGTAAGACCTTGAGGATAACAGAACATGTACTACTGGCCATACACCATCTGTCAGAAATTGTACCAAACTAAAAGTTGTATGCTATACCTAATTGAGCTCCAAAATGCCTTGAATTATTAGCTCACCCGAGCCGAAGGCTCACAAGGTGAGCTTATAGTATAGTAGTCGAGCCGGCATCTGTGCGTCGTCCTCATCGTCGTCAACATTTTCAAACGACTTCTCCTCTGAAGCTGCCAGGCCAAATCTTTTCATACTTCACATATAGCATCTACGTAGGCTGTCCGGAAAGTTTTGAGACTGTGTCAATATCTCAATAACTATTCAAGAAAATCAGTTGTAATTTTACACAGGAATATTACATTATATCATGAATTATTGCTGAAAATTTCAGCATATTTGCTCACCGGGAACATATTGATATAATCATTTTAATACGAGCATGTTGCTATACTCTCGGAGCACTTTGACGTCAATAACGTCGCGCCCGTTATGATTTTACAAGAAAGGCCTGGCTGATCGGATGCATTTTAAAGTGGCTCTCAATGTCATCGGGCACCAACGCTTGATAGTTTCAAGTTTATTTGATTATTATGAGGGCAACAATACAAAATATATCAGCATTACGTGTTCTCGCGCATATTGTGAAAGAAATACGCGACCGAACTACTTTAATTTTAGCCCCGCCCCTACCTACGCCAGGTGACCAAGATGGCGCATATTGTCTGATTTTATGACTGAGATTAATTGCGTTTTATGTTTTGATCAAAGCATTTTTTGGTTCTGCATACATCATATTCCAGTTTGTGCGACTCTTTGATGATGCCGAGCGGTATGTCACACAATATCCCCACGTGTCATATGGTTTATTGGCACGCTTCAAAGGAATGTTTCGATCATATTAAATCTTGATAAATCGATTTTATTTATTTCTTTTTAATTGATCTTGTATCATTTCTATTTCTTTTTTCATGGTGATCTATCGTCGGGAATTGGAAATGAACTTTGAAAATTTAATTGACAATATGATACTCATACGTTTACAACGATTAATTGATAGTAAAAAATAAAATGATCTTTATGCGCCATAAATGCGATTTTCCGAACTTACGCCTAACCTAATAAATAAATGAATAGATAAATTCACAATAACAGAAGGACCAGAAAAGAGGTTACCGAAAATAAGTTATCTGATCGATGCCATTAAATGGACTAAAGTCAACATTTCCTTAGACTGTAAATATTCTACAGAAACGAATAGCGACAAAACCGCTTCAATATGCGCGAAATGTTTCCAACATTTTAATTTTGGTATTTCGCAACCTTAATACGTGTTTTAAATAATATAATGTATGCAGCGGGGTTTTACTTCAGGTGCGACACAAACCGGTCTGTGCACTTACAGGCGATGGCTGGAAGCTTTAAAATTTTAATTTAAGCCTTGAAGAAGATGAATTGCGCTACCCCTCGAACGAAAACAAAGGCGCTGATCAGCAGTGCAGTTACTGCATGGCTAATCTGCGTCTTTGTTTTCGCATAGGCAAACATCAGGTTTTCTCACAACGCGGCTCATATTACATCTGCTGATCACCTCGGTGTAACTTTAGTTGTATTCGGTTGTACGCTTATATGTACATGTATTATACTGCTCTCACATATACCGGATTTCCCTTGCGAATGCCCTTCCGAATGCAATTTTGAGCAAATTGGCATTAATCGCTAGAAATTCGGAGGCATTCGGTAGCATTTGTAAGCATTCGGAAGCATTCGGTGAAAATTTCGAGTCGTTGCGAAAATTAGGAACATGCTCCTAAAATTCGCAAGGAAATCATATTCTTAGCATTTTCCTAATACTGCTGTCCCATATACCGAATTTCCCTTGCGAATGCCCTTCCGAATGCAATTTTGAGCAAATTCGCATTAATCGCTAGAAATTAGGAAGCATTCGGTAGCATTTGTAAGCATTCGGAAGCATTCGGTGAAAATTTCGAGTCGTTGCGAAAATTAGGAACATGCTCCTAAAATTTGCAAGGAAATCATATTCTTAACATATCCGTAAAGAATTCGTAAACAATTCCGATTGATTGCAAGACATTTGTTACACTCGCAAGCCATTTGCAAGGATTCGGTAGCATTAAATTCTATTGAGTTTTGATGTCCGTATAGAATCGCTAGTGAATCGCAACATTTTCACATTCAAGACTCAGTTTTTAGCATAATTTATTTATTCTGGCCCTATCCTTCAAGTAAAGGCCATAATTTATGGTGGTTAGCCTTAAGCTATCCATCAATGCATGATAGACAAACTAAAGTCCCGTGAAATTTTTGTTTGCCCAGTAAAATTGTCTTTTTATTGTGTACATCGCAATTTGAGAGAAACAAGAAAGTGGTGTGTGTTTCAAAAGAAGACTTGGATCAGTAATGACATTTTTTTTTTCATGCCCCTTGGCATTGTAGGTGATTTCATATTACATTGATATTTTTGGCTACAATGTTTGCGAATGAGTAAAAAATGAAAATAATTCGGCGAGCATTCGCTACACATTCGCTTCATTTGTAAGGTATTTGCAAGGCGTTCGTATTATTTGTAACGGCATTTGTAAGCGTTCGGAACATTCGTAAGGGATTTGCAAGAATTCGGTAGTGTGGATGGCAATCAATCGCAACATTCTTAAGACATTTGTAAGGATCCGCAAGCATTCTTAACGCTTTCGCAAAGACGTCGTTTTGTACAAGCCCCGCACGCCCATTCGCATCATATTCGGTAATTTCAGCGCGAATTTGAAATTTTAGCATTCGCAAGGGATATTCGGTATATGGGAGAGCAGCATAAAAAATTCGTAAACAATTCGGATTGATTGCAAGACATTTGTAACACTCGCAAGCCATTTGCAAGGATTCTGTAGCATTAAATTCTTTTGAGTTTTGATGTCCGTAATAAGAATCGCTAGTAAATCGCAGTTCAAGACTCAGTTTTAGCATAGTTTATTTATTCTGGCCCTATCCTTCAAGTAAAGGCCATTATTTGTGGTATTTGGCTTTAAGCTATCCATCAAGGTATGACAGACAAATTAAAGACCCGTGAAATTTTCGTTTGCCCAGTAAAATTATCTTTTTTATTGTGTAAATCGCAATTTCAGAGAAACAAGAAAGTGGTGTGTGTTTCAAGAGTAGACTTGGACCAATAATGACATATTTTTCCGGCGTGCCCCATGGCATTGTGGGTGATTTCGTTTTACTTCGATATTATTGGCTACAATGTTTGCGAATGAGTTAAAAATCAAAAGAATTCGGCAAGCATTCGCTACACATTCGCTTCATTTGTAAGGTGTTTGCAAGACGTTCGTATTATTGGTAACGGCATTTGTAAGCGTTCGGAACATTCGTAAGGCATTTTCAAGAATTCGGTAGTGAGCATGGCAATCAATCGCAACATTCTTAAGAAATTTTTAAGGATCCGCAAGCATTCTTAACGCTTTCACAAAGGCGTCGTTTTGTACAAGCCCCACCCCGTCCATTCGCATCATATTCGGTAATTTCAGCGCGAATTTCAAATTTTAGCATTCGCAAGGGATATTCGGTATATGTGAGAGCAGCATTACCAAAGAAATTTGAATCCTAAAGTTTCCATATTGAAACGTTACATACGATCTTCTAAACGTGTACTGTAACCACAGACATAAAACCAGCATAAAAAGTCCTTTGTATTATATAATTAAAAATCTTAAGGAAAATAAGGAGATACGCTGAATTATGATTGTCTATTTTTGACAAAACATCTTCTGTGATGATGTACTGCTAACTATGTTTGTTATTTTACATTCTTCTTGTAAAAGAAATGAGTTTAATAATATTTCGTTTCTAAATTTGACCGGAGAGCTTTTGCATGTTTTGATTGATTCGGTTATTTTGATTTTGCATTTACTTTTATTATTGTATTGTTTCATATTGCACTTCAATTCTTTCAGATACATGTAACTATTTATTTTGTTTTTTTAATATAATTATTACAGATTGCTTCCTAAGTACATTTAGGGTGTGTTTCAAACATTTTGAAACCAGAAATAAAAGTAAACACGTGCATGGACATGCTTTACGGTCAAAATGCGTTTCACTGTGACATCTGGATACTTTCTGTTGAGTCTCAAGGAATAGATAATCATATTAGGTATGTTGTATACAACTTTCAGTTTAAACGGTCTACACACTTTTGCTCTAATTAGATGAAGGCCTGGTATACTTCCTCAAGAAACGACCAAAATGGACGCCTGAATATCCTTAATAAATGATACAAGTATCAGCTTTTTTTGTAAACAGAAGCAAATGAGCGATGACTAGGTAGTAGCGAAATGATTGCGTTTTATCTTTTGATATACGAAATTGTGAGCTATTTGACGACAAATCAAAATCGAAAACATTTCTCATGCAAACTTATTTGTTGTATGTCGTAAAGCATACCTATTTGATGCATGTTTGCGACCTAAGTCGTTATGCCCTGATGCTTAACCCTTCTGATCAGTTAATTGCCTAGCAGATGCATCAATGGTATTGATTAAAAAGAAAGAAGAAAAACTAATACAGCATTGTTTGTTTTTTCGTTTGTCGCTTACGTCGTACATTTACTTCATGTACCCAAATACAAACGCCTAGAACATGTACACTGCCCTAACGCGTACAAGTGCCTCTTCACGTATAATGCATGCGATCGGAATTCGAGGGCCTGTCGCTTAAACCATAAACTTTTCAATAGATTCTCGCAAATATTTCTCTTTTTATCTTTCTTCATCAGGAAAACATGTCCGTGCAATATAGACCCCCTTAAAACCACTTTTATGTAGTAAAACTGGGGTATGCAGGGGCATACCTATTTTTCTTATTTTTGCTCCAAAACATAGATTGTGGGTACTCGTTAGAGGCGGTTCCAACTTGTATCCACAATCTATGTTTTGAGCAAAAATAAGAAAAATATAAAAAAAAAAAATCAGTTGAAATTTTCAATTTTTACAGCTGAAAAAAATCTCTGTATGTTGCATGAACAACGTTTCGTAATGTTGCTCTTAAAAACGCCTCACATACTAAGAAAGGGTCCGTTAACCATCTGGTTGATTAATAATATACATGTACGTTCATGTATAATTATCAATATACATGTACGTTCGCATGAATTGTGAAAACAATATTTTGATCACGCATTCCTCGGGCAGACAGGCTGGCGTTTTCACATTTGAACCGCTGCTTCAGAAAATCAACAAACCAAAGGCGCAGATCAGCTGCATGCACAGTTAATCAGCGCATTTGTTTTCACTACATACACTATTCCTGTATTCTCTAATTCCGAAATTCATCACGAAAACATGTCAGTGTAATGCATACCCCCTTGAACCCCACTTTTATATAGCAAAAACTGGCGTCTGCAGGGTATACTAATTTTCTTATTGCTCAAAATCTCTATTTTGAGCAAAAATAAAAAAAATATCAAAGTTTTTCAGCGAAAAAAAAAATCAATCCTTAAAGCTAAAAAAATCTCTGTTTATTGCATGAGCAAGTTTTTGTAATGACTCGTTAGCCATCTCCTGTGCGTGTACAGTTTTATTTGTGTAGGACCTGGCGTTAGACACACACAGAAACATACACGCGTGTGCGCGCACACGATATCGGCATACATGTAGCAATATATGTTGAACTGACCAAGTTTTATATTATAATAAAGGGTGGTCGGGTCGGTCCCGCGCACTGAGACCTAAAGAAATAGATACGCTGTCTGTGCCTTCAGTTTTTGGGTGAAAGTCACATAAAATAGGGGCAACGTCCAAACATGACTATGGCTGTTGACTGGGACGTAAGGCATCAATTCAAACTAACAAACACGTTTTATATATGAAAAACTTTCACAATGAAGGGAATGTTCTTTTTTATGACGAAACATTGCAAACAATATTTTTGTTTTGTGAGCCAAATGCAAATTATACTGCTATAATCTGACGTGTTTAAATATATACGTTAACAATACCATTAAAATGAAACTCCTCAAGTTTGCGGGATGCTCAAAATTCAGTTTCTTTCAGCAACAGATTTCTTTTTTTTTCTCGCCCTTTAAGTAAGCGATATTAGCAATTTAAAATAATTTTACACAGCGAAGAAAAAAAATCCAAAACCACCTATATTATCTACTTTAATATTTTTATAACTTTTTACAATAAAATTTTCTATCAATTATTTTCTTAGTTGAAAATCTAGCCTCAGCGATCTTGTTAGCAAAATCGAAAATATATTTTACAGCGAAAAAAATCCAAGACAACATATATTTATTTTAAGTAATAATATAATTTTCTATTTTTTAAATTATCGTTTTCTTTTGATATCGATAAGTTTTTTGACCAGGTATTTGCTCCGCCCACTTGTCGATTTGATTGGTCGGCTGTATCACTACGCGCGTATATCACAACGTGTAATTAATTTCAATGCCGAAGCGAAAATAGTTCACATTAAAAACATATTTTTATAAGGCATGGATTGGCGAAATTGTTCTAATATGTCTTTTTAGTGATCCCAAAGGAATAACAATGTTTTAATTCATATATTGATGCCTGTGGTAGGTGTAATTGACGTTTAAATTTCATGTCCCCTCGAATCCACCATTCTACTATATAATGTGGTGAAATAGGGGGGCTTAAACATATGAGGCCGGAAACCTAATGGAAAACGCCTTCGTTTTCATTTGGCTACCTCCAAACTCTTTTGCGCCGATTTTAAATGGGGTTTCCCTTTTTCGCACGCATCGAACGGCTTGTAGCCCTTCCTCTTATCACCGATTTCCTGACAAAAACTTTTCGAAAAAGCGAAAAAATAATGATCTTGCATAGCCTGGATTTTGTTCAACCAACAGTGATAAATTTTGATTAGATTTGTGAACTCATTACGGCAGGAACACTGTATGATAAAAAAGCGCTGCTTCATCCGATGCGGCGACGTTGAGTTTCTTACCAACATTTTGATCGACACATACACTTCTGTTAGCTTTTGCAAAGTTGATAACCGTCGAAAGATCATGGAAGTTTGCGAACATATTGAACAAATGATGGCGTGATACCATGCAAATTGTTGCTGTATTCAAAAGCCATATGGCCAATTTGTGAGCAATTGTTTTCTTGTCACCAGGTTTTAGAAAACACAAAATTCAAAGTGCTCCGAGAAGCGCCACATCGGTTGCCTTGGAGACCAATATCTCCAAGTGTATGTAGGTTTTGATTCCAATTTTCCCATATATTATTCAGGAAGGCCTTATCTATAAACTCATATATCTTTATTTGTATAGCATAAAATATTTTTTAAGATATCGGCACAGTCCTAAAACTTTCCGGACAACCCTCGTACATGTGGGGGGAACGAATATTTGTGTTTTTTATTTCGATCGGATAAGAACTCTGGTTGCTATGGCAACTTGAAGTTTCCATTGTCTTGTATGGAGAAAAGTGGAAATTGGCATTTTCCGTTGCCAGGCTGGGGATATTTGAATTTTGTTTTTAGCTCGCCTGTACGAAAGTACAGGAAGAGCTATTGCAATCACCCCGGCGTCGGCGTTAGCGTTAGCGTCGGCGTTGCTCAAATGGTTAAAGTTTTTATAAGGCTATATCTCTTGAACATGTTGATGGATTAAGTTGATACTTTGCATGTTGGTAGATATTGGTCTGAAGTTTTATTCTGTACCATCATGACCCACCTGGGTGACCTTGAGGTCAAGGTCACGGACTTAGAAATTTTGTGTTAAAGTTTTTGGTTAAAGTTTTTGTAAGTCTATATCTATTAAATATGTTGATGGATCGAGTTGATACTTTGCATATTGATAGATATTGGTCTGAAGTTTTATGCAGTACCATCATGAACCACCTGAGTGACTTTGAGGTCAAGGTCACGGACTTAGAAATTTTGTGTTAAAGTTTTTGGTTAAAGTTTTTGTAAGTCTATATCTCTTGAGTATATAGATGGATCAAGTTGATACTTTGCATATTGATAGATATTGGTCTGAAGTTTTATGCTGTACCATCATGACCCACCTGAGTGACCTTGAGGTCAAGGTCACAGACTTAGAAATTTTGTGTTAAAGTTTTTGTAAGTTTGTATCTCTTGAATATATAGATGGATTAAGCTGATACTTTGCATATTGATAGATATTGTTCTGAAGTTTTATGCTGTACCATACCCACCTGAGTGACCTTGAGGTGAAGGTCACAAACTTAGAAATTTTATGTTAAAAATATTTTGGGTTAAAGTTTTTAAAGTCTATATCTTTTGAATATGTTGATGGATCATACTGGTTTTAAGCTGTACCATCATGGCGAACTTTAGAGACCTTGAGGTCAAGGTCATGGGTCAAAGATTTTAATAGATTTAGTGGCAAAGCATAAGTCAGGCGAGCTACGCTGTCCTGCGACAGCTCTTATTACATAAATGATTATTGTGTAGTCCTTCACGTTTAAGGCAACTTTTGTAAAAATCACTTTTTTCGTTTGTTTGCTATAGCAACATTAAGGGAAATTTTCGAAAAAAATATTCAAAAATCTTCTTCTCAGAAGCCGTATGGGGGATGAAGCTGAAATTTAGCATACATGCTTATGACATTAGCCTGTACAAAGTTTGTGTTTTTTATTGTCTTTGTCCAACTACTTTGGTTGCTATGGTAACTTGAAGTATCCATTGACTTATAAGGCAAAAAGTGGAAATTTGCAATTGCTGCCGTTTCATTGAGGATATTGAAATTTTGTTTTTACATAAATGTTTATTGAGTTGTCCTCCCCGTTTTAGGCAACTTTTGTCAAAATCGCTTTATTCGTTTGGTTGCTATAGCAACGTAAAGGGTAAATTTTCGAAAAAATATTCAAAAATTTTCTTCTCAGAAGCTGTAAGGCGGATGAAGCTGATTTGCATACATGCTTATGATATTAGCCTCTACAAAATTGTCCTTGTCCCTTTACTTTGGTTGCTATGGCAACTTAAAGTTTCCATTGACTTATAAGACGAAAAACGGAAAATTGCAATTTCTGCCATTTCGCTTGAAATATTTGAGTTTTGTTTTTATGTAAATGTTTGTTGACTAGTCCTCCACAATTTTGGCAATTTCTCTCATAATTGCGTATAGCAAGGTAAGGGTGAATTTATGAAAAAATATTTAGAAATCTTCTCAAAGGCTGTAAGGAGGATGAAGCTGAAACTTTACATGCATTTCCATTGACTTATAAGACGAAAAGTGGAAAATTGCAATTTCTGCCATTTCGCTTGAAATTCGTCCGTCCGTAAACACTTTCAATCTTGAATATCTCTAAGACAACACAGCCAGTCATGATCAAATTTTATCTAAAGCATCATTGAGGAGGGGGAAAGGTTGCATGAGGTTTTGGGCCAGGTCGGATCAGAACTCTGGTTTCCATGGCAACAGATAGCTCCCAATGGGAAAATGTTGTGGCCACTCTAGCAACTTCATTTTTGATTGGATCTTCTTCATTCTTGGGAATAACAAGGACAACTATAACATCTCGGATGAGTTCGAATTTCGGCCAGGTTTGACCTCAGATTGCGGAGTTAGCTGCCCTTGAGCGTCTGGAAAAATCCCCATAGACTTATAATGGGAAACATGTTGTGGTCATTCTAGCGCCTTTATTTTTGTTAGGATCTTCTTCATTCTTGCAGGTAACAAGGACAACTATAATATCTCGGATGAATTCGAATTTCACCCAGATCCGACCTCTGACTGTGGAGTTAGCTGCCCTTGAGTGTTTGAAAACATTATTTTTGTGTTGTGGCCACTCTAGCGCCCTCAATTTTGATCAGATCTTCTTCATACTTGGAAGCCATAGCCATTACATCTCGGATGAGTTCGAATTTCAGCCAGATCCGACCCTTGACTGCAGAGTTATTTGCCCTTGACTGTGTGAAAAATCAATATTTAGTGTTGTGGCCACTCTAGCGCCTTTAGTTTTATTCAGGTTTTCTTTATTCTTGAAAATAACTAGGACATTTATAACATCTCGGATGAGTTCGAATTTCGACCAGATTCGACCTCTGACTGCGGAGTTATCTGCCCTTGAGTGTTTGAAAAATCAATATTTTGTGTTGTGGCCACTCTAGCGCCTTCAATTTTGTTCGGATCTTCTTCATACTTGGAAGTAACAAGGATAACCATAACATCTCAGATGAGTTTGAGTTTTGACCAGATCCGACCTCTAACTGCGGAGTTATCTGCCCTTGAGTGTGTGAAAAATCAATATTTTGTGTTGTGGCCACTCGAGCGCCTTCAGTTTTATTCGGATCTTCTTTATTCTTGGAGGTAACAAGGACATCCATAACATCTGGGATGAGTTCGAATTTCGATCAGATCCTACCTCTGACTGGGGAGTTATATGCCCTTGAGTGTTTGAAAAATCAATAGTTTGTGTTGTGGCCACTCTAGCATCTTTGTTTTTAAGTGGATCTTCTTCATTCTTGCAGGTAACAAGGATAACTACAATAACTCGGATGAGTTCGAATTTCCACCAGATCCGACCTCTGACTTCAGAGTTATCTGCCCTTGAGTGTTTGAAAAATCAATATTTTGTGTTGTGGCAACTCTAGCATCTTTGTTTTTCAATCTTCTTCATTCTTGCAGGTAACAAGAATAACTACAATATCTCGGATGAGTTCGAATTTCGGCCAGATCCAACCTTTGACTGCGGAGTTAGCTGCCCTTGAGTGTTTGAAAAATCAATATTTTGTATTGTGGCCTTCAATTTTGATCGGATCTTCTTCGTGCTTGGAAGAAACAAGGATAACCATTACATCTTGGATGAGTTCGAATTTGAGCCAGATTTGACCCTGGACTGCGGAGTTAGCTGCCCTTGAATGTTTGAAAAATCAATTTTTAGCTCACCTGAGCCGAAGGCTCACAGGTGAGCTTATAGGATAGGCAGGCATCCGTCGTCCGTCGTCGTCCGTCGTCGTCGTCCGTCGTCGTCCGTCCACAATTTCAAAGAAGAATATTTCTGAAGCTAGCAGGCCGATCTTGATCAAATTTAATGTGAACCATAATTGGGTTGGGGGATTGATGGCATTAGGTTTTGGAGCAGATTGTATCAAAATTGTGGTTTCCATGGCAACATATAGGTCCCATAGACTTACAATGGGAAAAATTAAAAAAAATCTTCTTCTCTGAAACCACTAGGCCCACAGCTTTGATATTTGGTATGTAGCAATGGCTAATGGTCCTTTACATAAATTGTGCCATTCATGCCCCTGGGGTCAAATTTGGCCACGCCCCGGGGGTCGATAGTCTCCATAGACTTACTATGGGAAAAAAATTCAAAAATCTTCTTCTCTGAAACCACAGGGCCCACAGCTTTGATATTTTGTATGTGGCAATGGCTAATGGTCCTCTACATAAATTGTGCCAGCCATGCCCCTGGGGTCAAATTTGGCCACGCCCCGGGGGTCGATAGTCTCCATAGACTTACAATTGGAAAAACTAAAAAAATCTTCTTCTCTGAAACCACTAGGCCCACAGCTTTGATATTTGGTATGTAGCAATGGCTAATGGTCCTCTACATAAATTGTGCCATTCATGCCCCTGGGGTCAAATTTGGCCACGCCCCGGGGGTTGATAGTCTCCATAGACTTACTATGGGAAAAAAATTAAAAAATCTTCTTCTCTCAAACCACTAGGCCAACAGCTTTGATATTTGGTATGTAGCAATGGCTAATGGTCCTCTACATAAATTGTGCCATTCATGCCCCTGGGGTCAAATTTGGCCACGCCCCGGGGGTTGATAGTCTCCATAGACTTACTATGGGAAAAAAAATTACTAGAGGACCATTGGTCCTGTAGCTCACCTGAGAGATTATCACATTGTAAGCTCATGAGATTTAAATTGAGAATCGACCAATGAAAGTCTATGCATGGACACTATTGACCCCCGGGGCATGGCCAAATTTGACCCAGG
The DNA here is from genome assembly GCA_964017185.1 of Rugalucina vietnamica. Classification (NCBI taxonomy): domain Eukaryota; kingdom Metazoa; phylum Mollusca; class Bivalvia; order Lucinida; family Lucinidae; genus Rugalucina; species Rugalucina vietnamica. Next base: position 25,496,268 of record OZ024872.1, on the reverse strand, counting down.
GGCATGACTGGCACAATTTATAATGGGGACTACCAAACATTGCTACATACAAAATATAGAAGCTCTGGGCCTTTTGGTTTCAGAGAAGAAGATTTTTGTTAGTTTTTCCCATTGTAAGTCTATGGAGACTATCTACCCCCGGGGCGTGGCCAAATTTGACACCAGGGGCATGGCTGGCACAATTTATGTAGAGGACCATTAGCCATTGCCACATACAAAATATCAAAGCTGTGTGCCCTGTGGTTTCAGAGAAGAAGATTTTTGAATTTTTTTACCATAGCAAGTCTATTGAGACTATCAACCTCCGGGGCCTGGCCAAATTTGTCCCCAGGGGCATGAATGGCACAATTTATGTAGAGGACCATTAGCCATTGCTACATACCAAATATCAAAGCTGTGGGCCTAGTGGTTTCAGAGAAGAAGATTTTTTAATTTTTTTCCCATAGTAAGTCTACGGAGACTATCAACCCCCGGGGCGTGGCCAAATTTGACCCCAGCCCGTCTGTAGAAAGTCCATAGATTCCATGGACATCCTGGACATTTTCCACAGAATCCATAGACATTGTCCATGGAATCCATGGAATGTGTGGACAATGTCCATGGAACCCATGGAATGTGTGGAAAATGTCCATGGAATCCAGGGACAATGTCCAGGGTACTGTGGACATTGTCTATGGAATTTTTCCAGCGTCTCCTCATGAAAGAGTGGACAAATTCCATGGACATTGTACACTGTCGTCCATGGACATTTTCCACTCTTAGAATTACCCATAATCCCATGATATCTGACATCACTTCCTTTTCCTGTTTCACATAATTTTAGAAAGTAAACATAAATCTAGTCTGAACAAATCTTCAAACATCTAAGGCATCAGAATGCCAGCAAGCGAGAAACTTAAAGAATATACTGCAGACAGACTCAGAGATGCTAAATGAAAGAGAAAACTGCAAAAACATTGATGGGAACTGGTCAAGATAAAGCTTTTGTAGAAAGCATGTGGGGAATGAAATCTTGAACATTTCTAGACAGATAAATTGATAAAAGCTAGGAGTTACAAAAACAAGATTGTTACACTTGCTGCCTTGCAGGTAAGCAGTTTAGATAATGATGTTAAAATATGAAAAAAACATGTATGTGCATGTTGCTCTTATTTATCATACTGCAGAAGTGTCTGGTTGGGGCATGTTAGATTTGGCCTGAATGAGAAGTCATTCTCAGAAAGACTTCCCCCCCGTCTGTAGAAAGTCCATAGATTCCTCTAGCTTCATGGTTGATACTAGACTGTTGGCTACCTTGTTGAGAAAGAGCTAGTCATCTTGCTCTTGGTGCATGTTGTACATGTAATAATTATTCTTATATTTATTCACAGAAATTGATCTTACATTTAGACACAGAAAATGATCATAACATTCATTTTAAAATCCCAACCCAGAAAAGATCTTTTTTCCGCCCTGCCTGGTGTCTGGGTTGGGATTTTAAAATCAATGTTATGATCAATTTCTGTATCTGTGTCTTTTGATTTTAAGATCCCATTCCAGACACCAGGTGGGACAGAAAAGATTTTTCTGTCCCACCTGGTGTCTGGGTCTGGATTCTAAAATTAATGTTATGATCAATTTCTGTGTGTTAAATTCTTATGTAGTACATGAAATAATTTGTTCAGCTTTTCTGTCCCGCCTGGTATCTGGTTTGGGATTTTAAAATTAAGAATATGACCAATTTCAGTGTCCTAAATTCTTAAATTTCAGACACAGAAATTGATCATAACATTAATTTGTGCATCATCCCTGTCCCGCCTGGTGTCTCGGTTGGGATTTTGAAATTAATGTTTTAATCAATTTCTCTCTTAAATTTTTACATTAAAGACAAAAATTGATTATAAAATTAATTTGTACATCTTTTCTGGCCCACCTGGTGTCTGGGTTGGGATTTTAAAATTAATGTTATGATCAATTTCTGTGTCTTAATTTCTTACATTGTAATTAATGTTAAGATCAATTTCTGTGTGTTAAGAATTTATGTTGTACATATAATTGTGCATCTTTTCTCTCCCACCTGGTGTCTGATTTGGGATTTTAAAATTCAGGATATGATCAATATCTGATGATGAATTTTTGTGTCTTAAATTCTTACATTTAAGGCACAGAAATTGATCATAACATTAATTTGTCCAGCTTTTGTGTTCAACCTGGTGTCTGGGTTGGGATTTTAAAAATTAATGTTATGATCAATTTCTGTGTCTCAATTTCTTATATTGTAATTAAAGATCAATTTCTGTCTCTTAAGAATTTATGTTGTACATATAATTGTGCATCTTTTCTGTCCCGCCTGGTGTCTGATTTGGGATTTTAAAAATAAGGATATGATCAATATCTGATGATGAATTTCTGTGTCTTAAATTCTTACATTTAAGACACAGAAATTGATCACAGCATTAATTTGTGCATCTTTTCTGTTCCGCCTGGTGTCTGGGTTGGGATTTTAAAAATTAATGTTATTATCAATTTCTGTGACTTAAATTTCTTAAATAATCAAATTTATTACAATTGAAATATAGAAATCAAATTTATAATTCTTTTGCACTGGAATTTTGTTTGCTTTTAATATCAACTATCAACAAGAGATACTGTTAGTGTTAACCAGAGATGCATCTTGCCATAATGTGCATCAAAGCAATATGATTCAGATGTCTTCTCAGGGTTTATACTGCACAGCCATCTGCTATATATCAGTGGACAATGTCCATGGAAATATTCCATGGACATTGTCCATGGATTTTGTCCACAGTGTACCTGGACAAATTCCATGGACATTGTCCATGGAACTTTTCCATGGACATTGTCCATGGAACTTTTCCACGGACATTGTCCATGGATTTTGTCCACTGATTCCCTGGACAATCTCCATGGACTGTGGAAAAAGTCCATGGATTCCGTGGAAAAGTTCCATGGACATACTGGAAAAATTCCACAGACATACTGTAAAAACTCCATGGACATTTTCCATGGATTCACTGGAAATTGTCCAGTGTTTTCGTTCCAATACTCCAGCCGGACAATGTCCATGGATTCCATGGACTTTGTCCACTGATTCCATGGATTTTTTCCACTGGTTCCATGGACTTTCTACAGACGGGAGGGGCATGAATGGCACAATTTATGTAGAGGACCATTAGCCATTGCTACATACCAAATATCAAAGCTGTGGGCCTAGTGGTTTCAGAGAAGAAGATTTTTGTTAGTTTTTCCTATTGTAGGTCTATGGAGACTATCGACCCCCGGGGCGTGGCCAAATTTGACCCCGGGGACATGATTGGCACAATTTATGTAGAGGACCATTAGCCATTGCCACATACAAAATATCAAAGCTGTGGGCCCTGTGGTTTCAGAGAAGAAGATTTTTTATTTTTTTCCCCATAGTAAGTCTATGGAAACTATCAACCCCCGGGGCGTGGCAAAATTTGACCCCAGGGGCATGAATGGCACAATTTATGTAGAGGACCATTAGCCATTGCTACATACCAAATATCAAAGCTGTTGGCCTAGTGGTTTCAGAGAAGAAGATTGTTTTAGTTTTTTTCCTATTGTAGGTCTATGGAGACTATCGACCCCCGGGGCGTGGCCAAATTTGACCCCAGGGGCATGATTGGCACAATTTATGTAGAGGACCATTAGCCATTGCCACCTACAAAATATCAAAGCTGTGGGCCCTGTGGTTTCAGAGAAGAAGATTTTTTAATTTTTTTCCCATAGTAAGTCTATGGAGACTATCAACCCCCGGGGCATGGCCAAATTTGACCCCAGGGGCATGAATGGCACAATTTATGTAGAGGACCATTAGCCATTGCTACATACCAAATATCAAAGCTGTGGGCCTAGTGGTTTCAGAGAAGAAGATTTTTTTAGTTTTTCCAATTGTAAGTCTATGGAGACTATCGACCCCCGGGGCGTGGCCAAATTTGACCCCAGGGGCATGGCTGGCACAATTTATGTAGAGGACCATTAGCCATTGCCACATACCAAATATCAAAGCTGTGGGCCCTGTGGTTTCAGAGAAGAAGATTTTTGAATTCTTTTCCCATAGTAAGTCTATGGAGACTATCTACCCCTGGGGCGTGGCCAAATTTGACCCCAGGGGCATGAATGGCACAATTTATGTAGAGAACCATTAGCCATTGCTACATACCAAATATCAAAGCTGTGTGCCTAGTGGTTTCAGAGCAGAAGATTTTTTTAGTTTTTCCCATTGTAAGTCTATGGGACCTATCTGTTGCCATGGAAACCACAATTTTGATACAATCTGCTCCAAAACCTAATGCCATCAATCCCCCAACCCAATTATGGTTCACATTAAATTTGATCAAGATCGGCCTACTAGCTTCAGAAATATTCTTCTTTGAAATTGTGGACGGACGACGACGACGGACGACGACGACGACGACGACGGACGACGGATGCCTGCCTATCCTATAAGCTCACCTGTGAGCCTTCAGCTCAAGTGAGCTAAAAAAATCTTCTTCTCTGAAACCACAGGGCCCACAGCTTTGATATTTTGTATGTGGCAATGGCTAATGGTCCTCTACATAAATTGTGCCAATCATGCCCCTGGGGTCAAATTTGGCCATGCCCCGGGGGTCGATAGTCTCCATAGACCTACAATAGGAAAGAAACTAAAAAAATCTTCTTCTCTGAAACCACTAGGCCAACAGCTTTGATATTTGGTTTTTAGCAATGGCTAATGGTCCTCTACATAAATTGTGCCATTCATGCCCCTGGGGTCAAATTTGGCCACGCCCCGGGGGTTGATAGTCTCCATAGACTTACTATGGGAAAAAAAATTAAAAAATCTTCTTCTCTGAAACCACAGGGCCCACAGCTTTGATATTTTGTATGTGGCAATGGCCAATGGTCCTCTACATAAATTGTGCCAATCATGTCCCCGGGGTCAAATTTGGCCACACCCCGGGGGTCGATAGTCTCCATAGACCTACAATAGGAAAATCTAAAAAAATCTTCTTCTCTGAAACCACTAGGCCCACAGCTTTGATATTTGGTATGTAGCAATGGCTAATGGTCCTCTACATAAATTGTGCCATTCATGCCCCTGGGGTCAAATTTGGCCACGCCCCGGGGGTTGATAGTCTCCATAGACTTACTATGGGAAAAAATTAAAAAATCTTCTTCTCTGCAACCACTAGGCCCACAGCTTTGATATTTGGTATGTAGCAATGGCTATTGGTCCTCTACATAAATTGTGCCATTCATGCCCCTGGGGTCAAATTTGGCCAGGCCCAGGAGGTTGATAGTCTCAATAGACTTGCTATGGGAAAAAAATTCAAAAATCTTCTTCTCTGAAACCACAGGGCACACAGCTTTGATATTTTGTATGTGGCAATGGCTAATGGTCCTCTACAGAAATTGTGCCAGCCATGCCCCTGGGGTCAAATTTGGCCACGCCCCGGGGGTAGATAGTCTCCATAGACTTACAATGGGAAAAACTAACAAAAATCTTCTTCTCTGAAACCAAAAGGCCCAGAGCTTCTATATTTTGTATGTAGCAATGTTTGGTAGTCCCCATTATAAATTGTGCCAGTCATGCCCCTGGGTCAAATTTGGCCATGCCCCGGGGGGTCAATAGTGTCCATGCATAGACTTTCATTGGTCGATTCTCAATTAATTTAAATCTCATGAGCTTACAATGTGATAATCTCTCAGGTGAGCTACAGGACCAATGGTCCTCTAGTTAGTGTTGTGGCCACTCCAGCATCTTCAATTTTGATCAGAACTTAGTGTTTTGGCACCCTTATTTGATATGAGCTTCCAATTGAAGAGCTTTTAAAACCATGAATTTTGATATAAAGTTGATAAAAATCGGCTGGGAAATAAGAAAGTTATAGGCAATTTAACATGCAAAAAATGATTGTATGGGCGCCGCCATTTTGTTTATTCGAGTAGTTTTCATATCTTTATTAAAATCAAAATAACCACTGCACCTAATTATAATAAATACTTCTTCAAGCATTGGGCTCAGCTAGTAATACATTCTGGAGAAAGATTTTTCAAAATCGCCCGAGAAATAGAGCAATAAGAGCAATTTGAAAATATTCAAAATGGCCGCCAGGAGTCTACTTTTGGTAATGAGTGGAGTCTAAATTAAAACTGAAAAAAAATCGAATTAAATGAATTTTTCCCGAATATTTTCGTATCAAACTTTGATAGCTGTTTATTTCTAGCAACAGTCAATATTGTTAATCAAATTAGCACACATTCTGTGTTAAAAGAAGCCTTAAATTTTGATTTTATCCTAATTTTTTAACCTCAACTAGAAAACAATGGCGGCCATCCATATTTCATACTTAATTACCCATAACTTTCTTATTAGACCACCTATTTTCATCAAATTTGTATCAAAATGCTTGGTTTTGAAAGCTCTTGTATTTTAAGTACATATCAATTTAGGGTACCAAAACACTTTAAAAAAAACAACAACAACCACTTTGTCCAGTGACTGTACTTGTTGACTCTTAGGTGAGCGAATCTTGTTGCCTTTGGGTTGAATTATTCCATAGATTTGTTTGAATTTGAATTTGAAGGTTTTGGGATTACCTCTCTTGTCAGAGTACAGTATATGCAAAAAGCCTATTCAAAATAATTTTTGGGCATAAAATCTTTAACTATGAACAGATTTTCAAAATTTTTGCGGCAGTTTTTAAGACTTTTGGAATGTCAAATGATGACATGGCCATAAATTTCTAGAGGTAAAGTAAAGTGTGATTTTGAAAAAGGCAGTTTCTGAAAGATGGTGTTTGGACAATAGCAATACAAGGATCTGGAATTTTTGTCTCTCCACAAGAGACATCTACATCAAGGAATGGAACAGTCTAATGTTTGTGAAGTGTATTTTTATTAAGACAGTCCTAAGTTCTGGTCTAATTTGAAACCTTTTTGCCAAAAATATATACAGATTTTTCAAATGCATGTATTTGAATACATTTATTCAAAGATAATGCTAGCTTATAAAGGTACCGTTTATGTTAAGGTGCTTATACATGCACTTGTACATGTATCTTGAATTGCAATGTGTCCCACAGACACAGTGATGCTCTATTTCTGCTACTCTGGTGGTTGTCAGTGCGAAGTTCTATTGATCTAACTTCCTCATGATTATAGAATGAGAAAACTGTCATAAGTTTGCTTTAAATCATCAATTATAGCCTGAAGAACATGTTTGATGGGATGAATGTCTAGGATCTCATGTCTTCAACCAGCTAACACACAAAACAGATACTTCAAATAATTTTAGATGTGAAAAGAAACGGGCTTTGAGGTTATGTGTGTTTGTCTGTCAGTGAATGTCACAAGATCTGTTTACAGCTCGCCAGAAAATAGAGCCAGACCATGATGTGGATGAAATTCTAAACAACAAAGTCTGTATGTGGCAGGGGGATATAACTACTCTGGAAATAGATGCTATTGTTAATGCAGCTAATAATAGCCTGCTTGGTGGCGGAGGAGGTGAGAATAATTGAGGGAAGGGTAAACACAGAGCTGACATGAGAGGGCTCCCAAGTTACCCGGTATCATTTACTCAGAATTTGGAGTATTTACACCAACTAGCTGTTTTAATCTGATTTTTGCGTGTTAAGGATGTTCGCTGCAAATGAAAAGTATTCAAACTTTTTTCTAACAACGTTTTTTTTTGCTTCCAAAATACAAAAGAAGACATTGAAAAACAAAATATAGGGTAGTCTGCATTTTTTCATGCTACTTGCCTCTGAATGAGACCTTGACAGAATGTTTAAAGTTTAGAACAAAAAAAAATCACATTAAAAACGCATTTCCTTCATATTTATATGTCCTAATTATAAAAAACATCAAAAAATGTTTTCAAACATCATTTTATTTCGTTAAAGCAATCTATTTAGGACAATTAGCATCTTGAAGCAGATAGTAAAATACTATGCTTCATATAACTATCCTACCCCCTAACTCACGGTGTATAACCGTACAGTGAGCCAAAACGGAAGTGACTTATACTGTATGCAAATACATCACTAGTGTCCTTAGGATTTCTGAAGGTAAGCAGTCATTTATATCGATGTAAATAAAAATTCAGGAAACAAATCTTAACATGGCGTGCGTCCGTGCGTAAACACTTTCTATCTTGAATATCTCTGAGACTAGCTGGCTGATTGCAGTCAGATTTTACATGAAGCAGCATTGGGGTGGGGGATTGCCTGCCATAGGTTTTTAAGCAGATCGGACCGGAACTCTAGTTTCCATGGCAACAGATAGCTCCCATTGAGTTACAATGGGGAAAATGTTGTGGCCACTCTAGCAACTTCATTTTTGAATGGACCTTCTTCATTCTTGCAGGTAACAAGGACAACCACAACATCTCGGATGAGTTCGAATTTCGGCCAGGTTCGACCTCAGATTGCAGAGTTAGCTGCCCTTGAGCATCTGGAAAAATCCCCATAGACTTATGATGGGAAAAATGTTGTGGCCACTCTAGCGCCTTTATTGTCCCTCGCCTTTTCGAAGAAAAGCGGAGGGACATGGTTTTTGGCTTTCTGTCATTCCGTCCGTCCGTCCTTCCATCCTTCCGTCCCCCTATAGGAGTATGTACCTTGTGTAAGCAACTCCGCCTACAGTTTTATTCCGATTCATTCTTTTGAAACTTTCAAGATGTCTTAACCATGCTTTGAAAATGTGCATGTGATTTGGATATAATCCTCAGATTAATTTTTGACACTTTTTTTGCAATTTGAACTTAGTCATTTTTTCTGACATTTTGACAATGAAAATGAATGGACAGTTGGTACCTTGTGTAAGCAACTCCTCCTACTGTTTTATTCCGATTCTTTTGAAACTTTACAGATGTCTTGACCATGCTTTGAAGATGTGCATGTGATTTGGATATAATCCTCAGATTAATTTTTGACACTTTTTCGCAATTTGAACATAGTCATTTTTTCTGACATTTTGACAATGAAGTGAATGGACAGTGGGTACCTTGTGTAAGCAACTCCTCCTACAGTTTCATTATGCCCCCAACTTCGAAGAAGTTGAGGGGGCATATTGGTTTGGGTCTGTCAGTGCAGTGCAGTGAGTGAGTGCGTGCAGTCAGTCAGTCAGTCTGTGATCATACTGATGCATGAGCACTCGGTCAGGAACCGTTAGAGCTAGGATCTTGAAATTTGGTATGTAGTTTGTTTATGAAAATTAAGAGGACCCATATTTTTTCTTTCAGGTAAATTCAAGGGGCTAGGGGCCAATTCTGTGAGAGTTATTTCCCTTTTTAGCTCGACTGCACGAAGTGCATAGAGCTATTGCAGTCACCCTGGTCGTCCACGTTCCCGTTCCCGTGTGCGTTCCCGTTCCCGTGCGCGTTCCCGTGCGCGTCACACTTGCGTTAAAGTTTTCTAGAAGTCCATATCTTGACAACCACTCATCAGAAAGCATTCATACTTGGTCCATAGATACCCTGTCATATCTTGACAACCACTCATCAGAAAGCATTCATACTTGGTCCATAGGTACCCTGTAGGGTTAGCTTTTATTCCATGGCATCGGGCCCCTGGGTCTAGGCCAGGGGGTGGGGCTGGAGGTTAAAATCTAGAACACCTTCAAAAATGGCAATTCTTGTGTTAAAGTTTTCTAGAAGTCCTTATCTTGACCACCACTCATCAGAAAGCATTGATACTTGGGCCATTGACACCCTGTAGGGTCGGCTTTCATTCCATGGCATCAGATCCCTGGGACCATGCCAGGGGGTGGGGCTAAAGGTTAAAATCTAGAACACCATTAATAATAATGGCTTTTGTGTGAATATTATTCTAGAAGTCTATATCTTGAAAACCTTTTAACAGAGGGCTTTCATACTCGGACCATAGGTACCCTGTAGGGTTGAGTTTCATTTCATGGCATCGGATCTCTGGGTCCATGCGTAGGGGGTGGGGCTAGAGGTTAAAAACTAGAACACTGTAAAAAAATAGATGTACTGCTGTGTAACTTTTACAAGGAGTCCATATCTTGACAACAACTTATCATAAAGCATTCATAGTTCATACACTTTAGGTTCATGACATCGGACCTCTGGGTCGGAGTCAGGGGGGCGGGGCTAGAGGTCAAAATCTAGAACTCCCTGAATTTTTTTCTTTTTATTTCTTTATAGAAACAACTTAGGAAGGTGGTTGGTCATTCATCTTTTGACTTTGTGACGCTGACTTGTGTGTCATGACGGTAAGGATCGGTTGACCTACTTTCCATGGTTCAGTGATTTTGCCTTATATCTTGACACTCAATTAATATATTTTCTTACTTCTTTCAGATTATGAGTGAGTACGACCAGGCCTTTGACCCCAATATACTTATAGGTCACTGTGACCTAATTTCACGGTTCAGTGACTTTGCCTTATATCTCGGTACTCAAATGCTTTATGAACTAACTTCTTTCAAAGTATGTTTGCGTATGACAAGACGTTTGATCCTGAAGTAGTCCTTAGTCACTATAACCTAATTTCACGGTTCAGTGATTTTGCCTTACATCTTGACACTCAATTAGTATATTTTCATACTTTTTTCAGATTATGAGTGAGTATGACCAGACCTTTGACCCCAATATACTTATAGGTCACTGTGACCTCATTTCACGGTTCAGTGACTTTGCCTTATATCTCGGTACTCAAATGGTTTATGAACAAACTTCTTTCAAAGTATGTTTGCGTATGAGAAGACCTTTGACCCTGAAGTAGTCCTAGGTCACTGTGACCTAATTTCACGGTTCAGTGATTTTGCCTTATATCTTGACACTCAGTTAGTATATTTTCATACTTTTTCAGATTATGAGTGAGTATGACCAGACCTTTGACCCCAATATACTTATAGGTCACTGTGACCTAATTTCACGGTTCAGTGACTTTGCCTTATATCTCGGCACTCAAGTGGTTTATGAACAAACTTCTTTCACACTATGTTTGTGTATGACAAGACTGACCCTACAGTAGTTCTAGGTCAATATAACCTAATTTCACGGTTCAGTGATTTTCCTTTATTTCTCGGCACTCAATTGGTATATGAACATACTTCTTTTATGATATGTTTGTGTATGACAAGACCTTTGACCTTAAAGTATTCCTGGGTCACTGTGACCTAATTTCATGGGTCAGTGATTTTGCCTTATATCTCGACACTCACTTGGTACTTTCATACTTCTTTCTGATTATGAATGAGTATGACCAGACCTTTAACCCAAACATACTTATAGGTCACTATGACCTAATTTCATGGTTCAGTGATTTTGCTTTATATCTCAGCACTGAATGAGTATATGGTCATATTTCTTTCACATTATGAGTAAGTATCACTAGACCTTTGACCCTGAAATACTTATAGGTCAGTGTGATCTTATTTCATGATTCAGTGATTTTGCCTTGTGTCTAGGCACTCAGTTGGTATATGAACACAATTCTTTCACAATAGGGGTGAGACCTTTAAATCTTAGGTAGTTATAGTTAACTTTCATGGTTCAGTGATTTTGCCTTATTGAATCAAGGCAAAAAGATGTATGAGCATAATGCTTTGGGTTACTGGTCGGGTTTGGCCTTATGTTTGACAAAGGTCAGAAGCAGTCGAGCACGCTGTCCTGCGACAGCTCTTATTAATTCTTGATAAAGAGAATAGATAGTGGATACCTTGTGTGCGCAACTCCTCCTACAGTTTTATTCCGATTCTCTTGAAACTTTACAGATGATGTGACAATGCTTTGAAGATATGCATGTGGTTTGGATATAATCCTCAGATTAATTTTTGTCACTTTTTTTGCAATTTGAACTTAGCCATTTTTTGGGGTATTTTGACAATGAAAGTGAATGGGCAGTGGGTACCTTGTGTGCGCAACTCCTCCTACAGTTTCATGCCAATTCATTTAAAACTTTACATGTATTATGGGCATGGTCTGAAGATATGCATGTGGTTTGGATATAATCCTTGGATTATTTTTTGTCATTTTTTTTCACAATTTGAACTTAGTCATTTTTTCGGGCATTTTAGTGGATGGATAGAGGGTAACTTGTGTGCGCAACTCCTCCTACAATTTAATACCGATACTTTTGAAACTTTGCAGACATTGTGACCATGCTTTGAATATATGCATGTGGTTGGGATATACTCCTCAGATTAATTTTTGTCACTTTTTTTACAATTTGAACTTAGTCATTTTTTTGACATTTTTACATCTTGAAAGTGGCTTACCAGTTGGGGGCATAGTGTTTCATAAACACATTTTCTAGTTCCGATTCTTTTGAAACTTTACAGATGTCTTGACCATGCTTTGAAGATGTGCATGTGATTTGGATATAATCCTCAGATTAATCTTGACACTTTTTTGTGAAATTTGAACTTAGTTATTTTTTCGACATTTTGACAATGAAAGTGAATGGACAGTGGGTACCTTGTGCAAGCAACTCCTCCTACAGTTATATTCAGATTATTTTGAAACTATACAGAATTTCGGCCAGATCTGACCTCTGACTGTGGAGTTAGCTGCCCTTGAGTGTTTGAAAAATAAATATTTTGTAGCGCCTTCAACTTTGATCGGATCTTCTTCATTCTTGAAAGAAACAAGGATAACCATAACATCTTGGATGGGTTCGAATTGGAGCCAGATTCGACCCTGGACTGCAGAGTTAGCTGCCCTTGAATGTTTGAAAAATCTATTTTTATTGTTGTGGCCCCTCCAGCATCTTCAATTTTGATCAGATTTTCAAAAAAACAAAAAACAAAAAAAGAACAAAAAAAAAAAAAAAAAAAAAAAAAAAAAACACTTTGTCCAGTGACTGTACTTGTTGACTCTCAGGTGAGCGATTGTTGCCCTTGGGCTACTTGTTTTTATGACCCTTCAAATCTATGTTTCGAAGTCCATTATGGGTAACTGAGTTCACATATTTTGATCAAACCAGTGATGAAAGATAGGAAAATCATTTGTGTTTAAGCCCTGTACCATGATATTCCCCAAATCATTCAACTTAATCGGGTATTCACAGTGGAATTGCACGCCTTCCTTCCGATCGCCTGTACGACTAATGACAAGCATTCAGGATCACTAGTTAAAATGTATCAAGAAAAAAAACTGTATGACTAGTGTATCTTCTTCATTCTTGAAAGAAACAAGGATAACCATAACATCTTGGATACGTTCGAATTGGAGCCAGATTCGACCCTGGACTACAGAGTTAGCTGCCCTTGAATCTTTGAAAAATCTAGAAACAAACAGGCACATATTAGGTACACCAGGCACATACGAGGTACATTAGGTACATATTAGGTACACTAGGCACATTATAGGTACACAATGTAACTACTAGGGCACAATAAGTACATTGTAATCTTGTGCATAGGCTGGGCACACTTTAGGTACAAAAGGCACATACTAGGTACACAGGCACATAATAAGTGCACTAGGCACAATTTAGGTACAGTAGGTACTTGATAGGTACATAGGCACAAAAAAGATACAATAGGCACAAGATAGGTATATAGGCACATAACAGGTACACCAGGCACATTAAAGATATGCTGGGCATGTTACAGGTACAAAGGGTACATTGCAGGAACATGTATAGATACAGTGAATTTCAAGTACAAAATAGGTACATTCTTATATACTGAAAATCAAAAGTCTTGCACCACCCTATTTTTGATATTTTTTAATGACCAGTAGAAATGTTTTTATTTCCAACATTATTTTTGGTTAATTCCAATATCAAATCTTTGACTTTGCAGCAACTTCAATAATGTGGATGATAAGGCAAAAATTTTGGGGCAAAAAGTGTAAAATTGCATTTTTTTGGAAAAATTGATTATCAATGAAAATTTTCAATGAGTTTTCATTGTACATGTGATCTGCATCATGGTAGTAGCAGAAAAGCAATAAAACATTTTGAATTTTAGGGAATTTGGACTTTTTACAAAATTTTGAAAATTTGCATTTTCGGAAAATTAATTGGTGGTTTTGAAATGTCCTTTAAACAGCAAAGAAAACAAACAAAAATGCATTCTTAGGCTATGGCAAGTAAGCACATACCCCATTTGACTGTTTTGAAAAGTTTCATAAACAGAAGTCATATCCATTTGCTGTACTTCCGGTGTGAATGCAAGAATTTTTAATTTTGATTTTACAGTTACCATTTTCATATTCTTTTTATTTTAATGTGCCACTGTTATGAATGAGGATAAAACAACTTGTCCAAAACAATAAATTGATAGGAACTGAGCAAATTGTCGCAGGAAAGCAGCTTAAAGTTATTGCTTTATTTGGCGCGCTTTGTCTTTGCTTTAAAACTGTACCAGAATAAAGCACCATCTTTATGCTGCTTTGTTGGGACTGTTTGTTTGGTCCCCCAAAAATGATTGTGTGGGGCAAGTTGTTCAATCTCAAAACAGTACAATGGTACAATAAAAACCCAAAAATTAATAAATGATAGTTGTAAAATCAAAATTAACAAGCAAATTCAGAGAATTTATGTCCCCCGCCTTAATTGTTTAGTTACACAAATATATCTGACAATAATGTATATCCAAATCACATGCATTTACTTCATGTCACAGTGTCTGACAAACATTAATCTGAGGATTATATTCAAACCACATGCAAATCTTCAAATCATGGTCAGGACATCTGTACAGTTTGAAAAGAATCAGAATAAAACTGAGGGAGGTGTTTGCACACAAGGTACACAATGTCCATTCACTTTCATTGTATAAATGCCTGAAAAACGACTAAGTTCAAATTGCGAAAAAGTGTCAAAAATTAACCTGAGGATTATATCCAAAGCACATGCATATCTTCAAAGCATCATCAAGACATCTGTAAAGTTTCAAAAGAATCTGAATTAAAAACTGAAGGAGGAGTTGCGCACACAAGGCACCCACTGTCATTCACTTTCATTGTCAAAATACCGAAAAACGACTAAGTTCAATTTGCAAAAAAAGTGTCAAAAATTAATCTGAGGATTATATCCAAACCACATGCACATCTTCAAAGTATGATGAAGACATCTGTAAAGTTTCAAAATAATCGGAATAAAACTGTAGGAGGAGTTGCGCACACAAGGTACCCTTTGTCTATTCACTTTCATTATCAAAATGCCCGAAAAATGACTAAGTTCAAATTGCAAAAAAAGTGTCAAAAATTAATCTGAGGATTATATCCAAACCACATGCACTTCTTCAAAGCATGATGAAGACATCTGTAAAGTTTAAAAAGAATTAGAATGAAACTGTAGGAGGAGTTGCTGACACAAGGTACCCACTGTCTATTCACTTTCATTATCAAAATGGCCGAAAAATGACTAAGTTCAAATTGCGAAAAAAGTGTCAAAAATTAATCTGAGGATTATATCCAAACCACATGCATATCTTCAAAGCATGATGAAGACATCTGTAAAGTTTCAAAAGAATCGGAATAAAACTGTAGTAGGAGTTGCGCACACAAGGTACATACTCCTATAGGGGGACGGAAGGACGGACGGACGGACGCACGGAAGGACGGACGGAAGGACGGAAAGCCAAAAACTATGTCCCTCCGCTTTTCTTCGAAAAGGCGGGGGACAAAAATTCCTGCATGCAAACTGGAAGAACAGCAAACTGATATGACTTCTGTTTATGAAATTGGTCAAAAGAGTCACGTGGGGCATGTGCTTACCTGCCATAGCCTAAGAATGCATTTTGATTGTTTTCTTTTCTGTTTAAAGGAAATTTTCAAAGCCATCGGTTTATTTTCCGAAAATGCGAAAAATGCGAATTTTCAAAATTTTGTAAAAAAACTCTAAAAACCCTAAAATTCAAAATGTTTTATTGCTTTTCCGTTTCCGCCATGATGCAGATCACGTGTACAATGAAAACTCATTGAAAATTTTCATGGGTAATCATTTTTTTTTTTTTATCAAAAATGGCAATTTTACACTTTTTTGCCCCAAAAAGTTTGCATTGTCATCCACATTATTTAATTTGCTGCAAAGTCAAAGATTTGATATTGGAATTAACCAAAAGTAATGTTAGTAATAAATTTAATTCACTTCATCATAAAAAAATAACAAAAACAGGGTGGTGCAAGATTTTTGATTTTCAGTATATTTGTATAGATGTACCTATTTTGTATCAGTTTGGCCCAGTTTCAGTCAGTGGGCCAATCTTGTACAAAATAGGTTTACCTATTTTGTGCCTATTTTGTACCCAGAAATTGTGTCTATTTTGTACTTTATTTTGATATGGAAAGGCTCACAAGGTGAGCTTATAGTATGGTAGTCGAGCCGTCATCCGTCCGTGCGTCCACACTTTCAATCTTGAATATCTCTAAGACAACAAGGCCAATCACAATCAAATTTTATCTGAAGCATCATTGAGGAGGGGGAAAGGTTGCATTAGGTCAAAATTTAGGACACATATGATAGATACCATGATAAATTTTCTGTAAGTCTATTTTCTTGACATCCACAAAGTCTTATCAGAAAGCATTCATACTTAGACCATAGGTACTGTGTAAGGTTCAGACAATAGGGTCCATGTGTGGGGATGGGGCTAGAGGTCAAAATCTAGAACTTCTTAAAACAATTTATTTTTAGCTCGCCTGTACGAAAGTACAGAAAGAGCTATTGTAGTCACCCCGGCGTCGGAGTCGGCGTTCGTGTTCGCGTTCGCGTTGCTCAAATGTTAAAGTTTCTAGCTCACCTGAGCCGAAGGCTCACAAGGTGAGCTAATAGGATGGCCATGATCCGGCGTCTGTCCGTCGTCCGTCGTCGTCCGTCCGTCCGTCGTCGTCCACAATTTCAAAGATCTTCTTCTCTGAAACCGCTTGGCTGATCTAGTTGAAATTTTATGTGGAGCCTCCTTGGGTAGTGGCATTTCAAGTTTGATCGCGAAATCCAGGTCACATGACCAAGACGGCCGCCACGCCCATATATGAAAAAAACCTTTAAAAAATCTTCTTCTCCAGAACCATCGGGCCGATTTCCACGAAACTTGGTATGTAGCATCGGGGATGTCAGCCCATTATAGTTTGATAAAATGATGACCCTTGGATGACCTTGACTTATTTTACGGCAAGGTCAAATTTGGAAACATAGGCTTTTACATGGGAAAAAGTGAAAACTATGGATTTTTGGAAAACTATTGCAGCCTGAGGCCTGAAAAGTGGTAGATGCAAACAACTTATGGAATAGATGAAGGTATGTGATTAATGTAGGTCAAGGTCATCTCTTGACCTTGGCCAGTCTGTCGTCCATACACATTTTTTAAAGATCTTCTTCTCTGAAACTGCTTGGCAAATCAAAGTGAAATTTTATGTGGAGCATCCATGGGTAGGGGAGACGAAAGTTTGATTGCAAAATCCAGGTCACATGACCAAGATGGCCGCCAAGCCCATATATGGTAAAAACCACTCAAAAATCTTCTTCTCCAGAACCGGCTGGCCGATTTTCATGAAACTTGGTATGTAGTATTAGGGACCTCAGCCCGTCATAGTTTGATCAAATGATGACCATTGGATGACCTTGACCTATTTTACGGCAAGGTCAAATTTGGAAACATAGGCTTTTACATGGGAAAAAGTGAAAACTATGGATTTTTTGAAAACTGTTGCAGCCTGAGGCCTGAAAAGTGGTAGATGCAAACAACTAATGGAGTAGATGAAGGTATGTGATTAATATAGGTCAAGGTCATCTCTTGACCTTGGCCAGTCTGTTGTCCATACACACTTTTCAAAGATCTTCTTCTCTGAAACTGCACGGCCAATCGAAGTGAAATTTTATGTGGAGCATCCATGGGTAGGGGAGACGAAAGTTTGATCGCGAAATCCAGGTCACATGACCAAGATGGCCGCCACACCCATATATGGTTAAAACCACTCAAAAATCTTCTTCTGCAGAACCGTTGGGCCGATTTCCACGAAACTTTGTATGTAGCATTTGGGACCTCAGCCCATCATAGTTTGATAAAATGATGACCCTTGGATGACCTTGACATATTTTACGGCAAGGTCAAATTTGGAAACATAGGCTTTTACATAGGAAGAAGTGAAAACTATGGATTTTTTTGAAAACCATTGCAGCCTGAGGCCAGAAAAGTGGTAGATGCAAACAACTAATGGAGTAGATGAAGGTATGTGATTAATATAGGTCAAGGTCATCTCTTGACCTTGGCCAGTCTGTTGTCCATACACACTTTTCAAAGATCTTCTCTGAAACTGCCTGGCAAATCAAAGTGAAATTTTATGTGGAGCATCCATGGGTAGGGGAGACGAAAGTTTTGATCGCGAAATCCAGGTCACATGACCAAGATGGCCGCCACGCCCATATATGGTAAAAACCTTTCAAAAATTTTCTTCTCCAGAACCGGCAGGCCAATTTTCATGAAACTTGGTATGTAGCAATTGGGACTCCAGCCCATCATAGTTTGTTGAAATGATGACCCTATGATGACCTTGACCTGTTTTACGGCAAGGTCATTTTTGGAAACATAGGCTTTCACATGGGAAAAGGCGAAAACAAACTGTTGCAGCCTGTGACCTGAAAGTTGCTAGATGCAGACAACTAATGGAGTCAATGAAGGTAAGTAATTAATGAAGGCCAAGGTCATGTTTTGACCTTGGCCCAAGGTCATTTAAATATCAAAATTAAAATTATGGTTTTCTCAGAAATCACTGGGTTTGGAAACTGTTGCAGCCTGAGACCTGAAACTTTGCACATGCAGACAACTTATGAAGTTAATAAAGGTGTGTGAGTATTCAAGGTCAAGGTCATTTCATTATGACTTAATACTCCAAGATCATGCTTCAGGTGAGCGTTCTCAGGACCAATGGTCCTCTGGTTGATTAAAGTTTTTAAAAGTCTATATCTTTTGAACATGTTGATGGATCAAGTTGATACTTTGCATGGTGGTAGATATTGGTCTGAAGTTTTATGCTGTACCATCATGACCCACCTGGGTGACCTTGAGGTCAAGGTCACGGACTTAGAAATTTTGCATTAAAGTTTTTCATTAAAGTTTTTATAAGACTATATCTCTTAAACATGTTGATGGATCAAGTTGATACTTTGCATGGTGATAGATATTGGTCTGAAGTTTTATGCTGTACCATCATGACCCACTTGGATGACCTTGAGGTCAAGGTCATGGACTTAGAAATTTTGTGTTAAAGTTTTTCATTTAAGTTTTTATATGTCTATATCTCTTGACCATGTCGATGGATCAAGTTGATACTTTGCATGGTGATAGATATTGGTCTGAAGTTTTATGCTGTACCATCATGACCAACCTGGATGACCTTGAGGTCAAGGTCACAGGACTTAAAATTTTGTGTTAAAGTTTTTCATTAAAGTTTTTATATGTCTATATCTCTTGAACATATTGATGGATCAAGTTGATACTTTGCATGGTGGTAGATATTGGTCTAAAGTTTCATGCTGTACATCACAATCCACATGGATGACCTTGAGGTCAAGGTCACGGACTTAAAAATTTTGTTTTAAAGTTTTTGGTTAATATGTAGATGGATCAATTTGATACCTTGCATGTCTGTAGATATTGGTCTGAAGTTTTATGCCATACCATCACATCCGAGTGACCTAGAGGTCAAGATCATGGGTCAATTTTAATAGATTTAGTGGCAAAGCACAAGTCAGGCGAGCTACGCTGTCCTGCGACAGCTCTTATCTGTACTTTTCTTCACCACCATGTTTAGAAATCATTCATACTTGCACCATAGGTACTCTATAAGGTTTGCTTTGTGCCTAAATTGATATTAGACTCTAGGGTCATGCCCAGGGTGGGGCTAGAGGTCAAGATCTAAGACATCCTTGTTTTTTTTAATATTATTGAAGAATGACATTCTATTTTCCAGCTAGGACTGAGGACCTGACCCTCAATGTCCACAATCAAGACCTAGATTGAGTATACAAGTCAGCTCTGTATACTGTTATAAAATAGATCTGTCATTCTACTACACTCCCCCTCCCCATGGTTTTAGACAGTGCCCTTTGCAAATACAAATTTATAAGTAGTACCTTTATTTGTGAGTGCAGGTTCATTGTATCAGTGTCAGTGAGCATGTATGGGTCGGAGGCGGTGGGCCTAGTGGGTGGGGGAGCTACCAGCCAGGGGTATACGTGCCTCTCAAGGCACTTTTTCTAGTTAGCCTTGAATCATACAATTTAATTTGGTGATGCGTTTTTAGCTCACCTGAGCCATATTTTAGCCACCTGAGCCGAAGGCTCATAGGTGAGCTTATAGTATACCCATGTTTCGGCGTCCATCTGTCGTCCGTCCATCCGTCGTCCGTGCGTCGTCGTCCACAATTTCAAAGATCTTCTTCTCTTAAACCGCTGGGCCGATTGTTCTCATATTACACATACACCATCTACAGGTAGGGGAAAAGAATAATTGTGTTTTTTGTTTTGATCGGATAAGAACTCTGGTTGCTATGGCAACTTATGCTTCCATAGACTTATAATGGAAAAAAAGTTAAAATTGCCAGTTTTTGCTGTCTTGTTGGAGATATTTGATGTTTATTGAGTAGTCCTCTACGTTTTATGTGACTTTTGTCCTAATCCTTTATTTTGATTGGTTGCAGGGGCCCCACATATAGGGCAAAATTTCGAAAAACATTCAAAGATCTTCTTCTCAGAAACTGTCAAGGGGATTAAGCCTGTATTTTGTATACACGTTCCTGACATTGGCCTCTACATAATTTGTGTTTTCATTCCAGGCGGATAAGAACTCTGGTTGCTATGGCAACTTAAAGTTTCCATAGACTTATAATGGGAAAAGTGGAAATCGGCTATTTTTCTGCTAAAATTGCAGACATTTGAAAAAAACAAACAAAAAAACATTCAAAAATCTTCTCCTCAGAAACTGTCAGGTGGATGAATCCTGTACTTTGTATACATGTTCCTGATAGTAGCCTCTACATAATTTGTGTTTTTATTCCAGTCAGAATAGAACTCTGGTTGCTATGGGTTTCATAGACTTATAATGGGAAAAGTGGAAATAAGCTATTTTTTCTGGACCAATTGTAGGTATTTGAATTTTGTCTTTGCAGAAATATTTATTGAGTATATCTCTATGGTTCATGTGACTTTTTAGCTCACCTGAGCCGAAGGCTCACAAGGTGAGCTTATAGGATGGCTATGATCAGGCGTCCGTCCGTCTGTCCGTCTGTCCGTCGTCCGTCCGTCCGTCATCCACAATTTCAAAGATCTTCTTCTCTGAAAGCGCTTGGCCGATCTAGTTGAAATTTTATGTGGAGCCTCCTTGGGTAGTGGCATTTCAAGCTTGATCGCGAAATCCAGGTCACATGACCAAGATGGCCGCCACGCCCATATATGGTAAAAACCCTTCAAAAATCTTCTTCTCCAGAACCAGTGGGCCGATTTCCACGAAACTTGGTATGTAGCATCGGGGACTTCAGCCCATCATAGTTTGATAAAATGATGACCCTTGGATGACCTTGACCTATTTTACGGCAAGGTCAAATTTGGAAACATAGTCTTTTACATGGGAAAAAGTGAAAACTATGGATTTTTTGAGAACTATTGCAGCCTGAGACCTGAAAAGTGGTAGATGCAAACAACTAATGGAGTAGATGAATGTATGTGATTAATATAGGCCAAGGTCATCTCTTGACCTTGGATAGTCTGTTGTCCATACACACTTTTCAAAGATATTTTTCTCTGAAAGTGCTTGGCCAATCAAAGTGAAATTTTATGTGGAGCATCCATGGGTAGGGGAGACAAAAGCTTGATCGCGAAATCCAGGTCACATGACCAAGATGGCCGCCACGCCCATATATCATGGTAAAAACCACTCAAAAATCATCTTCTCCAGAATTGGCTGGCCGATTTCCACGAAACTTGGTATGTAGCATAGAGGACCTCAGCCCATCATAGTTTGATAAAATGATGACCATTGGATGACCATGACCTATTTTACGACAAGGTCAAATTTGGAAACATAGGCTTTTACATAGGAAGAAGTGAAAACTATGGATTTTTTTGAAAACTATTACAGCCTGAGGCCTGAAAAGTGGTAGATGCAAACAACTAATGGAGTAGATGAAGGTATGTGATTGATATAGGTTAAGGTCATCTCTTGACCTTGGCCAGTCTGTTGTCCATACACACTTTTCAAAGATCTTCTTCTCTGAAACTGCTTGGCAAATCAAAGTGAAATTTTATGTGGAGCATCCATGGGTAGGGGAGACACAAGTTTGATTGCGAAATCCAGGTCACATGACCAAGATGGCCGCCACGCCCATATATGGTAAAAACCTTTCAAAAATCTTCTTCTCCAGAACCGGCAGGCCAATTTTCATGAAACTTGGTATGTAGCATTTGGGACTCCAGCCCATCATAGTTTGTTGAAATGATGACCCAATGATGACCTTGACCTATTTTACGGCAAGGTCAATTTTGGAAACATAGGCTTTCACATGGGAAAAGGCGAAAACAAACTGTTGCAGCCTGAGACCTGAAAGTTGCTAGATGCAGACAACTAATGGAGTCAATGAAGGTGTGTGAGTATTCAAGGTCAAGGTCATTTCATTATGACTTAATACTCCAAGATCAGGCTTCAGGTGAGCGTTCTCAGGTCCAATGGTCCTCTGGTTTCCTAATACTTTATTAGCTCACCTGAGCCGAAGGCTCATAGGTGAGCTTATCTAGAATGCCCATGCTCCGGCATCCATCCGTCTGTCCGTCTGTCGTCCGTCGTCCACAATTTCAAAGATCTTCTTCTCTGAAACCACTGGGTCGATTGTTCTCATATTGCACATACACCATCTACAGGTAGGGGGAAAGAATAATTATGTTTTTTATTTTGATCGGATAAGGACTCTGGTTGCTATGGCAACTTATGCTTCTTTTGTCCTTTTGTCCTAATCCTTCATTTTGATTGGTTGCAGGGGCCCCATATAGGGCAAAATTTCGAAAAACATTCAACAATCCTCTTCTCAGAAACTGTCAAGGGGATGAAGCCTATACTTTGTATACATGTTCCTGACAGTGGCCTCTACTTAATTTGTGTTTTTTATTCCAGGCGGATAAGAACTCTGGTTGTTATGGCAACTTAAAGTTTCCATAGACTTATAATTGGAAAAGTGGAAATCGGCTATTTTTCCGCTAAAATTGCAGACATTTGAATTTTGTTTTTAAATAAATATTTGGTTAATATAGCAGATCTCAGGTGAGCGTTTACAGGACTGTTGGTCCTCTGGTATTAGCTCACCTGAGCCGAAGGCTCATAGGTGAGCTAATAGTATACCCATGCTCCGGCGTACGTCCGTCCGTCCGTCCGTCGTCCGTCCGTCCGTCAACCACAATTTCAAAGATCTTCTTCTCTGAAACCACTGGGTCGATTGTTCTCATATTACACATACAGCATCTATAGGTAGGGGGAAAGAATAATTGTGTTTTTTGTTTTGATCGGATAAGAACTCTGGTTGCTATGGCAACGTATGCTTCCCATAGACTTATAATGGAAAAAAGTGAAAATTTCCAGTTTTTGCTGTCTTGTTGCAGATATTTGAATTTTTGTTTTTGCAGAAATGTTTATTGAGAAGTCCTCTACTTTTCATGTGACTTGTGTCCTAATCCTTCATTTTGATTGGTTGCAGGGGCCTCATATAGGGCAAAATTTCGAAAAACATTCAAAAATCTTCTTCTCAGAAACTGTCAAGAGGATGAAGCCTGTACTTTGTATACATGTTCCTGACAGTAGCCTCTACATAATTTGTGTTTTTTATTCCAGACAGATAAGAAATCTGGTTGCTATGGCAACTTAAAGTTTCCATAGACTTATAATGGGAAAAGTTGAAATTGACTATTTTTGCGGTCCAATTGCAGATTTTTGAATTTTGTTTTTGTAGAAATGTTTATTGAGTAGTGCTCCACGTTATTGTTACTTTTGTCCTAATCTTTTATTTTGATTGGTTGTTGGGGCCCCATACAGGGCAAAATTTAGAAAAAAAATTCAAAAATCTTCTCCTCAGAAACTGTCACAGGGGTGAAGCCTGTACTTTGTATACATGTTTCTGACAGCAGCCTCTACATAATTTGTGTTTTTTATTCCATTCGGATAAGAACTCTGGTTGCTATGGTAACTTTAAGTTTCCATAGACTTATAATGGGAAAAGTGGAAATAAGCTATTTTTCTGGTGCAATTGCAGATATTTGAATTTTGTTTTTGCAAAAAATGTTTATTGAGTAGTGCTCTACGTTTCTTGTGATTTTTGTCCTAATCCTTTACTTTGACTCGAATATCAACGATTGTTTGTTAAACAATTTGGCTCCGTATCAGAAGTTTTATTGCGATCTCGCCATGGCGAGGGCGCATATATAATTGAACAGGGCTGGAATCTTGTTGTTAATCGACCACACTTCTGGTAGTACTTGATTGGACGAGGCAGCTTCGATTGGATCACCCTAAATACCGCATGCCGGCTCGGATATGAAAGCTCACGTTGAACCGAGCTGTCAGAGTCTTTTCGGTCTGTGGTTATCGCCGTGGGTTTATACGTGGCCATTCAGTTGAATTAGTGCTGAGAGATCGCAAGCGTTTTGGAAATGCTTATACTTGAATACGGAGTAAATATTTACACTCATACTTAACAAAATATATTCACCATTTTTGCATTATCGGCTGGTTTCCTGCATACAAAAAATCAATATTGGAAAAACAGGTAACCAGAACCACACTGACCTCAAAGGTCAGGGGGGTTCTGGTTACCTGTTTTTCCAATATTGATTTTTCTAAAGCTGGGAACCAGCAGATAATGCAAAAATGGTGAATAAATAAATTCCTTCAGTTGTCCATTTCTTGCCAGTGATGATTGCTCAAAAACAAGAAGTGTTGTCAATTTATTTTTTAATATTGCAGGCGTATATTAATAAATGAACGCAGCTGTAGATACATGTGCCTGTTCTGTTACAGTTGATGGAGCTATACATTCAGCAGCAGGATACCTGCTGAGAGAAGAGTGTTCCACTTTAAATGGTTGTGACACTGGAGATGCTAAAATTACTGCAGGTATCAATCTTGGAAATATTTTACCATAAGGTTTAGCACAGGGCTTTTCCTCTGTACAAAACTGGGCCCAGTTTCCAGTACCTAATGCTTTCCCAGTTGGCTGAAAAAATTCCCACTAGACTTGAAACATTCCCCAAAAGCAGGTAAATCCAAATTTAAAAGTAAACTTTCCCAATTTGGCTAAAAATTGGACTATATTTTTCCCAGAATTGCACCAATTTTTCCCATTATTATCGGTACCAAAGTAATTCTAGAACTTTGGACTACCTCTGACTTTTTTGTTCACTTGCATTGTTGTTTATGAATGAAAACATCGTGTAGGCACATATATTAATTTTCTTGGTTAGAATGTAAGGAAGAGTTTTTAGCTCACCTGATCCGTTAGGCTCACAAGGTGAGCTTATAGTATACCCATGCTCCGTCGTTCATCATCGTTGTCGTCGTTGTTCACACTTTTCATACATCTTCTCTGAAACCGCATGGCCAATCAAATTCAAATTGTCGTTGTTCACACTTTTCAAACATCTTCTCTGAAACCACTTGGCCAATCAAATTCAAATTTCATGTGAAGGGGGGAACAAAGTTTGTATAAATGGTCCAGGTCACATGACCAAGATGGCCGCCATGGCTATAAATAGCAAAAACCTTAAAAAATCTTCTCCAGAACCAGAAGGCCTATGATTTTGAAACTTGGCATGAAGCATCAGGCAATGAACCTCTACAAAGATTTGTAAATCATGACCTTGACATTTTATGGCAAGGTCAACTTAAGTCGCCCATGCATTTGAATGGGAAAAAACAGGAAAATGTCATTTAATGGCAGAAATTTTGTTACCAATGAGCAAATGGACAGAAGATTTATGTTTATGAAAATATTTTCGGCCCAGGGGGTTGTCTGCCCATGCCCCAGGGCTATATACATGTATATGACCATAATATTCAAACATCTTCTTCTCTGAAACCGCTTGGCCATTCAAAGCCAACTTTTATGTAGAGCATACTAAGCAAGTGGCAATGACAGTTTATATAAATGGTCAAGGTCACATGACCAAGATGGCCACCATGGCTATAAATAGCAAAAACCTTTAAAAATCTTCTTCAGAACTAGAAGGCCTATGATTTTGAAACTTTGCATGAAGCATCAGGAAATAGAGCTCTACAAAGTTTATATAAATCATGACCCTGGGATGACCTTGACCTATTTTATGGAACGGTCAACTAAGGTCGCCCATGCATTCGAATGGGAAAAAACAGGAAAATGTCATTTAATGGCAGAAATCTTGCTAGGAATGAGCAAATGGACGAAAGATTTCTGTATAAGGACCAGGGTGTTGTCTGCCCCTGCCCGGGACTATGTACATGTATATGACCATAATATTCAAACATCTTCTTCCCTGAAAATGCTTGGCCATTCAAAGCCAAACTTTATGTGAAGTATTCTTAGCAAGAGGGAATGACAGTTTGTATAATTGGTCAAAGTCACATGACCAAGATGGCAGGCATGGCTATAAATAGCAAAAACCTTTACAAACCCTCTTCTTCAGAACCAAGAGGCCTATGATTTTGAAACTTTGCATGAAGCATCAGGCAATGGAGCTCTACAAAGTTTATATAAATCATGACCCAGGGATGACCTTGACCTATTTTATGGCAAGGTCAACTTAGGTCGCCCATGCATTTGAATGGGAAAAAATAGGAAAATGTCTTTTAATGGCAGAAATTTTGCTAGGAATGAGCAAATGGACGGAAGATTTATGTTTATGAAAATATTTTGGGCCCAGGGGGTGGTCTGCCACTGCCTCGGGGCTATATACATGTATATGGCCATAATATTCAATTATCTCTGAAACTGCTTGGCCATTCAAAGCCAAACTTTATGTGCAGCATTCTTAGCAAGAGGGAATGAAAGTTTGTATAAATGGTCAAGGTCACATGACCAAGATTTTGAAACTTGGCATGAGGCATCAAGGAATGGAGGTCTACAAAATTTTTATAGATCATGACCCTGGGATGACCTTGACCGATTTTATGGCAAGATCAACCATGCATTTGAATGGTGAAAATTGTTAAAATGTCATTAGAAGGGCAAAACTTGCTGTAAATGAACTGAAATTTTATGATTTGAAAAAGACCCTGCCCTGGGGTTATTAGCTCACCTGAGCCGAAGGCTCACAGGTGAGCTTATAGGATAGGCAGGCATCCGTCGTCCGTCGTCGTCGTCGTCCGTCGTCCGTCGTCGTCCGTCCACAATTTCAAAGAAGAATATTTCTGAAGCTAGTAGGCCGATCTTGATCAAATTTAATGTGAACCATAATTGGGTTGGGGGATTGATGGCATTAGGTTTTGGAGCAGATTGTATCAAAATTGTGGTTTCCATGGCAACAGATAGGTCCCATAGACTTACAATGGGAAAAACTAAAAAAATCTTCTTCTCTGAAACCACTAGGCCCACAGCTTTGATATTTGGTATGTGGCAATGGCTAATGGTCCTCTACATAAATTGTGCCATTCATGCCCCTGGGGTCAAATTTGGCCACGCCCCTGGGGTCGATAGTCTTCATAGACTTACTATGGGAAAAAAGTTCAAAAATCTTCTTCTCTGAAACCACAGGGCCCACAGCTTTGATATTTGGTATGTGGCAATGGCTAATGGTCCTCTACATAAATTGTGCCAGTCATGCCCCTGGGGTCAAATTTGGCCACGCCCTGGGGGTGGATAGTTTCCATAGACTTACAATTGGAAAAACTAAAAAAATCTTCTTCTCTGAAACCACAAGGCCCACAGCTTTGATAGTTGGTATGTAGCAATGGCTAATGGTCCTCTACATAAATTGTGCCATTCATGCCCCTGGGGTCAAATTTGGCCACGCCCCAGGGGTTGATAGTCTCCATAGACTTACTATGGGAAAAAAATTAAAAAATCTTCTTCTCTGAAACCACAGGGCCCACAGCTTTGATATTTTGTATGTGGCAATGGCTAATGGTCCTCTACATAAATTGTGCCAATCATGCCCCTGGGGTCAAATTTGTCCACGCCCCGGGGGTCGATAGTCTCCATAGACCTACAATAGGAAAAATTAAAAAAATCTTCTTCTCTGAAACCACTAGGGCAACAGCTTTGATATTTGGTATGTAGCAATGGCTAATGGTCCTCTACATAAATTGTGCCATTCATGCCCCTGGGGTCAAATTTGGCCATGCCCCGGGGGTTGATAGTCTCCATAGACTTACTATGGGAAAAAAATTAAAACATCTTCTTCTCTGAAACCACAGGGCCCACAGCTTTGATATTTTGTATGTGGCAATGGCTAATGGTCCTCTACATAAATTGTGCCAATCATGTCCCCGGGGTCAAAATTGGCCACGCCCCGGGGGTCGATAGTCTCCATAGACCTGCAATAGGAAAAACTAAAAAAATCTTCTTCTCTGAAACCACTAGGCCCACAGCTTTGATATTTGGTATGTAGCAATGGCTAATGGTCCTCTACATAAATTGTGCCATTCATGCCCCTGGGGTCAAATTTGGCCAGGCCCCGTAGGTTGATAGTCTCAATAGACTTGCTATGGGAAAAAAATCAAAAATCTTCTTCTCTGAAACCACAGGGCACACAGCTTTGATATTTGGTATGTAGCAATGGCTAATGGTCCTCTACATAAATTGTGCCATTCATGCCCCTGGGGTCAAATTTGGCCACGCCCCAGGGGTTGATAGTCTCCATAGACTTACTATGGGAAAAAAATTAAAAAATCTTTTTCTCTGAAACCACAGGGCCCACAGCTTTGATATTTTGTATGTGGCAATGGCTAATGGTCCTCTACATAAATTGTGCCAATCATGCCCCTGGGGTCAAATTTGGCCACGCCCCGGGGCTCGATAGTCTCTATAGACCTACAATAGGAAAAAACTAAAAGAATCTTCTTCTCTGAAACCACTAGGCCAACAGCTTTGATATTTGGTATGTAGCAATGGCTAATAGTCCTCTACATAAATTATGCCATTCATGCCCCTGGGGTCAAATTTGGCGATGCCCCAGGGGTTGATAGTCTCCATAGACTTACTATGGGAAAAAAATTAAAAAATCTTCTTCTCTGAAACCACAGGGCCCACAGCTTTGATATTTTGTATGTGGCAATGGCTAATGGTCCTCTACATAAATTGTGCCAATCATGTCCCCGGGGTCAAAATTGGCCACGCCCCGGGGGTCGATAGTCTCCATAGACCTACAATAGGAAAAACTAAAAAAATCTTCTTCTCTGAAACCACTAGGCCCACAGCTTTGTTATTTGGTATGTAGCTATGGCTAATGGTCCTCTACATAAATTGTGCCATTCATGCCCCTGGGGTCAAATTTGGCCAGGCCCCGGAGGTTGATAGTCTCAATAGACTTGCTGTGGAAAAAATATTCAAAAATCTTCTTCTCTGAAACCACAGGGCCCACAGCTTTGATATTTTGTATGTGGCAATGGCTAATGGTCCTCTACATAAATTGTGCCAGCCATGCCCCTGGGGTCAAATTTGGCCACGCCCCGGGGATAGATAGTCTCCATAGACTTACAATGGGAAAAACTAAAAAAATCTTCTTCTCTGAAACCAAAAGGCCCAGAGCTTCTATATTTTGTATGTAGCAATGTTTGGTAGTCCCCATTATAAATTGTGCCAGTCATGCCCCTGGGTCAAATTTGGCCATGCCTTGGGGGTCAATAGTGTCCATGCATAGACTTTCATTGGTCGATTCTCAATTAATTTAAATCTCATGAGCTTACAATGTGATAATCTCTCAGGTGAGCTACAGGACCAATGGTCCTCTAGTATGCATATTGTCATTCTATTCAAACAAGTTTATTGGTATCTCAGGTCACAGGTGAGAGTTTACAGGACCATTGGTCCTCTGGTTTAGGTTTTCAAAATCATTTTTGTTTGTTTCTTTGTTTTGGCTTAGCGTCACAGCATTGGTCATGTCAAGACATTGCCTCCGTTTTATGGGACTTACACCCAACATTAAGATGTCATGGCACCCAAAATGTGCTTGTAAATATAACTGCTCAAGTAAACAACTAAGATTTATAAGTATGTATGGTTTGATCTGAACTACATTGTACTTTTTATGGGCAGGATCAGACCTTCATTAGATTTTTAGCTCACCTGAGCCGAAGGCTCAAGGATGGCGATGCTCCGTCGTTGTCGTCATTGTCGTTGTTCACACTTTTCAAAGATCTTCTCCTCTTAAACTCCTGGTCCAATCAATGCCAAACTTCATGTGGAGCATCCGTAGGAAGGAGGAACTAAAGTTTATATAAATGGTCCAGGTCACATGACCAAGATGGCCGCCATTCCCATATATGGTAAAAACCTTAAAAAAATCTTCTTCTCTGGAACCAGAGGACCGATTTCAATGAAACTTGGTATGTAGCATTGGGGACTCTGGCCCATCATGACCTTGGGTTGACATTGACCTATTTTACGTCAAGGTCAACCTTGGTCACAGAGGCTTTTCAGTGGAAAAAAGTGAAAACATTGGATTTTTCAGGAAGTTTTGTGGCCTGCGACCTGAAAGTTGGTACATACGTATAACTTATTGATTTTATGAAGTCATAGGAGTATTTAAGGTCAAGGTCATCTCTTGACTTTGGCCAAAGGTCATTTACATATTAAATTTAAAACTTAATTTTCTTAGGAACCACTTAACCAATCAAACAATCAAAGCCAAATTTTATATGTGGTATCCTTAGGAAGGTGGAATCAAAGTTTGTATAAATGGCCTAGGTCACATGACCAAGATGGCTGCCATGCCCATACATGGTAAAAACCTTAAAAAATCTTCTTCTCGGAACTGCTGGACCGCTTTCATTAAAACTTGGTATGTAGCACCGAGGACTCTGGCCCATCATAGTTTGTATAAATCATGACCTTGGGTTGACCTTGACCTATTTTATGGCAAGGTCAACAATGGTCACATATGCTTCTCAATGGAAAAATGGAAAACATTGGATTTTTCAGGAAGTTTTGTGGCCTGTGACCTGAAAGTTGGTACATACATACAACTTATTTAGATAACAACACTGGACCCAGGGACTTATCTGCCCCCACCCCGGCATGGCAAAAACATATATATTACCATAATATTCAAACATCTCGGAAACCGCTTGGCCTGTGAAAGCAAAATTTTATATGAAGCATCTTTAGGAAGGGGTAACCAATGTGTATATAAATTATCCAGGTCACATGAACAAGATGGCCATCATACCCATATATGATAAAACCTGTTCAAATATCTTCTCCAGAACCGGAGGACTGATTTCAACAAAACTTGGCATGAAACATTAATGACTATAGTACTTTAATAATGTGTACATAAATCATAACCCAGTGATGACCTTGACCTATTTTACGACAAGGTCAGCATAGGTCGCTTATGCATTTGAATGGGGATAATTGTTAAAATGTCATTTAAAGGAAAGGCCATGCAGGAAATGGGCAGTAGACTGAATTTCAATAATTCTGAACAGAATTGGACCCAAGGGGTTCATCTGCTCCCACCCCGGTGCAATATACTTGTATATTAAATTAATATTCAAACCTCTTCTTCTCTAAAACTGCTTGGCCAATCAAAGCCAAATTTTATATGAAGTATCTATAGTAAGGGAACCAATGTTTATATAGAATAACCAGGTCACATGACCAGAATGGCCACCATGCCCACATAGATAAAAACTATGTTTCTTTTGTCCTTAAAAGTGTTCCTTAAAAGACTTGAGTAGCGCCTTGATAATTGTTAAAATGTCATTTAAAGGAAAGGCCATGCAGGAAATGGGCAGTAGACTGAATTTCAATAATTCTGAACAGAATTGGACCCAAGGGGTTCATCTGCTCCCACCCGGGTGCAATATACTTGTATATTAAATTAATATTCAAACCTCTTCTTCTCTAAAACTGCTTGGCCAATCAAAGCCAAATTTTATATGAAGTATCTATAGTAAGGGAACCAATGTTTATATAGAATAACCAGGTCACATGACCAGGATGGCCACCATGCCCACATAGATAAAAACTATGTTTCTTTTGTCCTTAAAAGTGTTCCTTAAAAGACTTGAGTAGCGCCTTGATAAAGCTTCTTTGGGTCGTTTATCTGCATTTGGTGGTCAGCCTCAGGTCTTTTATCACATAAATCCAGGTTCACTCTTGATCACTTAACATTGTAAACTCACATATGTTTGGTAAACTCACATATTTTGGGTCTGATCATACATACAATCAATAGCTGTTGATGATTTGTTAATAGATTATATGGATTAGAACCGCTAACTCCATTTATATAATTTTGATACCCTCAAGACGTTCCTAACTGTTACATACGTTACCTTTTTTTATAATATTTCCTACAAAATTAATATATTGACTATTCTTGTTTTCTTGTTTATTTTAATGTTATTCTCTAAAGTTTTTGAACTTTTTTGTATTTAATGCATTAAAAGACATGAAAAAAATATCTTTATTAAGTTTGTGTGCTTTATTTGCTCCATCCATCAGCGATGGGTCTTTAAACACATAAATCCCGGTTTAAACTTGACCCCTAAAATATTATACACTCACATATTTGAGGTCAAACACATTGATAAAACAGCTGATGAGGTTTTATAAATTGAACATATGTAATAGAATTTTAACTCAAATGTTTTAGAGTCAAGATGTACCCAGCTGTTACATACGTTTCTTTTCTAAGGAGCCTTTAACTCGATTAACATAATTTTCATGTTCTGAAGATGTTGACAACTGTTGAAGATGTTGTATTATATTAATTGCATTAAACGACATGGGAGACATTTTGATAAAGACATTTTGGATGCGATATTTGCTTTGACAGTCAG
Organism: Rugalucina vietnamica; assembly: GCA_964017185.1. Taxonomy (NCBI): domain Eukaryota; kingdom Metazoa; phylum Mollusca; class Bivalvia; order Lucinida; family Lucinidae; genus Rugalucina; species Rugalucina vietnamica. The sequence goes on along the minus strand of OZ024872.1, from coordinate 25,463,322 downwards.
CAATGAGTCTTTAAACATATAATTCCGTGGTAAACTAGATCACTTACATATTGTAAACTCAAATAATTCGGGTCAGAACACATAAATATATTTATAAGAATCTTAAACTTGATATACAAGTACATAATTTCAATGTTCTCTACGTGTACTCAACTGTTACATACGTTACTTTTCTATAATATTCTATACAAAAGCTCCATAGGGTCACTGAGGAGGCTTAAGTAGACAAACATCCCCTTTCTCAATAATATATTAACTGCTCTTAAAGGATCTCAATTTTATTTTTAGTTGAAGAGGACTGTGTATAGAACTTTAGACTGGAAAAGTCCTAAAAATGGGGACAATTCATTTATATATGACTTACTGGATCAGATTTTAAGGGAAAAGGGGTTTGTCTCCCATGAGTGTATTTTTGTTACCTATCTGATTCAATCATTTAAATGTTGATATGTTTAACCCACCATGTCACTTTCTTTTTTGAGTGGTATTGTCTGAAATGTATATCAAAACAGCAGATGATGATGAAAAAAAAGATAAAATGTATAAATATGACATCATCCATAGTTCAGATTACCTTTTTTACCCTTTAATTATTTGGAGTATTAAGAACAGATAATATGTCAAGAAACATCTGAACATGCGTTCATTATTTCGTCCCTTCTGTGAAACATTCTTTGCTGTAGATAACGCTGATGCAAATATTCGATAGAGCACAAGTGTCTGGCTTTTACTGCCTGTTTGTAAAGGGACATCGAAGAGGAATAATGACATATTTTTTTCCTTTGAGCGTTTTCACTGCTTCCAAATGATCATTTATTTGTTATTAGTGCAGCTGTGTTATGTATTGCTTTGTTATGTTGCGGACCTAAACGTTTCCCTGTACATGATCCATAATGTCAGTTATACCCACACTTCTCCTTTTAATTGTTACGCCACTTCCAAAGAATATAAAGTAAAGGGGTCAAGGTACCGAAATGGTAATCCTAGCTCGTAAAAATCCATAATAACATTGACAAATACGATATATGTAGCCATACAGGCATGGATCCCCCAATAACAGGAGGTGTGATTAGGTGTTTGCGAAGGGTGAGCACTACCTGCCCATTATAATGCACCCGCCATGTCCTTATGACTGATTACAAAGCCGAGAAAATGAATATCTGGTAAGAAACGAATGTCCAGTAATTGAAAGCCTTATTAATTGTTGCCAATTGGCATAAGGTCAGTCACAAGTTTAGACGCAGCCACGCTGTAGGGATCAACAAGGTCATGGTGTCTCCCATAGAACTTTTTAAGAGTTGACACAAGCTTGGTACTGCGATATCCCGGTGACAACAATTTTGTGTTGAGTAATTTCCCCTATCAACAAAGTCTTCGTAGTTACAACAGGCTCTAGCATAGCGAACAAGCTGAGAGACATTTAACGTTTAACTTAAAAGTTAATAATCTGATAATGTTATAAATCTTTTGAAAAATTAATACAAGTTCAATTATAAAAAAGATAAATCATAAAATATTATTACTATAAACATTTTAAAAATGAACAAAAATGGTCAAACTCTTGATTTTATGGGGATATACTAATAAGAGTAACATATGTAACAGTTAAGAACATCTACATTGTGTTAATAAAGAAACAATACTCTAACACGTAACATTATATTCATAAATATATATAAAACAACAATATGTAATGTAAATAGTTAAGACCAAAGATTATATGTGATTAATACAACTAGTAGCCTCAAGTAAAGGGGAATGTTTGTTTTTAAACAAAAGTTAATGAAAACAAAACCAGTTTGATCACCCAAATGTTTTATTTGTGTTGTGGGTTAACATGCCAGTCAAATAATGTTTGAGTATTTTGTTGACAGAGACATTTAACCAGATATCTTAAGCTTAACTAGCTTAACTCATATAAGCCTGGCGTCCCTTTTATGGGACATAGGCAAACAGAATAGCCCAAGATGTGACGTTGCAGAACGCGGCGTCCCATCTGGGGCTATTCTGTTTGCTTAAAGAATTTTCATCGAAAGTTGAATAGAATTTAAAAATTACACCTGATGCCCCTAAGAACTGAATACTCACCAGAATGATAAAGAGGGGAAAATGCATTCGTCAAATATGGGTTATGGAAATGTAACTCCGTGCCAGCATGGTTCAAAACAAGGAGCACTCATTTGGGAGTGTGTTGCTATAATACTACACCAAACATGACCTTCAAAACTACACAAATTTACTTTGATTAAAATTGTCACAATCTTTTATAAAGAAAATATAATACAGGCTTTCATTAACAGAAATTGGGACCATTAAACAAACAAGATTAGGCAAATAATGATTTTATATGGGATTATAGGATATCCTATGACAAGTAACATATGTAACAGTTGTCAACATTTTGAGAACATAGAGAACATTCAAATATATTTGGAGGTAAATGTGCTACGACATTTGTATTATAATTCATAAAAAAATCAGCAGCTGTTGAAATTTCGTGTGTTTAGAACCCAAATGTATCAGTATTCAATGTTTAAGTGATCGAGATGAACCTTTATTTATGCCTTCAAAAAACATGCTGCTGACCAACAAAAGCAGGAAAAAAAATCACCAAAAAATTGCTATAACAAGACACCCCTCGTGTTTTGTAAAAATATTAATGCAAAAATACACAAAACTTTAAAGAATAGCACTAAAATATACATTAACACTTAATATTATGATTTTGTAGCATGTAACATTAATGGTGTAACGTATGTAACATGTGAGAACATCAAAATCGTGCTAAATCAAATTAATTTAAAGCAAATTTCTATTTTATGTTTTATTGATAAAACATAAGTAGCTGTTCAATTAATGTGTTCAAACCCAAAATATGTGAATTTATGATATTTTAGTGATTAAGTGTGAACCCGGATTTATGCGTTCAAAGACCCATTGTTGACTTAAGTGTTAAGATTAAGTATCTAAAATTGCTTTATATAGATGTTCCTTATGTCTTTCACTGCACTAAATACAAAAACACACTTAAAACTTTAAATGATACCACTCAAACAAACAGTAACAGCCAATATATCATTTAATGGCAGATAGCGTTAAAAAGTAACGTATGTAACACATGAGAACATACAAACTGTGTTAAATAAACTTAATATGCTTCAACATATGTTTAGTTTATAGAAAACCAACACTGAATGCAGTTAAATGTAACACAATCTAAAATGAGTAAGTTTATTACACAAACCTGTACAATTCCTAATTTTGGCGGCCATCTTGGCCGCCATCTTGGCCGCCATTTTGAAGACTTTCGCCGGCCTAAATTTTTATACACGAACCTGTTTCATAGCCTACTATCATATATCTTTCAAAAAAAGCCATCAAACCTTAAGGCCAAGATCGTGTAGGGTAAACCAAAATTTTGACATCTCCTGGATTTTAATGAAACGCTAGGCGCTTGGTCTGAAGCATATTCGGAAAGGATGTAACAGACTGAGAAACGCAGATAAAGCTGGTTCACAAAGTCGAACTGGCGCTAATGCTAAGAACAGAAAAATGTTTAAAACATGCGTAGAAATATTGGGAAATACAACATCACAACTTTATATGTAATGTGTTGTTGTCACATTTTAAATAAATACACATGTAAACTTTGACTCAGTCTTCTTAGCGCATGGATTTAAATTGATGGATGAATTTGAAAAAGTTGGCTGGAAAGATTCCAAACAATGATCGCTTGATCACTTCTATGGCTATTACAATGGCGGTACGCAAAACTCATTTAAGTAAAAGCCACAAACGTGTTTGAAGCAAATATTATTTATTCAAGACATTTCCAGGTAGATTTACCTTGCCATGGTTTACCCTCAGGAGTTGGCTCCCAACATTCTTCAATGTTGGGGGACAGCGGGGACAAGAGGATTACGAATACATAATATGTTTGGAAGCAAAATGTACAAGTTGAGAAATCCACATACACTGCGCTGGCCAGATACAGTCGTCACTAATGGGCTGTGCTATTCTGTGGACGACCCATTGTCACTTTGACTGTAGCATTAAAAGCAAAACCAGATCTTCTCCAGCAAAACAAGAGGTTTGACAAAAAAGCACTAGCTTTCTCTCACACTTCTCAGCAGATGACATCTTTAAAACCATTGTTGAAAAGATACGATGATTTAGGTATTTCATGATTGTGCATGCAACTGTGACCATCTCACATTGAAGAAGGGCTGTGATATCATAGACTGATCAAAAGCACACTTGCCGATCGTGTTTGGACCTAACGCTAACGCAGTTCAGGTGAGGCATAGTGTAGACATAGTGTAACAGTGGCAAGAAGTGAGATGGTTGCGAACCAATAGTGTAGACATAGTGTAACAGTGGCAAGAAGTGAGATGGTTGCGAACCATTGAGGAAAATATGTAAGCGTCATGTACACAAACGTCTATGTATTGCTCAAGATTAAATATCTACAATCAATGTAAACCGAAAAGAATAAAAAGTAAAGCCAAGTCCCTTTAAGAGCAGAGAAAACATTAACGCGAAAGGGAATGGGCCATATAAAAGGGACATTTGAAGGACCGTAAATATTGGGTTAAGTGGTAAAACATCAGACCGTAGTCTGCTTCAATCTTGCAGTCCAGTTTGAAATCAATGTCAAAGGCTTTCATACCTGACAAGCTTAAACTGAGTAAGCCTTTACAAGATAATATCAGGGGAATTATCGCATTTGGGGGATGTTGTGGCAGGAACGTAGAATTATTTCTGTAAGATATATGGTTTAATGTAAAACTGGTAAGCAAAGGCTAATAAACATTTCCAAGCTTAATGCATATAATCACCATATACGCAAAGCAATGAGAAACCAATACATGTCCAGACATCCATTTGGTCAAGGGTGCATGATCTTGTATCCAAGCGTATGCTTAGTTTTTAACCCAATCATGGTTCATAACTATGCTGCCTTCTTTAATTGCACGCCGATGGGTCGGTCGTCAGACTCTATGATGGCCCCGACTTAAAGCTATTCATTTTAGTTGGTTGGGGCCGGAGCTTCTTGTCTGTTGCTTGGCCCACCGGGGTCCAACTGATGTTTTTCTTCTGCTCCGGAGTTAGTAAGTTATTCGGCGCCCAGGGATCTCCATCGTAGGGCAGCTTACTGAATCTGTGTGTCCTGGTTTTTGATTCATCAGGATGTTTATCATGATTTATTAGTTTATTCTTGATGATTCATTTACTAGTTAGAGATTCACCACGAGGACCGAAGAACTAACTAAATGTTATGAACCACTGCATAAGCTGAGGGTTAGGTTATGGCCATGTAAAATCGATTTAAACCCGCCAGTATCTTTGTGTTACTGATCGTTCCAAGTGGATACTTCTGTGGTGGTTCTTTTTGTTTTGTGTCTTGGTGTTTAAAATTTTTGTGCTGTTGGCGCCTTATGTATGTTTTCATATTTTTAGTTAAGTTTAGGTAACTGAGTGGCCACCTATTGGGAAAATAGCTGCTCATTCGGCTTACGAAATGTTTTCATGGTATAAGTACTTGATGGTTAGTTTGGTTTTTTCCCACCTCGGCTTTCGGAGTGGGAATCTTTTTCTGATTGCGTCTTTTCCTGATCTTTGCCTACTTGTACCTTTTTAAGTCAGGTGGTCGAAATAATGTTGAAGGGTTCTGAGCGCTTATTCCAATTACAACAGTGGACAGTGTGGTTCCAGCAACAGATAGTATACTTCAAGTAGAATGATTTGCTGTGGGTATGCTTCTGAACAACCATGCTCATCATCGAAATAGAGGCGTTTCATAAATCAGTTAGCCTGTACAGTGTTTTAATTGAAGAATAAATTGTTGCAATAGTTGAACAATATAGCTGAATTTGCTAAGTATTACATTGGTAATGACACAGACGAATACCTAATCTCGGTTTTAGAATAAAGTGCCTATTCTATCTTTCATTATATGATGTAGATTTGCATCCCTCTGTTTATTCTGTGTGCTTTAAACTTAACAAATATACATTTAGATAAGCTTTTTGAATCAGAGGCCATTTCCTTTATACTAAGATATAGGCGGCCATTTTTACCACCATCTTGCATCATTGTTATGATGTTTGGTCAGAACTAAACTCAAACTTGAACTGTTAACAAAATATAGTAAAGTCAATAAAGTAAAGTAAAAAACAAGACATTTAAGACAGTTCATTAAGTTCTCTGTATCATTTTTTTCGGTGGCCATCTTGGTCACCATCTTGCCTTTTTGTTATGATTGGAGCGTCAAAACATACACAAAACTAACTACAGGCCACCTTCGCTGTTTCAAACTCGGTTGTCTCGAAAACCCCACTTATGTCGAATTGCTCCCTCATTCCCGAGCATCTCTTCCTATATGTTATTGTATTTCAACCTTGCTTACGTCGAACTTGTTTATGACGAAAATTCGGCTATGTCGAAGTCAAAGATCGCTCCCCACAGAAAAAAAGACCATTAGTTTCACCCTTCCTGTGTCGAACTTCGAAGTCAAAAATCGGTCTTTGCCGAGTTGATATGTACTTACAGCCTTTCATCACAGGATTTGTTAAAGAATGTTTTGACATCATGTGTTAGGTCGGGGAATATACTTTTGAAATCACAATTAATGGGGTTAACATGGTGGAAAATGAAAGGAGAACCACTGAAAGAGTTGAGATTTTTAATGAACCTTGCCTGGTCTCAATTTGGTTATCTTGAACTTCGGAAAACTCGAAGTAGTTTCTCCATTCCCCTTGATTTCGAGATAGCGAAGGTGGCCTGTATGGTGTTTTTGTTGATAAGAACATAAATTTAGCATTTTAAACACAAACCACTGAGTATATGCAACTCTGGGGTGCTGTTTTCTTGTTTATGCCTACCATCTTGGACACCATCTTGATTTTTGATTTTTTTTCCAAATAATTCATGATGCAGCTTTTGAACTGGCATGGTCTGATGAACCAGAAGAAGACAGTAAGGACAACAAGAGAAGTGAGCTTTTTGCTTCACATACATGTACATGTATTATGTTGATTTTTGCAATATTTTCCGCCATTTGTCGGCCATTTTGAATTTTTGAATATCTCAAAATGCTCAATGATGCCAAGGTGGCATCACTCGGATTCTTCATCTGAAAGGTATCAAGAAGAGAAATCCATAAAAACATTTTATGCGGCAGCCGCACACATTTCCAGGTCACAGGCCAAATCCATGTTTGACAACTGTACTATTGCACATTCATAGGAAGGGAGAATGAAAGTTTATATAAATGGTTAAGGTCACATGACCAAGATGCCGCCATGGCTATAAATAGCAAAAACCTTTAAAAACCTTTCTCCCCAGAACCAGAAGGCCTGTGATTTTGAAACTTGGCATGAAACATCAGGGAGTGGAGCTCTACAAAGTATATATAAATCATGACCCTGGGATGACCTTGACCTATTTTATGGCAAGGCCAACAGAGGTTGCCTATGCATTTGAGTGGGGAAAATTAGTATAATTGCAGGCTGTCAACCAATTCCTATATTCCTATTAAACTCCTATATTTTGGGTTCAAATCCTATATTTTTAAGCACCTCCTATATTCCTATAAATTCTCCTATATTTTGAAAATATTTCCTATATTTTTAGTAAAATTTGTTGCCGATAAATGATCATATATGGGCCACAACGTGAGAAAATGTACCTTCGGACAATTTTTTGAGTATAAGAAAAACAAAGTTACTTTGAATGTTTAATGTTTCTAGAGTTTATTAGTCTTTATTTGACCAGATTATTTAAGTAATTTTGTGAGTTATGACCAATTTACTAAATGAACCCTACAGACGCCATTGTCCTGAAAAATGACGTCAAAATTGCGTAATGCATTTCTGCATGTTAGTAGAGCTTACATAACTCGATGCATTTGCTTAAAACTGTCAACGCACTGGCCAGAACCTATTGATGAGATAGAAGCATACCATCCTCACAGGCAAAATGTGGTAATTATTTTGTCTATTGGTATGATGATGCGGTTGCTATGGTTACCGTTTAACGATAGATAATGGAAAATTAAGTGTATTATGTGCTAAAACAAGGGCAGATAACTCAAAATATTGAAAAATAATATGTTTTAAAACTCATTCATTTGGTAGCCCAGTGTTCAAAGATTACAAATACAGTGTTATTTCTTAAACGTACATTACATCATTTTTCCGCATTTTGCTGCTTTCTACTAGTAATGTCAGAATGCCCGAAGGTACATTTTGTCGCGTTGAGGTTCATATAGTAAATAGTAGTGCTCTGAAATTTCATTTAGCCTTTTCATTCTTCATTCTTTATTTTTTTTAAATAAAATCATATTCATACTGTATATTATATAGTCCACAAATGGTCATTATGACAGTCCTTAGTCAGGATTACTTTTAGGTTCAAAGCATGTCCCATTTTCATTACAATTAATAAATTATATATCCTAGTTTCCATAAAAGTTGTCATGGTTTTTATATTGTCTTTTTTATCTATTTTCTTTCTTCCTATGCCTAAATTTTGTTGGCAACTGATGCAACTGTACAATGTACAATTGATCCCAGGAAAGGCTGAGATCACAGGAGACAAAGGTATGTACCCTAGAGCTTCTGGGGGCCTAGGCGGCCCCCCAGACCCCCGCTTAATTTACATGTACATGTAAATATAAACATTATGCTCTACTATATTATGGGCTTTAAAATTTCTGCTAAGATTCAGAGTTGTGGATTTATTTTACCTTTGAGAAAGCATATGATAAACACACTCTTTCACTTTGATTTCTTTTTTTAATTTTCTACTTTTATAAACGATCAGTATGAAAAATAAAAGTAGGTCAGTTTAAATGTAGAGAAAAAGTTGACCTTAATTTTCTCTTTACTCTTTGTATATATAGCTTTTCAATGAAAAAAACCCTTTATTTTAGCCAAAAGAATGCCTTAATATAAAAAGAAACCCTAATTCTGTGAGAGTCAGCTAATGGGCCTGTGTAGTATCACCATCCTGCATAATGCTTCAGCACACTTCATCATCACATGAATGGTGACCTGTCTGGATTGTGAATGGTTACTTTATCTAGACATTTTAGACATTAATTAATGTAGAAAAAATGAGGATGGAGGTAAGGATTGTTAGTATAAGAGCATAGAATGATGGGATTTTCATGAGAAAACTCCTATATTTTTTCCTCAAAATTAGCTAAAATCTCCTATATTTCTTAGAAAAAATTCCTATATAAACTCCTATATTTTTTAGAAGACTTGGTTGACAGCCTGTAATTGTAATTAAATGGGGGATGCAAATGGACAGAAGATTTATGTTTTTGAAAAAAAATGCCCTCGGGGTTGTCTGCCCCTAACCATAATTTTACATACTTAGCCCCATTTGGATTATACTAGTCTTTGTACCGACTACCCTGTTGAAAGTTGCAAAATAACGGTAATTCTGTTTGGCTCCATGTTGCCAAATCTATAGGGTCACTGAAGAGGCTTGAGTAGCCGAAACCGTGTTATGGCCCATTCCCTTTCTCATTAATATGTTTGCTGCTCTTAAAGGATCTCAGTTTTATTTTAATTTCCATCTATGTCAGGGTGCAACAGATTCACTTTTTGAATTTTACAAACAATTAATCTTCACCTTCCCTTTTTCCACCAATTACAATTTGATCTGTCTTCAACACAGTAATCTGTCTTCTACAGCTCCGTTTCATAAGTTTAGTACATACCGATTTGTTTCATAGATAATGGCATAGCAGTATCCGTACTTGAAGCCTGGCCAAAATTTATTGGCTGTTTGAAGATTTGAAACGATTTCGCTAGGTCAATCCTAATACATAGAACTATTCACTGATTGTAACAATTTAGATTTTGATCTATTTATAAATATATAGTAACACATAAAATATGTTAAACGAAATAACACATCTTCTGTGACACAAATGTCAATCATAACATTGATTTCTCACCTTACAGGTCAGTTTGAACTAAAAGTTTATTATTCCAATAAAATGGCAGAACGCCCAGGAGACTACACCTTACATAATATTTGGTCTACCTTATGTACAGTCGAGGTTATAGAAGCTTGAAATCTTGCATCCTACAAGACTGCCTTACCTTGTTTGGACTGTCGTTTTGCCATTTTTCGTCCAAGTACCTTTTCAATTGGCTTGCTTTGGATTAAATACTTATATTCAACTGTTTTACCAGTGTTCTTTGTAAAAACAAACGGTTGTATGTGTAATTATGTATTAAACGTTGACTGATTGTATAATATGGTGTACCATTGCTATTTGGGTGCAATATTTCAAGCTTCAATAAACTTGAATATACACTGGATAGATCAAATATTATGTTAGGTGTAATTTGTTGGGTGATATGCCAATTTAACGATATAATCTGCTTTTGGTTAACACTTTCTTGAAGAGTATGAAATCAATGTTAAAGTGGATAGTTATGATATTTTGCTTGTTATTTTAATGTGTTACTTTATATAAATCAATTGATTAAAATATAAAATGTTACCATCAGTGAATAGTTTTATGTATTCAATTTGACATAACGAAATCCGTTGAAATCTGCAAACACCCAATAACATTTGGCCAAGCTCCAAGTACGGGTACTGCTATGCCATTACTTATGAAACAAATCGGTATGTACTAAACTTATGAAACGGAGCTGTAGACAGTCAGTTGGTTGTACGATGTGTTTATTGTGACATGTATTGTATAAATGAAATAAAAGTTACTAACAGTATTCTTACATTCTGTTACCTGTATGATCTTTCAGGATATAACTTGCCAACAAAATGTAAGTACAAGTATTTTCTGCCATTTCTTTTCACCGTACAGCAATTTTTGAAATCTTTTTGTGCACACAAGCTTAATATGTAAGATGCTTTCATTAACATTATTCCATTATATTTACATTTATATTGCAATCGCCCTAGATGAAAGTATCTTTCTTGATGTTCTTCATTTCCCAATGAAAAACATTAAGTCACGTGATCTAGAGGCCACGCCTATGGGCTGGGCGACGTCAAAACCTATCCAGTGACGTTGTTTGTTTACTCTTGTGGTCGTGATGTTGGTCGCGTATCGCCATGACGTTAGGCGCGAAATTTTGACGTTTTGGCTGTTCCAAAATTACGTTAAGTCGGATTTAATATCAGATAACATGAAAATGAACGGTGATATGCACAATTAAAAATCTGATAGTTGATTGATAATATAAAATGTAAATATAAGTATTGAAAATCAGATTTTAGCTTTCACTGGATGATGAAAAACATTAGCTGTTTTAATGTCTCCGAGAAGCCCTTCGGGCTTCACAGACATTAAAACAGCCTAATGTTTTTCATCATCCAGTGAAAGCTAAAATCTGAATTTCAATCCTTAAATGAATGTTTTCTACTTTTTGAGTAAACACATTTACTTACACCCATTTTAATTAAAATCAATAAGTAGTGATTTGCAATGAAATATTGTAAAATAGACAGTGAAAACTTGTATGCAACATGTACTCTTTTTCAAATGCATCAGCCTTAATCTTTTCCTTTCTTGAAATTTTTATATAAATGTCACATGACATATATTGTACCTTTACACCACAAGCACAATGTCATTATACTTTTAAAATGAACAATGTTTATAATTGTATAACAATATTTATAATTGTAGATATTATTCACACGGTAGGACCTATTGGTGTAAATAAAAAAAAATTATCCTCTTGCTATAAGAAGTGTTTGGAGATTGCTAAAAGCGAGAAACTCAGGACAGTGGTATGTAGTCAGCCTCATGATTCAATGTTGCTATGTCGTTTTATGACCAGTTCAGACATAAAGTCACTTACTGGCGTAAGGGCTCAGTCATGTATGATGAACAGACACACATTTAGTCGTTTCATTATCTGTTCGCTATCCAATGGAATGTGTTGTTTTTCCATTTGCTTTTAGCTCACCTGAGCCGAAGGCTCACAAGGTGAGCTTATAGTATACCAATCAGCTCGGCGTCTGTCCATCCGTCGTCTGTCCATCCATCGTCCACAATTTCAAAGATCTTCTCTGAAACCATTTAGCCAGTCAAAGTGAAATTTTATGTGGAGCATCCATGGGTAGGGGGAATGAAAGTTTGATTGCGAAATCCGGGTCACATGTCCGTCCATTGTCTGTCGTCCACAATTTCAAAGATGAATATCTCTGAGACCAGTAGGCCGATCACAATCAAACTTTATGTGCAGCATCATTGTGGTGGGGCATTGCCTGCATTAGGTTTTGAAGCAGATTGAATCAGAACTCTGGTTGCTATGGCATCAGACAACTCCCATAGACTTTGTATGGAGAAAATGTTGTCCACGCATTATCTCCGCTATTTTCAATTGGATCTTTTCCATACTTGCAAGGAACAACAACTTACATAAGAGCTCGGATAAATTTGAAATTCAGCCAGATCCGACCTCGGGCTGCGGAGTTATCTGCTCTTGAGCGTTTGAAAAAATCCCTATAGACTTATAATGGGAAAATGGTGTCCACTCATTATCTCCGCTATTTTCAATTGGATCTTTTCCATACTTGCAAGGAACAACAACATACATAAGATCTCAGTTCTTTTCGAAATTCAGCCAGATCCGACCACGGGCTGCGGAGTTATCTGCCCTTGAGTGTTTGAAAAAATCCCCATAGACTTTGTATGGAGAAAATGTTGTCCACGCATTATCTTCACTATTTTCAGTTGGATCTTTTCCATACTTAAAAGGAACAACAACATATATAAGAGCTCGGATGAGTTCGAAATTCAGCCAGATGCGACCACGGCCGCGGAGTTATCTGCACTTGAGCATTTGAAAGAATCCCCATAGACTTTGTATGAAGAAAATGTTGTCCACGCATTATCTTCGCTATTTTCAATTAGATCTTTTCCATACTCCCAAGGAACAACAACATTTTTAAGAGCTTGGATGTGTTCGAAATTCAGCCAGATCTGACCACAGGCCGTGGAGTTATCTGCCCTTGAGCGTTTGAAAAAATCCCCATAGACTTATAATGGGAAAATGGTGTCCACGCATTAACTTTGTTATTTTTTATCAGATCTTCTTCATTCTTCCATGTAACAAGGACAGCCATGAGATTTCGGTTGAGTTCAGAATTCCACGAGATTTGACCATTGAGTGCGGAGTTTAAGTGCCCTTGAGTCGGTTGTCCGTCCGTCATCATCAACAAGTTCAAAGATCTTCTTCTTTGAAACCGCTTTGCCGATCAAGTCGAAATTTTATGTGGAGCCCCCTTGGGTAGCGGTATTTCATTTGATCGCAAAATCCAGGTCACATGACAAAGATGGCTGCCACGCCCATATATGGTAAAAACCACTCAAAAATTTTCTTGTACAGAACCGGTGGGCCGATTTCCACGAAACTTGGTATGTAGCATTGGTGACTCCAGCCCATCATAGTTTGATAAAATGATGACCCTGGGATGACCTTGACCTATTTTACAGCAAGGTCAATTTTGGAAACATAGGCTTTTACATGGGAAAAGTAAAAACTATGGATTTTTTGAAAACTATTGCAGCCTGAGACCTGAAAAGTGGTAGATGCAAACAATAATGGAGAAATGAAGGTTTGTGATTAATTTAGATCAAGGTCATCTCAGAATCAGAATCAGAATCAGAATAGTTTACTGGTGACACGCCAAATGACATTATTTCACCAGGGGGGTTCGGATGGGGGGAAAATTAGTCCCTTGAACGCACGAGTGAAGCGAACTTGGACACACAATCATCTGACATTTCAGCAGTAGAAAACAGAGAGTCAGGGAGGTCATTCCAGTCCCTCATAGTCTGGGGAAAGAAACTACATTTATAGGCCTCTATACTAGCAGATGGAAGCTGAAATGCCTTGGAGTGGCTATTTCTACAACGCCTAGTCTTTGGGATAAGGTCATCTGTAGGTATTCTGGCTTTACCCTTCAGACCTTTGTATAGTAATATAAGTCGATTATCCGTCCTCCTTTTCTTGAGAGATTCCCATCTGAGTTGTTCAAGAATGCCAGTCATACTACCTTCCTCGAAAGTATAATTCCTAGTTACAAATCTAGCGGCACGATTCTGAACCTTCTCCAATTCCTCCTGGAGGCATTTAGTATGAGGATCCCAAACAGAACTTCCATATTCCAGGACTGGGCGCACCAGTCCTTTATAAGCTGCTTCTTTAACATCTTGGGGGCAAGAAAATAAGTTTCTCCTCAAGAATCCAAGTGTTCTGTTGGCTTTAGTACAGATATTATTGATATGGGTATTCCACTTGAGGTCATTTGTAATTGTTACACCTAGATATTTAATGCTATCAACATTTTCCAAAACCGTTCCCTCGAGGGTGTACGAGGCCTCAATTTTATTTATCCGCTTATTTGTCAGCTGCATCATGTTGCATTTGACAGGTTGAAATCTCATGCCCCATTTTCGGGCCCAGCTCCCTAAAAGGTCAATGTCTTTCTGAAGTTTCAATGTATCTTCTACTGTTTTAATTTCACGGTAACAAACACAGTCATCAGCAAAAAGCCTGATTTGAGAGTCAATGCCAACGGGTATGTCATTTATGTACAAGGAGAACAACAATGGACCGAGAACGGTGCCCTGAGGGACACCAGACACAACAGGGGCCCAGTCAGATTTAACACCATTAACTACTACCCTTTGCTGCCTGAAGCACAAAAAAGCATTTATCCATTCCAATGTCTTTCCACCTATACCATAACTAAACAATTTGCTTTTAAGAAGTTCATGTGGAGGGGTGTCAAAAGCTTTTTCAAAGTCCAAAATAAAAGTGTCAACCTGACCCTTTTTGTCCAATATTTTTGACCAATCATTTATCACTGTAATTAACTGAGTTTCACAACTATGCCATTTCCTGAATGCATGCTGTTTGTCCGACAAAAGATTATACTGGTCAAGATGACCCATGATATTTGAGCAGACAATATGTTCTAGAAGTTTGCAAGGAATACAAGTCAAAGAAACTGGGCGGTAATTACAAGCAAGGGACCTGTCACCTTTCTTGAAAAGTGGACAAATATTAGCAAGTGACCATTCCTTGGGGATTTCACCCGTATTGATTGACTGCTGGAAGAGATGTGCAAATACAGGTCCTAATTCTTTTGCCAATTCTTTAAGGACTCTAGGATGGAGTTCATCAGGTCCTAAGGCTTTAGATGGGTTCAGACCTTTAAGGAGTTTTGTTACTCCTTCCTTTGTTACAACAATTTCATCCATGAATGGGGCCGACCTATCCAGAAGTGGGACTTGGTTGTGTACCGTTTTGGTGAATACATCTGTGAACTGTCCATTAAATTCTTCTGCTTTTTCGAAATCTGATTGAGCAATACCACTTCCATTTTTCTTTTTCAAAGGGGGAATGCCTTGGGTATCTTTCCTCTGACTATTGATATACCTATAAAAATCCCTGGGATTAGCCTTAACGTCCCCTACCAAGTTATTGACATAAAGGTCATGCTGCTTCCTTATATCAGCTTTGATTTCCCTTCTTAAGTTTTCAAATTTAGATCTAATTTTTGCACTTCCAGTTTTCTTAGCTTTTGCATGAGTTATATTTTTCCTGCGAATCTTCCTCCTTATCTCAGGAGTTATCCATGGGACAGAAGAGACAGAGCGACTTGTTTTTGATGGGATATGCTTATCTGCCGAGTCCTGAATGAAAGATGTAATAAGATTGAAATTTTCCTGAACCGAACGGGTATCCGAGTAGCCATTGAAATACTTTTCCTTTGCAAATTTTAATGTTTCTGCCCTCATAGATTCATAATCACCTTTCTGGTACCGATACACCTTCCTCCGAGGTTTCTTAATGGGGGGACTAACAATCTTCAGCGTTCCAGAAACAATATCATGATCACTGAGACAATCTGGGGAGAGAATGTCTACAAACTGATTGGGAAGAGAAGTGATAATCAAGTCCAAAGTATTTCTTTCTCTGGTAGGGAAGTGGACTAATTGATCAAATCCATGATCATTAATAATGTCAACCAAAATTTGACCTTCAATCCTACTCAATGGTGACCCACATTTATTGTGTCTGTCCGGCCAAACAATATCTCCAAAGTTGAAATCCCCTAGAACGTGAACTGAGGGGGGTTTATTTCCTTTATGTTTATCCCTAATTTTGTTAAGCTGCTCTCTGAACAAAGTATCAAATTTCTGTAGGTCTTCCAAAGGTGTCAAGTTTTCATCACTATGGGGCGGCCTATACCAGCTTGCAACAAAATGTGCGGTTTTATTAGCGAATACTTTTACCCAAACTGATTCTGACTTATTTTCTAATTCTGTCATTGGCATGTGTGGGATATCCTTGTGAATAAGTAACATGACACCACCACCATCAAGAGTTCTGTCCTTCCTGTACACACTATATGGGAAAGTTTCCGGAAACAATTCTGAACTTGAAATAGAACTGTCAATCTTTGTTTCTTGAATCGCTACAATCTGAGGTTCATGAAGATCAATGAAAGCCAACAACTCAAGCTTTTTACCTCTAATGCTGTTTATGTTTATACTGAAAAATTTCAACCCACCAATAAACTTGCTTTTGCTTGTCAAAGTTGAGGGTGCTGAGGACTTAGTTTTATCACTGTTTCCAAGTGGATTAAACCTATTTTCACTTTCCAAATTTAACTGTTCGTCAAAAAAAGAGTCAGAAAAATTGAAGAAATCACATTTTGGACAAATCCAAGTACAGTTTGTGTTTTGCATGGTTTCATATTGTGAATCGGATAGAAAAGAGCAGTCATTGTGCACCCACATATCACATTTGTCACACTGAACTGCCTTGTGGCAATTGAGAACTAATCCACTGCAAAGGCTACACTCAGCCTTGCAGTTTGAACAATACCAAGATTCACTACCGGATTCTAATTCTAGCAATTCTTCCTTTCCAAGGTTGGCACATGATGCGTGGAAACGCTTTTCACAATCTGCACATTCTACTACCTGATCAGCTGCCTTACAGTATTTTTTACATAGACGACACTGAAATCTAGGGCCCGGGTTCATCTCTTAACCATGGCCATGGTCTGTCACCCACACACACTTTTCAAACATTTTCATCTCTGAAACCCCTTGGCCAATCAAAGTGAAATTTTATGTGGAGCATCCAGGGGTAGGGGGAATGAAAGTTAGATTGTGAAATCCGGGTCACCTGACCAAGATGGCTGCCATGCCCATATCTGGTAAAAACCACTCAAAAATCTTCTCCAGAACCGGCTGGCCAATTTTCACGAAACTCAGTATGTAGCATTTAGGACTTCAGCCCATCATAGTTTGTACATATGATGACCCTAGGATGACCTTGATCTATTTTACTATAAGGTTAATTTTGGAAACATAGGCTTTTACATCGAAAAAGTGATAACTAGGTCTCGGGTGAGCTTTTACAGGACCATTGGTCCTCTGGTTACATTGAATTTTGGCAGCCATAAACGCTATCGTTGTATTATATTATCCTCCTTTAGTGGCACACCTCAAACTGGAGTCTTAGAGACTTTCTTACAGGGACTAGTATAATAATAATTCCTCACCCATCACTGTATTTTCACTCAACTCTTACATGTTGACCCCTCTCCGTCCTCTCCCCACCACACCACACCACAGCCCTCCCCTACCCCCCCCCCCCCATTAGTCCTCTGGGTTAATATGTCTTTAAGATGGAGACATCTCCCATAATATTTTTTAATCATAGGCATTGTATCTTTGAGGTTGTATAGAGTGTAACTGGTTTTGAAAATAGGTAAAGCCAAGGTCCAGAGAGTGCCAAAATATAATGTTTTTCTCTTTCCAAAGCAGACTACAACAATACCAGTAAACATGTTAGCCAGCACTCTCTTCTTCATGAAGGATGTTAATCCCTATGCAATTATCGGATAATTGCCTCAATAAACAATAAACAACACATGCACCTTTTTTATGATTTAATGGGCTTCAAGAAAAAACACAACAAGAAAAAACATAACTGATATGAATGTTACTTGGGCCACTGGAACTTAATCAAATTTTAGGAAGTGAGTGTCCAGCACTGAAAGGGGCCATTGATCTTTATCGATGAGTACTCAAAGTCACTTCTCTCTGATTGTTTTTTCTCCACTTCGGTCAGTCAGGTTAGGGGCAAGCGTTCAGTTGGGACATTGTGTGCTACAAACACATTTCTAGTTATGCAATCATTATACTACAGTGATGTAGATAATTATTTTCCACAATGCGTACTGTACGCATTAAAATAAATGTACAATGTGTACCGACAATACAACTGTGTACACGTTTTCTTGGTATTCATATTCTAACCTCTGATTCAGAATCAAACTTAAAAATATGTGTACACGACTACATTTATGGATAAGACCATTTCAAGTAAACTGATGGTCTTGTAGTTACATGATAATCTACATTTAAGTATGCTTAACCATACCTTTGTCCCTTGCATAGGTAATAAGAGAGAAACAATGAGGCAAACATGATAAACTGGGGTGGCTGTAGAACATGAAATACATAACATCAAGTTTTAGTAGAAAACAATTACCAGAAATCAATGCAAAATGCCTAGTCAATAAATCAGTGACACACTACCATCAAACTTCATGAATAACCTTCTGGTAAACAATTTGTCTGACAGAGGCACTGAACTGAGTTTATGTACATGGTATAACTACTGAAACTACATAAAATTGCATGATATGTAATATGGAACGATCAAAAGCTGCTTTAATGTTGTAACTACTTTTCGATTGTTGACAGAGCAGCCAGACAAAACTAGCTAAACAATTTTCATTTTGTGACAATTTTAAAGGTATTTTTATCTGAGTACACATAAAATCGAAAACTGTTTGCGTACCGCTGATTTTTACTGTGTACATGGTACGCACAGGTCTGAATTTTTAATGCGTACAGAGCGAAAAATCGTGCGTACATACGCAGTACACATCGTTATCTACATCGCTGTTATACATACATAATAATACACTTCAAAATTTTGGTTAAATAACTTGTTTTAAAAATTGATTCTTCGGTTTTAGGGGTTTAGGGACTTTTCTCATCTTGTCAGTAGACAACAGTTGAACACAAAACATCACCAAATGAAGAGCAAGATGACTAGCTCTCTGCCAGTGAGGTAGAGGCCGAGCTAGCATCAACCAAAATAAAGACTGCCGTAGATTTTTGTATATGAAGCTATCATTGAAGCTCAGACCTTTTAAGTACTTAAAAGTACTGCTTCTCAGAATCAATGACTTATATACAATGTTACATGTTCTTTTCTATAAGTTTGATATATTTTGACACTTTCTGTTCAATTTCAGGCTTTTCCTTGTATATCAACGGGTATTTATGGTAAGTTTGTATCTTTTCCATTTTATACCATGTCTCGGTCACCTTAGCTGTCAGACTTAAAAGGTTAGTTTATAGTATACTCATGATCTGTCAACTTGTTATGCCACCAACTTTTCACCAATTTTGAAACAGTTGGAAGGGCATATTGCTTTCGGCACGTGCCGGTCATGTGTGTGTGCATTTGTGTGTGTGTGTGTGTGTGTGTCTGTTAGTCACTTTTTTGAAGCTTCTGAATGGTACAAGCTAGGGATTTGAAATGCTATGTGTATTCCTCATGAAAGAATAGTTGAACCGTATTTGTTTTCATGTCCAAGTTATGCACCTTTTTAGCTCACATGAGCCGTTAGGCTCACAAGGTGAGCTTATAGTATACCAATGCTCCATCGTCTGTCGTGGTCATTGTCGTCGTCGTTCACACTTTTCAATCATCTTCTCTGAAACCGCTTGGCCAATCCAATTCAAATTTCATGTGGAGTATCCTAAGGAAGGGGGAACGAAAGTTTTATATAAATGGTCCGGGTCACATGACCAAGATGGCCACCAGAGCTATAAATAGCAAAAACCTTTAAAATCTTCTCCAGAACCAGAAGACCTATGATTTTGGAACTTGGCATGAAGCATCAGGCAATGGGGCTCTACAAAGTTTATATAAATCATGACCCTGGGATGACCTTGACCTTTTTTAAGGCAAGGTCAACTTAGTTCGCCCATGCATTTGAATGGGGGAAAAGTAGGAAATGTCATTTAATGGCAGAAAACTTGCTAGGAATGAGCAAATGGACAGAAGATGTATGTTTATGAAAATATTTTGAGCCCAGGGGTTTGTCTGCCCCTGCCCGAGGCTATATACATGTATATGACCAAAATATTCAAACATCTTCTCTGAAACGGCTAGGCCAATCAAAGCCAAACTTTATGTGGAGCATCCTTAGGGTGAGGGAATTAAAGTTTGTATAAATGGTCAAGGTCACATGACCAAGATGGTCGCAATGGCTATAAATAGCAAAAACATTTAAAAATCTTCTTCTTCAGAACCAGAAGGCATATGATTTTGAAACTTGGTATGAAGCATCTGGGAATAAAACACTACAAAGTTTATATAAATAATGACGTTGGGATGACCTTGGCCTCTCTTACGGAAAGATCAACTTAGGTTGCCCATGCATTTGAATGGGGGGAAAAGTAGGAAATGTCATTTAATGGCAGAAAACTTGCTAGGAATGAGCAAATGGACAGAAGATGTATGTTTATGATAATATTTTGAGCCCAGTGGTTTGTCTGCCCCTGCCCGAGGCTATATACATGTATACTTAAAACCATTAAAAACGCAACTGATATACAGGTTATTTCTACCTTTCAGGGACACCTTGTGCGCTTTGTTTATAGCGAAGTCAGCTTGCCCCTCGCCCGAGAATCGTTCAGCGAACACTGAACTCAATTTAGCACTTCTGGTTGATTTTTGGGTGAAAAATGACAAAATCATTAAAAATTGATTTTAAACCCATTCAACCTTGCATAGCAACCCAATTTCAATGCGGAAGTATGCGGCCGAATACCAGCAACAAAAAAACGGTGTAATACCGACAATTCCACCTGATGGAACGACCAGGATTAATTTCCAAATGTTCAAATTTTCGAAAAAATACCACAGATTTTGAGAATCTACCGAAACTTCAATAAAAAAGAATCATTCCATAGTTTGGACACAGGAGATGTTACGTTCTAGCATATGGGTCCATTTTATGATAGTTTTAATTTTCAAAAATGGCATTCGTGAATTCATTTCCGGTTTTCATGTACTGACTTTGATGGCCTTTTATAAGATCAAAATTTGAAAAAAAAAAAAAATCTACGGAATGGTTTACATAGACTTAAGAGCAATATTGGCATTGACCGAAAGTTTGAACACAAAAGAGCTAGTCATAAAGGTTAACGTATAGCTGGATTGATAAGGTGCATTTGCTTTTGTTTTGCCCATGTTTGAGTTGTGTCCCTTAATCGAAAAGCGCAGATCGCTTTACTTCACTTGCTAATTTAGCACAAGACGAATATGCCCTTCATATCGGGACGACAATTTCATGATTTTATATTTTAACATTGCGAAAATATCCAAGAATCGTTGGATAGGTTATATGCTGAAAGTTGCGTTTTTACTGGCTTCAAGTATATATGACCAAAATATTCAAACATCTTCTCTGAAACGGCTAGGCCAATCAAAGCCAAACTTTATGTGGAGCATCCTTAGGGTGAGGGAATTAAAGTTTGTATAAATGGTCAAGGTCACATGACCAAGATGGTCGCAATGGCTATAAATAGCAAAAATATTTAAAAATCTTCTTCTTCAGAACCAGAAGGCATATGATTTTGAAACTTGGTATGAAGCATCTGGGAATAAAACACTACAAAGTTTATATAAATAATGACGTTGGGATGACCTTGGCCTCTCTTACGGAAAGATCAACTTAGGTTGCCCATGCATTTGAATGGGGGAAAATAGGAAAATGTCATTTAATGGCAGAAAACTTGCTAGGAGTGAGCAAATGGAGGGAAGATTTATGTTTATGATAATATTTTAGGCCCAGGGGATTGTCTGCTATATATATATATATATATATATATATATATATATATATATATATATATATATATATATATATATATATATATATATATGACCAAAATAGTCGAACAACTCTTAAACCGCTTGGCCAACTTTATGTGGAGCATCCTCTGGAAGAGTGAATGAAAGTTTGTATAAATAGTCATGGTCACATGACCAAGATGACCACCATGGCTATAAATAACAAAAATCTTAAAAAATCTTCTTCTTCAGAACCAGGAGGCCTATGATTTTTAAACTTGGCATGAAGCATCTAGGAATGGAGGTCTACAAAATTTTTATAAATCATGACCCTGGGATGACCTTATCCTATTTTACGGCAATGTCAACTTAGGTCGCCCATGCATTTGAATGGGGAAAATTGTTAAAATGTCATTCGAAGGGCAAAACTTGCAGTAAATTGGCAAATGGACTGAATTTTAATGATTTTAAAAGACCTTGACTCCAGGGATTATTCTGACCCTGCTGTGGGGTTATATACATGCATATTACCATTGTAGTCAAACAAGTTTATTAGTTTACATCTTAGGTCTCAGGTGAGCGTTTATCGGATCATTGGTCCTGATTCTTTTGAGAACTTTGCCTCAAATTTTGACAAAATTACGGAAATTTGAAATTTTGATTGATTTTTAGCTTACTTGAGCTGAAGGCTCATAAAGTGTGCTTATAGGATGGCCATGCTCCAGTGTCCATCAGTTGTCGTCTACAATTTCAAAGATCTCTGAAATCGCTTGGCCAATTGAAGCAAAATTTCATAGAAAATAAAATATAACTGAGATCTTTTAAGCAACGAACATATTAATGAGAAAGGGGATGGGCCATACCGCGGTTTCGGCTACTTAAGCCTCTCCAGTGACCCTATAGATTTGGCAACATGGAGCCATAGAGAATTACTATAATTTTCAACTTACTTTCTCATTGTGGCTTTTCCTGATCATTGCCCTCTTGTACCTTTTTCAACAGGATAGTCGATACAAAGACTATTTTAATCCAAATGGGGCCAAATATATTAAATGTTGGTTAGAAAAGGAAACTAAACTGATAATAATTTTCTGATTTCTCAGAATACCCTCGCTGATCTCAAAGGACCAAAAGGAAAATAGATGATGTACGGGGAGACTTTAGCGCCGCCACATGGCACAATACCAGTTGCAGTAATAGCAAATAAAATATAACTGAGATCCTTTAAGAACAGCGAACATATTAATGAGAAAGAGGATGGACCATACCGCGGTTTCGGCTACTTAAGCCTCTTTAGTGACCCTATAGATTTGGCAACATGGAGCCATAGAGAATTACTATAATTTTGAAACTTTCAACAGCATAGTCAATACAAATACTACTATAATCCAAATGGGGCCAAATATGTTAAACGTTAGTTAGAAAAGGAAACTAAACCGATAATTATTTTCTGATTTCTCAGAAGCCTCCATAGGAAGGGGGAACGAAATTATAGATAAATAATCCAGGTCACATGACCAAGGTGGCCACCACGCCCATATATGGTTTAAATCTTTAAAAATCTTCTCCAGAACCCAAAGGCCTAGGATCATGAAACTTGATATGTAGCATAAGGGACTCAAGGTCCACAGTGTGTATATTAATTATGACCTTAGGATGACAATAACCTATTTTATGGCAAGGTCAACATGCATTTAAATGGGGAAAACTGTTAAAATGTAATTTAAAGGGAAAATCTTGCAGGAAATGAGCAGTAAGACTGTATGTATTTATGATTCTTAAAAAACGGACCTCAAAGGCTCATCTGCCCCCAACATCAGGGCAATGTACATCATTACCTTAATATTCAAACATCTTCTTTTGTGAAACAGCTTGGCCAATCAAAGCCAAATTTTATATGAAGCATCTATAGGAAGCGGGAGTCAATTTGTGTATAAATACACCAGGTCACGTGACCAAGATGGCCGCCATGCCTATATATGGTAAAAACCCTTAAAAAATCTTCCATGGAACTGGTTGACTGATTTCAACGAAACTTCGCATGAAGCATCGATGACTCAAGTACTACAAAGTTTAAACAAATCATGACCCTGTGATGACCTTTACTTATTTTTCAGCAAGGTTAACATAGATCGACTATGCATTTAAGTGGGGAAAACCGTTAAAATGTCATTCAAAGGGAAAATCTTGCAGGAAATTGGCCGTAGGTCTGATTATCAATGATTCTGAAAAGAAATAGACATCAGGGGCACATCTACCCCAATCCCGGGGCAACATACATGTAAATGTCCATGATATTAAAACACCTCAGACACCGCTTGGCCAATCAAAGCCAAATTTTATATGAAAAGGTTCAAGTAGGCAAAGATCAGGAAAAGGCGCAATCAGAAAGAGATTCCCACTCCAAAAACCGAGGTGGGAAAAAACCAAACTAACAATCAGGCACTTATACCATGAAACATATCGTAAGCCGAATGAGCAGCTATTTTCCCATTAGGTGGCCACTCAGTTACCTTAACTTACTTAAAAATATGAAAACATACATAAGGCGCCAACAGCACAAAAAAATTTTAAACACCAAGACATAAAACAAAAAGAACCACCACAGAAGTATCGCCTTGGAACGATCAGTAACGAACCATTGTGTATATAAATAGTCCAGGTCACATGACCAGGATGGCCGCCATGCCCATATATGTAAAAATTCTTCTCCAGGAACTGGTTTACCGATTTCAATGAAACTTGGCATGAAGCATTGAAGCGTTTACAGGACCGTTGATCCTCTGGTTCCACTTTTCGGTGAAATGTGAAACTTTTGAGCGGTGAATGCTAAGGTTTTGAAATTTCATATATAGATCTCTCATGAAAAAAATAGTTGACCCGTATTTTTTATGTCCGAGTTATGCCCCTTTTTAAGTTATGTACCTTTGAAAGCAAACTTTGAAAATTTATTGTGCAAGATATCTCAAACAGTATTTGAGCTAGAGCTTTTATTAGCTCACCAGAGCCAAAGCTTAGTAAAGGCAGGCATCAGGCATCTGTCGGCGTCTGTCCGTCAACAATTTCAAAGACAAATATTTCTAAAGCTAGTGGGGCGATCGTGATCAAATTTTATGTGAACCAATACAGGGTAGGGGGATTGACTGCAATAGGTTATGGAGCAAATAGTTTCAAAATTGTGGTTTCCATGGCAACAGATAGCTCCCATAGACTTACAATGGGAAAAACATAAAGTCAAAATCTTCTCCGAAACCACATGGCCCAGAGCTATAATATTTTGTATGTAGCAGTGTTTGGTAGTCCCCTTCATAAGTCTTGCCAACCATGCACCTGGGGTGCAAATTGACCATGCCCACGTGTCAATACATGTATCTGACATAGGCTTATAATGGAAAAAAATCTTCCCTAAAACCACAAGAGCTTAAGAGCTTGTGTATTTTTAAACATGTAACAATGTTTAGTGGTACCCTACATAAATCCTGCCAATTATGACCCTGGGGTGAAAGATGGCCCTGTCCTGGAGGTCATTAGCTCCCATAGACTTACAATGGGAAAAACATAAAAAAGATCTTCTCTGAAACGACATAGCCCAGAGCTTTTATATTTTGTGTATAGCAATGTCTAGTAGTCCCCTTAATAAATACTGCCCACCAAGCACCTGGGGTCCAAATTGGCTACAACCACCCTGTGGGCGTGATTATCTTCCATAGGCTTATAATAGGAGAAAAATGAAACAATCTTCTCTGAAATCTCAAGTCTCAAAGTATGTAGATTAAGTATGGAGCAATATTATGTGGTGCTCTACATAATACATGTCAATCATGCCCCTGGGATAAAAAATGGCCCCATCCTCAGGGTCATTATCTCCCATATACTTACAAGGAGAAACACACAAAAGCCTTTTTCTGAGAAATCGAGAGTCATAGAGAACTTATGTTTTGTATGTAATAATGTTAAGTAATCCTCTTTATAAAACCTGACAACCATGTCCCTGGGGTCCATACGGGCCACGGCCCAGGGACGTCATTATCTGCTATAGGCTTATGATACGAAAAAATCCTCTCTGAAACCGCAAGACCCAAAACTTATGTTATATGATGCTTTACGTAGATCCCGCCAATGATGCCCTAGAGTTCATTAAGCTCCCATATACTTACAAAAGGAAATGCAAACAACAATCTTCTCAGAAACCATTTGTGCCGAAGCTTTTACATTTTGTGTGTAGCAGTGTTCAATAATCCTGCCACCTATGCTCATGGGGTCCATAGAGGCCACGCTCCAAGGCAGGGGTCATTAGCTCCCCTACAAGTGAAGCTGTCCAGATCAGGTGAGCATTTACAGGACATTGGTCCTCTCGTATTTGGTATACTGATTGGAACTGAGAAGAAGATCACCTGATTAACTTTTGAGGACTTTCCATCAAATTTTGACAGAATTACGGAACTTCAAAATTTTACCCCCATTTTTGCTCATCTGAGCCGAAGGCTCACAAGGTGAGCTTATAGTATAGTTGTGGTGGCGGCGTCTGTCCGGCGTCCGTTCACGCTTCCATACAAATATCTCAGCAACTAGTCGGCCAATAGCAATTAAATTTTACATGAAGCATCATTGAGGTGTGGGAAAGGTTGCATTCGGTTTTGGGCCAGGTCTGGTTTTTATGGCAACAGATATCCCTTATAGACTTACAATGGGAAAAACAAAATAATCTCCGAAACTACAAGGCCAATAGCTTTCATATTTTGTATATAGCTATATATAGTGGCCCTTTTTAGCTCACCTGAGAAGGCTCACAGGTGAGCTTATAGTATACCCATGCTCCGGCGTCCGTCCGTCCGTCCGTCTGTCCATCCGTCGTCCGTCGTCCACAATTTCAAAGATCTTCTTCTCTGAAACCGCTTGGCCGATCAAGTTGAAATTTTATGTGGAGCCTCCTTGGGTAGTGGCATTTTAAGTTTGATCGCGAAATCCAGGTCACATGACCAAGATGGCCACCACGCCCATATATGGTAAAAACCCTTCAAAAATCTTCTTCTCGAGAACCGGCAGACCGATTTCCACGAAACTTGGTATGTAGCATTGGGGACTTCAGCCCATCATAGTTTGATAAAATGATGACCCTTGGATGACCTTGACCTATTTTACGGCTAGGTCAATTTTGGAAACATAGGCTTTTACATGGGAAAAAGTGAAAACTATGGATTTTTTGAAAACTATTGCAGCCTGAGGCCTGAAAAGTGGTAGATGCAAACAACTTACGGAGTAGATGAAGGTTTGTGATTGATTTAGGTCAAGGTCATCTCTTGACCTTGGCCAGTCTGTCGTCCATTCACACTTTTCAAAGATCTTCTTCTCTGAAACTGCTGGGCCAATCAAAGTGAAATTTCATGTGGAGCATTCATGGGTAGGGGAGACGAAAGTTTGATCGCGAAATCCAGGTCACATGACCAAGATGGCCGCCACGCCCATATATGGTAAAAACCACTCAAAAATCTTCTTCTCCAGAACCATTGGGCCGATTTCCACGAAACTTGATATGTAGCATCAAGGACCTCAGCCCATCATAATTTGATAAAATGATGACCCTTGGATGACCTTGACCTATTTTAAGGCAAGGTCAAATTTGGAAACATAGGCTTTTACATAGGAAAAAGTGAAAACTATGGATTTTTTGAAAACTATTGCAGCCTGAGGCCTGAAAAGTGGTAGATGCAAACAACTAATGGAGTAGATGAAGGTATGTGATTAATATAGGTCAAGGTCATCTCTTGACCTTGGCCAGTCTGTTGTCCATACACACTTTTCAAAGATCTTCTTCTCTGAAACTGCTTGGCAAATCAAAGTGAAATTTTATGTGGAGCATCCGTGGGTAGGGGAGACGAAAGTTTGATTGCAAAATCCAGGTCACATGACCAAGATGGCCGCCACTCCCATATATGGTAAAAACCTTTCAAAAATCTTCTTCTCCAGAACCGGCAGGCCAATTTTCATGAAACTTGGTATGTAGCATTTGGGACTCCAGCCCATCATAGTTTGTTGAAATGATGACCCTATGATGACCTTGACCTATTTTACGGCAAGGTCAACTTTGGAAACATAGGCTTTCACATGGGAAAAGGCGAAAACAAACTGTTGCAGCCTGAGACCTGAAAGTTGCTAGATGCAGACAACTAATGGAGTCAATGAAGGTAAGTAATTAATGAAGGCCAAGGTCATGTCTTGACCTTGGCCCAAGGTCATTTAAATATCAAAATTAAAATTATGGTTTTCTCAGAAATCACTGGGTTTGGAAACTATTGCAGCCTGAGACCTGAAACTTTGCAGATGCAGACAATTATGAAGTCAATAAAGGTGTGTGAGTATTCAAGGTCAAGGTCATTTCATTATGACTTAATACTCCAAGATCAGGCTTCAGGTGAGCGTTCTCAGGACCAATGGTCCTCTGGTTATAAATCATGCCAGCCTTGCCCTTGGTGTCCATACAGGTGGTGTCATTATCTGCCATAGGCTTATAATGGGAAATACATTAATCACGGCCGCTTATCTCCTTTTGCACTACACCGTGTTGTGAATTGAGAAAAGTGAAGGAGACTTCCGGTGGTCCTGAAGGCGATTCGAAGAGTGTACACACAAAAGGTAAGGGTGTCGGTTTATCTGAGATCTAATATTTCCCAGCCCAAAACAAAAGAAACCGAGAATGTCCTGCAACCCTCTGATAGTTTTTTGATTGATGCATGTTTCATTGGCAGCCAAATCTTCAATAATACGAAAGATAAACGTTTTCTACCGTAGCGAGTTGGTGGTTTTGTTGACGTGCAAACATTTTGACTTTGCATTGCTGAAGTCACCGAGCATTATTGTTTGCATCTATCACCGGTACATTAAAGGCCTTCCATATCAATGTTATTTACCACCCTATTTATATTTTGATACCTTCCCTCAGCCTAGAAAATGACTGCTGTATTAAAGTTTGTGATGAAGGAGATCGGTGGTGAAAAAGGAAATCGGTGGTGCTAAAGGAGTCGATGTATTTCAATGCCAATTAAACCGATCGTTTCAATAATTTCAGATCTATTTAAATGCGGCTATTGAGTCAGGTTGGTCCTTATACTTTCAAATTTACTCGTGTATTTGGAAAATGACAGACATGACCTTAAAATGATAACGTGTGGCGTTGGACTTGACTGCCTAGTCTATGTTTATTTTGTCTGAATATTGAATCGTTTACTGGTGGTATACCAAATTTAGAATACGTGTATAGTGTGATTACTTTGGCCGGACCGCTTGACGTCATACCAATCACACTGTACGTCCGGTTTGCAAATAATGCTGGTGTTTTTAACTTCATGGTCTTGCTGGTGGCATGTGAAGGGCTAAAATTATGTTTATCGATTGATTTTCTGTGGAGCGAAAATGAATACATTGCTGGTCTGCTGTAATTTTGTTTTACTTTGACCCATATATTCGTATTCATATGTAAATTTTATCATGAAGAGGTTTATTACACCCTTAAAATAGTCCTGATTCGAACCTAGATTTAAAGTTGAACGAGATCAAAATGTACGTTTGTAGCACGTGAAAGGGCGATCAGATACCATCAGATACCATCCGATGTGTAGCAAAGGTCATGTTTAGTTCTGTTGTGTCGTTTACAACATGCATGACTAAAAAGACAAAATAATGAGTAATTGGCATTGAAATATATTGTCTCCTTTAGCACCACCGATCTCCTTTTTCACCACCGATCTCCTTCATCACAAACTCTAATACAACAGTCATTTTCTAGGCTGAAGGAAGGTATCGAAATATATTTAGGGTGGTAAATAACATTGATATGGAAGGCCTTTAATGTACCGATGATAGATGCAAACAATAATGCTCGGCGACATCAGCAATGCAAAGTCAAAATGTTTGCACGTCAACAAAACCAACGACTCGCTACGGTAGAAAACGTATATCTTTCGTATTATTGCAGATTTGGATGCCAATGAAACATGTATCAATCAAAACACTATTAGAGGGTTGCAGGACATTCTCGGTTTCTTTTGTTTTGGACTGGGAAATATTAAATCTCAGATAAACCGACACCCTTACATTTTGTGTGTACACTCTTCGAATCGCCTTCAGGACCACCGGAAGTCTCCTTCACTTTTCTCAATTCACAACACGGTGTAGTGCGAAAGGAAATAAGCGGCCGTGTTAATATTCTTCTTGTCTGAAACCACAAGACCCAAAGCTTCTATCTTTAGAATGCAGCATCGTTAGGGACGGACCATTTGATTTTCAGGGGAGGCAGGGGGGGGGGGAGTGGGGCTGGGTTTTTTGTTAAAAAATATTTTGGTTTTAATATCACAGAAAAAATATTTTGGTTTAGGGTACGTGACAGAAAAAAAAATATATCTTTTGTCTACAGGCGAAAAAAAAATAATGTGTTTGATTAAAAAAAATGTAAAACAAAAAAAATGTGTTTAATTAAAAAAAAAGTAAATAAAAAAATCTGTTAGACAAAAATTAAAATATTGTCAGGGCAATCTGGTACTTATATCTTACAATCTTAATCTTAAAGTAACAGCATTTCTTAAATGAATAATAAAATTTAGCTTCCAGATGCCAAACGACAAAAGGTGCAATCCATTATATAAGGAATAATACAAGAAGATTCGAACTTCGAAATGCAATGTGTATTTAGTTACAGAAAAATTACGATATGACATGGCTTTTTTCATATACCAATTGAGGCATAACACAAGAAAATGGCCCTTATAGCATATACGAAAAGCCAACGTTCAGGAGAGCCAGTCACACCAGTACCTTCAGCCACAGCTGATCTATGTCTAGCATATGTAAAAACAGGCTTTTCTCTTGTAATGTAGGAGATACTTTGCAATGTTCCTAATTATACAGCATTTTTAGCTCACAAAATACACAAAAATGCAAAAGGTGTCACCAAATTGCTCTGACCCGTCTGTAGAAAGTCCATGGAACCAGTGGAAAAAGTCCATGGAATCAGTGGACAAAGTCCATGGACATTGTCCGGCTGGAGTATTGGAACGAAAACACTGGACAATTTCCAGTGAATCCATGGAAAATGTCCAGGGAGTTTTTCCAGTATGTCCGTGGAATTTTTCCAGTATGTCCATGGAACTTTTCCATGGAATCCATGGAGTTTTTCCACGGAATCCATGGACTTTTTCCACAGTCCATGGAGATTGTCCAGGGAATCAGTGGACAAAATCCATGGACAATGTCCATGGAAAAGTTCCATGGACAATGTCCATGGAAAAGTTCCATGGACAATGTCCACGGAAAAGTTCCATGGACAATGTCCATGGAATTTGTCCAGGTACACTGTGGACAAAATCCATGGACATTGTCCATGGAATATTTCCATGGACACTGTCCACTGATATATAGCAGATGGCTGTGCAGTGTAAACCCTGAGAAGACATTTGAATCATATTGCTTTCATGCACATTATGGCAAGATGCATCTCTGGTTAACACTAACAGTATCTCTTGATGACAGTTGTTATTAAAAGCAAACACAATTCCAGTGCAAAAGAATTATATTTCAATTGTAATAAATTTGATTTCTATATTTCAATTGTAATAAATTTGATTATTTAAGAAATTTAAGACACAGAAATTGATCATAACATTAACTTTTAAAATCCCAAACCAGACACCAGAAAAGATGCACAAATTAATTTTGTGATCAATTTTTGTGTCTTAAATGTAAGAATTTAAGACACAAAAATTGATCAAAACATTAATTTTAAAATCCCAACCCAGACACCAGGCGGGACAGAAAAGCTGGACAAATTAATTTTATGATCAATTTCTGTGTCTTAAATGTAAGAATTTAAGACATAGAAATTCATCATCAGATATTGATCATATCCTTATTTTTAAAATCCCAAATCAGACACCAGGCGGGACAGAAAAGATGCACAATTATATGTACAACATAAATTCTTAAAAGACAGAAATTGATCTTAACATTAATTACAATGTAAGAAATTAAGACACAGAAATTGATCATAACATTAATTTTTAAAATCCCAAACCAGACACCAGGCGGATCAGAAAAGATGCACAAATTAATTTTGAGGTCAATTTTTGTGTCTTAAATGTAAGAATTTAAGACACAAAAATTGATCTAAACATTAATTTTAAAATCCCAACCCAGACACCAGGCAGGACAGAAAAGCTGGACAAATTAATGTTATGATCAATTTCTGTGTCTTAAATTAAGAATTTAAGACACAAAGATTCATCATCAGATATTGATCATATCCTTAATTTTAAAATCCCAAATCAGACACCAGGCGGGAGAAAAAAGATGCACAATTATATGTACAACATAAATTCTTAAGACACAGAAATTCAT
The DNA here is from genome assembly GCA_964017185.1 of Rugalucina vietnamica. Taxonomy (NCBI): domain Eukaryota; kingdom Metazoa; phylum Mollusca; class Bivalvia; order Lucinida; family Lucinidae; genus Rugalucina; species Rugalucina vietnamica. Next base: position 25,430,965 of record OZ024872.1, on the reverse strand, counting down.
CTTAACATTAATTACAATATACGAAATTAAGACACAGAAATTGATCATAACATTAATTTTAAAATCCCAACACAGACACCAGGGGGCCAGAAAAGATGTACAAATTAATTTTATAATCAATTTTTGTCTTTAATGTAAGAATTTAAGACAGAAATTGATTAAAACATTAATTTCAAAATCCCAACCCAGACACCAGGCGGGACAGGAATGATGCACAATTAAATGTTATGATCAAATTCTGTGTCTTAAATGTAAGAATGTAGGAGACAGAACTTGGTCATATTCTTAATTTTAGAATCCCAAACCAGACACCAGGTGGGACAGAAAAGCTGACAAATTATGTCATGTACATGTACTACATAAGAATTTAACACACAGAAATTGATCATAACATTAATTTTAGAATCCAGACCCAGACACCAGGTGGGACAGAAAAATCTTTTCTGTCCCGCCTGGTGTCTGGATTGGGATCTTAAAATTAAAAGACACAGACACAGAAATTGATCATAACATTGATTTTAAAATCCTAACCCAGACACCAGGCGGGGCGGAAAAAAATCTTTTCTGGGTTGGGATTTTAAAATGAATGTTATGATCATTTTCTGTGTCTAAATGTAAGATCAATTTCTGTGTCTTAAATATAAGAATAATTATTACATGTACAACATGCACCAAGAGCAAGATGACTAGCTCTTTCTCAACAAGGTAGCCAACAGTCTAGTATCAACCATGAAGCTAGAGGAATCTATGGACTTTCTACAGACGGGAAGTCTTTCTGAAAATGACTTCTCATTCAGGCCAAATTATGAAATCTAACATGCCCCAATTAACCAGACACTTCTGCAGTATGATAAATAAGAACAACATGCACATACATGTTTTTTTCATATTTTAACATCAATATCTAAAATGCTTACCTGCAAGGCAGTAAGTGTAACAACCTTGCTTTTGCAACTCCTAGCTTTTATCAATTTATCTGTCTAGAAATGTTCTTTCATTCCCCACATGCTTTCTACAAAAGCTTTATCTTGACCAGTTCCCATCAATGTTTTTTGCAGTTTTCTCTTTCATTTAGCATCTCTGAGTCTGTCTGCAGTATATTCTTCAAGTTTCTCGCTTGCTGGCATTCTGATGCCTTAGATGTTTGAAGATTTGTTCAGACTAGATTTCTGTTTACTTTTTAAAATTATGTGAAACAGGAAAAGGAAGTGATGTCAGATATCATGGGATTATGGGTAATTCTAAGAGTGGAAATTGTCCATGGACGACAGTGTACAATGTCCATGGAATTTGTCCACTCTTTCATGAGGAGATGCTGGAAAAATTCCATGGACAATGTCCACAGTACCCTGGACATTGTCCCTGGATTCTATGGACATTGTCCACACATTCCATGGGTTCCATGGACATTGTCCACACATTCCATGGATTCTATGGACAATGTCCATGCATTCTGTGGAAAATATCCATGGATTCTATGGAAAATGTCCAGGATGTCCATGGAATCTATGGACTTTCTACAGACGGGGAGGTTTCAAACATTTGGCCCCGGGATCCACTACCAAGGCTTTGCCGATCATTGCAAATAAAATTTTTGCATGAGTCTATGAAAAAAGCTGGGTTTTTCTCTTGTAATTATCAAAATATGCTCTGAAATACTCTGGATTAGACAGTTCTATCTGCTCACCAAAAATAAAACAAAGACGCACCAGATGCCACCAAACTGTACCAAGATTTTCCAAGGGGAGCATGCCGCCCGACCTCTCTAGCAGTGCTTCGCGCTTGCCTTTGCACAATTTTAGCCTTCTCACCTTCAGTGCTCAAAAATTGTTAACCCCCATATGATGCTCCACACAGAAATCTGCGAGATTCATTTTTGCACAAGTCTATGCAAAATCTGGGGTTTTCTCTTGTAATATCAGAATATGCTCTGTCAGAAATACTCTGGATTAGACAGTTCTATCTACTCTCAAAAAATACCCCCCCCCCCCCAAAAAAAAAAAAAAAAAAAAAAAAAAAAAAAAAAAAAAAAAAAAACGCACCAGATGCCACCAAACTGTACCAAGATTTAAAAATTTTCCTGGGGGAACATACCCCCGGACCCACCTAGCACGACTTTGCGCCTGTGGCGCTTGCCTTGCACCATCGGCCTTTGCACTATTGGCCTTCGCACATTTGGTGCTGGAAAATAGTGAACTTAACACCCTAACACATGGCTTCATGAGAAAAAAATGAACTGCAATTTCATGTTTGCATAAGTTAAAGAAAAAAAAAATGGGGTTTTCTCTTGTAATATCAAAATATGCTCTGAAATACTCTGCATTAGCACGCAGTCCAATCAATAACTGAGCGACGGAACGGAGGGGTTGGTTTAAAGCGTACTTCCGGATAGGTGGGATGAATAAATTGTGTAAACAAACCATGGATAAATGAATCTGCCAGGTAAGATCATTGTTACTCGTTTCTCTGTAGATAGTTGTTGTAATATGTGTATGCGCAGTATAAAGTGCATCTCATAAGCTTTAAACTGATATGAAAATGACATTGCAACACTTCGTAGAAACAGGGTGATAGATGCGCCAAAATTTTATGCGAAGCTTTGTGCCTTACCTGTTCTGTCATGCGACATCATGAAATGACAAGTTTCGAGCAATTCCATCTAACCTGTACAAATTTTGATGATGTCTGACCTTTTCAGTAGCCGAACAATGATCTATACTATCCTAAATTAAGATGGGATGCCACATGGCTGATTTTTTCAGGTATATGTAGTTTCTTCCTAGGTGGCATTTGTAATAGGTACCTTTCTTCCGGAGGGGATGGATATTGAAATCTTCAGTAAAGCTGTTTAAAGCATACAAAAAACGTTTAACGTTTGTGCTATTGTACAATGCCTATACGAAGGTAACATACGTTGCTGACTAAAATGAAAAATGAAAATTTAATATGTTTAAAACCTTCGCGACCAGTTCGCGACCAGTTCGAGACTAGATTGCGACACTTGAAAATTCTCACGACACTCGTGCGACACTCGCACGAATGTCGTGCGAATGTTCGCGACAAAATTCGCAAAACAGTCGCGAGAAATTCGCATGCTGGTGAGATACTAGCTTAAGACCCCTCCCTCACTGGTATGCGACAACTGGAAACTATTTCGCGAATAGTTCTCGACTATTTCGCGACAAAGATTAACGATAAGACAAACACAGCTTTAACGTTGCATTCTCATTGAATGGACATTTATGCGACAAATTTGCGAAGTTCGGTCTAATTTTGATAATATACCTCGCGCGCGACTGTCGCACGACAGTCGCGAGACATTCGGGAGAGTGTCTCACGACTTTCCCGCGAATGTGGCTTATTTTCATTATTACGACAGTCGCGCGACAGTCTTGCGAAATATTTTGACGAAAACATTTGCATAATTTTTTTAAACCTGTTTAAAAACTTCTCGACCAGTTCGCGACTAGTTCGCGACACATGAAAATTTTCAAGATACTTGTGCGCCACTTGCACGAATGTCGTGCGAAAGCCCGCGACAAAATTGGCAAACAGTCGCTTGAAATTCGCATGCCAGTGAGATTCTAGCTTAATTGAATTTTTATTTCATTTTGTCGATTTCACCTACTGTACAGTCAGTGTATATTTCATGGCCCATGCCGAAAATATAAGGGCATATTTTAATGATTTATGGTTATAACTTCAAACGACTGTACGAAAACTTGCCCATGCAATACGCAGACATTTTTTGACATGTAAAAATTGAAAATTTCACCAGGAAAAATTGATATTTTTAATACTTTCCTCAAAACATAGATCGTCTCTGGGGCTGTTCTAACGAGTACCCACAATCTATGTTTTCGACAAAACATTAGAAAAATAGGTTAACCCCTGCATACTCCATTTTTAGCTCACCTGAGCCGAAGGCTCACAAGGTGAGCTTATAGGATGGCCATGATCCGGCGTCCGTCCGTCCGTCCGTCGTCCGTCGTCCGTCGTCCGTCCGTCGTCCACAATTTCAAAGATCTTCTTCTCTGAAACCGCTTGGCCGATCTTGTTGAAATTTTATGGGGAGCCTCCTTGGGTAGTGGCATTTCAAGTTTGATCGCGAAATTCAGGTCACATGACCAAGATGGCCGCCACGCCCATATATGGTAAAAACCACTCAAAAATCTTCTTCTCCAGAACCGATTTGCCGATTTCCACGAAACTTGGTATGTAGCATCGGGGACTTCAGCCCATCATAGTTTGATAAAATGATGACCCTTGGATGACCTTGACCTATTTTACGGCAAGGTCAAATTTGGAAACATAGGCTTTTACATGGGAAAAAGTGAAAACTATGGATTTTTTGAAAACTATTGCAGCCTGAGGCCTGAAAAGTGGTAGATGCAAACAACTAATGGAGTAGATGAAGGTATGTGATTAATATAGGTCAAGGTCATCTCTTGACCTTGGCCAGTCTGTTGTCCATACACACTTTTCAAAGATCTTCTTCTCTGAAACTGCTTGGCCAATCAAAGTGAAATTTTATGTGGAGCATCCATGGGTAGGGGAGACGAAAGTTTGATCGCGAAATCCAGGTCACATGACCAAGATGGCCGCCACGCCCATATATGGTAAAAACCACTCAAAAATCTTCTTCTCCAGAACTGGTGGGCCGATTTCCACGAAACTTGGTATGTAGCATCAAGGACCTCAGCCCATCATAGTTTGATAAAATGATGACCCTTGGATGACCTTGACCTATTTTACGGCAAGGTCAAATTTGGAAACATAGGCTTTTACATAGGAAAAAGTGAAAACTATGGATTTTTTGAAAACTATTGCAGCCTGAGGCCTGAAAAGTGGTAGATGCAAACAACTATTGGAGTAGATGAAGGTATGTGATTAATATAGGTCAAGGTCATCTCTTGACCTTGGCCAGTCTGTTGTCCATACACACTTTACAAAGATCTTCTTCTCTGAAACTGATTGGCCAATCAAAGTGAAATTTTATGTGGAGCATCCATGGGTAGGGGAGACGAAAGTTTGATCGCGAAATCCAGGTCACATGACCAAGATGGCCGCCACACCCATATATGGTAAAAACCACTCAAAAATCTTCTTTTCCAGAACTGGTGAGCCGATTTCCACGAAACTTGGTATGTAGCATTAAGGACCTCAGCCCATCATAGTTTGATAAAATGATGACCCTTGGATGACCTTGACCTATTTTACGGTAAGGTCAAATTTGGAAACATAGGCTTTTACATAGGAAAAAGTGAAAACTATGGAATTTTTTGAAAACTATTGCAGCCTGAGGCCTGAAAAGTGGTAGATGCAAACAACTTACGGAGTAGATGAAGGTATGTGATTAATATAGGTCAAGGTCATCTCTTGACCTTGGCCAGTCTGTTGTCCATACACACTTTTCAAAGATCTTCTTCTCTGAAACTGCTTGGTCAATCAAAGTGAAATTTTATGTGGAGCATCCATGGGTAGGGCAGACGAAAGTTTGATCGAGAAATCCAGGTCACATGACCAAGATGGCCGCCACGCCCATATATGGTAAAAACCACTCAAAAATCTTCTTCTCCAGAACTGGCTGGCCGATTTCCACGAAACGTGGTATGTAGCATCAAGGACCTCAGCCCATCATAGTTTGATAAAATGATGACCCTTGGATGACATTGACCTATTTTACGGCAAGGTCAAATTTGAAAACATACGCTTTTACATAGGAAAAAGTGAAAACTATGGATTTTTTGAAAACTATTGCAGCCTGAGGCCTGAAAAGTGGTAGATGCAAACAACTAATGGAGTAGATGAAGGTATGTGATTATTATAGGTCAAGGTCATCTCTTGACCTTGGCCAGTCTGTTGTCCATACACACTTTACAAAGATCTTCTTCTCTGAAACTGCACAGCCAATCAGTGAAATTTTATGTGGAGCATCCATGGGAAGTGGAGACGAAAGTTTGATCGAGAAATCCAGGTCACGTGACCAAGATGGCCGCCACGCCCATATATGGTTAAAACCACTCAAAAATCTTCTTCTCCAGAACCAGTGGGCCGATTTCCATGAAACTTTGTATGTAGCATCGGGGACCTCAGCCCATCATAGTTTGATAAAATGATGACCCTTGGATGACCTTGACATATTTTACGACAAGGTCGAATTTGGAAACATACGCTTTTACATAGGTAAAAGTGAAAACTATGGATTTTTTGAAAACTATTGCAGCCTGAGGCCTGAAAAGTGGTAGATGCAAACAACTAATGGAGTAGATGAAGGTATGTGTTTAATATAGGTCAAGGTCATCTCTTGACCTTGGCCAGTCTGTTGTCCATACACACTTTTCAAAGATCTTCTTCTCTGAAACTGCTTGGCAAATCAAAGTGAAATTTTATGTGGAGCATCCATGGGTAGTGGAGACGAAAGTTTGATCGCGAAATCCAGGTCACATGACCAAGATAGCCGCCACGCCCATATATGGTAAAAACCTTTCAAAAATCTTCTTCTCCAGAACCGGCAGGCCAATTTTCATGAAACTTGGTATGTAGCATTTGGGACTCCAGTCCATCATAGTTTGTTGAAATGATGACCCTATGATGACCTTGACCTATTTTACAGCAAGGTCAATTTTGGAAACATAGGCTTTCACATGGGAAAAGGCGAAAACAAACTGTTGCAGCCTGAGACCTGAAAGTTGCTAGATGCAGACAACTAATGGTGTCAATGAAGGTAAGTAATTAATGAAGGCCAAGGTCATGTCTTGACCTTGGCCCAAGGTCATTTAAATATCAAAATTAAAATTATGGTTTTCTCAGAAATCACTGGGTTTGGAAACTATTGCAGCATGAGACCTGAAACTTTGCAGATGCAGACAACTTATAAAGTGAATAAAGGTGTGTGAGTATTCAAGGTCAAGGTCATTTCATTATGACTTAATACTCCAAGATCAGGCTTCAGGTCTCAGGACCAATGGTCCTCTGGTTTTAAAACTATTGCAGCCTGAGTCCTGAAAAGTGGTAGATGCAAACAACTAATGGAGTAGATGAAGGTATGTGATTAATATAGGTTAAGGTCATCTCTTGACCTTGGCCAGTCTGTTGTCCATACACACTTTTCAAAGATCTTCTTCTCTGAAACTGCTTGGCCAATCAAAGTGAAATTTTATGTGGAGCATCCATGGGTAGGGGAGACGAAAGTTTGATCGCGAAATCCAGGTCACATGACCAAGATGGCCGCCACGCCCATATATGGTATAAACCACTCAAAAATCTTCTTCTCCAGAACCGGTGGGCCGATTTCCACGAAACTTGGTATGTAGCATCAAGGACCTCAGCCCATCATAGTTTGATAAAATGATGACCCTTGGATGACCTTGACCTATTTTACAGCAAGGTCAAATTTGGAAACATAGGCTTTTACATAGGAAAAAGTGAAAACTGTGGATTTTTTGAAAACTATTGCAGTCTGAGGCCTGAAAAGTGGTAGATGCAACCAACTAATGGAGTAGATGAAGGTATGTGATTAATATAGGTCAAGGTCATCTCTTGACCTTGGCCAGTCTGTTGTCCATACACACTTTACAAAGAACTTCTCTGAAACTGCACGGCCAATCAAAGAGAACTTTTATGTGGAGCATCCATGGGTAGGGGAGATGAAAGTTTGCGAAATCCAGGTCACATGACCAAGATGGCCGCCACGCCCATATATGGTAAAAACCACTTAAAAATCTTCTTTTCCAGAACCGGTGGGCCGATTTCCACGAAACTTGGTATGTAGCATCGGGGGCCTCAGCCCATCATAGTTTGATAAAATGATGACCCTTGGATGACCTTGACCTATTTTACGGCAAGGTCAAATTTGGAAACATAGGCTTTTACATAGGAAAAAGTGAAAACTATGGAATTTTTTTAAAACTGTTGCAGCCTGAGGCCTGAAAAGTGGTAGATGCAAACAACTAATGGAGTAGATGAAGGTATGTGATTAATATAGGTCAAGGTCATCTCTTGACCTTGGCCAGTCTGTTGTCCATACACACTTTTCAAAGATCTTCTTCTCTGAAACTGCTTGGCCAATCAAAGTGAAATTTTATGTGGAGTATCCATGGGTAGGGGAGACGAAAGTTTGATAACGAAATCCAGGTCACATGACCAAGATGGCCCCCACGCTCATATATGGTAAAAACCACTCAAAAATCTTCTACTCCAGAACCGGCAGGCCGATTTCCACGAAACTTGGTATGTAGCATCAAGGACCTCAGCCCATCATTGTTTGATAAAATGATGACCCTTGGATGACCTTGACCTATTTTACGGCAAGGTCAAATTTGGAAACATAGGCTTTTACATAGGAAAAAGTGAAAACTATGGATTTTTTTGAAAACTATTGCAGCCTGAAGCCTGAAAAGTGGTAGATGCAAACAACTAATGGAGTAGATGAAGGTATGTGATTAATATAGGTCAAGGTCATCTCTTGACCTTGGCCAGTCTGTTGTCCATACACACTTTTCAAAGATCTTCTTCTCTGAAACTGCGCGGCCAATCAAAGTGAAATTTTATGTGGAGCATCCATGGGTAGGGGAGACGAAAGTTTGATCGCGAAATCCAGGTCACATGACCAAGATGGCCGCCACGCCCATATATGGTTAAAACCACTCAAAAATCTTCTTCTCCAGAACCGGTGGGCCGATTTCCACGAAACTTGGTATGTAGCATCAGGGGCCTCAGCCCATCATAGTTTGATAAAATGATGACCCTTGGATGACCTTGACCTATTTTACGGCAAGGTCAAATTTGGAAACATAGGCTTTCATTTACATAGGAAGAAGTGAAAACTATGGATTTTTTGAAAACTATTGCAGCCTGAGGCCTGAAAAGTGGTAGATGCAAACAACTAATGGAGTAGATGAAGGTATGTGATTAATATAGGTCAAGGTCATCTCTTGACCTTGGCCAGTCTGTTGTCCATACACACTTTTCAAAGATCTTCTTCTCTGAAACTGCTTGGCCAATCAAAGTGAAATTTTATGTGGAGCATCCATGGGTAGGGAAGACGAAAGTTTGATCGCGAAATCCAGGTCACATGACCAAGATGGCCGCCATGCCCATATATGGTAAAAACCTTTCAAAAATCTTCTTTTCCAGAACTGGCAGGCCAATTTTCATGAAACTTGGTATGTAGCATTTGGGACTCCAGCCCATCATAGTTTGTTGAAATGATGACCCTATGATGACCATGACCTATTTTACGGCAAGGTCAATTTTGGAAACATAGGCTTTCACATGGGAAAAGGCGAAAACAAACTGTTGCAGCCTGAGACCTGAAAGTTGCTAGATGCAGACAACTAATGGAGTCATTGAAGGTAAGTAGTTAATGAAGGCCAAGGTCATGTCTTGACCTTGGCCCAAGGTCATTTAAATATCAGAATTAAAATTATGGTTTTCTCAGAAATCACTGGGTTTGGAAACTATTGCAGCCTGAGACCTGAAACTTTGCAGATGCAGACAACTTATGAAGTCAATAAAGGTGTGTGAGTATTCAAGGTCAAGGTCATTTCATTATGACTTAATACTCCAAGATCAGGCTTCAGGTGAGCGTTCTCAGGACCAATGGTCCTCTGGTTAGCTCACCTGAGCCGAAGGCTCATAGGTGAGCTTATAGTGTACCCATGCTCCGGCGTCCATCCGTCCGTCCGTCCGTCCGTCGTCCGTCGTCGTTCACAATTTCAAAGATCTTCTTCTCTGAAACCGCTGGGCCGATTGTTCTCATGTTACACATACACCATCTACAGGTAGGGGGAAAGAATAATTGTGTTTTTTGTTTTGATCGGATAAGGACTCTGGTTGCTATGGCAACTTATGCTTCCCATAGACTTATAATGGAAAAAAGTGAGAATTGCCAGTTTTTGCTGTATTGTTGGAGATATTTGAATTTTGTTTTTGCAGAAATGTTTATTGAGTAGTCCTCTACGTTTCATGTGACTTTTGTCCTAATCCTTTATTTTGATTGGTTGCAGGGGCCCCATATAGGGCAAAATTTCAAAAAAACATTCAAAAATCTTCTTCTCAGAAACTGTCAAGGGGATTAAGCCTTTACTTTGTATACATGTTCCTGACAGTGGCCTTATTTTTTATTCCAGGCGGATAAGAACTCTGGTTGCTATGGCAACTTAAAGTTTCCATAGACTTATAATGGGAAAAGTGGAAATCGGCTATTTTTCCGCTAAAATTGCAGACATATGAATTTTGTTTTTGCAGAAATGTTTATTGAGTAGTGTTTGACGTTTCTTGTGAGTTTTGTCCTAATCCTTTATTTTGATTGGTCGCTGGGGCCCCATAAAGGGCAAAATTTTAAAAAAAAAGATTTCAAAAATCTTCTCCTCAGAAACTGTCAAGTGGATGAATCCTGTACTTTGTATACATGTTCCTGACAGTAGCCTCTACATAATTTGTGTTTTTTATTCCAGTCGGATAAGAACTCTGGTTGCTATGGTAACTTTAAGTTTCCATAGACTTATAATGGGAAAAGTGGAAATTAGCTATTTTTTGAAAACTATTGCAGACTGAGATCTGAAAAGTGGTAGATGCAAACAACTAATGGATTAGATGAAGGTATATGATTAATTTAGGTCAAGGTCATCTCTTGACCTTGGCGGGTCTGTCGTCCATACACACTTTTCAAAGATTTTTTTCTCTGAAACCACTTGGCCAATCAAAGCCAAATTTTATATGAAGCATCTATAGGAAGTGGGAACCAATGTGTATATAAATAATCCAGGTCACATGACCAAGATAGCCGCCATGCCCATATATGGTAAAAACCCTTAAAATATCTTCTTCTCCAGAACCAGGGAACCGATTTCAACGAAACTTTGCATGAAATATGGATGACTCAAGTACTACAATGTATTAAGTGAAAGTCTTGCAGGAAATGGGCAGTAGGACTGAAATTTAATGATTCTGAAAAAAAATGGACCCCCGGGGCTCATAATGCTTTTAAAATGTTATTTGAAGGGGAAAATCAGCAGGAAATTGGCAAATGGACAGAATATTGATTATTCTGAAAAAAGAAAATGGCCTAAGGGCTTCATCTGCCCCTGCACTGGGGTTAAATACCATAATACTCAAATATGTTTATTGGTATATGAAGCAGATCTCAGGTGAGCGTTTACAGGACCATTGGTCCTCTGGTTACTACATGTATATACAAGTGAGAAACAATGTGTTATTTATATTACGGACATGTTTTCCTGATGAATTAAGTATATTTATGACATTGGTATAAAAGAACACACATTGCTGAACTTAAAACAGACTATTACAGCTCAAAATACACATTTACCTATTTTTGCAGTAATTTGTTCCGCACTAGTCATTTGTATCTGGGATGTTCCCGTTTCGCCTACTCCCATTTCGCCTACTCCCGTTTCTCCTATGATTTGTCCCATTTCGCCTACTCCCATTTCGCCTACACCAGAAATGTTCACAATTCCCGTTTCGCCTACTCATTTAATATAGATGAATAACAAGATAAGAATGTTGTTTTAAATCATGATATGCATTTAAATGCTTATACATGCAAATACATTGTTTTTTTTTTTGTTTTTTTTTATTTTATTTACTTATTTTTCAATTTGTTAAGAAAAATGATAATTGAATGGGTTTGTGCAAACATATATAAACATTGCAAACTCATTAATTAGTCATCTAAATTAAACAAATTTATTTTATTATTTAACATTTTTTATTCTATTATCTAATTTCGTTTGTGAAGAAAATGATTATTTAATGGGCTCGTGCAGAGTCCAGAGTCCAGAGTAGGCGAAACGGGAGTAGGCGAAATGGGAATAGGCGAAACGGGAGTAGGCGAAATGGGTCGAGTAGGCGAAACGGGACCAAATCTTGTATCTACCCGGGGGAAAACGAGGCCTACGTGCCAGGATTTAACTTCTGATGTGCCGGGGATGTGCCGTGGGCTTACTTTAGTGCACGTACATGCAAATTACTAAGCCTCTCTCGAATATATTGTTTGTCATAAGAACAACTTTCAGATGTTGATTCTCATTATTGTCATCGTTCAGGTCCGGGCCTTGGGATATAACCACAAATTTGACCCACATTGCCTGGATTTTATGTGGATTTTAAAACTTAAAAAGTGTATACAGACTCTATTGTCTGAACGTTTTGCTCAATGACAGAAATCTTCATGTACATCCTTTTAAGTGATTGACGTAAATTGTCATGTGATCGATCTCAAAGCAACAGTCAAGCCATCAGGAAAACATGTCTATGAATTGTATACCCCATTGAACCCCAATTTTACACAGTAAAATTGGGGACTACAGTGGCATACCTATTATTCTTACATTTGATCCAAAACATAGATTGTGGGTACTCGTAAATTGGGGATTACAGGGTTATACCTATTTTTCTTCAATATTTGATCCCAAACATACATTGTGGGTACTCCTTAAAATCGCCTCGGCGAGGCGGTTGTACGTGTACCGACAATCAATGTTTGAGCAAATATATTATAAATATTTTTTCTACGGATCTTTTTTTCAATTTTTACACCTGAAAAAATTATCTGTATATTGCATGGGCAAGTTTTGGTAATGATATGCTCTGAGCTTTGCATGTGAAAACCAACACTTTTGTTTCCGATCATGTCCGATAAAAACCGACCTTTACAGTCACACAATCAGCCTAGAGGTTTAAATATCGGATTTAACAAAATTGTAGATTTGCCCTTGCCCCCTCCCCCCACCCGCCCCGGCCAAAAATAATATAATAAAATTTAAACGAAGATGCCACATTTCTGAAATATGACAAATTGCTACAAGATCTTCTCATTCATTATTTCCCGTCGCTGTTTCGTAATTAACCGAACCTCACACGGTAGTAGAACGAGATACCAAAGCGGAGCGGAGTGAAATTTACTTTCCTGATCTAAGTTCAAATGATTTTATCAGAACCTTTGTTGTTGTTTTTACAAGATAATCCTAAGTTAGTGTTTATGCGTTTCAAATTGAATCTAACATGCATCTGGGGAGTGGGATCGAGAAAATACCTACCTTCGCCGTGCTGTGCCCATACACAAGACACTTTAATCTCCTCCATGGAACTGTGTAGCATCAAGGAATCAGTGGTTTCGTCCCGACATGACTCAGTGAAAAATCTGTTGACTTGGACGAAAACCCATAGCCACATCAAAATAATATTAATGAAACAAGAGTGCCCCTCCGTAAAAGTATACGTATACTTAACCCCTCCATCGTAGGAGACGACGTAATTGATTTATATCAACATATTTTCAAAAGTGTGGGGCTGTAAACAAAAATAGTAATTTAAAGTATACAATAATACGTAGTCCAAATAGCACTTACCTCTTCACAATTGATTGCAAAATACCGGAAAACAATCTGGCCAAAATAATGACGTAGTCTGATTTCAAACCCAAAATTTTCACGGGCTGATTTATACTGGCGCATATTTGCGTGCTACATGAGACATGACTGCGACATTGTTTTTAAACCAGAACGTGCAGTGTGATATAACCGTTTGTATGCGCTATATCGTTTGGATCAAAAATAGCAGAAAATGGGTTTAAAAACGACATTTTTGTCGTAAAAATGCAAGTACCGTCTCTAAAATGGGTGTATTCTTTTCCCACCCGCTCATTATCGAACTATAGATTGGACTGCGTGATTAGACAGGTCTATCTACTTTCAAAAATTCCAAAAAATGCACCAGATGCCACCAAACTGTACCACGATTTCAAAATTTCCCGTGGGAGCATGCCTGGACCCCGCTAGCAAGGCTTCGCACCTGCTGCGCTCGCCTTCGCACCTTTGGTGCTCAAAAATGGTTCACTAATATCAATTTCATTTCTACTCCTCGGCTGTCTTCCTTGATACTGTAATATCAAACATAAAATATACATGTACTTTAATATGGGCTTTGATACATTTGAACGAGTACTGGCCTCGGTAGCTCAGTAGGTAGAGTGTCCGCTCCGAGATCAGGAGGTACCGGGTTCGATCCCGGGCCGCGACATACCAGTCATTAACAATGGTACTAGTTGCTCCCCGCTTGGCACTCAGATTTTCGGGGTAGGGCTAGGACTGGTCGCTCCGGTGTCAGTATAATGTGACTGGAGGTGGTATCAGGTAAAAGTGTCTTGGATCTGATACCAAAGTGAGGCAGCCCTAAAAGTGAGCATTGAGCTCCCTGTCACAACCAGACACCATCGTGATATGACAGATAATGTTGAAAGCGACGTTAAACCCGAACAGACAACAACAACAACATTTGAACGATGTGTGGCATGAAAAAAAAAAGTATTGTCTTTAATCATATTAAACCGAACTTTGTAAAAAAAGAAAAAGTTTTGGTTATTGGAGAAAAAAAATATTTGGGTTCTGTGTCTGTTAGAAAAAATATATTGTTTTCCACGCTAAGCGAAAAAAATAAATGGTTCAAGAAAAAATAACCCAGCCCCCCCCCCCCCCCCCCCCACATGGTGCTCCACATAAATCCTGCCATTTATGTCCCTGTGGTCAAAAATGGCCCCACCCCTGAAGTCATTAGCTCCCATAACCTTACAATGGAAGAAACATTTTAAAATATTCTCTGAAACCACAAGACCTAGAGCTATTATATTTTGTGTGTAGCAATGTATAGAACTCCTCTTTGTAAATCATGTCAACTATGCCCCTTGGATCCATAGAGGCCATGCCCCAGGGGTGTCATTATCTGCCATAGGCATATAATGGAAATAAACTGGTCAAAATAAGTTAAGCCCCAAGCCAAGTTTTCTCCATTGGCATAATGTTAAAATGCTTAACTGTTTATTTCAAAAAGTTCAAAGCGATTGAAAACGCTTACCAAATCCAAGTTAGAAAACAACATCTTAAGCATGATTACACAAAGTCTCAAATTGAGATCGATATGTGCTTCAACAGCTGAGTGTGTCCAGATTTTTGTCAATTTTACTATAGGAATAATAGGGAGATTTTTGTGACGTCTATTGAAACTTGTGTCGCTCTATGGAAAACTTACTGAAGAGATTAAAAATCAATCCATTTTTAGCTCACCTGAGCCGAAGGCTCACAAGGTGAGCTAATAGGATGGCCATGATCCGGCGTCCGTCCGTCGTCGTCCGTCGTCGTCCACAATTTCAAAAATCTTCTTCTCTGAAACCGCTTGGCCGATCTAGTTGAAATTTTATGTGGAGCCTCCTTGGGTAGTGGCATTTCAAGTTTGATCGCGAAATCCAGGTCACATGACCAAGATGGCCGTCACGCCCATATATGTTAAAAACCGCTCAAAAATCTTCTTCTCCAGAACCGGTGGGCCGATTTCCTCTAAACTTGGTATGTAGCATCGGGGACTTAAGCCCATCATAGTTTGACAAAATGATGACCCTTGGATGACCTTGACCTATTTTACGGCAAGGTCAAATTTGGAAACATAGGCTTTTACATGGGAAAAAGTGAAAACTATGGATTTTTTGAAAACTATTGCAGCCTGAGGCCTGAAAAGTGGTAGATGCAAACAACTAATGGAGTAGATGAAGGTATATGATTAATTTAGGTCAAGGTCATCTCTTGACCTTGGCCAGTCTGTCGTCCATACACACTTTTCAAAGATCTTCTTCTCTGAAATTGCTGGGCCAATCAAAGTGAAATTTTATGTGGAGCATCCATGGGTAGGGGAGACGAAAGTTTGATCGCGAAATCCAGGTCACATGACCAAGATGGCCGCCACGCCCATATATGGTAAAAACCACTCAAAAATCTTCTTCTCCAGAACCGGCAGGCCGATTTTCATGAAATTTGGTATGTAGCATTTGGGACTCCAGCCCATCATAGTTTGATAAAATGATGACCCTAGGATGACCTTGACTTATTTTACGGCAAGGTCAATTTTGGAAACATAGGCTTTTACATGTGAAAAAGTGAAAACTATGGATTTTTTGAAAACTATTGCAGCCTGATGCCTGAAAAGTGGTGGATGCAAACAACTAATGGAGTAGATGAAGGTATATGATTAATTTAGGTCAAGGTCATCTCTTGACCTTGGCCAGTCTGTCGTCCATACACACTTTTCACAGATCTTCTTCTCTGAAACTGCTGGGCCAATCAAAGTGAAATTTTATGTGGAGCATCCATGGGTAGGGGAGACGAAAGTTTGATCGTGAAATCCAGGTCACATGACCAAGATGGCTGCCACGCCCATATATGGTAAAACCACTCAAAAATCTTCTTCTCCAGAACCGGCAGGCCAATTTTCGCGAAAGTTTGTATGTAGCATTTTGGACTCCAGCCCATCATAGTTTGATCAAATGCTGACCATAGGATGACCTTGACCTATTTTGCGGCAAGGTCAATTTTGGAAACATAGGCTTTTTCATGGGAAAAGGCGAAAACAATGGATATTTTGGAAACTGTTGCAGTCTGAGACCTGAAAGTTGCTAGATGCAGACAACTGATGGAGTCAATGAAGGTAAGTAATTAATGATGGCCAAGGTCATTTCTTGACCTTGACCCAAGGTCATTTGAATATCAAAATTAAAATTATAGTTTTCTCAGAAATCACTGGGTTTGGAAACTATTGCAGCCTGAGACCTGAATCTTTGCAGATGCAGACAACTTATGAATTCAATAAAGGTGTGTGAGTATTCAAGGTCAAGGTCATTTCATGATGACTTAATACTCCAGGATCAGGCTTCAGGTGAGCGTTCTCAGGACCATTGGTCCTCTGGTTAGAAGATTAATTCAAGATTATGTGCTGAAAATTGCATGTAAAAACGTTCATTCAGACAAAAGTTACGACAAAACAAATTTGGAGATTTTAACAGTAAGTCTATGAAAAAATTCAGCGTATTAACTTATTTTGACGAGTTTACATGAAAAAAAATCTCTTAAACCGCAAAGGCATAAGTTTGTATATTTGATATGCAGCAATTTCATGTGGAGCTCTACATAAATTCTGCCTACCATGCCCCTGGGGTCAAAAAATGGTCCCACCCCAGGGGCCATTGTAAGACCCTGATCTTATAGGATGATTTTGTGCAAACCAAAATGGTGGTCAAGATGATAAACAATTAAGACAAGAGCTATTCTGTTGATGTAAGTAAGTTTTTGCTGGTCACATGACCAAGATGACCGCCATGCCCATATATGGTTACACCCTTCAAAAATCTGGAACCGATGGACTGATTTCAACGAAACTTGGCATGTATTATTTGTGACTAAAGTACTATTAGACATTTTCACTTAAGCGTGGACTCCGACGCGGACACCTATGCTGACTGTTTTGCGTACTTATTTTAGCGGGATCATGTCCAAATTATCTTAGGTATCTGGATCACACTGTGTTTAAGGTGGTACGGCGTATTTTATTTTTCGGGAAAAATTTTCTTTTTAGCTCACCTGAGCCGAAGGCTCATAGGTGAGCTTATAGTATACCCATGCTCCGGCGTCCGTCCGTCCGTCCGTCCGTCCGTCCGTCGTCCACAATTTCAAAGATCTTCTTCTCTGAAACCACTGGGCCAATTGTTCTCATATTACACATACACCATCTATAGGTAGGGGGAAAGAATAATTGTGTTTTTTGTTTTGATCGGATAAGGACTCTGGTTGCTATGGCAACTTATGCTTCCTATAGACTTATAATGGAAAAAAGTGAAAATTGCCAGTTTCTGCTGTCTTGTTGGAGATATTTGAATTTTGTTTTTGCAGAAATGTTTATTGAGTAGTCCTCTATGTTTCGTGTTGACTTTTGTCCTAATCCTTCATTTTGATTGGTTGCAGGGGCCCCATATAGGGCAAAATTTCGAAAAACATTCAAAAATCTTCTTCTCAGAAACTGTCAAGGGGACAGTTGTATACATGTTCCTGACAGTGGCCTCTACATAATTTGTGTTTTTTATTCCAGGCGGATAAGAACTCTGGTTGCTATGGCAACTTAAAGTTTCCATAGACTTATAATGGGAAAAGTGGAAATCGGCTATTTTTCCGCTAAAATTGCAGACATTTGAATTTTGTTTTTGCAGAAATGTTTATTGAGTAGTGTTTGACGTTTCTTGTGAGTTTTGTCCTAATCCTTTATTTTGATTGGTTGCTGGGGCCCCATAAAGGGCAAAATTTTGAAAAAAAAAAAAATTCAAAAATCTTCTCCTCAGAAATTGTCAAGTGGATGAATCCTGTACTTTGTATACATGTTCCTGACAGTAGCCTCTACATAATTTGTGTTTTTTATTCCAGTCGGATAAGAACTCTGGTTGCTATGGTAACTTTAAGTTTCCATAGACTTATAATGGGAAAAGTGGAAATTAGCTATTTTTTGAAAACTATTGCAGCCTGGGATCTGAAAAGTGGTACATGCAAACAACTAATGGATTAGATGAAGGTATATGATTAATTTAGGTCAAGGTCATCTGTTGACCTTGGCTGGTCTGTCATCCATACACACTTTTCGAAGATTTTTTTCTCTGAAACCACTTGGCCAATCAAAGCCAAATTTTTTATGAAGCATCTGTAGGAAGTGGGAACTAATGTGTATATAAGGTCACATGACCAAGATGGCCGCCATGCCCATATATGGTAAAAACCCTTAAAGTATCTTCTTCTCCAGAACCGGTGAACCGATTTCAACGAAACTTTGCATGACGTATGGATGACTCAAGTACTACAATGTACATATAAATCATGACCCTGTGGTGACCTTGACCTATTTTATGGCAAGGTCAACATAGGTCGTCAATGCATTTGAATGGGGAAAACTTTTAAAATGTCATTTTAAGTGAAAGTCTTGCAGGAAATGGGCAGTAGGACTGAATTTTAATGATTCTGAAAAAAAAATGGACCCCAGGGGCTCATCTGCTTTTAAAATGTTATTTGAAGGGGAAAATCAGCAGGAAATTGGCAAATGGACAGAATATTGATTATTCTGAAAAAAGAAAATGGCCCAAGGGCTTCATCTGCCCCTGCACTGGGGTTAAATACCATAATATTCAAATATGTTTATTGGTATATGAAGCAGATCTCAGGTGAGCGTTTACAGGACCATTGGTCCTCTGGTGTTTAATTTCTACGCCCCTTTCACTATTTATGCAGTCATATAAGATCGGTCAATCAGTAGGTTGGGTAAGAACGTGAGTTCCCCGAAAAAAAAAAAAAAAAAAAAAAAAACACCTGCCCCCCCCCCCCCCCCCCCCCCCCTCCAAAAATTCAATGTTTCAAATGATATTGATAAGATGAGCTGACGGAAATTAATTTAGATCAGTGTTAAAGCGCTTTCTGTCGGCGTCAATGCAAGATGGGGTCTCGCGAGAATGCTGACTTTTGCGTATAATAATAATTGCCGTGGGAAGTTTGGTGTTTATCTGCGCTATGTGATTTAATTCAAAATATTTGATTCTCAAGAGTCAAATATTTTGCTGAAAATATAAAATGTTAAAATACCGAAAGGAGCCAGAAAAGTTGACGAACCAGAACATGTTCAGCGTCATTTATTAAATCAAAAGTAGACCTCACATTGGTTGAGGCTTTTGTACATGTATTTGCTGTGACTGCATCAGTTTCTTGATTTTCTTCTTAAATATTGCCCCACACCGTTTGACATCGCTAACATTTTCGCGAGCAGATACGAATTGATATGATAAGATACGAGTAGGTACAAGTAAATGTGATCTTCAGTTCGCGCTGCCGATTTGTTGCGAGTTCTTGCGACCATATTCATGCTGATCACGATCCGTGCAATTATTCAAAGATAAATTCATCGATGTGCATAAAACAGTATATACAGGTACTGAAAATGATTTTTTTTTTTCAGGAATATTTCGGAAGAAAATCAAGAAACTGATACAGGCTTAACAAACACAAATACCTCAACCCGCAAAAGGGAAAGAACTTCATTCTTGAAAAAGATGAAACCTTTGAGATTTTGTAGCTAAACCCCCCCCCCCACCCAAAAAAAAAAAAAAAAAAAAATGCTATTCAACCATATTGGCCTATGTCTGTCCTGAAATCCCCAATCTGTAATCCTGCTACCTTTAATTGTTGTGGTATGCATTTTTAATCTTGTAGAGCTTCAATGAAAAGTCTGTAAGCATTCAAGCTTTTCACTTCAGCCGTCGGGTCCAATCGTGGCTCCAATCGTGATCATCTTCCGTCGATATCATGAAGATTCTCGGAACCAATCGCAACAGATCGCTTCAAGGCCTGATTAACGTATCTGAACGTATTTGGTCGCCGGGGATAGATCGTAAACCATGAATTTGTAGTCGATCGAGTAGGTCGTATTCAATCATATCTGATCTCATCTAATCGGGCGATTATATCGTAACAAATCGCCAACGGCACATCGCTTCGAAGCGTAACAAATCGTATCAGAAAGCATAAGCTCATATCTCAACGTGAAATTCCAGAAAAGTCTCACGATCAGTTGCGATTGTTCAATCGTGTCGATCGTAACGGTTCGCACTCTAGTGTGAACGCCACATAAGGATTTTCCATTAATGAAGTACACGCGTGTGTGTTTGACGTAATAATGATAGACTGGTCCGTGTTTAGAATTTCAAGAAAAGTTTACGGCCCATTTGTTACTAGGCCCTGTTTGTGGGACCGACCCTGTTTGTGACTGATTGTTTATCCTTTTTTCATGGTCCTGAAAGAGTACTGCTTTGGAAAATAATATAAACCATTTGTTCTAGGTTGCAATGCCTTTTACACGTTTCCAGATAATTGTTATTATTTACCCAAATCGAGGAAACGTTGTTACACAGTTTACGGCACAGCAAATTGCTTGAAAGCCAGGGAATCAAAGAAGGAAATGCTTAAAATTCAATCGGTTCGTTCAGCGTTACAGGATAGGGGTAGAACATGTCATTGCAGAATTAAAAACATATAAATCTGTTGGATCTCTGTGGCGACACCCGCGCCCATATCTATCTTCGGTAACATGTATATGTGCCGGAATTGTTTGCAGAAAAAAAGAACTGGGGCTAATTTTTTAAGATTTTCAAAAGCTTCTACTTATATTTGAGCCGTCGCACGAGAAAACCAACAATCTGCATATACGAAAACAAAGGCGCAGATCAGCTTCGCGGAAGCCGCATTTGTTTTCTCTACACGGATGGTACAATCCCTCTCCTTTCTAAATCCAAATTTTCACGCCTCTAGCTTTCTCCTGTGGCTGTACAGCCCGATTTGTGTAAGACCTGGTCGGAAACCAAATTGTTGCTTTTGTCACGCGACGACTCAGTCTTGTCAAGAATTGGTATATAAGTATTAGTTTTCAGACCTTATGTTTCTTATTTCTTGTTCATAAATGTGTACCGTAGTGAGGGCACTACAGAATCGAAAGGTGTACGTGGTCTCTTTGTGAATACACCCTAGACGTCTTAAACCTGTTTCTGGTTACCCATCGTAAAGCGAAGTAAGTCTTACTCGGCCATTGCACAAAAAAAAAAATCAGACATTTTGCTGTCGACGCATGGTCTCTCAGTTTCCCTCACACATATTAAGGTTTCTCGTTGACTTCCTTAGTTAGTACTCAAGCGATTATTTAAGGTAATCTCATTCATTTTATGCTACTTTGTTCCTCGTATGACACAGCTTTATTGATTATGACGCAGCTCATTAGCAGTTTCGTAGACAGTATTTACATCGGATACACATGAAATATACCCTTGTCAAATTTAGTTAGCGTAGGTGTCCATATCGGAGTTCACGCCTAAGTGAAAATGTCTATTAGGCAGCCATCCAATCGATGAAAAAATCTTTAGATGGCAAAATGGGGTAGAAGCTGGCATCCATGCTGATATTGTTTCTAGACATGTACTATGACATATATGGGTGGATGCCAAGTCTGTAAATGGTCCTGGGTCTCATAATTAGGTCAAAGGTCAACTGGGTGCAAAATAACAAGAAAATGTATGAAAACTCTTTTCAGTGTCATTCCTTTGCTGTATTTTCCACAAATTTTCACCGAAACTACATTATATACACTTATTATGCATGTAGCGTTTATAGCATAACAATTGAGAGTGCTAAGCATATGTCCTAGCAAGGTTAAAGGTCATTTGAGTGCAAAATTACGAAGATATTTGTAAAATTCCCCGGGAGCTAATTTGACCTACCTTGCACCCCATGACAATTTTTCATGGATGCCAAATCATTCATTGGGACCCCAGAAATGCAAAGAATTTTTGTTCTCAAAGATAAACTCTTTTGCACTATGAAAAATGCATGGTTTCCATGGCAACCGTCGACGTGATTCTTGAGCATAGGGGTTGGCATACAAAAACGGTCATATATCCGCTGTTACTTGTCTTAGACCACTGAGCCTGGTCTTGTAATAAAGCTTAGACATTGCCCTTTCATCCAATGGTAAGTAATGCTAGTTATCTAATTTGCATATTCATGAATTTTAATAATAACATTAAAAATGACAGAAAAATCGCTAAAAATCTTTCAGGCCCAAACGATCATTGAAATACTGTGTTATTAAATCTGTAATGTCATTTGACAAATTTATTGATGTCATGGGCGTTAATGAAAATTATCTCATTTGCATATTCATGAATTTTAATCAAAATGTCAAAAATCGAGTAAAAACAAGGGGAAAACTATCGCCATTGCAAGGTTTTTGATGAGTTATATGATCTATCTTGTATCTCTGAAACCAATTCTCATGGCTGCCAGTGTGATCAGAGGGACCGCCTTAATAGCATAAAATATTGTCCGCAACAAGGATGTAAAATTACATAGTTTCCACCTCCACCCCAGCGTAATTATAAAGAATAGGATGTACTCACAAAAATATTCATATACCAACAATAATATGCTCTAGAATACTATAACTGATGTGATAGTGATGAATGGCAATTTAACCTTAATAGCTATTATCAAATCACTGAATTTGCTTATTGATGAAAATTGATAAAACACACAAGAAATCAGAGAAAAACCTTGGAAAAAAATAGGGGGTATACGTACAAAATCACTTGTGACAGAGCTGTTAACAAATCCAGGATGCTGAAATAAGTATCAAATGAATGCTTTGGCAATGTACTACGACCCTAAAGTCTGATATAAGAATGATCTGATTTTCAATTTCATGAATTTTAATGAAAAATTCATAAATGGAAAAATTAAACGGGTAATCCTACAGAATGACTTGTATCTCGGCACTCAAAAGCCCTAAAAAGCTGAAAATGGCATCAAATGATTGCTAGTGCAATATTATACCATTCTGTACTACAGTATATATGTAATTTGATTTTTTGTTTAGTGAATATTAACAAAACCTTTCAAATTTAGAGGAAAATTACGTACATATTAAGGCGTTATACATAGAAAATCACATGCCTCCTATCAGAGCTCCATTTGAATAAACACTGAACATTATCTTTATAGAAATGTTATTGTCTGGGTATGGTGCACTGCATTGTTTGTAATCAAGGTCAATTTTCACTAAACAGTGTTAATGCTAGAGCCCTTTTCCTCCATATGCAAATTGCCGATGGTCTTAAAAAGACGACATAGTTGGCCTCCCAAGCCCCCCAAATATTTTTCTGTTGGCATTTTTGAGTACATTTTGGCATCCATGCCCAATGTGTACCTTAATGTGTAACAATACACGCTAGGGTGGATGCCAAGTCTGAAAATGCCCCAGAGTCCTAAAAATAGGTCAAAGGTCAACTAAGTGCAAAATTTAAGATATTTCAACATTATAGCAGTATCTTATGAATTTTTTTCATTTTTGTTTTGTAAAAAACACCCCAAAGTACAACTAATACATTTGTATGGTGTAATCAGTTAGAATTGTTACAACAAAGTAATGCAGACTTAGGTCAAAGGTCACTTTAGTGCAAAAAATGCTTATTTTCATGCCCTTTTACAATTGTCTGTATAAACATCAGTGTTAGTGGTATTCTGATGGGGATAAAGTTCTTTTAGGTACTTTTTGTATCAATTGTGTATAGAATATGATCATTTGATAACAATTTCAGCTCTCTGCAGCTTTTGGTTGCTGAGATATTGCCAATTTTATTGGTATAGTCCCCTGCATTTGTCTGTGTTTTTTCTCTTATAT